>OY992763.1:2535376-3801815 GCA_963921325.1 Logfia minima | reverse complement strand
GTTTTTTGCTTTCTAGGTTTTTGTTACACTGAAATCCTAATTTAAATATCATCATTAGTATTAAGAACATGCAGTCCAATTTTATGGGTTCTTATGCACGGGGTGTTAATGAACCAATCATATCATATCCAGCATAAAAATATTTAGGCTATGCTCGAAATATCATTCTTCATCTTGAATTTAAATATGTTCTTTAAATACGTTCGAACTCGAAATCAAGTAGAGTTTGAGTTTGAAATTTGTTTGATTATTTTATATGTTTTTTCTTAACTAAGTTTCAAGCCTTGATTGCTTATTGCTCATCTTTGATTAGATTTGAGTTCGAGTAAGTATGTTTATGAAAGAAAAAAAATTGGTTAATGAAATTAATCGAATAACAATTTTTGTTCAAGTTTGACTCAATCTCACAGTACCTTTTGTTCAATACTCAACATACATGAGCTCAAATTCAAGTAGCTCATTAACTGTTTGACTCGTTTGTAGTTTTATTTTTACCAATTGAGTGTTTAATCCATAAATCGCTTAGGAAATGTAGCATAAAATCTTAACTACAATGACATGTTTTGAGAGAATCCTTAATGCAAAAGTTAAGGTTTTAAAGAAAACATAATACTATCACTATGTTGGTCATTTTGTTACAAGATGGTTTATGAAATGTCTGTTTAAAATATAAAACAATTATAGGACATAACAACACCTCATTTGACATGCCTACAAATTTGACATATGATGTTTAGCATTAAACTAGAATTATGCCGAAATCAGTATTGGAATTATTTTTGTATGAACATATATTTTGCGTAAATAAAATAATCAAAACCAACTAATTTACCTAATTAATAGGATAATTTGCTTATTAACATCTGAATTTGATCAGTTCACAACAATTATATCTCGGATAATTTATCTCAAAAACAGTTGTTAATAAATAGAATTGTCATTTATATTACATAAAGTGCTCATTGAAAATGATGTTAGGTTTGTATTCGTTAATATCATCAATACCTTCACACATGCAATTGAAGTGTTAAAAAAAACGGTTGCATAAATGAAGTGGTTGTACAGACTACAGAGGAATCATACGAATTATGATGCAATAACGATTTTTTATTAAAAGTTAATAACTGACAATTCAAATTGATTTATAATCGACTGTTTATCTATAATATGAAAGACATGTTAAATTCATTTAACAATTATAACTATAAAAGTGGAGGGCTTTAACCAAATCATGAGAATTTGTATAGTTATTATTATAAGGCACATTATTTATGTCTTAATACAAATAATGTTACTCATTATTGTTATTTAATAAAGTGTCAGATACACCAATTGAAGTAAACGGTATATATATCCACACCACATCATTAAAACGGATGTTTGCATCATTTTTATCATGTGAAAACACTTTTTCCAAACAGATATAAATACAAATCTAGCTGACTAGCTCTAGACACAAATACATGCTAATTAAAACAAAATTATGTAAGTACAAGATATTTCCGTATAATTTAAAGATTAATAAATAGATAAAAGAGTATAATTAAAATGTCAAAAAAATTATTAATTAATAACAAATGAATGAATATGTGTCATCATTAGAAGGGAGTGATATCTTTACAAGAAGTAATGTCTTTTCCTTTATATATAAACTAAAACTAAGATAAGATAAAACATATTTTTAATTGCTTGCATCCATTTTAGTTCTTTAGTTTTTAATGCCCATATTGAAAGAAATAACAACCAATTAATTCAAATCGAAACAAACTTTTTCTTAAATTAAGATACGTTTATATTTATCGTATACTACTATTTACTTTCAACAAATAAACTATTATTGATCCGTGACTATACATATTTACTAAAAAAATAAAGTTATTAGATCATTTGTTAAATTTTGTAAGTATAAAATAACAAATATAAGTTTTATGTATTAAATTTGATATTTTAAAATTATATCTGTTTCTTATTTGTATTTGAGCATCTATTAAAGTGTTTTCGAAGATATTTGAAGCATCCTATTTATACTTGATCATCTTAAAACTAGGAAAACAATCAAAAATATAATTCGTAGTTGCAAGAACTCAGCCAATTCATACAAAAACAAACTATCCCATAAAGAACAAATCCAATAATTTAAAAAGAAAAATATATTTAAAAGCATATATGAGACATAAATTCAATTGAATAACTACATAAAATTGAACAATAAAAACCTACAACTAAAAGGGCATAAAAAGCTTCTTTTTTATAGGGTAAATGCAATAAATATATAATGTAATGTCATTTATTGTCCGATGTATGTAAGTTACTTTTTTTATTGTCTAACTATGCAATAAACCGGAAAAAATCGTGTCGATATCTTTGCAAAGTTAATTTTTACCAGATACCATTTGAAATTCCTGACTAGGCTACCACATGGACTTTTTTGACCATGTCAGTTGCATACGTAGAACAAATTGTGGCAATATGTTGCATTTCGCAAATAATATGTAGAACTTTAGTATCACCTCAAAATCACTTATCAATCATGTCTTTTACGAAATTTGTTGAGATTATATACATTTTAACATCACCTAGTCGTAAAATTTCGACTGACGCTCAAATTCTAGTAATTATTTAGTCACCTATTTATAATCAAATTATCGGGCGGGATTATGTGGAGAAATAAAAGACGAGGGAAGGTACTGCGTTTGAGAAAGATGATATGGATGTTTGATATATTATATTTTAATTCAATTCAATAATTGAATTAATACGAAGAAAATAAAAGTTATTTATCATTTTTAATTTTATGTATTTCAACAAAACTGTCATGTTTTTTATCACTTGTAAAAATAGTTAAATAAAAATGGTAGGTTGCATACATGGAACAAATAAAAAGGGTAATTTGTATACATAAAACAATAAATACCAGTACATTACGTATCTTTTGCATTGTCCTTATTTATAATTTACAATTAAATATATTTTTTCTTCAGAACCACCTAGTTTACATTTTTTTCATTTACTTTTGAAATAATAAATACAACAAAAGATATATTTTGTATAAACTCTACCCTATTGTTTTCAACGTAATTTTAAGTATGAACAACAACACACAAATTTCTTATTTAAATCATGTTGTCACATTACATTTGTTGATGATTACATTATAAATTTAAAAATTACTATACGTTTGTATTTGTCTACTACTACTATTTACTTTCAACAAATAAATTTAAAAATAGTCACGCTACGGTCTTTTGGGGTTCAATTTCATCATCCATTTTCAACACAAATCTGAAATCTTGAATCTTTGAATCTTGAACTCAAATCACAACAACAATGGCAACAACCAAATCATTGAAATATAAGAAACCCCCAGCAACACCATCACCACCACCATCAGCATCAAGATCTTCATCACTATCATCCCATCTCGCCATGATTGAACTCAAACAAAGAATCTTAACATCAATTTCCAAACTTTCCGACCGAGACACCCACCAAATCGCCGTTGAAGATCTTGAAAAAATCATTCAAACCCTTTCACCAGATGGCATCACAATGCTTCTTAACTCACTATACGATGCAACAAGTGACAGCAACAAACCGGCGGTTAAAAAAGAATCAATTCGCCTTCTTTACTTCTTATGTGCAACTCATACTGAGTTAGCATCTACTCATTTGATAAAGATTATAGCCCACATTGCTAAAAGGCTTAAAGACTCTGATTCAGGTGTGAAAGACACGTGTCGTGATGCAATTGGACAACTTTCTTGTTTGTATTTGAAAGGGGAAAATGGGGTTGCTGTTGAGAATAATAATAATATTGGGTCTGTTGTTACTTTGTTTGTGAAGCCATTATTTGAAGCTTTGAATGATCAGAATAAAGGGGTTCAAGCTGGTTCAGCAATGTGTTTGGCTAAAATGGTGGAAATGGCTTCTGACCCACCTATTTTGGCTTTTCAGAAGCTTTGTGCTAGGATCTGCAAGTATCTTAACAACCCTAATTTCTTAGCTAAAGGTGCACTTTTGCAAGTGGTTTCTAGTCTTTCTCAGGTTTACTCAATTTCTCTATTTTAATGTGATTATAACATGTTTTGTACAATTTACTTAAATGTAATCATACCATGTGAATTTGTCTTTCGGTTATATATATATATATATTTATGTGGGGAAATGATCCATAGGGAAGCTTCAAATCTTAGGGAATGAGGGAAGCAAATCTTAGCCCTTGATTTTTTCATAAATAAATGTATTTAACATTCATTTGTGATGAATGTTAAATTTTAAAATTATCTGTGATTTATAAAATTAATTTATGATGAAATCAAGGGTTGAGATTTGCTTCTCTCCTTCCTTCATTTTTTTGCTTCCCTCTTGATCCCCACCCTGTTTATGTGATAACATGTTGTTTTGTGCTATTTACTTAAATGTTACTAATGGTAAGCATATACTTGAAAAATTACCATGTGCGTTTGCCTATAGGTTAATAGTTACTTGTGTGATTGTAACATTTTTTTGCTGACTGTTGACTTCAATGTTGTCAATTTGTAAGCATATACTTAAAATCATACCATGTGAGTTTGCTTTTAGGTTATATAACTTATATGTGATTGTTGCATTTTTTTTGCGACTATCTGCCTAAATGTTGACTAGTTGTAAGCAAGTAGTTGAATCATACCATGTGAGTTTGCCTTTAGGTTATTAGATGTGTGAAATTTTATTATAAGAGAAATCATAACTTAGTGTTCTGATTAACATTACATCTGTTGGTTTTTTTAAGTTTATTAAAGATTTGTTTGAATGTTTACAAAATTGAATCCTTTGAAACTCTTACTTACCTCGGAAATTGGATTAGTCTGGTCAAATGATTACAAGGGATGGCGAAGCCATATGATAGGAAAAGGACTCGTATTGTGTAACAGTTAAAGTAGTATGTTGAGTATATATGATAAATTTATGGTGGTTGAGAAACCGTAATGTTGAAGAACAACTTACATAAGGTAATAAAAAAAAACTTAAGAATGATGATGCTGTCAATTGAATTATACTTTAGATATGATATCCACATCCTTGGGGTCGTTTGGATCTGTGTTACATTTAGAGAAATAGATTCTACTTTCAATTATCCTATTGTACAAGGATCAGTCTGTCAATTTTGGATACTGAGCTTCATACTAGTTGCACAAAGCTGTTTATCAAAGGCTAAATTAGATTATCTGATTGTACAAGGATCAATCCTTCAATTTTGGATACTGAGTTTCATACTAGTTGCAACAAAGCTTTTTATCAAAGGCTAAATTAGATTATCTGATAACCCTTTATTTTAATTGAATTTGATAGACTTTGACTCCCATTTCACTAGAACGCCATTTTTTGATTTTATCTAATCTAACACATCCTTAAATAATCAGTATCTGTCAAACACGAAAATGACTCATTGCTGATTATTCAATATCAGTCACTTTCAAGTACCAAGAAAACATCCAAACATATTATGTGCACATTAAACTTTACATATACTGGTTGTAGGTTGGTGCTATTTCTCCGCAAGGCTTGGAGCCACTGCTTCAAAGTATTCACGACTGTCTTAGCAATTCTGATTGGGCAACTCGAAAAGCAGCCGCTGATGCATTGAATGCTTTGGCTTTGCATTCAAGCAACTTAATCACAGGAAAGACAGGGCCTACTATAACCGCCCTGGAGGCTTGCCGCTTTGATAAGGTTAGTTTGAGAGCTAAAACAAGTCAACTCATCCATCTTTTAAGTCAACATAACTAAAATCTAGTGTATTACAGATAAAACCTGCAAGAGACAGTATAATAGAAGCTTTGCAACAATGGCAAGGTCTTTCAGGAGGTTTTGAATATCAGAAAGCATCTGGTCATGGTAAAACATCATTTCTCTTTGTTAGTAATACTGAAGGTGGTAATTCGGTCTGAAACAAAAACTGTTGCTAAGTAGGATATGGGTCAAATGTGTCATACAGCCATACAGGTTGAAAGTTGTCCAAAGTGTATTTAAATGGAACCGATCTCCTGTTTTGACACGAACCCTTTTTACCTGTTACTCAATTTGACCAACCCACCTCTTTAGCCACCTCTATATATTTTTAATGTGCGAATGTTTGTCAATCCTTTAGATGGTAAAGATTCTGAACCACTTAAGTCGGATGAAAGAAAAACAGAGGCCCCACCAAAGAATGATGAACCCGAGGGTAGTAACATACCTGAGAAGGCCGCTGGAATCTTGAAAAAGAAAGCACCTGCTTTGAGTGATAAAGAACTAAACCCTGAGTTCTTTCAAAGACTTGAAAGACGGGTTTCTGGTGAAGTTGAAGTGGTCGTCCCTCGAAGATTTGTGAGGTCCTCTAATGAGCAAAATGGAGAAGAGTCAAGCCTTAATGACACAGATGCCGGTTCACAGTCAAAAGAGAGCTACCAAAAAGTGGATCGAGGAATCAGTGGTCCTTCTAGAAGGCGAGAATTTGAAGATATGAATGACCCGAGTCAAAGGGAGGGATTTAGGAATAATAAAGGAAATTGGTTGGCTATTCAGAGGCAATTACTACAACTGGAGAGGCAACAGGCTCATCTCATGAACATGTTGCAGGTATGTGTTGGTTTAATTTACTTAACGATTTCCTTATATTTCCTCTTACATTAGAGGTGGGGGAACGGGGGGGTTGTGCAGGTAAAGGTAAGGGGTCAAAATAGGTTTGGGTCAAAAAAGGGCCTGCTGATTAGGCTAGCCTTTCTACACTTCTTTGTCCCCCTTCTTGAATTCATAAGTTTGATTACGGAAACTGAATTACTAAAATAATAATCTAATTTATTTTGGATAAAACGATGTAGAACACTGTAAGCACTTGAATACCACTTCAAAAGACTTTTACCATTGGGTCTGTTTCATTTTATATTTTACCCGTTACTAATAAATTTTAACCTAGACTTGACCTGTTTTCATACAAATGGGTTGAAATTGCCACATCTAGTTTGCATGTTCTTCCGTGAAAAGGTTTCTTGTTATTGCAGGATTTCATGGGTGGATCTCATGATGGCATGTTGACTCTGGAGAACAGAGTGCGGGGTCTTGAGCGAGTAGTTGAAGACATGGCACGTGATCTGTCACTATCAGGTAATAACCGAAGAGGTGGAAATTATATGATGGGATTTGAGGAATCGGGTAGACCATTAGGCAAGTACAACGGCTTTTCCGATTATCCCAATACCAAATTAGGTAGGAATGATGACCCGATTTCTTACATGGGTTCAAGTATGAGGGGTAGAGGATCTTCATGGAGAGCAGACGGACCTGAAAGTTGGGACTACCCTTCATATGGGGGCAGAAACCCGCAGATGGGTTTAAGGAGAGGTATGGATGGTAGATCACCTAAATCTGAAAATGAGACTGAACCCGTTAATAGGAGAGGTTGGGGGGATAAAGCGTCTGGGCCTGCTAGGTTTGGGGAGGGCCCCTCGGCTAGAAGTGTTTGGCAAGCTTCGAAAGATGAAGCTACATTGGAAGCAATTAGGGTGGCGGGTGACGACAACGGGCCTGCTAGAACTCCCCGAGTAGCAGTTCCTGAAATGACTGCTGAAGCAATGGGTGATGAGAATGTGCAGGATCGGGACCCAGTTTGGACGGCTTGGAGTAATGCCATGGATGCACTTCATGTGGGTGATGCTGATACGGCTTTTGCTGAAGTTTTGTCCACGGGAGATGATTTATTACTTGTGAAGCTAATGGACAGAACGGGCCCGGTAATTGATCAGCTCTCAAGCGAAGTCGGGACTGAAGTTCTGCATGCTGTTGCCCAGTTTCTTCCTGACCAAAACGTGTTTGATATCTGTTTGTCCTGGCTTCAACAGGTATAGCTTACTATATTCATCATTTTTATATTATTGGAAACTTTAATAACAAAAAATCACAAATTTTTGAAAAAGTTTTAAGCTTCAAGTGAATTACCTTTAGAAAAAAGAAAAAACAGTAGTACCATCCTATCATCAATTTTTTGGATCTAAAAGGGACATGTAAGGTTTAGATATAATTAGCAACAAATGGCTTCTCCACAGGTTTTTTTTAATATTGACTTACATCTCTATTTCGTTCTTCATTGTCTGCAGTTGCTCGATATGATTGTAGAGAATGGAACAGATAATGTGGAACTCCCAGTGGAATTAAAAAAGGAGATTTTGGTGAATTTAAATGAGGCAGCTTCAACTATCGAACCACCTGAAGACTGGGAAGGCATGGTGCCAGACCAACTTTTGTTGCAGTTGGCATCTGCATGGAATTTTGATCTGCATCAGCTAGACAAGTGATCACGTGCATTAATATATGAAGCACTCAGATTTTGATTTTTGAAATCTATAATCTTTGGTTGAAGATATTTAGTTATTGGATTGGGTTTTTATTAGCTTTAACATCAGATGTAGATGAAACATGATGAAGGCTTATTATATTTGCGGTCTGTTTTTTTACTCTGCAAAACAAGAGTAATTAGAAGGTTTTGTATGTGATATTTTTCTATGATGTGGCTGTGTTCTCAATTTCTTTGTCAATTTCTAGATCTTGTTTCATAAATGAATGTAATTGCAAGGGAATACAATTATGTACTGCTTTATAACATATCTTATTAGCATATTAATGCAACATACTTGTCATTTCTTACCAAAATGTGAAATTTGTGACCATTTTAGTTGATATAATTATATTACCTAATGATATACAATTCAAATCAGTATGTAATGTAAATGGGTCAAACTTGCAACCTATTTCATTGGACATTGTTCAAAACATAACATGGGTTACAGGGTGACAGAAACAAATATATGTAAGCAAAACGCATATAAGTGTTTTCTTGGCATTCCCAGCAAAAAATTGAGCAATTTAAGCCAATTACTACTTGTGGGATTCTGATACAACTTACCACTAAAGTATATATGATTGTAAAAGCAATCTACATTAAGATGTCACCATCCTTTTTAGCTTTTAGATATGCAAATACTTCCTCCAGTTTACTAATTCTGCCTTCAAGTTTCAATCCAAGTGTATAAATCTCATCAACATGGTCACCACCACTACCATCACCATAATCATCACCTTTATGATCATGATCATCAACATTATCATCATTACCCAAAGAATTTTTGGATCCTTCAGTTCTTAATTCACTTTCTACTGTTTTTTCAATATCATCACCCATTGACAGCAAACTACGTGCTTTGGTTGACTTTTTCCACCACTCAAGGTATCTAGCAGTAACATATGGCTCAGAGAAAGGAGACGGTAAATACAATTTAGCATCTCTAACTGGTCGAGAATAAAATCTCCAAGCGGTTTCAGGAGATCCATATGTTCGTACCACGTCACCAGGAATATCTTGGTTCATGCCAAATAGCATAGCAATTCTATGTGGCAAATATTGTTCAATACACTCTCCATCTATCCCACAACCAACTCAGAAAATCTCAAACAACGAGCCCATGACTCCAATTCTTCATCTAAACAATCACCAACAACAACCTACCTTCCCTTATCTTGATAAACATTACAAAAAGGCGAATTATCATCTAAATTTTCACCATATGGCTGCCAACAAAAATCTTCACGAGTACAATCAACAAGTGAGCCAACATTCTTTGTTTGCAATTTTGTTTTTTCCCACTTTGCAAATCTTGGATTGCAATGATCTCCTGGATTCGGCCTAAGTTTCGGAAACCTCTCCCAAATCCAAATTAGAACAAGCTGTAAAGGTGCCCAAACGGTAACAGGTGTCTCATCAGCAACTATTTTAGCATTTAACAAGCTTAAATCTCCATAGATACTAGCAAGCACAGTAGGTGCAAGAGCAAGTTTTGTTCCTCTAGCTAAATGAATAGCAATGGTGGTAACATTTTTTGAGACGGTGGAGTATGAATTAGGGAAAACAAACCTAGATAACCACAACGCAAGAAATGCTTCATGTTCGATTTCACTTTGATTGTCTTTAAATTTATTCATCCATAAACATTGAGAGACTTTATTGCATTTACTTTTGGTTACCTCAGCCCTTGCTTCTTTCAATTTCGCTAAAACAGTTTTCGAATCATCGTTTTTGATAGGACTAAAAACAGATTCACCTAAAACAGAATAACCTCCAAGAACCATCATATCCTCTAAAGTGATGGTAACTTCTCCCCAAACAAACACAAATGTTTTAGTCTAATCAGACCATTTTTCTGCAAACCCTAGAATTAAGTTATCATCTTTCTTGATTTCTTAAGCCGAGTTCAATACAGCATCATGTATACCTGCCTTTTTCCAAGTGGATTTGTGTGAAGAATGCATACTATCAACCCAATCTTTCCAACCCTTTGGTGGGATTCTCCAGCCATTGAAGGAAACCTTTAAAGCACCAATCTTTGGGACAGATGAATGATTTTGGGGAAAGGGATGTTGAATATCAATGGAAGTTGAAGCGGGTTTCAGAAATCGACCTATTTTTCGGGTCGGGTTATTGGGTTTGGGTGATACCATTTTGACCATGAGTTCTTGTCTTTCTTCCATGATGGTTTCTTCCTCCATTGTTGTAGCTTTAAGAAAATGAAGAATGCAGGTTTGATGATAATACTCCAACGGTTATGAATTTGAGAAAAAGGTGGGAAATACGAAAGAATATAATCCTCCAATTGTTATGAATTTGAATTTGAATTTGAAGAGGAAAATGTTGGAAATGAAAATGGTGATCGGGGAACTCCTAAAGTGTGGTAATTGGTAAATAGGGTGCTATGTTAACCTGATTTGTATTTAATTAAAATTACTACGGTTCAACATTCATAGCTTATTTTATGGGCTAATCACAAATATGATCCATTGATCAAGTACACTTGATAAAATAATTATTTAACTAAGTGTTTTCTCAAACTAATCCACCTTTGATCGAAAAAAGTTCGATCCCGTCGATCATGAATCAAAATTTTGAAATGAAACCGTTAATTACATAGTCAAACCCTTCTGCACCAAACATATACTAAAACGTGTCAAATTGATCGAATGTCGATTAAAGGTGATCGACATCAAACAAAATAAAAGAAATATATTCGATCATATGATCGAACTTGATGGTTTAAAAATAAAACAGAAACTTGAAATGAGTTTGATGGCTTCTATTATACATGTAAAACTTCGATCATGTTTATTAATATTTTATTGAATGTTCGATCATCCATATTAAACTTAGATCATACATATTAAACTTAGAAATTCGATCATACTTATTAATATTTTATTTGATAGTTTATTATTTATTGAATGTCGATCATATTAAATAATATTTTATAATATTTCTAAGTGTTCATTTGTTTTAAAAAAATATTGAACTTCGATCACATCTGATCGACATTCGATCAATCTGACACATATAGTATATGTTTGGTGCCAAAAGGGTTCGATCGACCGTGATCTGTTTCGATCTAGGTTTTTTTTTTTTTTCATTTCAATTGTTTAACGACTTCATTTCAAATTTTGATTCATGATCGACGGGATCGAACTTTTATCGATCAAGAATGGATTAGTTTGGAAAAACACTTAGTCAAATGATTATTTTGTCAAGTGTACTTGGTCAATGGATCATATTTGTGATTAGCCCTTATTTTATTCTCTTACACTGTTCCAGAGTTTTATTTCGGAGAGAAAAGAAAGTAATCGGAAAGAAAATAAAAAGTAAGTGTGTTCCCTAGTTTTTCAGGAAAGAAAAAAAAAAGAATTGATTATTTTTACCTAATTTTCCTTCCAAATTGGAAAGATTTGAATTTCTTTCTTTTCTTTCCTCTTCATTTCTCTTTCTTTCTTTCTTTACAAAACTTGGGAACAAAGCCTTAGACCACTCCCAATGGAAGAAACTTCTTCCAAACTTCTTTCGTGTCATATCAGTGTCACGTTAGTACTTTTTAAGAAACTATTTTTTAAGAGATACTGAACAAAGACTAAACCGTGCCAATAGAAGAAGCTTCTTCGAAAAGATTGGAAGACCCTACTATTAATTTAATTACAACAAATACAATTAATTTTAAAACATAAATTAAATAAAACACACTTACATTAAAAATAAAACATTACATTTAAAATTAAAAATACGATTACAATAATTAAATAAAACATTACATTTGAAATTAAAAATACGATTATAATAATTTAATAAAATAAAACATCACATCTATAATTAAAAATACAATTACAATAATTATTAAAAAAACTAAAATACTAATCTAGTTGTCCTCGTCTTCGGGTGGTGGTGGTGGTGCATGTGGTCGTCAAAAACGCAAACCATAGTCGTGTTTCACTTCCTCCCTAGCTTGGTAAATCAAATCAAGATCGTCGGGTGGCAAGTTTGTAGGTACCGGCGTAGCGAGAAACTTAAAAGCTTTAAACATTGTTCGTTTATCCGCGAGCATTGTTCGTTTCCTCGCCTCCTCCGCTATCGTTTCCATACTCCTTTGTTGAATTTTAGTGGATGCAATAAGTTCTTCTCTAGCTTCCTCACTTGAATAACGCGTGGAAGTAGCATCCGACGACCCTGAACTTTTTTCACTTTTTCTACTATCCGCAACCCCGTTCGCGCTTGTACACATGTCTTCAAGTCTTTTGTAGATGGCGTTAAATAACTTGACATCTCTTTGGATTATATTCCATTCACTCGTTAGTTGATCCATTGACTGTTTGGTCTCAACTATTAAGTTGTATTGTGACATAATGGTTTGCCACGAAGAATTGCGCGTTTGCGAATTTCCAACCAATGCATTTTGCGACGCGTCGATCCACCGTTACGCCAAAATTCGACTTTCTCTATCATTCCAAATAACTTTTTTTCCTTTGCCTTTACCCTCACGATCTTCTTTTGGTGAGGGTTCGAGTACAAAATCGGCTTTGTCTTCGTGTGGTGGTGTTTGGACTTGTTGAAATTGATTTTGGGATAGTGGTGTTTAGTCGAATTGTTGTTATTGTTGGAATTGTCGTTGTAATTGTTGTTGTCGGTGAAACATTTTTAAATAGAATTGTGAGCGTGGGTTGTTGGACGGGATTGAAAAAGGGTTAACAAGCGGTATGTATGGAGTAAAACTCATTGGACTTGTGTTCGTATTGATTTGTTGAGATGCGAAAGACGAACCTGACGGTGACATATTGATAGGATTTTCTAACAACTATAGTGATACTTGTTATAACAACTATAGTGATACTTGTTATAACAACTATAGTGATAGAGCTTTTGCTTGTTTAAGAATTAAAAAACATTTTTAGCAAAATTGTTTTTGAATCCAATAACCATCTCATGTCCTAAAGTTTTCACATCCAAGTTCAATTGGGGATGACTTCTACATGTATCCAATAAAACCCTTAATGTAACTCATTCAATATATTCCCAAATTTCATTAATGAACCATTTGATATCCAGAAAACAGTCATCAACTTTTTCCTTGAAAAATGGGTTAGTAAAACCATAAGGGACTAAACTTACATTATAACATCCCACCTTACCACGACCACAATATTGTCCGCTTTTCCGTAGGCGCACGACATTCTTTTGGCGACCACACGAGGACTTTCCAAGAAGTCACCCATCCTACTACTACTCTCGCTCGGACACGCTTAACTACAGAGTTCTCACGAGATCTGCTGTGCTTGTGGCCCCAAAACGGTTGTGTCTGGTAAGGATGAGATTTACCTTATAAGCCCAAGATGTCTTATGTCTACGGCCGATATAAGATTTGCCTAAGGTGTTACAAACACCCCCCCTTGGGACTCATCGTCCTCGATGAGGTTTGCCCCATCATCCCAAACAGTACATGAGTCGCTCTGATACCATTTGTAACATCCCGCCTTACCACGACCACAATATTGTTTGCTTTGCCCGCAGGCGCACGACATTCTATGGGCGACCACACGAGGACTTTCCAAGAAGTCACCCATCCTACTACTACTCTCGCTCGGGCACGCTTAACTACAGAGTTCTCACGGGATCTGCTGTGCTTGTGGCCCCAAAACGGTTGTGTCTGGTAAGGATGAGATTTACCTTATAAGCCCAAGATGTCTCATATCCACGACCGATATAAGATTTTCCTAAGGTGTTACAAATACCCCCTCCCCCCTTGGGACTCATCGTCCTCGATGAGGTTTGCCCCATCATCCCAAACAGTATGAGTCGCTCTGATACCATTTGTAACATCCCGCCTTACCACGACCATAGTATTGTCCGCTTTGCCCGCAGACGCACGACTTTTTCTTAGCGACCACAGGAGGACTTCGCAGGAGGTCACCCATCCTAGTACAACGCTCACTTTAGCACGCTTAACTGCAGAGTTCTCACATGATCTGATGTGTTTGTGGTCCCAAAACGCGCTGTGTCTGGTAAGGATGAGATTTACCTTATAAGCCCAAGATGTCTCATGTCCACGACCGATATGAGAGTATAGTGATAGAGCTTTTGCATGTTTAAGAATTGCAAAATTGTTTTTGAATCCAATAACTATCTCATGTCCTAAAGTTTTCACAGCCAAGTTCAATTGGGGATGACTTCTACATGTGTCCAATAAAACCCTTAATGTAACCCATTCAATATATTCCGAAATTTCATTAATGAAACCTTTGATATCTAGAAAACAATCATCAACCTTTTTCTCGAAAAATGGGTTAGAAAAACCATAAGGGACTAAACTTACATTATAACATCCCGCCTTACCACGACCACAATATTGTCCGCTTTGCCCGCAAGCGCACGACTTTTTCTTGGGCGACCACACGAGGACTTCCCAGAGGTAACTCATAATAGTACTACTCTCGCTCTAGCACGCTTAACTGCAGAGTTCTCACCAGATCTGATGTGTTTTTGGCCCCAAAACGCGTTGAGTCTGGTAAGGATGAGATTTACCTTATAACCCCAAGGTGTCTTATGTTCACGGCCGATATGGGATTTGCTTAAGGTGTTACAAACACCCCTCCTTTGTGACTCATCGTCCTTGATGAGGTTTGCCCCATCATCCCGAACGGTTCATGAGTCGCTCTGATACCATTTGTAACATCCCGCCTTACCACGACCACAATATTGTCCGCTTTGCCCGTAGGTGCATTGCTTCTTCTTAGTGACCACACGAGGACTTCCCATGAGGTCACCCATCCTAGTACTACCCTCGCTTTACCACACTTAACTGCATAGTTCTCACGAGAGTTGATGTGCTTGTGGCCCCAAAACGCGTTGTGTCTGGTAAGGATGAGATATTCCTTATAAGCCCAAGATCTCTTATGTCCATGGCCGATATGAGATTTGCCTAAGGTGTTACTAACACCCTCTTGGGACTCATCGTCCTCGATGAGGTTTGGCCCACCATCCCGAACAATACATGAGTCGCTCTGATACCCTTTGTAACATCCCGCCTTATCACGACTACAATATTGTCCGCTTTGCCCGCAAGCGCACGGCTGTTTCTTGGCGATCACACAAGGACTTCCCCCCTCTTCATTCCATCACATACTCAACTTCTTTAACTACAAATTCAAATTCATCAACATTTTTTTACCATTAAAAGATGAGATCTAAATACATAAGCAACAGAACCAAGGCCGAAAATATGCTGAGTAGTGATTTTAGAAAAAGGCTGTGTTTTAAACAGTTTTGTCTCTACTTCTTCAAGATTTTCAGCTTCAATAAGACCACCAACACATAGATAGCTAAAAACATTTTCAACCTTATTCTGTGACAACATTTTGACTAACCTATCAGAATCCAAGTTACATTTTGAGATGACGAGAACCGTTCTCTGTCCCATTTTATCTAACTGTTTTAGAAGAAAACTCGTTTCAGATCCCACAAGATAATCTGAGTATGACACAACATGCAGAAACACACAGTCTTGACTTCCAGTGTGTTTCAGAATTGAGCCTACAAAAGAAACATGATAAGATTAATAACATTTTAAACACACGAAACATCAAGTAAGACTATTGATTGATTGTTCTTACACTTTAAGTCTTAATAATATTTTTCTTCTTCACCAAATTTGGTAGCTATGCCAGGTAAATATACAATTGTTATCTCTAGGACACCATGTTGCTTGATAAATACTGTTATCGAAACATTAGATGTTTCATTGCCTAGAGTTTTAGCAATTTCCTCAATAGTATCCCGAATTCTTTGTTCCAGAACATCTTCTTCAAATTCACAAGAAATGTGCTGAACCATAAACTTACGAGGAGTACTAAGATTATAAACATTTTCAAACTGAACTATCAAAGGACATTCAAGAGCATTAGGCAAACGAATGCCAAGAAGAGAGCTAACAATGGTTGACAAGGGCGGAACCAAGATTAAATGGCACGACTTGCATATATTTTTATGTAATATTAATTAAAATAACACATTAAAAAAAATTTGAGCTTATTAAATTATAATATTTTGAAAAATGGACCGGTTGTACTATAAATTTGAAAGTAATTTCACATCTAGTTTAACAAAGAATATTAGAAAAAATATTACATTACATCTAGTAGTAGTTTCACATCTACTATAAATTTGATAGTAGTTTCATATCTAGTTTAAAAAATTACACTATAGTTGTCCCCGACATTCACCTAGAAAATGAAAACGATCAGTTGTATAACCTCGTTAGAAACATCATACTCCAAAGATAACTTACATTTCTTTCCCTCCACCTTTTGAACAAGATTTTGGCCAATCGTAAATACACAATCATCATTGGGATAGAGGAATTCATAATCCAAATCTAAGGAATTGAGTTCAAAATCCAGAATTTGACCTAGGGTCGCACCTTCTTTTTCATTCGCCCAATTTTCCTCCTCGCATAATGCAGCAATACTTGACAAAAGGGCCCAATTCTTGACAAGATCATCAATCCAGCCATCGATTACTATTGCCTTTTCTCTACAGATCACCAATTCTTGACAAGATCATCAATCCAAACAGTCTAGCAACATTGTTGGCTATCTCCACATTTTGTCCCATGTGAGCAAGATGGTTAAAGGTGGTTATGAGACAGTCTTTACAGATGTTTAGGACGATTAGTTGTGGATAGCTCAGGCCAACGCCAGTCGGTCTTGATCCCCTCAATCACTTAACATCATCCCTTGGTATTCTCATTTCCCACATTAGTTGTGGTAACACATGTGTTACCAACTACTAACACATGTATGTTATAGGCCTACATGTTAGGATTTATTGGTTTGTATCCTTGAGTTTGTTTTAGGCCTCAACTCTTTTGGTTTCTTTGTTATCATGAATCTTTTGTTTCCAAATTTCATTTTCAATGACTCTCAAGATTATACAAACTCTAAAGGCTATGAAACCTCTCAATTTTTCTCAAGTCGCAATCAATTCACTTTTCTCAAAGCGAGGAAGGTGGATATTGTGTCCCGTCCAACCCATAAACGCCAACCAATGGTGGTTCATCACATTAATGTCTTAGGGTAGAGTTATGGCAAAAAAAAAAAAGGAAAATGTAAGGTATCTAACGAAATTGTTGAAGAAATTCGTGCACTGAGGCTTACTCGAATCAATGAAATTGATGTCATGAGAAACAAACGCGATTTAGATAAATAAAAGGAGCAAAAAAGGAAGAAAGGGAGAAAAAAGGGAAGAAAAAGAGTTAAAGAAGATGCAACTTACGCTTATGAATACATTGTTAGCAAAGGAACTCGTGTCGGCTTGAAGATGAAGAAGCAAAGTGATATCTATTATTGAAGTTGTATGGAATGTGATTGCACATGGAGTTGTTAATACCAGCTTTAGTGAGTTTCAGCACCAATTAGCTCGAATAATATAAAAAATCTAACATTATCTGCATTGCCATATGTCAATATTCTAATTGGTTAGTTGGATTTCATACGGATAGAATTTATCATCCAAAAAATCTAACATTATCTTTAAATAAAAATACAAAAATCTAACATTATCTGCATTGCCACATGTCAATAACCTCTCCATTACTTCGAAAACACAAGTTATTCGTTGAACATCAAGAGGCTGCTTGAAAAGATGTTAAAAGAACATTTGGATTTCTACAAGCTTGTTTTGCATTTCTTCGACGCACATGTCTTGTTTCGGACAAAGATATGATGGGCCGAATTATGATTGCATGTATCATCATTCATAATATGATCGTTGAGGAAGAGTGAGACACATATCTTAATTATTGTGATCCATCAAAATTTCTAAATGATATACCTATGAAGCGGCAACCAAGAAGCTAACTGAAGATGGGGAACAACCTTTTGAATACTCCACCGAACAAATTGCAAGCCTATCTAATTATATGACCAACAGGGAACAACTTCGTAATATAGAAGCTCATAACGCTCTTAAAAAAGATTCAATTGAGCACATATGACAAAAATTTAGCACTGATGATTAATCATATAGTTTATATCTTTTGTGTCTTTAATTTTATGATTATCGTTATGTCTGTAATGTATTTTTATTTATTTCATTAAGTGTGATTGATGAATGTAAAGTATAATTTTCTTTTTATTTTTATATTAAAATTTTAAAAAATTATATGTTTTGAAATAAATAATTATTTTTTATATTTCTTAATAATTTTAATAGAATAAAAATAAATAATAAATTATATTTATTTAATAAAATATTGGATTTGATTGAGTTGTTAATATGTGTGAAAATTTAAGTTATGTTGGGTTGTATAAGTGGAGAAAAAAAAGAAAATATTTTTAAAAGAAAATGTGAGTCGGATTAAATCGATGATGGGTATAAATGTATAATCTACCGAGACCTCAAAGGATGATAACTCTATTCTATTTTCGAGATTTATATCTTTTACCTAAGATTTTGTAGAACACATTCTTCTTCTTTTATCCAAACCTCAGAGTAGCTTGTAAACTTAAACCAAACTTTTGGGGACATCATGTAATATTGTAATCTTAACCTCCATTAGCGCGCTAATGTGTATTGTACTCAAAGCGGTCCATCGTATCGTATCCTACACTCACCCACACGTAATATAATCTCCTATATTTCCGGTACAAAAATTTATTAGCTAAAATTTCACTCCTTCAACTTGTTTCTTCCGATTTCAAAACAAATGATCAAATTCATTATTTTGTAATTCTCAACTTTTAAAAAAGAAAAAAACGGTAATTCAGTTATATAGTTTAGTGCATCTTTTTTCAGATCCAATTCACAGTCATGGTTTCGTCTGCTAAAATTAAATCCGTTGATTTTTACAGGTTTTACTTTTCATTAATTTCAACTTAATTTTTAAGCCCTAGGTTAATTTTACTGTTACTGCTATTGATTACTTACTTCATGCTTGTTGATTGTTCGCAATGTGTTATATTATATACATATATGTATATGTATATGCGTAATTGATGTTCATATGATCGATAATTTGTTTCTGCTGTTACTGAAGCTGTTATTAGATATAGAGTAATGCCAATTAGAGCTTGAGTTCTAGATCTCGAAATTGAAGTTACCTAAATTTTGACCTAATTTTTGGCGGTTATTGTTGGCAGAAATCAGAAATGAAATTATAAAGACTAGACACGATAGCATGTATTAAATGTTATTAGGAGAGTGATTGAATACCGCATAACTTAGAGTATTCTCAGAAGTCAGAACTAGTTGACTTTATAGTCAATTCAAATATGATTAACAGTCTATTAAGTCCAAGGTAGCAGAGTATTAGTTTTAGATTTATGTCTAAATAGACCCTAAGTGGTTAAGTTCCAAAAATAAGGGTCCATATTTGACTTTTGAGGGTCAAATTGTTACTTTTAAAGTTGAAGTTGACAGAAGTTAATCTTCAAGCAAAGACAGTCGGTGACTCGATTAACCTAGTCAGTCTCAATATGGTATAAAAAAAATCACTTTGGAACTATAAGCCTATAATACTAAAAATGTTTTTGTCAGTTTTCAGTTTAGCATACACTAGTGTAAACCTCAAATTGAAAATTGATTTTTTTATAAGTTTTTTGGGAAGGGGTGAATAAGACATTTTCCAGATGTATTTTTCTCCTTCGAGCTGCCATAATTCCCTGTTTTTTCTTGATGAATGGATCTTATGAATTCAAGTAGGTCAACCTATACTTTTGTTTTACGTTATTTATATATTGTTTTCTTTTGTGGCAGGAAAATTCCAAGAGATTTGACAGAGGCGTCACTGTCAGGTGCTGGCTTGTCGATCATAGCAGCTCTTTCCATGATGTTTTTATTTGGAATGGTAGGGTCTCATTTTGTTAACCAGGTTCTGTGGTCTTTAAGTATAGACACGCCATAAATACATTCTATATTGCTCCATGTTAATGTTTTTATCAATTTCTTGTTGATGCATGCATAATGATCTTACAAGGACATGCCAGTGTAAATCCATCTTCTCACAGACACTTGTTTACTGTTAATTCATATATGGCTGCATTCTTTTAGATTGTCTTTTATATCATTGAGCTTTTCTTCATCTATATAATTTCTTGGTCACATGCCATTGCTATGAAGTGTTATTGACTTGCTTTCTGCTATTACTTATTGTGCTTTCATTGCAGGAATTACATAATTATTTGAGTATCAGTACCTCGACTGCTGTCATAGTTGACAGAAGTCCTGATGAGGATTACTTACGGATTGATTTTAATATGAGGTATGCTTCATGACATTTCATTCAGGCTGGATCATATATGTTGTCAAAAGCTCTATCTATTACTTTCTTATAGTTTAAGATCACTACTGAAAGATAATTTTCATTGTACTCAAAATATCTACCATCTTAAGGGTGTTTCTTTTATGTGTTTTTAGTAAGTAATCACATGTTCTACTTTGTTTTGTATAATGGCTACCAGTGATTGAATATTCCCCTTGCAGTTTTCCGGCTTTATCATGTGAGTTTGCATCCGTGGACATGAGTGATGTACTGGGAACTGTAAGTTTTAACAATTTGTTTGTTGACTGTCAATTTGGTTGTGCACCCTGCTTTGTGTCTTTTGAGGAGAGAGTTACTTTGTTTAGGTTTATCTATTTATTTATTAATTTATTTAATTTTTTGTCTTTTAATATGGAATTGTGACTTTATAGTAATGTGTGTGTATGTAATGTTGAATGTTGATTAAATGTCTGAAAATGCCTAGCAAACAAAACAAAGAAACAGATTAACTTGTTGGGTAACATTGTATAGAACCTAAATAAATAATATGTGTAATTCTTGAAGATCTAATTAAAATTTTATGAAAACATAATTTGAAAACAATATTAAAATTTGTAGTAAAAAAGAATATTTTGCAACTGTCTGACTGGTTTGCAAAGTCTTGAAACTCTCTTTTTTTTTTTTTTTTTTTCTTTTGATATGAACATCCATTATTTATGTTTGTTGTCTTATTAATCATGGTATTATATGATTTTCCTTATTTTGTATTTTGTAGGATTACATGTTCATTCTGTTATCACCTGACTTTTCTTTCTCTTATCTGCAGAACAGGTTGAATATTACAAAAACAGTCCGCAAATATTCAATCAATAAACATCTACAAACTACTGGTTCCGAGTTTGACTCTGGACCAGTTACTCATATTGTTAAACATGATGACGAAAATGACGAGGAATATGGTGAAGGATCTGTTACTCTAAATGAACGTAATTTTCATAGGATTTCTCATCAGTACGTGAACCAACAAAATTTCAACTCAGACAGTATATTCTTTTATTTTTTGATGCTGTTGAGTTTAGATCTTCGGATACTTAGCAACATATTGTTTTGGTCAAACATGCAGGTATTCAATTTTGGTTGTTAATTTTTATGCTCCTTGGTGCTATTGGAGTAACCGTCTGGTATTCTCATTGCCTCCTGATTTCATCTCCTGAATTCACAATTCATCATTTGCACCTATATTAGATCATGACGCACTTAATGTTTTCCTTTACTAATGCATCTGAAATCTGAATTACGTACACATGTTTGATGCATCTTAACATGCAAGAGTTACGTTACTGTTTACCGACATGTTTAACACTTCTTTATATTCTTCCCCACTATTTTGTCAGAAACCCTCATGGGAGAAGGCAGCCAAAATTATAAGAGAAAGGTCTAACTGATTTCTTATGTATTTTGATAACCAATTAATTAATTTAGATAAATGGTTAGCCATTTCTGTTAATGAGCCACTGACTGATATTTGCATTACCAGACATGATCCGGAAGTGGATGGCCTTATCATCATGGGGAAGGTGGACTGTACTGAAGAAGTTGATCTGTGTAGAAGGTACAGAACTAGTTGTGCTACTGATGGTTCAGTTCACTGCTCTATATTTTTCCAGTTATGATAATTATTAATCATCTACTGGATTTCAGTCACCACATACAAGGTTATCCATCTATTCGCATATTCCGTAAGGGCAGTGATGTTAAGTAAGTCACCTCTGTATATTTTTAGTATACATTCCAATTTCAGTGTGGTTCATTCTCCCAACGGTGGAAAATGGGTGGGTTGGGTATCGAGTCAAAAGGGGCTTGGGTTAATATGGGTATGGTCACAGACATTTTGTCCTGAAACTCATTTTTTTCACAGATGCTGTGTCAGATCTTATTACAAAGTTATATTGTTTCATAATCTAATTTCATTGAATAAAATGATTTAGGAGATTTATGTATTACAACTTAAAAGGGCACTATGGGCAACTTCTGACCCGTTTGACCCATTTCCCTTTTCACTGACTTTTGAGATTTTACCCGGTTAACCCATTAGAGATACAATATATCCCTAATTGACCTGTTTTTAAGTAAATGGAATGAAACTACCACCTCTAATCCTCCCCTTGATGGATGCTTGTTGGAAAACCTAGTTGTCAAGTATACAGTCTTATAGACATGGTAATTTGTTAATTGTTAACTAAAAATGCATAAGACGACAAACACTTGGTTTATATGATTAAGTAGTTACACCCCACAAACATCAATGTATTTGATTTACAATCCCTGACATTACACTGGTTGCTTTTTTTAATCTACTATTATAGATCATTCTTTGTGAAGTACATGCAGTTACATGTTGTTTTGATGAATCAGGGATGAGCATGGGCACCACGAGCATGAATCATATTATGGTGACCGAGATACAGATACCTTGGTGGATGTAAGAAGAATAATCTTGAAATTTCACATATTTTGTATGCGTTGGACAGTAAACAACATGATCTTTTAACATCTGCTTTCTTACCCTGTAAACTCTTTAAAGATCTATCCTTAGAATGCTTTTTTCCCCACAGACGATGGAGCAATTGGTTGCACCAATTGCATTGGAGTCATCAAAGCTGTCCTTGGAGGATAAATCTGACACGAGTACAGAGAATGCAAAAAGACCTGCACCTCGTGAAGCAGGATGTAGAATTGAAGGGTTTGTACGAGTCAAGAAGGTAAACCTAGATGATAGATGGAAAAATGGGCCGGTATGGCGGATTTGTGTAAGGGGTCAAAACTTATAGTTTTTAGTATGGGTGAAAACACATAGGGTCAGGTTAAGCCAACCTGCAACCATTTATTTAATCCATCCGAACTTTATAAATGATTATAGTTTTATATATGATTAGAAAACTTTGTAATTAGAATAATAAGCTAAATTCATTTAAATATAGCAGTTTTGGAGGTTTTATGCATTTAAATAAAATTAGGGTGGCTTTCGACCCATTAGAGATAAAACATAAAGCCAATTCAACCCATTTATGGGTAAAATGGTTAAAAGTGCCACCTCTAACCTACACCAGGAGATAGAAAAAGATGTTACTGATCTTCCATATCCACTGTTTCACATGAAAATTCTACTATTTCATCTCCACACAGGTTCCTGGTAATCTTGTAATCTCAGCCCGTTCTGGGGCCCACTCCTTTGATGCTTCCCTGATGAACATGTCACATGTAATATCTTCTTTTTCCTTTGGTAAGAAGATCACTCCAAGGGTGATGAGTGATATTAAGCAAATACTACCTTACATTGGCGTAAGCCATGACAAATTGACTGGAAAGGCATATCTCACCGACCCAGAAGATCATGCAAATGTTACTGTAAGCGCTATGATATATATATATTTTGAAATGTCCATGGGTTTATATATTTATACTAGAGTCAAAACGTGTAGTTTTTGGTATAGATAAGGATGGGATGGGTTGGGTTGAGTCAACCCACAACAGTACTTTTCCAATTTATTTTTACATATGATTAGTGTGTCAAATGTGATTCTCAAAAAATATATTATTTTAATTAAACTAATTTTTAAATAAAATGATTTAGAAGGTCTTATGCTTTTACAGTTTACACTTTGGGTGACTTTCACTCAGTTGGACTCATTTGACCTTTTTTAAGCTATGTTTTGATTTTCCCTTTCTGACCCTCTAAAAAAATAAAACTTAACCCGAATCAACCCATCTATAAGTAAATGGGTTGAGAATGCACTTCTAATTATTTTGTACATTTAAGGTCTTGAGATAAGCTTTGGTTTTGGGAATTTGAATTGTAGGTAGAGCATTATCTTCAAGTTGTGAAGACTGAGGTAATGCGAGCATCTCATCAATTGATTGAGGATTACGAGTACACAGCCCATAGTAGCTTGATACATGCGTACTCAGTCCCTGTTGTGAAGTTTCATTACGAGCCATCACCAATGCAGGTTTGAAATTTGTCTCCGTTACACTAACAGTCCGTCTAAGTTGGTTTTAGCTATTTATAGCTCGAAGCTTTGTTTCATGACCAGGTACTGATAACAGAAAATCCCAAATCATTTTCACATTTCATCACCAATGTCTGTGCCATTATCGGTGGTGTTTTCACGGTTAGTCTTTATCTTACTTGTGTGTATGCGTGTAGTTTCATTTTGATTTTTACTACTCTCTATTAACTATAGATGGTGTGATTATTTACCAGGTTGCTGGGATACTAGATTCAGTTCTGCACAACACATTGAGACTTGTGAAAAAAGTTGAATTGGGGAAAAACTTTTAGTACATGTAAACAACTTTTAGCATGTAGCCATCCCAGACAATTGTTACTATATAAAGTCTGAATCATATATATTATGTTAGAAAATTTTGGAATTCCATCCATCTACCGAAATAAGCATTGTGCTTAATACACCCATGAAAATAATATTCCAATCATCATTTATTTATTCCTCTACATTCTCATAAAATTACACTGTTCAATCACAAGTTTTAAATGAAACCGTAGTGATATCTTATTTGTTTATCGTACACAAAGTTTACAAATTTTATAAAACAAAATAAACAAATCATACTTTTGATGAATCACTAGCCAACTTAAAAGACAAAGAGAAGTGAAGAGCCAGCAAAAGCAACAATAGAGTAAGCGAAACTTGTGACAATTGAAGACGCTGCATTTGGGGCTGGAGTCGGGTTATTATCTTCTGTTGCTGGAGCAGGTGGTGGAGATGGAGATTCTTCGCTTGCTGGAGGAGGAGATGGAGACTCTTCACCTGCCGGAGCTGGAGAAGGAGGAGAGCTTGGAGGTGATCGATGGCTTCTATCTGCCATGACAACAATCACGATCTTCTCGTTGTTTTTACAATTCTCCACTAGTCCACTAATGAAATAATGAGGCCCAGATTGGGTCAAAGTTACCACCGAATGACCTTCACTATACTTTGCAATGGGTGATGCTGCGTTGCAATTGTTGTAATCTTCTTTGCTTACTTGAACCACCGAGTCCTTCCCCGCTTGGTACTTAAACACTATAACACCAACACAAAAATAAGAAAATGTAAGAATTGTTTGAACTTTGAACCCACAATCATCAATAATGTAGTAATGTACATATTTGTTACTCACAAACAGTGTCCCCGATTTGAAAACGACTTTTTTCTGCCCATTGATTATAGGAGGTTGATGCAAGACTCCAATCACCAGAACCTCCAACCATGAACTCATATGCATCACTGTTGGGTATCAACAATAAAACACATAAAAGCCCGGCAACAAGTACCGACTTTGCCATTGGAATTGTTGAAGAACTTGTAGGTAAGTATCTAACAAATGAGTCGGGTATTTGTACAGGTTTTGATTGTAATGAGATTTCTTGAGAGTCAGTGCAAAGCATATTTAGTATGAGGGAAAGTTTTGTAATTAAGTACTTTTTAGAGGGTAATACTTTGCTTTACTATGATTTCTAGAATATTCCTAACTTCTTATTTGAGTTGGTTGACACTTGACAGCACAATTATTAATTTAACTATCATAGGCCCAAAAGCCTTTCTCATGACATACCATATGAAGTACTGACCATTTGGCAAATTTGTCAACTTTTAATCATCAAACGTAACAAATAAATGATACTTGAGTTGTTATAAGTTATGTTTGCATGATAAATCAATTTAAATAATAGTAGTTACAAAGTTAAGTAACATATATTCATACGATACGATTCTTAATATGAATCTCTTGAAGAAAAGTAATTAGACATTGTCCTGATATTCTGTTAGGTTATAAGATAGATGTTAGTTTCAAGAACGTCATACCAAAATATATATAATATTTAAACTAAGAATTACCATGAATATCACAAATTACAATTAATTAATATTTAATATAAATTTACAAAAGGAAATCAATTAGCGGTTCATTAGGTCTCAGTGAATTAATAACCCTTAATTTGTGTCCTTGACACACAATTGCTACTAACTTTTCTATATCACATCACAATAAATTCGTACACATAAAAAAATTCTAATGCCTGCCAATACCATTTAAAAGATTTTGTCAAAATAAATCACTCAACAAAATTGTTCACATCTTATCTTTTTTTTTATTTTTTTTTATTATTTTTTTTTTTAAGTTATGCGACACTCAAAGTTTACAAAATCTTTCTCACGAAAGAACGACACATGAAATAAATCAATCAAAAGTTGTTTTCCTCTTGTATTTCTCTCATAGTTTACTTTGTCCAATTGAACCGATCATCTCTCATTTTTTAATACTTTGTAGGCATTTCCAAATTTAAGTCTAACAGATTGACGTTGACCACTGCCACATTCTCCTCCTTGACAACTATACAAACATTCATACACAAAACCATTGACCCGGGCCCCCCACTAACCAGCCACCAACGACCGTCACCACCACCACCACCACCACCCCGCCACAAAAAAGAAAAAAAAAAAAGAAACCCAACCCAACGCAACACCTTGAATCTTGATTTCAAGATCTCATATGGGTTTTGTTTGTTGAGGTTGTTTTGAGGTGGGGTGTGTGTTTGTCTTCAATTAATTGTCAATTTGATAATAAAGAACATACCTTTTGATCTGAAATTGAAGAAAAAAGTGAGTATTTTGACGATGGATATTTTCCGGAAAGACCCAGGACTAACAACTGATTCATTTTATGAGGTTAGAGCTGGATGCACTGATGTTCCTGATACCAAATTTAGGATCACGGTAAAACCTTTGTTTTTTTTAAAGAATTTGATCATTTGCATTAACCCAATTATAAGTGAAACTAGTTAAATAATATTTATTTTATAAAAAGATTCGGACTTTGTGGGTTCCTGTTGTGTGATTTATTTAAATCATTGTTGTACGAGTATGTAATCTTCAATAAATCAAATTTTTTGATCAATGGTCTCATTTGATTTTGATAGATTTAGTTGATCTATGTGTTGTTTCCATGATTTCTGTATGAACTTTTAGATATTGGTTCTAAATTTGATTATAGTTTTGACAGTATAAAACATGAGATTATGGACATAAACCCTGTTGTGGAACTCTGCTGCTAATTATTGGAGCTGAATGATTGAATCCTGTTTTTGCTTGTAGTTTTGGAATTAGTCTTGTGTCTATCTGCCTTTATTTCTACTTCTTTTATGAATTTAATTGTTTCATTGCCTTGAATCTTGAGGATTGTATGTGAGTGAGTGATTACTGGACTAAGAAGTTTTGTTACATTACTTGTTACCCCATTGTTGAGTAGGTTGTGACGTATAGAAAATAAAAACACACTTAAAAAGCTCACTCTGTCCTATAAGAAAGCAACATTGGACTTTTCATGTAGTTCAATGGAAGATCTTTCATCTCTGATTCATGGTCGCATACCTAAAACACCCTTCCATTGAAAAAAACGAGAAATCTTATGTACCAAAATCAAGTCACCAAAATCTACCGATGACTGATAATGGACAAATAGGTGAATTTCTGCTCATCCAGTCTGGGAAGACGTTAAGTCTAAAAAGGTGGCTGGCTGCATTTACACTAGAAGGTTCTCTTGATATAGGCAAGTGTCTTGATCGAATATATCGTGGAGTAAGTTTTCTGTTTGTTACCAAAAATTTATGTAGATTATATATTTAAAAGAAAGCAGCAATATTCGTGTTGGTAAATTCACTTGCTTGTGTTCATGTATGGTAATGGTAATCAGGGGATTCATCCATCGATTAGGGGAGAAGTGTGGGAATTTCTGCTTGGCTGTTACGATTCTAAAAGCACATTTGATGAACGAGAAGAGATACGACATAGACGAAGGTAATATACTATTTTAAAAGGGGTCAATCTCTTGTAAATCATTTTATTGTTACGATCCTAAAAACGTATCTGCATATACCTTCCTAAATCATTACATATTTATGTTTAGATTATTACTGTAACCATCATTAATGTTTTTTTTTAATGGACAAATGAGTGTTTCTGGGTCGACCCTAGGCCTGTTTTGATCTGTGTCATAACACACTAATCTTGCCCCTTTTAATTTATTTATATATTTTTCTCTATTCGTCTTCAGGGAGGAATATGCTGAGTTAAAAGAATCATGCAGTCACATGTTTCCTGTTGTTGGAAGTGGCAAGTTCATAACTGTGCGTGTGATTACATCAAATGGCGAACCAATTCAAGATCCGATTGTATTCTTAGGGACAAATCGTGATAATCTTCCAACCCCAGAATATCAAGAAAGTGGTAAGTTTTAATTTTTCGAGCCCTAGAGTGGTGAAACTTTTTATAGTCGCTGCTTATTAAGTGAGTTGTGTACTTGCAGTTGGCCTGAGTCCAGCCACATTCATTACTCGGGAGCATCATAAGGAAGTAATTCAATGGAAGCTTGCTCTACATCAAATAGGTTGATATATTGAACTATACACACATGCTTCCTGTGAATCATGTAATTATTTGGGGTTCCATTACTCTGCTAATCATCTTATATCATGTCTTAGTAGCCTATAATTTGCATCAAATGATGTATAATAGCTCTCAATCTCAATCTGAATCTAGTATTCTTTAATTTATATGTGGCAATTTTGACCCATTACGTATCAATGAGTCTGTTTGGGTTTTTTCTCCCTCTCAAACGGGCCAAATGGGTTAAATATAAAAAAACTCAGCTAAATGGGGAACGGGTCAAGTGGCTAAACTCGTCCAAATTCTATCTTAGTGCATACAAATTTCTAAATCGTTTTTATTTACAGAATTAGAATAATAATTTAATAATAATATTGTTTTAGTAATCATAATTAACGCCTTAATTACTAGAACAATTTTCAAAAATATGGACAAAAAGTGTTTACAGATCCACCTGATCGTTTTTTTCTCTCTTTTTGGGTTAAAAAATATACAGCAGGTCTTGATGTGATTCGCACGGACAGAACGCTGATGTTTTACGAGAAGCAAGAGAATCTGGCAAAACTTTGGGATATTCTTGCAGTCTATGCTTGGCATGATAAAGATGTTGGTTATGGTCAAGGTGGGTTTATATCACAAGTTCAAAACTTATATATTTTGTTTCAAGATGCCGATTCTGAGTTAATATGCTCAACAGGGATGAGCGACCTTTGCTCCCCTATGATTATGCTTCTTGAACATGAAGCAGATGCATTTTGGTGCTTTGAACGTTTAATGCGTAGAGTGGAAAGCATATGTTGTTTACATGTATCATTTTGTATAGAGGTGGCATAATGTTTTGGTTGGGCGAGTTCGGTTAACAGGTCAAAAAGGTTCTTGTCGACTCAGGTCATTTTGTAGTGGGGGTTGAAAAGGGGCAGGCCCGATTCTGTAGACCCTTTTATCCAATCTTATATTTTATATTTTTTAATAGTTAATTCGTTAATTATGATTATGAAAACAAACTTGTTTCAATAATAATGTAAATCTTTGAATAAAATGAATTAGGAGGTTATATACATTAAAGATGGACTTTGGGCGACTTTGAACTTGTTTTTTTTGTTTGTTGTCTAAGTTAACCCATTTGACCTGTTTGATATAAAACACAACCTACAGTGACCCATTTATAAGTAATGGGTTGAAATTCCCACCTCTATTTTTATAATGTCTTTGGTGTTTGCTCGACGTAATTCTTTGTGTCCTCAAAGCGAGGGAATTTCAGGTGTACGGGCAACTCCGTGGGGGTTGAGGCACAACTCGATGATTTGGCTAATGTCACTCAAGTTGTTATGCCTAAACTTCACCGTCATTTAGGTATTTTCCATAACTAACTTTTTTTCCTAGCTTGATGTTTGCTTTTTATTTGCATTTTCTTTTCTACCATCGGTTTTATACATTGCTACTTATGTAATACATGTTAAAATCTTAATATGGATATAATATATAGTGAAAACGAGAAAGAAAATTTTCTTACCGCTGTACTATATATATTAGATGCATCACATTACGTAGATACTCCCTCTATTATGTGTTACTTTTCTTGCCTTTACTTTAAACGTCAAACAAGCAACACTCGGTTTCGAAATTGTTATGAATATTTATTTTAAGAAGAAATATCAATAAATTCTCTGGTTTACATGTACAAATGCAGAACACCTTGGTGGAGGTGGGTACCTATTTGCGTTCCGGATGCTCATGGTGTTGTTCCGGCGAGAATTATCTTTCGGAGATTCGTTGTACTTGTGGGAGGTAATAATATTTCTGTTATAACTGTAATCCAGTTTTTTATCTATATGATATATTATTCGATTAATAAATACACCTTGAATGGTCTGTCCACAATTTTTTGGTGCTTACTATTTTGAATCTTGGGTTCACTTTCTAGACTAAAGTTTACATCTTTTTGTTGTTTGAACCCAACAGATGTTGTGGGCTTTAGAGTATGATCCCGAATTGTTTAAATTGTACGAGGGAGGTGAAACTCATGATAAATCTGATGTTCACAAAACAACACGAAAATCCAGACGCCAATATGGCAAGTATGAAAGAGCAAACAGGAGAAGTAGGGAGCGGGCCAGAGGCAAGCCTGGATCCGCAACACCATTTTCGATTTTTGTTTTTCTAGTAGCAAGTGTCCTCAAGGACAGGAGTGACAAGTTATTAAAAGAAGCTACGGGACTAGACGACGTTGTAAAGGTCAACCTTTTGACTTGAAATGTTCATTCTTTTTTTGACGCTAAGCAGATTTCTTTAATTTTTTTGGTTTTAGGTTTCTGCAGATATTAAATGACATATCTGGGAATATGGATGCCAAGAAAGCTTGCATAGGGGCCATGAAGATTCACAAGAAGTATCTAAGAAGGTATTTTCAGATTCGATATTAGTAATACTTCATGTGCATTTCTAGCAAATAAATGTGTTTCTGGATCATTGCAGGCAAAAGAACCAGTGAGCGAGCTTCAATAGCTTCTTTTGATCACCTTGTGTTTAAGTTTTGACGATCGGTTTCACACTTAGAAATCGATTAACGGCAGCGTTGCAGAGGCAATTTGTTGTGAACCGATGGTCATTGATCGTGTTTATATTTATACAAGAGAAACAAATCAGTCATCGTTGTAAATGTATATGTAGCAGCAATATTTTGAAATACAAAGTTGTTCTTGTTTCTTTTCTCATTACCTATTGTATATTATTTTTAGTGTGATAAGAAGGATAGAGGTGCTATGCCGCGGACACTTATCCCCTCACTTTCCCTATAAATTTTCCTCTCACTTTCCCTATATAACCGGCTTAGATTGATAATCATCCTCCTCATTTTCGATAATTATTTTTTGAACTACGGATAATATATGTATATTGAGGTACTCTAGTAAGGTACTAGAGGAGAGAAACAGTTGCAAGGAAATTGAAGAGTCAGAGCATTACATGGATTACTCACACAAATGTGAAAAAGCTTTACATCATCTTGTATCGAGTTCATATTTCATTTAGAAACATAAAAGACCGAACACACAGATACTGCCAATTAGGGACAAAATGTCGCAACAGGCATGCAACAACAACGTGTTACCATTTTTCTTCTATCCTTTTTCAAAAGGAATTCACATGTACTCTCTATGCAATCTCCAAACACTCCCTTCCCGTAAATCAATCAATTTTCATACCATAGTATGGGCATTACATGATCTAACAATAAAATAAAATCGATTATACAAACAAATGGCAAGGTTTTGGCTTCTGTTTGCAGCAGCAGGAGGCCTACTCCTCGCGTCCATCTCCGAGGCCACCTCCAAAATGGAGGATGACGAAAAAACGTGAGGCTGCACCCAGAAGGTGCGAGACGACTAGACCTCAACACTGCGTCATAGAGCTCATCATCTTATATAAATTTGGTTATGTACATAATTTTTTTTTTTTTCTTGGTTAACCTAGGTATCCGACTCGCTTTGCGAGCCAACTAATTCCCAGGGCGACCATCCGCTTTGCAGATAGCCCAGAGTCATCGCAGGTGAACCTCTGTGGCCACAAGGGGGTAATTTTTGTTGCTCCTAGGATTCGAACTTGGGACCTCTAGGTATTTTTACCCTTAGAGACCATGCTTTTATCACTAGGCCACCACCCTTGTGGTTTATGTACATAATTTTTGAACAATTTAAATTTGGACCTTCAGTGACATATTTATCAGATGTTAATAGTCGCTAATGCTATATCATAGGGTTTTGTATCTTGTTCACTGTTCCATCCAATTAAGATAAAATGCAGTTTTAAGTTTCTTTTTGATTTTGCTTGAAACGTTTGCTTCTTATTTTGACAGTAAGTTATCTAACATATTTGACAGTGGTCTTATTTTGAAACACTAGTTGAAAATGATCAAGATAGCTAGCATAAATTTAATACACAAAATTAAATATGACTATTTAAAAGTAAAAAGTCTCCAAACTAGACCTACTTTATTTTGAGAAAAGAGTTTTAAAAGGACAGTACCTTTGGGTCGATACTATCTTGGCTACTAACACGTACACATACACATACATCCCTAAACAACAAAACAAAAGTTCAAAAATACAAATGGCTCTATAGTGCAGGCATGCGTACGACGACGTGTTAGTATTTTTCCTCCACCCCTTTACAAATGGATTCAAACAATATATACACACGTACTCACCATGCAGTCGCTCAACCCCTCTATAAATTCACCAAACTTTATACCAAATTATTCATCAAAACCATCTATCAATACACATCCATACATCACTCATCATATCACATATACAATGGCTAAGTTTTCAGTTGTTGCACTCCTTGCCCTCGTAGCCATTGCGGCAGTCGCTGAGGCCTCAACCATCACCGTCACCACCATGGAGGAGGAGAACCCCTTTGGCAAATCCAGATCAAGAACAACGGGAGGCGGCTGCAGCCAGCAGATGATGGATCCTCAGTACCTCACCCACTGCATGATGTACCTCACTACACAAGGTAGTTGTGTAACCATCAATTAATTATGTTTTATATACATATACATATCTCATATATACGGGGGCTGGTTAGTAAAACAAAATATATGGTAGAATAAATAGGGATATTAGGGAAGACAATTTGTTCTCAGTGTGCTATAAAAAAAAGTGATGCACACCACCAATGTACCCATGTCCAACTACTGCCACGTGTCAATATGTATTTTCTTTTAGTTTATGAAACTGATAGTAACCGCGGCGATGAATATAATATTGTGGTCAGGACAAAGCGGGAGTCGACGTGCAATGATGCCTTCACCACAGGATCACATGGAATTGTGCTGCAAGGAGCTAACGACCATGATGAAGGGGGATGAGTCATGCATGTGTGAGACCCTCGACATGATGATGAGACAAGGATGGATGTCTCAACAGATGATGGGCCCCGAGATGATGAGCATGGCTAAGAACCTCCCCATGCAATGTGGTCTCATGAACCAACCCTGCCAGATGCAATCCGGCATGTTCTAAACATGCATACATATGGCAATTTAATTAAGTCATGCATGCATCAGTCGATTTCGAATAAATGAGACTCACTATCACACCATCGTGTGTATTGAATTAATCTTGTCCAAATATTGTGTGTCTCCTTATCAATAAAACTTGGACTATCTTTCTTATAAATCGTGTTGCATGCTTATGCTCTTTATATATATATATATATATATATGTAAAGATACTTGTACTAGAGTTTCAAATGAGTTGAACAACAACGAAACTTACATGACCTACGGATGAAATTAAAAACATGAGAAAAACTTGAGCGAATCTAAAGCTATAGACCATTTAGTCCTCGGTGTACAAATACTCATATTACTTACAAAACCCCCGGTCACTAATTAACTAAATTATAAAGTTAACCCGACCAGTCTATTAACAATTAACTAGTTAATAAACATAAAAAGATAACACTTTTAGGTAAATTTATTTTGACAGCCGCTTATCTGCATCATGAAGTAATCATGCTTTGGGCCCCGAGATGATGAGCATGGCTAAGAACCTCCCCATGCAATGTGGTCTCATGAACCAACCCTGCCAGATGCAATCCGGCATGTTCTAAACATGCATACATATGGCTATTTAATTAAATCATGCATGCATCGGTCGATTTCGAATAAATGAGACTCACTATCACACCATCGTGTGTACTGAATTAATCTTGTCCAAATATTGTGTTTCTCCTTATCAATAAAACTTGGACTTATCTTTCTTATAAATCGTGTTGCATGCTTATGCTCTTTATATATTTATATATATATATACATATATATATATATATGTATATAGGGGAGGGATCAATGGGGAAGCAAAAAAATTAGGGAAGGAGAGAAGCAAATCTCAACCATTGATTTCATCATAAATTAATTTTAAAAATTACAAAAAATTTCAAAATTTAACTTTCATTACCAATAAATGTTAAATATATTTTTTGATAAAAAAATCAAGGGCTAAGATTTACTTCCCTCCTTTCCAAAATTTTAAAACTTCCCTATGGATTATTCCCATATATATATATATATATATGTGTACTGGAGTTTCAAACGAGTTGAAAAACAAGAAAACTTACATGACCTACGGATGAAATTAAGAACATGAGAAAAACTTGAGCGAATCTAAAGCTTTAGACCATTTAGTCCTCGGTGTACAAATACTCATATTACTTACATAACCCCCAGTCACTAATTAACTAAATTATAAAGTTAACCCGGCCAGTCTATTAACAATTAACAATTAACATATTAATAAACATAAAAAGATAATACTTTTAGGTATATTTATTTAGACAGCCGCTTATCTACACCATGATCAGTAATCATGTAATGAGTACCCTTGAAATATACACTAACAAAATATGTTGAAATATATGAGATTGAGAATTTGAAATTCGATCTACACTCATTCTGTAACATCCCAAAAATCATAATTTGAAGTTGAGAGAAATTAAAATGCTAGTCAAATATTCCCTCTCTTCCAGTTAAAGTGTTTGTTGGGTTATTAGTCGTTGACGAGACCAAATCATTGGTGATGCTGTTACTGGTAATGTTGAAGTTAATCTCCTATTACAGAAGAAGAAGATTATTGCTATCACTTTTGTTTGCTGAAGTGTCTAGCAGAGTGAATGAATCTCAACTTTGTGTATCTCCTGTTCATTGGTGATGCAACGAGAGATTCAGTCACCCACTCTTACAACAAACACAGTAGTCACTGTTATCAAATAAAAAGAAGTCACTGGAAGATAACAAGAAGAATCACTCTACAAGAGCACTTTAGCTCGCAGTAAGTGAAGAGCTTATTACTCCTCCAGCGACTTCAACAATAAACAAGTTTCACGACTCGCTAAGTATTACCCAAGCTGGTATGAAGTCCTTGATCAAAATGTGTCAACAACATCCAAAGATAACCTCAAGTGATGAAATGCGTGACATCAAACTTGATTGTGATCGGAGGAAACCTAACACACACAAAGAGAATCATCAGAAATGGGGACCAAAGAATCTCCCTCTAACTGTCTTTTGTTAGAGCAAAACCATTCATACAACGACACGTGCCATTCTATTATATGAGGTTTCAAGAGAGATCTACGGGAGTATGTTGATCCCAATAGTCACTTACGAGTTAAGTGAATTGGAGTCACAATGTATAGCTTGAGTTGTAGAGAAGGGGGGGGGGCTGAATACAATTTAATCACTTAATTGTTGTATTTTAAAACTTTTAACACATTATTAATAGTTTAAAACACTTGTCCAATCAACTAGGTATGAAAGTGTAAGTATGTAAGTTGTTAACAAAGATTACAAGGATCAATAACTTGAATAATGAATTGTATATCACAAATTACATCAAATTATCGAATGCGGAATAATCTTGCCAAGGCTAAGGTTAATTTAATACAAATTACAAGTTATTTTACTACTTGTTGAGATATAGGATAACCGACATACAAGTTAAACTATCACTCGTTGAGACGATATTTTACTTAGACAAACTTTATCACTAACATACAAGTGATAAATGCAAAACGGTAAACGTCCAACTACAAGATGTCATTCTATTTATAAACAAGATATTTCATGTAAATATATTTTGAATTCTAGGAAAATAGAATAATACATGTCGATGTGTGATTGGCTTTGCTTCTAACAGACAAACGGTTATAAAGGAATATTATGTGGTCAGCATTTCTGATCATGCTTCTTACGTGTGTTGGATTTCCTCCAATCACAATTAAGCTTTATGTCACGCATTCCATCACTTTATCTTTGAAGGTTGCTGATGCAATATGATGAGGGACCTCACACTAGCCAGTTGTAACTTGTTGAGGCTTTATTCTTTATTGCTGAAGTCACTGAAGGAGTAATAAGCTTCCTCACTCACTGCGAGCTAACGTACTGTTGTAGAGTGACTTATCTTGTTATCTTCGAGTTACCTCCCTTTATTTTTCAACAATGACTGTTGTGTTTATTGAGTAAGTGAATAAATCTCTTCTGCATCACCAGTGAGCAAAATACACATAGTTGAGATTTATTCAATCGATGATTTTTTTCTTCTGTAATAAGAGTTTGACTTCATCTTCAATAGCAATGACTAGGTTGACCGACAACCAGTGACCCAACTTAGGTTTAAGAGTTTTGACTACATCATTTCTAACGACAGTTTCTCCAGTGACTAAGTTGGTCAACGCTAGTGACCCAACATAATATCTTGGTTATAAAAGGAGTGACATATTGCACTTAGAAAGTAGCCGTTTTGTATTAACTACTTGTGTGTTAAGTGATTAAGTTTGTCTAAGTACAAATACATGCTCACTGAGTAATACATTAGTTTTTTTGTCAGTTACTTTACTACTTCAGCGAATGTCAAAGTTGTTGTTTCTGTATTTATCTTGTGTGTCAATGATTAAGTTTGTCTAAGTACAAATTCATGTCAGCGAGTAATAGTTTAGTTTGTTTGTTAGCTACTCTACTACTTCAGCGAGTGTAATAGTTAGTGTGTATTGATTTGATCTTAGCTTTGGTTAGATCATTCCGCAATCAATATTTCGTGTAATTTGTTATTAATAAATTCATCTTTGAAGCTATTGTTATTGCATTGTTTGTTATTTGCTTACGTACTTATTATCAATGTTTTAAAACACGGGTCGGGCCGGCCGGTCGGACCGCGACTCGAAAGGAAGACCGGATGGAAAGGGAGCGGGTTAACGTGCAAGTCAAACTCGGTCAAACACGACCAGGTTGACTCAATGACCCGGACCGGTGTTGACCCGGTCACACACTGAAACCATATCTAAAATTGAAACCGGGGTTCATTCTTTGTTTCTATCATTCATTTGTATTAGCTTGTTCCTTTTAACCCTAAATCCTAAAACCACCATCACCCATCACCATCCTTTGTAAGCTGACAGCCGCCACCGCCGCACTCTCCAGTCGGCACCCACTTTTGTCCACCACCACCACCGCCGCCGCACCCTCCAGCAATCAATTTTTGACAATTGCGATCAATTTTAGGGATGATGCCTTTCGATAATGAAGGACAGTAAGTTAGGGTTTATGAGAGGTAGCGGCGGTGGAGATGTGACGGAGAATGGGGTCGACGGGGAACAAAGGTGTGAGCGGCGGAGATAGTGACGACCGGAGTATGAATTTGGTGGTTGTGTGTTGGGTGAATCTATGAAAGAACAAAGAAGATAGGGTAATATAATGTGTTTGGGCCTTGTTGCATATTCATGTGTTGGCCTGAAAAAGCTTGTTGGGCTTGATCCTAATATGCTTGAACAACAACGGGCTTTGTCCTAATCCTCCTGAACAACAGCAGCCGACAACATGTGCTTGAATTACACCAACCTGGTTGAACTGCCCGGTCCGACAGAAACTGGAGGTGTTACCGGGTCACCTAAAAACCCGGTTTTATAACATTGCTTATTATTCATACTCTGCTTTAATCTACAAGTGAATTAAAATTGCTAAGCAATTATTTAAAGTTTTTAATAATCAAATTAAATTAAGTAATTGTATTCATCCCTTTATAATTATAGTTATACATGGTGAATTCAAAATATTCAAATTAACATTTTTAAATTACATAACGTTTTAAATATATATAATAATTTGTTAACCAATAAAGTATTACTTTTACCTTTTAAAAACTTTCTCTAACTGCTTAGCTAAAATATGAAAGCGGATAGAACAAATCAAAATTTTAATGCGGAGACAAAATGAGGGAGGGAGTGCGTAGTGTTTTTGAACCAAGAAGTCACAAGAGGAAGTATGTACATTTAGTTCTGAACCAAGAAGTCAAAGGAGTAAAAGTCTAACTAGAAAGTCAAAGTTAGGAAAAAAATTAAAATGCGTAACTTCAGCATCTAGAATGGTAAACTCAGCCACAAGTAGGAAAAATTCTGGAAAAATCATTTTCTCAAACAAACTATCGAAAGTAGTGAAACCAAGTTTAGCAACCCGGTCAATTTCTAACTATGTTAATTTTGAAACTTGGTTTGTCAAACCCGACTTCTACATTTCTGTGACTCAAAAATCATCGACTTTCCCAATGGTAAGAAGTGATTTACTCTTCAACTGACCTATGAATCGTAGGCTACGATTATTAACAAGCCATCCGGTTGCACTATCTTTTTCATCTTTTCAAGCGAACATGACAACTTAATCAGTTGAAGCATTATTGCCGCAGTAAAACAAGATGATATTGTTGCCCGCGTGGATCCTTTCTATTCCGGCCACGTTAACTTGTGAATTGAAGAAGTTGGGTTTAGCAAACTCGGTTTCAGCAAACTCGGTTGCTCTATCTTGGCATTTGGAAGTCGGGTTTGACAAACCTGGTTTCAAAATTAACATGATTAGAAATTAACCGGGTTGGTTTCACTTCTTTCAACAATAATTTATTCAAGAAGCCATTAGTTCTCGATCGTAATCTTGATACATTTAAGAAAATAGTTATAATACAACACAATTTCCAAAAGTATATATGTTTAAATTTTGATCGGTGTAAATGTTGATCTTGAAATGGCTTAGTATACAAGGCTACATTGTTTTATATCATTTAGTAGTAGCTAGTATAAATATAGATCATGGAAATCGGTTTCTATAAAATTAAATCCCATTATTATAATGGGTAATGATATTTCTACGATTGTTTTTGATAAATTCACTAAAATCATGCATTAAGAACTTATACTATACACATAGGTAATACACAAGTTTAGTGAATTTATCAAAAAAAATAGTGAAAATATCATCACCCTTAATGAGAAACACATAAAAATAGGCGTTGTCCCACCATACACAAGTAACAAATTAAACTAAAGCAAAGTTACAAATGGCTTTATGGTCCACACTACGTACGTGTTACTAATTTTCTTCGACCTTTAACAAATGGGTTCAAATAAATTCACACGTACTCACCATGCAATCGTTCAAACCCCTTATAAATACACCATCTTTATATACCACATTACACATCAAAAACTAAATACCCATTACATACCTTAAAATACATATATAATACAATGGCAAGGTTTTCACTTGTCACAGTTCTCGTCCTTGTAGCCATTGCGGCAGTCGCTGAGGCCTCAACCAAAACCATTACCGTCAGTACCATCGATGAGAACCCCTTTGGCACAAGATCAACTGGATCCGGCTGCAGTCAGCAGATGATGGACCCGCAGATGCTCAACGACTGCAGGATGTACCTCATGTCAACAACACAAGGTCCGGTCACAATTATGTTACTACTATATGTATGAGAAATTATATACAAACTAAAAAAGTTGGTTTAAAAATTGGTGTAACGCGACATGCCAACATGTCAACCATGCATCTAGTGCTTGAAAATGCACCCTTTAAAAGAGAAATGCAAGCTAGACTCGCAAAAACTCGAACAAATATCCACAAAATTAATGACTTGGACAACTAGATGGACCAATCAAAATTTATCTTTCTTTGTTTTCTTTATTGCTTCTCTTTCATCAAGTGATATATTGGTACACTTCATTGTGTTAAAATTATAGTAAAATTTTTGTGAATCTAGCATTTCTCTTCTATAAATCACTGAAAGACTGACACTGTGGCCTTAGGCCTAGTTGAATACCGTTTCTCTTTTCTGCATACTAGTAATTACTTACGAATATAATTATCATAAATGGAAACTGAAGTGTGATAATGCATGTACTCAGGAAGAAGCCAGGGGTCACGTGGAACAGAACCACAGCAGCAGATGCAAATGTGCTGCAATCAGCTGGGGAAGATGCGGGAACCAGAGTGCATGTGTGAGGGGCTGAAGATGATGATGAACACAAAAATGCAACAACAGATGGGTCAAATGATGAGCATGGCTATGAACCTCCCCATGGAATGTGGTCTCATGAAGCAACCCTGCCAAATGCAAGCTGTCTTGTTCTAAACATGGCTATTTAAGCCATATGAATCCATCTCGAATAAAATGAGACTCACTAACACACCATCGTGTGTATCAAATGTAATCGATCCAGTCCATCATATCGTGTGCCTCATTAGTAATAAATTATGAACTTACCCCTTTACTTTCTGTTTTCAATATTGCATATTAAGAGTAGAAAAGAGCATAGACAGTATAGTTTAGAATATCTAAAATAATTTCACTCTGATTTCTACAAGTCACGTTTGTGTCATTAAAGGAAGATAACAATTAATCGCTATGTATGTCAAGAAAGCAACAAGACCAGACCCAAACAACCACCCGGTAGGCAATTGACAACTTCAAGCAGAACGTTTCGGCAATCTTTTAGGCAATGCACATTCTTCTCCATTAAAAACCATTTCGATGGAAACCCATCACCGCCTGCTAATCGTATTCTAGGTGTATTTTTCTTCAAAAACGATATTGCCGATTGTTGCTTTCTTGGCACTGGGGTTCCCCTGGTTTTGACCCATTTATTAACGCCACCAAATAGTTCAAACCAGGCAACCCCTGCATGAAAATGGTCTTGTTCACCTTTGGTAAGCTCGTTCCGTTAAATGAGTAAACGTTTTGGAACCCAACGAATGCTTTCTTTAACTGAACTGCCATGAACCAGTCCTCTAATGGCCTTCGGTCCCACTTGAATATTGTCACCCTGGCTGTCCACCCGGTTTTATAGTCTCTATCGACGTGCCAGTTCACACTAACCCGACAATTATCCGGGCATGGTAACTTTCTTGGTAAATCTAAATGCTTGATTTTAGCCCATGCTCTTGCTTTGGTTTAGGTTTTGTTATATTACAAGTCACCTGATAGCTTGCTATGGCCGAAACAGTGGCTTCGATGCCACTCGGGTCAGGGGTTTCGGTCGGGTCTACACGAACAGGTTGTCCACATTTGTAATGCGGGCTAACAAAACCTTCGATCTTACAGTTTTGTGGTGGATTGAGACCTGTTTGGTTTAGATCAGGAGGAAGTTTGAAAACATTCATCTGAAACACCGACTTAGCTTTCGCCGCATTCACAGTTTTTTTGTAGGATATTTCCATTCAGACATCAAAACGGTAATTTCCGATCTTCTCATCGTCTTTCATGGTTGGAGGCAGGTCGGAAATGATGGGCTTTTTCTGACAGTTGACGACCTTAGAGAAATCGAAGTCTTGATAGTATTGCCCGGCAGCGCTGTAGAGGCATTTGGCAGGCTCTTTCTTATGAGGGAAAGTACCATGCATGTCGTATATGAACTCGCTTCTCATCCATTCAAATGTTAAGTTCCAATGATCGAGGCGCCCTAGTGGATGGTGGTTCTCGAAGGTGACCCGAGCTTGATAATTCCCTTTCTACGCTTGTATAATGTCGTATATGATGGACAGATCGGCTTCCCAGCGGGGGAAAAACTTGAGTACCTTCTTTTTCTGCTTAAACTTGGGATCTTTCGTGCAACATATATGCATTGATTCTGTTTCACGAAAGGAAAAAAAAATAGTTTAGACTATATCTAGTTGCAGGAAACTTCTCATGTTTTCTGGAGAATTTTCTAAGAAACATGAGAAACTGTGGTTTATGTAAAATTATCGGTTTAATTTGTACAATTAGTGTTCTGTTCAAGTGGTTTATCACTTGAATATGGTAACTGAACTAAATGATTCAGAAACACGTACTTGCTTTGGTTGTTGCTTTGGGGCACTTAAAGCCTTCGTTTTCGAGCTTAATGTTTGTAGGCATGACGTTACCACAGAGATTGACCCAAACATGGTTCCCTTAATCTTAACCTTGGCCGACATTTGAGTCAAATCACCGGCTGTATCAATGGTGGTCTTCAAATCTGCCTGTGGGTATCCGGTCAGGTGAACTCCGTTCTTCTCCACCTTCATCGGAAAACTGTCACCATTAAGAATTGTTGCACCTTCCGTTGACACCAAGATCTCATCATGCTGGAAACCGGTAAAAACTTTCCATGATTTCAACTCGGTGGCGCCAGTGTTGACGAGCATTAACTGAGACTTGAAATCCCACGACTGTGCGGTGGCTTTCTTAAGATGTGGTATTCTTTCTCTCATGAATCGAAATTGTATTGTGAGAAGATTCCGTTACAGGTGTCGACTTCCTTTGGTAGAGTGATCTGAGGTTGATTGCCATCATCCTTAGAGTTACAAATCTGAATAAGAAACAGCAGAAGCCATGATATCCATGGCACCCTCATATCCTTGATTTGTTGCTGGTTTCAATGTGATGAAGAATCGAGATTTAAACTGTTGATGGTTTGAGTCGTTATAAGTGTTGGTAGTGAGTGATGAAGAAAACGGGGTGTGGTGGTGGTTGTGGAGATGGGATCACCGGCGGTCCGGCAGAGGAGTGGAGAAAAAAAAATGACTTGTTAAAAATAGAAAGTTGAGAGTGAGACCTTTTCAGCTCATTCTCTTCCCCTGTTTCTGAGCCAAATTAGGAAAGAGATCCGGAAAATGCTATTCCCTAGTACATTTGTCCTAAAAGATCATTTAATTTTATAATACGTGTTTTAACAGAAACCAAAAATAAGATCTTAATATATAATTCTATTTCTAGTAGTCGAAGGGGGTATAACTGTGATCCGTAAACTTTTACCATGCAGCATTATTGAAGCAATGAGATTATATATTTGATTGTTATGTGACACAGTAGGACATTTTTGTTCCGTTTTTGGACCAAATTAGTAATTCCTTTAGCTAAAATATGGAAGACTTACTTTCATTACGAATGAATCTGAAATTGGGTGTTTTATTATCCAAAAGATCAGATACCGTTCGTTTTTCATCAGTTTAAGGACGTAAACTATCTTCAATTTCCAAATGATGGTTCAAAAGATTTTAAATATTTAAGCGCTATTCAAACAATTAATAAAACTATTTCTAATGCAAAAAAAAGGAGCTCATGAATGATGCACAAGTAAATTCTTCTAAATTCTTTATAGTTAACTTCAAGTCTGAGGATCTATGTTACACAAACTCTATGATGCAGAACAAAAGAACGTACAGTGGATCAAGCAACTGTAATTTCATCTGCAATAGCTAAGTCCTCGACAAATTGTGCTTTGGGTTCCAAATCTATGAACTGGTTCGACTGGCTTGCTAGATGTGCAATGCTGACCCTCCCTTCACGCTTGATATAGTCGGCAACTGCCTGCATTTCTTCGTGGGAGATGTATATGTATTTTCCTCTATCGTCCATGACACCGGATAATCTCCCTGCATCAAGGGGATTTTTTTTAAGGGAGTTAAACACCATGACTGTGGTTATGTAGGTGACAGAAAACAGTAGACATCTAAGGAAAACTAGGAAGAAAACTGAAGTTACATAATCCCATTAATTCAAATAATAGACTTTTTGATGGTCACAAGATAACTGCTATCGTATAAGATATAAGCCAAATGAAAGAAACTTAATATGAGAGTTATCATACCCATATCTTCCAGTGAGGTGATCCGATTGATACAGTCCTGTAGTGTAAATCAAGATAAAATAAGTATCACTAAGCCCATAACAGTTGGTACCATCTTAAACAAAAGAGGTTCGGAACTATTTAATAGAGGTGGCAAATGAGTGGGGCAGGCAGGTTGGGTAACAGGTAAAAAAAAGTAACTTTACGTACAATCCAGGTCGGGTTATGTCCCCAAACAACTTTTTATATAAAAATTCAACTATTAAAAAACTTTATTATTTCAATAATAATCTAATTTTTAGAATAAAGTAGTTTAAAATATATATATGTAAAAAAAACACTTTGAATAACTTCCAACTCATTTAACCATTCCTTCTTCAGCTAAGTTTTTTGATTTTAACTATTTGACCAATTACAGACAAAACATAACCCTAATTGGCCCATCATAAGTAGATGGGTAAAAATTCTCACCTCTACTATCAACTCTAGCATAATAAGATATAAATATCAGAGCATAGATTAACCACTCCAAAAAGAACAAAGAAACTTTAAAACAGACGGCAAAATAATGAGTAAGGACATAGTCACATGGAACGGGGTTCGTTTCGGTACGGGATCGCGGTTCGCGACACCTCCCAAATTTGGTATGGTGGGGGTATGTTCATTTCGTATCGTTGTGGTACGATGTGCCGGTTGGCAGTATCATAGTGCAATGAATCATAATATGCATTTTCGACGTGTATTATATAAATTGAAAAGCTATAATCTCCCATTTAATAAAAAGAACCTATTTAATGTTCTTCACAGTCTTTCAGTTTCCAATTAAACAATCCAACTAATGTTAAAGTTTTATACTAAATCTTTTTTAATGTTAAATAAAAATGTTTGTGTCTTTTTTTTTTTTTCTTTTTTTTGTTGCAATAAGTGTTCTGTAAATACAAAGAAAATTATGTTAATTTAAATAAAAAATTAATGTGTGGTCAGTGGTGGAATCCATCAACTTGCCCAACCCCAAAGAGGTCAACTTAGACGGCATACAATACATATGCCTATAATATTTAGTTGAATATCACTGTATATTTAGGGTTTTTTCCGAATAAAATCGCTAAATCAAACTCAAATAACGCCAAATAATTTGTTTTTTTTTCAAATAAAATCGTTGATCCCGGTAGGAATGAAGTATTTCAGGGATCAATGTGTGATTCTAATTGAGTGTGGGATGTAAAACTATGAGAAAATCTGAACCCCAAATTAGAGATTCAAATCGCGATCCCGAGCGTTCCCAGAACGCGGTCGTACTGTGAATTGGTACGGCCGATCCAGATCAAGAATCACGGGGGTACCAGCGAACCATGTGACTATGAATAAGGAGCACCTGAGTCCGTAGCTTGAATTCTGCAGCAAGATCTTCCAAAGGAACACACTTCTGTTTCTGCAAGTTCATAAAAACATAACATCAGTGAATTACAAATCATTTAATTTTCCACTGACAAAACAATGCGCCCAAAATTAAAGGTCCCTTTCATTACTACTGTCAGGGGTAACAATCATCAATGAAGAGATTAGAGATGTTTAGGACCAAAGTCCAAAGATGTACCTTAATATACTCAACAAAATCAAAAAGCAAACCCTGGGTTCCATCTTGGACTTCATTTTCCGTAGTACCTTCAGCATCTATTGAAAATTCTCCTTTCCACTTCTCGAATTCTAACACCGCAGCTTCCTCCTCCTTGGCCTTACGAGCTGCAGCTTCTTCTTCCTGAATTGACCTCAAACTTCTTTAACAAGAAATCCAGCAATTAAAAAAACATGAAAAATAGAGGTAGCATGTTGAATCCATTTACTTATAAATGGGTCCATGACTCCATTCAGGTTTGTTTTATCTCAATTCGGTCAAATGGGTGACTGGCTAAAAAGAAAATGGGCCATATGGGTCAAAATTCGCTCATTTTGTAATAGTCATATATTAGTGTAATCATATTTACCAAAAGTTATTTATAACAGACTTGGATAAAAAATATCAACTGCTATACCAACCCAACCTGATCTGTTTCAACTGGTACAAAAAGTTTCCTGTTTTCCAACCCACTGACCAACCCATTTTGACACCTCTGGTAAAAATATATGCACAAATAGAAGATGTAACTAACCAGCATACGCTCTTTTACTTCATGTTCCTCATCCTTTCTCCTACGTATCTCTGCATAACGATCTTGCTTCGTGTGTCTTGACTCCCTTGCAGCCTCTTCAGCCTTCAAGTTGATAATAAGAAATTAAATAAAAATTCTAGAATTCTACTAATTAATTTGAAAACTCTACTTAAAAATGTTGGAAGAAGCCTTCATTATATCAGAAAGTATGTCTGACATAAACTTTCAAATGTAAACACGTTGACGAGAGTTGCTAACTAATGTATCAGCACCTGTCGTTGTGCTTGGCGCTCCTCTTTCTTCCTTCCTTTCTTCTTTGATGCCTTTGCAGTATAATATTCCCCTTCAACAGCTTCCTCATCACTTCCATCTTCAGTTTCTACTTCAATGCACAACAGTGTCAGTAACTACATATTTCATTACAAGCACTGCTAGGGATTTTAATTGTGTAAAAGTGCTCAATAAGACAGATTCAAAGTAACTAAGCTGTAAGTATGGTAGCACAACACAAACCTTCTACAGTTTGAGGAGCAGAAGACGTGCTGGCTGCAGAAGTATTCCGTCTACGCATCCTACTACGAGTACCAGTTGGCCGCACAACAGTTTCTCTCTGCGGAACCTGCTTACACTTAAGATCATAAGATAAACGCTCTACCTCACCAATTTATTTTGAGCGTCTTTCGGATTGCTCATTTAAGTGTTTATTTGCTTATTGGTATTCAGAGTAAATAATTACTTTAATCTATGCAATCCCAAACACAACAGAGTTTTTGTTTAAACCTAACCTGTGGTTGTTCTTCATGTTCATCATGAGACGACGAAACCTGACTGCGTCTCCACAGGTAAAGCGGTATTAATGCAACAATAAGAAGCATTGAAATGATTGCCACAAATACATCCTCCATTTTGTCTGCTCATATTAACAATTTAAAGTTCACTTAGGTTTCGTACAATCAACATTAACCAGTGGTACATTCATCTGAATCAAACTACAGTAAACTTCAATCACAGGATACAAATCACGTAATTACAAATTGTGAAGCAATTAAACAATTAATCACATAACATCATAAATTAAGAATTGTAGAGAATAAATTAAGTGTACGGATGATCAAAGATACAAACCCTACCTTGATACGATCACAGCAAACAAAGAATTTAGCAGTAGGGGGTCATGAAATTGAGCAATAGTTCTGTCGTTTTGATTATGAGCTTCAGTAGAGGTTTCGCCCAATTTTGCAGAGACGTGCTCGGGTGAAGAATGGCAATCGGGTCCACCGCCCGGGTTTCCTAGTAAAATATGGGCCGAGAATATGACCGGATCGGCGGATCCCATTCGATTTTAATTTGGATAATTTTATCCAACCCGTTAGGAATAAGTCATGATTAAATATTGGGCTCTAGTAGGCCTTCAGTTTCATACGTTTAGTTACCCATCTCTTCTTTAATGATATATTTTTTATATTTTATTATTATTATTATTATTATATTATTATATATCTATTCAACCAGAATTTTTATAAATCATAAATTTATATCTTCATAAATATAAGTAGCTTATGGATTATTTGAAACTAAATGAAATTTATAGATTAGAATAGATATTCAGCGCCATCTATAAAAATTCAGAGGCCATGGACAATATTGTCGGTTTAATAAAATGAGGCTCTTTAAATATATATATAAGTATATGTCGAATAAGCCGATTTCTAAGGTTCAAACTTAAATGATTTTTGACGACACAATTTCTGAATGAGTTACTTTTCTCTTTAATGGTTGTGCTGATAATAGTTGGTATTAAATACTTCTAGTCGAACTCAAATACGTTGATTCAATTACCAATATTAAGCTCTTGAATCGATATACATCTTTGTTGAAATGATCATACATCTTTGATACAGCCTATTATAGTGGCATGTGAGGAACAACCGATCAAGAGGTTGCGAGTTCAAGTCTTATTAGAGTCAATATGTATTTATGTGTGGATATGTAAATATTATGTGGGATAGATTGTAGAATTTGCCTTTCTAAAAAATATATTGATTCTAAATCTAATTATTAACAAAACGTATTATACTTTATAATCAAGAGAGCTTAAATTTCTTATGCCATTATACATAGTAAACCTATCATATTATTTGAGATAAATTTAGACACCCTAAAGATTTGAAGGCTTTAAGCAGTCGCTTACTTCGTCCACTCTAAGAATGATCATGTTGATGTTTTTTTGAGAAACACAAAAACACAGGCGTCCCACATAAAAAATGAAAGCAGAGTTACAAATGACCACGTGTTAACAACTTTCCTCAAGTTCTCAACAAATGGATTCAAATAAATTCACACGTACGCCACATGCGGTTGTTCAAACACCCCATGATTCAAATAAATCATATATAATTACAAGTAATAAATCATCAGGCTTTCAAGTTTATAAACAGAGTCCATTTGGACAACTGTATTAGACCAGCTCCCTTAATCCCATTGTTTATGGTATATCACTCTCAAAGTTAGCAATTATTTTGTGAAAGCATCCTAGGGTATTGTTTTTATTGACCTCATATGTTATCTTATTAAGATAAACTAGTTTAGGACCCACGAAATTCGCAGTATCGTGCATGAAAAAAATTTATATTGTGTCCTTTGTTGTTCTTTATTATAAGGGAAACTCCTAGTCCCAATAGCAAGAACTCGAACCCCCAAACAATTGGTTGAAAACATTTCAATGTTACTCAACAAAAGTGGATGACTTATTAGATATGACCAAAGAAATAAGTTTGTTATGCAATTAAGATAAGTGCATATATTTGTACGTAGTCGTATGGATTTGTTTTCATATGAACCAAACGTTTGGAATATAAACAACTATATGAGTTACAAATGATACAATGGCTAAAAAATTGTGGTGAAGTGTTCAGTACAAGATTTATCTGATCTTGCTGCAAGAGTCCCTATTTATAACACCCCTCATTCTATATAAGAATATAATATTAATAAACACGGAAGCATGAATTTAAAATACAATACCTTAGTATAAATCTTAAACATTATCCATAGACAGTTTACATTTCCCAAAAATACTCCAAATTTCAAACTGTTTAAAACTACAAAAGGCGAGGTATTATAAAATTTACAAAACAAGGTTTATTACAAAAACCATATCAGAGACCAAGAGCGCAGTCAAACATTCCCTGATCAACCAATCACCTCCTGCACCCACAATTAATCAAAACATATCCTGCAGGAAGTAAAATGAGGGGTTAGCACGAAGCTAAGTGAATAGATTCATCACACTCCATTCAATTTAGCATAACAAGTTGTTTACACCAAATAATCGTAAACACACATAATTCAATGAGGATCGGTGGCTCTGGGGATATCATAATACCCGGGGATTCCCCCAAGAACACTTACCGTCAATCCGTATGGCCAATACAGAATAGACCGATAACTACTGGTTATTAAACACATACACAGGTCTCAAACACAACAAATGAATCAAAACCTGTGTAAAACACATAATAACCAGAAGTCCAACTACACGTTGACCTCAATAACATAGTACACATTGGTTCACATATCACGTAGATCAATAATCGATAATCAAGACTAACAGTCTAATACACATCTACGTTTACTTGTTGTAACCAAATAGTTACAACTAAATCAAATGATGAGTTCTGAATCCACTCACCGATACCTCTGACGTCTCCACACTCAGGATTCTTATATCACTGAGTCTTACGTTGATCTGAAACAGAAAATCAAATACAAGTCAGAAGTTTGTTCCATAAATATCATTATAGCCTAATTATCCAATCAGGTAATCCCTAAAGTCTAGGCAAACAAAAGTTCAATCAGAAATAAACTCAGAAAAAGTCCGCAATGCCGCTTAGAACTGAAAAATGCCATTTTCGGGTCCTAGATGACCCCGGATGGCCAAAAACTGCCTAGGCTATTAGGATATAGCCTTGATTACTAGGTCGTTTCCGAATGACCATGCAAATTTCAACTAAATCCGAGTTAGTGAGATTTTCACAAAACCGCGTCTCAAAATTTGCAAAACAAAAATCTCTTTTATAAACTTAGCGACACAACCATTGTGTCGCACCACAAACCCTTGCGACACTACCACTGTGTCGCACAACAGAATCCTGCGACACTAACATTGTGTCGCAATACCCAATATGGCCGCCTTAAGCGACATAACAACTGTGTCGCAGAACATTCATGCGACACAACCTGCGACACAAACCTTGTGTCGCAATGATGAACAGACCAGTTCCCAGATTCAAAATTCATGAATTCAAACATATAATACTCAAATTAACCTATATCAATCAGTGCAATTCACTTATAAACAACAATAACACAATATAATCGGAACCTTACCTCGGATTCAAAGCTAATTAGCTCAAATATGATTCAAAACCCAACTTTTCTTTTCTTCTCTCTAATTCTCTCTCTAAAACGAGTTTAAGGGTTTGGAAATGTTCTGGAAATGATTTTGAAGGCTTAGACGGTGTGTAAATATATATAATCTTACAATTACACTTAAGCTCCTTAATTAATTTCAGTTCAGCCCGTTTTGCGACACAGTCCTGCGACACAACCATTGTGTCGCACAGACAACCTGCGACACAACCCTTGTGTCGCAGAAAATCAAAAACTTACAAATTTTGAATCAACTAATATTTTACTAGTCACAATAAGTCAAAGGGATTATTTATCTACGTTTCACTACGAAACACATAATATTAAATAATCGATTAAAATAATATAAATTACCAGACCGCGGGAGAGGATGTTACACTATTTCACCTCAGGAACTCTAACTTTTAATCCACATGTAACTTGATTCTTAGATAGAAGGATGATCTTTTTGATGTTTGACATCAGTAGTCATGTGTAATTGAACCAACCCCACCTGGAATTAGTTCCCGTTTCTAATGAATGAAAAGTGACTATTTTACGTCGGGTTGTTAAGATTTTCCAATGGGATAGGAGCCATGGTAAGTATTTCTGAAGGCTTCCTAATAGTGATGGCGGGAATGGGGATTACTGTAAGACTTCCTTGAGTCGTGTGAATTATGCCCATCATGATCATCCCATCAAGTAGTAAATCTAAGATGAAATTATGAGTCAATTGACATTTTCAATGAGAAAGTTTAAATTTGAGACTAAATTTACATATTGGAACGCAAAGTATAAAGAGACTAACCACAAAATAAAGATTATATAGAAAAATTTGATAGAGCTAACGTAGTATTCGAATTGAAGCAAACATAATAAAATTAATATTTTCTTGTAGGGAAATATTATTAAATAAAAGAAATATGCACACGCATAAACTGCAAAATTATAGCTGATAAGTGTACCTTGAAAATTTACATAGCACCAAGCATTTTAGCATTGGGAGTTCCATTGACGTCCCATAAGCAACTCAATTAGTTGAAATATATTTACATGCAAATCTGCAATACAAAAATCAAAATATTTTATAATAGCAAAATAGTTATGTGTGTAGTGCAGCACGATGGCGAAAAGAACACCTAACAAGGTCATAGGAACCTACAAAACATAATAATCCTACAATTTGAAAAACTAAAAACCGCATCTAGTAGGCAGCATGAATAACATGAACAATAACCATTTGTTATTGATCCAATGCTACCAGATAAACATGTTATCGACATTTTTTATACCCGAAACCATTCAAGATTTCAAGTTATGGATTATCTCTAACGAGTATATTTGGTTAAACTTAATGGTGATCCGTCATGTAGGTTTTGGTAAAAATAAAAAATGAGTGAAATAGGTTAATCGTGTCAAAAGGTGCCAAAGTGTATTTGTAAAGCTTAAAAAACTCCTACTGATATTATTAAATAAAGTAGATTAGTTGTAGACCAAATTTAGTTCATTTTTACTGAAAGTTTTATTTAAACCGTTACCCAACAGTCTGGCCCGCCCGTTTTGCCACTTTTAATTACAAACATTTTCGACTAAACTCAAAGTCCATAGTGAAAGACCAAACGACCAAGGTTACCTATTATTAGGATCAATCTCGAGTGCTTTCTTGATATCCATCTCCACAACATCTAAATCAATATGTTGAATGTATGCTTATGTTGTCCTGTAAATTTCCTTGTGATTCTTGCTGTCAGCTCTAAGACCTTTGTGCATAAAATTTTGTCTGTTTGTCATCTCTCAATTTTAATTTGCGGGCAACATTGTTTAGACTACATCTGGTTTTAACACTCTGGGTTGTTTCTCATCTTCGCTCAAAGCGGAGTTGTAGTTGATATAACTAAGAGCCTATGTCATAGAGAAAATATATTATTAACAAACAATACACAAATAAAATTTTGTAGGTGCATGTATACATATAACATTATTAAAATATGGGCATACGTGACTGCCTAAATAAAAACACAGTTTGGTCAAGCAGCAGAATAAGTTATTTCCCTACGAGTTAGGCAAAGAATAAAAATAAGTTATTATCAAGTTAAAAAGAAGGTTATCAAGGGCCATGCACTAAATATTAGTAGTGAATTTGACATTAATTTTTTTCGAAGTAAGTAGAAGAAGAGGAACAACAACGATCTGTTATTTTCTGATCATGTTAAGAGTACGTATGTGAGGTTTAATAAGATATAAAAGTTTCATTTGGCCAGTGTTTGTAGCCCAAAAGTGCAGCTTTAAAATGCAAAATTTTCAACACCAAAATGCATTTTACTACAAAAGTGAAGCTTCTTAATGCACAGTTTTTTAGTGCAATTATGCTGCACAATTTTGGCCCATAAGTGGAGTTTTTACTGCGTTAATCTTGGCTAAAAAAATGAAATTGTAACTACTCAAAACAGTAGTGGTTTGTTACTGCAGAAGGTGTTGCTAAATTTGCTGCAGTTTTACTACACATTAGCAAATTGCGGTTTACTTTTTAAAACAACAAACGTAGCACCCAAATTCATCCATTTTATACTCATTGGGTTTCTATTAGCATAATATAAATCCTTGACTACTTATACTTTACATCTGTCATGAAACGATACGATACATGCTGTAAAGAAGGCGGTTGTTCCAATAATTCCTCAATTTCTAGATCCCTTTATTTACAATAACCCTGCATTTATAAGTATAAATGGAATATTTGCTAGATCCCTTTATCACCATTTTCATAAATATTATATGAATGGAATATTTGCTAATTATTGGAAAGTGCATGAATGTATAAACCTTATTGTATGTCAATATATGAAAAATCTCATTGTTCTGTATAGCTTTAGATTGTAATAAATAATCAATGATAAAATGCAAGCTAATTTATTATGCCATTCATCGAATTTCAATAGTGCAAGCACCTATAGAAGTTATGTTTATTCATTCAAGCATATTATCAAGCACTTGGTGTGCATACATTTATTATCATTAAAAATAACATAAAGAATCTGTTAATCATAACTATGTCATTATACACAAGCAGCTCAAAGCTTGGTCTATTTCAGCATATCTAAACTCATTTATCTAAACTCATTTATAACAAACAAAGTTTTGGTTATTAAATAACGCAACAATCACAACCAAACTCCATTCATGAACAGTTACACATATTTTTACATTTAGCTTGATTAACCAACTGCTATAAGTGATTCGACATAAACTAAAAGTATCTTTATAGTGGCAATATAAAATAGGTGCAACAAAGTACTACTATAACATAGCATAAGTAATCTCCTCAATACTCATATGCATACAAATGTCTAGAATCTTTTAGCAAGAGAAAGTTATACCACTATTTCTTCCTTCAATAATCGATATTAAAACGATAGAATCTTGTTACCTTAATCTCGCGTACAAGAAACCTCCCTGATTCGTATGGCACAACTTAATCTCTGATGGTTGTTACTTTTGATCTTTGTATTTATTTTGAAAATCACAAAGCTTCTGTAGCAAGATCATAAAGGAAAAGCAGATGTTTTAGAATTTGAATTTTGAAAATAGCATGAAAGCCGATGAATTTTTAAAATTATAGGCAAGGAACAAGGAAAGAATTAAATGGAAAAATTAGTTATTGAGGGCAGATTAGTCTTTTACATGAAAAAATAAGAAATAAGTGTGTCACTAAATGAATGGATGGTTAGATCATTCAAGTTGATCTCTCATCCTAGGGTCATTGATCTTTCAAGGTTTTTCTTTTAATATATAAGATAAATAGATAGATAGATATATGATATACTTACTAAATACGATATGAAAACGACTCCATACAATTTCTTTGACGAATTTACTGTTTTTAGTTTGATCATGCATCTATGATCCATATATATAATGGCATCAATGGATATGCTTTTATGCATCGATATATAGTTTTGCAAGTAAACTAAAACGTAGCATAGTGCTCCAATACAAGTCCATTTAGAAAATTATCTATACGTTGTGTTATTTTGTAGCTTTATTACCATTTAATTCAAAGTTCTCGAAAAAAGGTTTAAGCTATAAATTGATAACGTACTCTACTTTTTGTACCGAAGTGAGTAATGTACCAATATTATCTTATCTTAAATGTTGACTTCGTATATTGAATATGTTGTAATGTATCTTGTAAAAGTTCGTTAGAATTGGTAATTTATTGAAACGTAGTTTGGAATGTACAAATATATAAGCTGCGTAATATAACCAAGACTCGCAGATATCACTTGTTAGACCTACAATATACCATTTGCAAATATAGTACCTGGATCAAGACAACCTGCAAATTTCTTCAATTTAATTCAAACATATCACTAACTGCAGAAAAGGATATAGTGGAAATGCAACTAACAACATGCTGGCAAGACTGCAATACATAATAAAGCATATCATTTAGGATGGTCATTGCCATTCCAATAACATACTTGACTGTTACATATGCAGTTCAATGTTCTAAAAGGAAATGACACCTAAAACTTAACAAAAAGGCATACTTATGCCAGTTACATGGCGCGTAGTTACATCCCTCGGGCATATGTAATGCCATTCTCATGGCATTTACACAACTACACAATAAACATTGTTTGACAACTTTACATGCTAATGAATTAGTTTGTCACACATACTTGGACTTATTTAATAGGTTACATATGATCAAGAAGATACGGTGAACCAAAAATACAACCTTCCAACTGCAACTACTCCTCAATTTTTTTCAATCTACAATGCCATCTGATACGTGCTTCCAGAACCATTATATGTAGAGCTCAATTTATGCCTAAGAATTCTTTCACTTCTCTTCCTCTTTGGTAGCAAGTTGTAGATGGGCTTCTTCTTGGGAGTTGATTTCTTTGGTGTCTACACTTGGGTTTTCACCTCCACATCTGCAGCCTCCTTTCCCCTTTCAAGTTGCATAATCTTTGCAACAAATTCTTTTTGTGACCAATGATGTCAAACTTCTATTACAGAAGAAGAAGATCAATGTTATCATTTGGTTATTACCATCTCTCCCAATGGCATTGAGTAACTCACCAGTGTTAGGACTCTTTAAGAAACATCTATCCAATATTATCCTCCACCCATATGCCAGTCCTTTTAAATACACATAAAACCTATCAAAATAGGTTTTCTCATTAGGATTATAGTAACTCCAAGCTTTACAGTTGACCCCGGGTTGGTGTGTATAAGCTCATCCCATAATGCTCTTTTATAGACATTTCAAGCTGTGTTATTGCCCGCTGTTTTTCATGAGTACATTGATCGAGAGTAACTTCACATTTGTATTTCTTTATAACAAGATCAACTAGGTTAACCAATCCGATTTCTGGATTTGCTCTAATCTTATGACCAAATTGCCTCCCAATCCACTTGTAATTTATCAAAGATTCAAACATGAAATTTCTCACACAAGTATGCTTATCAACCAAAGATATAACCCGGAATGAACTTTATTTCTCATTAGTGTTCCAAAACATCTCCAAGTGCACTTAGGTTCATCACCTTTAACTACATCATGATACTTATTATGCTTTCTTTGTTTCCCCTTGCTTTCATATAAATAACAGAGACGATTTGTTTAATTACTCTTATAAAGTTATAATTAGAGTAAAAGAAGTGGTCACTTGACCACTTCAAAAAAAGTTTAACACATCAACGTTATATCATCTACAAATCATTTTCACGTTGAAATTACATTTAAATTAATTTTTATCCATACTCGTCACACTGAAAATTGAATTCACATTTAAATATTTTTTACCTTTATAAATACATACAAAATAAAATAAAATAAAATAAAAGTAACAACCGCTCAAAATTTATCACCATATTAATCGAATCATTTTGTGAATTAATTTAAAAATGAAGTAATCACTTCAATTTGATCTAAGATCAAATTATACCACCTCACTTCATTCCCTTTTCTTACTATCATGTTATCCACCAGTCTTCTTTTCTACTTTGTCACACTGATATGTACATATGAACATAAACCAGGTACTTTCAGACACCTGTTGTCCTAAATTTTGTCTTTGACAACCCCAATTAGATTGGTTACTAAACGCCACATAATCACAACTCATTCACCACTACTTTACCCCAGTCTCACTCTCTATCGTAACATTCTCAACAGTCAACTTTATGAGTCCCAGCATTAAGTTAACTTTTTATTTTACACAAATAACACGTTAACACGTTCTTCTTTTATAAAAGAACATTGTATTTACAAAAACAAAACATTTTTCAAAAAATATATGTTACATTTAACTTAAAGAAATACATTAAATTGAGAAAAAAAAATACAAAAAATAAGGATTAACATAGCATTAATAAAGAAATATACGTTAACTAAAAACCAACAATATAATAATAAAAAAACTAATGATCATGTTTGAAAGATAAAATGAATATATATATAGGGTGAGGATCAAGAGGGAAACAAAAAAATTAAGAAAGGGGGAAGTAAATCTCAACCCTTGACTTCATCATAAATGAATTTTAAAAGTTACAAATAATTTTAAAATTTAACATTCATCACAAATGAATGTTAAAAACATTTATTTATGAAAAAATGAAGGGCTAAGATTTACTTCCTCCTTCTCCAAAATTTAAAGCTTTCCATGGATCTTTTCCATATATATATATATTGGAAGAAAGTAGAATAGTCTAATTATTTGCAAAAGAAATGTTGCATATCTATAGGATTTTGGAAATGTTAAAAAACGTAAAAAAGAAAAGAAGCAAAAAGAACAAATGGCCGTTTATATTATAGGCGTTAAATTTTATTTATTTAACTTTTTACAGTTACAGTTGAAAAGGAAAAAATGAAGATAAGCACCGGGCCCACCACAACGCACCGTCCTACCCACCCCGCAGCCCACCACGACGAGTCTAGAATGCGATCGTGACACACGTTCTGAGTGTGAGAATGGGCCATGAACGCACCCCATAGGCATCACTCTTACAGACTTACTCCCTTTGTGAAGCCACCATCACAACTTTTTCTCTCAACCGTATTTTGTACTTCATTTTAAATGCTTTTTTTTATTATGAAGCCAATCATTATATTCATGCTAAATTGCTAATACATAATTCATGAATGTTACTAGCTACTCCCATTTTACCACGCATGACGACAATGTATTAGATCGGTTCCTATTGTTTATATATGCCTTCATGGTATTTCAGTCTAAAAGTTAGTACGATGATGGAGTACTCTGTGAAAGCATCCTAGGGGTACTCTTAGTTGATTACACGTGTTGTTAGTATAAGAAATTAGTGCGTATACATACAAATACAAATACCATATTAAAATGACTCCAAATTCATCTCTTTAAAAATTTAGTTATCAGTTGATTTTGCCATACTGATCCATATATTGTGGTATCAAAGGATATGCTTTTATGGATCACTCAATAATAACAATACAAATCCGTTTAGAAGCTCCTCGCTCTGTTATTTGAAAGTTTATTACGATCTGATTCAGAGTTTTTAAAATAAAATAAAATCATAATCTTGACCAGTGTTTATCTTATCATAATTATTCATTTCACTAGATAATTTTTTCCCTGATTCAAGTCCATTTACTTCTTTTTTCTTTTAGTTCAGAAGATTAAAGCAACTGATCTAAATTAGCATTAAAATCATAAGCAGAAATAAGAAGATAAAAAGGAAACACAACCAACTTCCATTCACAATCACATAATAACTCCAAAGTCTCAACACAACATTACTAACAATGAAACAACCAAAAGCTACCATGATTCACAAGCCTTGCTCGTTCCTTACTCTTATTTATTCAATCACGAACCAAGAACTTGTTCCTCACTATTTACTTCATTTAGGCATCCACAGTCTCACCAGCATCAGCTGCAGCAAGGATCAGCTCTGGGTGCAAGCTTCCCACAAGTGTTCCATCCAATGCATTCGGAAGTCCCAACGCCTTTAAAGCCAAATGAGCCGCCTTCTGTCCAGATATCATCATAGCCCCAAAAGTTGGCCCCTGTACATAATATCATCACTCGATAAGTTAGCAAATTTTCATCAGGTCCATAATGTTTTTCTTGATAATTTTTTCTTTTGTGCACCTAACAGCACCAATGATTTTGTATCGAATGAATGTAAAACAGAAGAAATATTTACCATTCTTGGAGATCCATCGATCTCAGCAACTTCCATGCCGGTAACAATCATACCGGGAACAATCTCTCTAGTCAGCTTGACAATTGCATCTTCAGCAGCGTTCATGTCAAGAGCTTTCATCCCAGGAACGCTCTCGATCAACCCAACACTCCTGAGCCGCTTGACTCCAGTAGCACCCATGGGACCATCATGGCCACATGAACTCACAACGACCTTAGACTCCATAACATTAGGGTCCATGCACGATTGTGTGTCGTGGTTCATAGCGACCAACGCCCAGTTGGTCACAACACCAGCTACTCTCTCACCTTTGATGATCAAATCCTCAGCAGCAACCGCGTTAAACAGCTTCACATTTGGCCTTGCCAAAAGCTTGCTCATGATTGTGGAAGTGAACAGAGCCGCGTGCTTGATGACCACGTAGTCTTCTTGCTCGTCGTACTCGATCTCGAGCTCGTCAAGGAAGTGGTGTGCTGGCTTGCGGACAACCATTGCTGAGAATAGTTGTCCACCGAGCCATGCTCCACCACCAGGGCTCACAGATTGCTCGATGATAGCTACCTGTGATTATTTATTAATTAACCTTTTACTAATCAAATAATTGGAATTATTATATTAAACAAGCAACAATAATTATCAGATAACGTTAAGAAAGACACTTAAAGTTATTTTTCTTAACAAAATTCACATCTTTCATGTTATCCATCAGATGATAATTATATTAAATCATAGATGATAAATAAATAATAACTAGCTAAAATTGTCAATTAACAAAAAGGGAAATCCAATATATATATATATATATATATTATATTATTATATTATTATATTATTATATTATTATCTTATTTCAAAAATATTGTAACCTACGAGATACTGATATACAGTTTATACAATTCACAGTATCAGGTCTATAGACACGGACAGAATCATATCAACAACGTACGTTATCTATAAATCTATAAATAAAAAAGTTATTAATAAAAAAATTGCCTCAAATTAAATAATGAATTCATACTATACTATCAGATTATTTTGTTACTATTTTATTTCACAGGTGCCGTACCAAACAAATCCATATACACTTTAGACTTCATAGCATCAGGTGTATATTGACTTTGACTATATTGAATATTCAAAAAAATATAATAAAAAAATTTCTTTTAAAAATAGTATAAAATAGATAAAATAAAAAGAATAAATATATACGCTACCAACTTTATATGATCCACATATATAGAACTCTATTACGATATAAAATGAAACATAAAGTAACAAATCAAACATGCAGACACATATACATATACAAAAACTGAATCTAAATATATAGGAATTAATTAAGTACCTGAACGTTAGGGTTTTTGCTAAGTTCATAAGCACAGGACAGACCAGCAGATCCAGCACCAACAACAACCACATCAGTATCGGCGTACGTGATCATATCAGTCATGTACCTCCTTGTCATCTCACGCGATACGATCGCTTCTTTGATCGGTTGAAACGTGAACGATCCGAGATCGTATGGTGTAGCGGACATGGTGATCGGTGAGGTTTTGTTTTTGTTTGATTTGATTGATTGGATCCGCATCGGAGATGAAATTGGAACGCCATGGAACGATGATTGGTCTACGAAGCAGGTTTTGGTGGCGAAGGATGTAGCCATGGATGCCATTGTTAGAATTAAATGTTGGTCTGAAGAAAATGAGTGAATGTAGAGTGAGTGTGGTATGAAGAAGTGGTGGAAATATATAGAGATTGAAAGATAAAAATTATCATAAATGATTAAAAGTGGTGATTTTAATAACAAATATTTTGTGTATTTATTCAAATTAGCATGACCGACAATTATTTTATTTATCTCTGTTGCATAGCATTAGGTACCCTACTAATAATATATTATATATGTATTTAAATTACATTCGATAACTGTATCCGAAAGATATATTATGTGTATGTATTAAAATTACTTGCAATAAAGTATCCAAAAGGATATATTATGTGCATTTAATCTACTTAACTTATATATTAATGTAAGAAAATTATAAATAAATTGACTTGAATTTGACCCACTCGAGTCATCTCAACCCTTGAATAAGGTAATCAAATTAAGATCTAATCTTCAATATCATTTCGTCACCTTGTAAGTATTGTTATCTCTTTGTTATTGTTATTGACTGTTATATCCTTAACGAATTTTAGATGTTATGCCAGTCTTTTTCGAAAAGTATTCATCTCGACAAAATTTATGTAACCCGTAAACTTTGAAACGTGGATTGATGTTATGGAAGCGAAATCACGAAAACTTTAAATAGAGAAAATGATCGATAAGTTCATATCAATAGATATGTCTAGTGAGTAGATTAAGACAGATCAACTTCTGAAATAGAGATAAAAAAAAGATAATTCAATCGTATAATTCGTATACCAATCGATGAGTGTTGTAAATACGTATAATATTAAACGTGAATAAAATATCTATACACGTGCACGTGAGGGAAGAGGAAATTGGGTGTCAAAGGTCTAGAATAAGTTACGGTGGTGATTATTTGTGGGGTATATTTGGGCAGTGTTGTTGTTTGCTTTAGTACAAAAGATAAAAGTTACTTTCATTTCATCGTTTTGGAGTATAGACGACGACTATTATTTGTTTAAGCACTATAGTGATAGTGAAATAGGGTCCCTTTAAAACAGTTTTATTATTTCCATTCACTATTAATTTGTAACAAAGAATATATATTTAATTCAAAATATCTAACAACATTATTGTAACATCATTTTTGGCTCCTAATGGAGCTTAACTTAATTAAACCCTTATGGACAATTCAGGCTCATTGGAGCCATGGAGGTCTTCCTCGAGATTACTCATAAGCTCGAACTCATCTCGAGCCTTGTCAATGGAACGGCCTGTGCTTCATCTTCCTACTACATTTCATGTTTATCAAATATGGAGTTCAGTTTCAACATCAAATAAGGTCTGACCTGACTGTATATTTCTTAACGTGTATCTTTACTCGAACTTGGACATTATCCGCCTATTTATTTGGTTACCTAATCCGTTCATTTTACCATCTCTAGATCTGTTTGTATTAAAAACATATAGAAACTATATTCATAATAGATTAGAGGTCAATTTTCCCACTACATCAAAAAAGTTAATAAGGTCAATTATCACATTATATAAGAGATGTTAGTACTTTAGTTGATAAGATGTCAATTATTATGGCATTGTATTTATATCTCGGGCCCGAAGTGAAAGGGCGTTTGTCTAAGACCTTGGCCGCACCCTCAGCCGGCGGGGACCACTAATTATAGTGTGTGTTAGTGCGTATCTGATGCAACTTTATTTGGATTTAGTTGCAAATAAAGTTTACACAATTTTGTCATTTTACACCCCCCACTATGTAGTGACTAGGACTGTACTTCCAAAATAATTTACTTTTGATTTTACTCTAGATTTTAGAACGTAAGCAATAGTGTATAAGATCGATTGATGTGATCTACTATTTTAATTTTATGCTGATTTACTTTCAACAATAACTTTTTTATTGATATTATCTATATCATCAACTTGATCATTTACACCCTTAATTTGCCATCACTTTTGACATTATTTTCTATGTTCTATGGTAAGAGTTTACAACTGATCGTATAACCGACTTATGATAACATTAATGTTATTGAATTTCTATTAGAAATGAGCAAACCGGTGTGATGATAATATGAGCGAATTCCATTTTGGTGGAGAAGTAGAAAGGTCAAAGCGTAACAAACTCTATACAGGTAGAAGTGGATCCCAACTAGGGGGCTCGGCCCCCAAAACCCCTACAATAAGTGTTGCCCCTTGACTTCTGTTATTTAGTAGCGGTTCAAGTTAATTTAAACAAGTGTACACTTCGCACTTGCCAACTCATTTTATACCTAACTTGGAATACCCATTCGGTTCTAGTAAGTCCCAATTACACTAAAATTACTAATACTTTTAAGTCCCATTAAACGTAGTTCGTGTCTCTCATCATGATTTTAAAAATGTTCGCTTTCAATATGTAGAGTTATATAGACGGATACAAACATGAGTTAGTCCATCTCCTGTCTTAATAGAAAGATTAGACAACCTGACTCTGTCACATACTAAGGACTCCTCGTTCTAAGCATGGATGTGTCCTTAACCAGACAACCACATGAATACATTTAAAGAGCACTCCAATGAGAGAGGCGGCGACATAGGAGCCACTGAGCCCGGTCTACTTAGAATCAAACAATTATATAATTGACGTATTCGTTAAATATATGTCTTCATCTCTTCTAAAGACCGAGAAAAGTTATTAATAGTTTTTTTCTTGGCAATATCACAATGAAGAAAACTGTTTCTAAAGTACTTGTGTCGGAAAAACTACTCACAAACTTGAAAAGTACTTGTACCCAAACACGTGAAAATTCTCAAGTTTTTTACCCAAAAAGGTCTACACCAATGATAGAAAAAAAATGTAAGTTTTTTTATATCGAAAAAAATAATTTAGAAAAAACTATCACTAGAGTTGCTCTAAGCAGAAAAACATAATATGCCATCCCAAACGTACGTTGGATGCTCACATATGCAAATTACAAACCCCAACTTGTACAAGATTAATTCAAAAATAGAACATTTGTCTCCAGAATTAGTAATTTATGAAATCGTGGAGGAATGCGCAAACTAACAAACACGAGCCCACCATCGGGCCCCAGCGTCATAACAAGTCCCGAGAAGTCAGAAGTACAGTCCTTGTCTTTTACTTCTTTAGAAAATTACCCAACTAGAAAATCGATGCATTCCTTTTCATTAAATAAACTATATTAGTTACTTTTTACATAACTAAATCAAAATATCGCTGAAATGTAATACACAATTCGACGAACTCAACGACTTTTTTTAATCCAATTAAATTTCACCAATTGTTCAAGAAATAGCGTCGGCCAATAGAAAAATCGTCAGTCAACACCAATTTCACCTACACATTAATACGTCATGTGTTCTACTAAAGTCACTTAAATGCAAATAATACTCGGTAAACCCGACGATTTTTTTTAAAATTTTATATTTTCATGCAAATCACCGAATAAGGCTAAACCAAGGGTTTTCTTCCATTTTCATCTCACCCTAATCATCAACGCACCTCCGACGATCAAAATGTTAGGTTAATTATTGGTGGTGGAAGCTGTGGTTGAAGCGGTGGTTTGAGTGGTGGTCGGTGCTGGCAGTAGGGGTGATTGATGGTGGTAACAGAGTGTCAGTGGTGGTAAGGGTCGGTGGTGTCGGCATAGGGTTGGTGGTGGCGGTGGGGGTGATTGGTGGTGGTTGTAGAGGGTGGCTGATTTGTTGTTTGGTAGTTTGCGGTTGATTGGTGGCGGTTTGCGGCAATTTGGTGTTATTAAAGTTTAATTGAATGGGTCAATCAAATGGAAATGAATTTCATTCGAGACGAGGTATTGAAACAATATTTTAAGATACTCTTATTAGTTTACGTGCTTTGTAATCAGTTGAGTTGAATTGCGTTTTTAGATAAATAAATTTTATGTATGTGCGTGTTTTCTATTGTAATTAGGTACAAATTGTTGCAGTTTGAACATTTATATTAGATAATTTTTAGTGCTTTGTAATTCTTTAACTTAAGAATCGTTGTTAGGCTATTCGATTGCATAATTGTATTAGGTAATTCTTATGTGTTTTGTTATACGTAGTTGGTTATTGCGGTTTTTGGTGTATTAGAGACGGATTATTAGTGTATTGACTTGCGTTGTTAACAATAATGTTAAACTTATGATTGTGTTGATATTTGGTAAATTAATGGATTGGTAGAAAACGAAAAGGACATCTCAAGTCAATAAAACATAAAACTAGGTAACCTTGATAGAATAATTGTCGTTTACAGGTAATTGTTGTGTTGTTCATATATTTGTTGTTACTATTTGAAAAATATAATGGTATACTTAAGAAAATGAAAATGACATTTTCGAAAAAAAATTAATATTTGTTTCTCATATATGAACAATTTGAATTTATATTTGGTTTTGTTTTTGTGATTGATATAATGGCATACTTACAAAACGAAAAGGACACTTCAAATTTATTACAAAAATATATGTTGCTCATATATAAACGATTTGTATTATATGTGGTTTTGCTTTTTTTTTTTTTGTGATTCAAATTTATAGTTTTATTCACCAACATGTCACATTTTTGTAATGAAGACGTACTCCGCTAATGTCACTACGAGGTGTAAGATGAATCTTTTGTCAGAGATGAATAAAAAGTTACATGGTATACGTAGAAATGAATTAATTAGGGAATATTTGGAGATTGTTTGGATATTTTTCATTGGCGACTAGAGGGGCATTTGGTACATTTGATACTGCAGATGGAGGTCCAATGTTGTAGTCGCATGATTCGGAGGCTGATCAGTTGATATATGAGGTCGAGGGTCATCGTCCAAAAGTTCGGACCCAAGCAATTTTGCTTTGATTACGTGATTACATTTTCGAACAATAGATTAGGTAAATTACAAAGCTAAGAAGATCCCCTTTCGACATCGAATATTCGAACACATAAAAACATACTCCAATCACTTGCATGACGTTCAAAAATTGTACGACGGGCCGGATTTTGCCACTCTTACCGACTTAGATGTAGTTTGTGTGTGTCTATTAATGGTCTTGGAGCTTGTTTTTCTCAGAGCTGGTGTTGACATGCAAAACGTGGTGAACCCGGATTTTCTCGAGCTAGTAGAGGATTTGGATGAGTGGAATAGTTTTCCTATGGGGATCTCATGTGTGGGTCACTACACATGCACCACTTAAGGATGCGGTACCTATTAAAAGGACTAAGCATTTAAGGGGAGTCAAACAAATTCCTCCGAAGAAGGCCTGTTATATAATTGTGGGATTTATTTAGACATTTAAGGTGAGATAATTAAGCAAAGTACGCAACCTTTTCAAATGAGATGTTAATATAATGCGTAATTACAATTTGTTTCCTTTTTGTTTTTTTAGAAACGGATTTTAGAGACGTTTCTATTTATATATATAATTGAATCTAAATAATGTTATAACATACCTCGTTTATTAGATAAACCGTTGTCGACTGCGTCGAGAAATCTACCCCAAAAGTCCAAATCCAAGTAGTAGATGGAGTCTTTGATAACTCAATAATGGTCTAAGAATTGTCTTTCTACTAATCTTGTTAGCCGCTTGTTGCCCACGATTATAGAATTCTTGTGTAGTTTGTTCAAATTCTCGTGGAGTGACCAAAACGTACCTTTTGTCATCATGCTCACACATCATTGGCTACAGTTAAAGCAATACATATTAAAACACATGTTAACATTTAAACTAATGGTAAATAATGTACAAAAACATACTTCATCATCAAAGTTATGCAAACAATTACGTACTTCTTCGTCGGTCCAAAGTTCGGGTTTGTTGAGAAATTCATGCAAACCCATCACCGGTTGCATAACATAATGGCCTGCAAAAAGTTGTTTGATCTCCTCTTCGGTCAAATCACAATCGTTCAGAATCGGGATATGCTTTATTCCAAAGCACCTATTATATATCAAAAAATCAAAGTTCAATCAACAACTCAATACATATAAAATTTAATGTACTCAACACATAGGCGATGCATAACATACGTTAAGTAGTTGATCCATGTTACTGAACCGCGTCTGTTCCTACCCACGCTCCGCAAGATTGAAAATTTGTTCAAACTTAACCAATAATGAATCTACATCTTCCTTCGCGCGCTCAAGGAAATACATGGTCTCCTGATAGTAGGGTCTTTTATTTTCCATAGGTGTCGCCTCAATATCTTTCGGTTGTATATTTTTCCAAAAAATTTCCAAAAAATTCAACAATAGTTGTGATTAAAATAACACATCCCTGCGACTTCAAAGAATGAATGCATATTTAACTTCGGCATAAATATTGTGAAAATATACCTGCCTAGACATTTTATTGAAACGTCTCCAAAATCAACAAATTTATCAGGTTATAAATTGATATTCAATGTTTAGCTCATTCGAGTACGAGTTGAAAAAATTTGTTTAGAGAACTTACAATATTCATTGTTAATGCCATTGGACTACTCACGTCGGACTGATCTTACAACACTTATTCACGAAAACTATATGAATAACATCCCATCATATACCTAAGTTGACCAAAATTAAGTATATTAAAAAAATAACACATAATCACGATCAACTATCGATATATAGCAACACGTATGCAATCCATTCACACTTTATAAATGAGAAAATCGCATACATATTATAAATGACAACCATTTACAATAGCAATCCATTAAACCGCAACCAATTCTATGAATCAAGGAAACGACATTCTATTATATCTAATTTTAGTTTAAACTCTAAATAATGCACATGTACAAAAATATTAGGAGAACCTTAACAAACAAACTTTTAACGTTATATAATCATCTAAAACTAAAGTCATATAATTATCTAAAACTAACGTCATATAATCATGCACGCTTACAACAATAAAAACTAAATTACAAGACACTACAACTAATTTGATCACACAACAATTCATATATAAAAGTCAAATTTATATAAATAATGTGAATGATTAATACAAGTTTGTAGTTTTAGACGATATTCGTTTTTGCTCGGAACGACATAATATCGAACAAAGATACTTATTTCACCACCACTAACAACCACACACCGCCACACTACCACTGCTCACTAAAGCGAGTCACCCCTCCACCGCCGATAACCCACCTACACACCAAAACAACTACCACACCACAAAAACTACCATTATAAACGAAAAATTAAACAAAAAATGAAATGACTAACGGCCACCGTGGACAACCACAATGTTCATAGTAATTTTGCTTAAACACTAACAACAAAGTTTGCAATAATTTTTTAATTTTGACGAGGGAGAGCTTTTAAGATAGAAAAGTGATGAACAGACACACATTATACTAAAATTGTTTGATGGCACGAAAACCTATAATTTAAAAAAATTGTAAGGTCGCCCCTTAAATTGCATTTCAACAAAAAATTTTGTACAAGTAGTGATTTTTTGTGGTAGGTGAAATTGGTGTCGGCTGACGATTTTTTCATTGATCAACAATTTTTGTTGAATACGCGACTCATTTTTATTGGGTTAAAAAGATCATCTGACGATTTTTTCATTGATCAACGATTTTTGTTGAATACGCGGTTCATTTTTATTGGGTTAAAAAGATCATCGGGTTTGACGCGACTCATTTTTATTGGGTTAAAAAAAATCACGAGGTTCGCAGCTTTTACATTTCGATAATTTTTTGTCAAGTTTTGAAAAAGGTGACTGACAAAATCTGTTTAATGAATACGGTTGAGTTAACTTTCTATTTGAGTTTTTTTTTTTTATTTTTTTTTAATAAAAAAAAAACTAAGAAGTAAAGTCCTGCTAATCTCAATTAGCCGGACCTACCAATAATACATCAATCAAAACTTTACCACGAACCCAGTTATAACCGAGACCAATATTGGTTAAAGAACCAACTTCTATAGTCAAACTAAAACATTTGACTGCTCCTCCAAGTTTCTAATTAGGTCGTTTAAAAGTATCGTATCAACCGTATGTAAGATCAATTGGGACTGTCAATCGCTTCTACAACAGAGTCAGTATCAGTTTGCCCTTGAAAGGACAGAGATATCAAAACTAAATACCACATACGCAGATAAAGCTCAGAGTTACTCGAACAACTTAACTAATATATGTGGAGGGCTACCCCTGTAAGTGAGTTCAATTGAAATCAAGATACTAATGCTAAATGGAAGCAGATCTTAACAAGAACAGAAGGCATGGAGGATAGTTCTGTTGCTCACTGATTATTATATGTTTAACCTCAATACACAAAAACATTTTCATAATCTTGTCATTACTTAACTGGTACTAGACAACTAAGATAGCAAATAGAACTTAATCACAACCCAACTAGAGCAAAGACAACATCCTAAGTACTTGATACACGTAAATGATAGACTTGCACATTTGTGTGCTATAGCAGAGCTTAGAATCCGTGAATCTTGATATTTTCCTTCTTCACTATGCCTGCCTGCAAGAAACAAAGACGATTCATTTAAAATTGGACAACGAAATCATGCAAAAGTTCGTATAGGTGGTAGTAGATGTAGCAATTTCAATCCATTTACTACTAAATGCGTCAGTTTGTGTTGTGTTCTGTCTCGAATGGGTTACATAGGTGAAATAATAATGTAGGTATTCCAAAACAGGTAGAAAGACGGCAAAGTCCATTTTAATGCACACATCCTATGTCTTGTATTCAATTCTTTCACTTATTGTAATAATATTATTCTTGTAAACATAATTAACGCATCAAGTATAATCTACATAGAATGGATAAAAAGTTTGTTCCAGTCAACCCAGCCAGCCTGACTCGACTCAAACCTGTTTTAAACCGTTAGCCGACCCACCTGATCCACATATCTTGCAACCTCTAACTGGAAGTACCATGTGGAACCCAACTCCCTAATGTCTAAGCATGGCCTCATTTATAATTTAAGGCATGCAGTTCGTGTAACTGGTCCAATTACTGATGTCGAAACAAATAGCAAAAAAGTTACCTGTGTAAGAAAGCTAGACACGTTCTTTCTCTGATCACCTTGAAGCTGGATGACCTTCAAAACAACAAAAAAATGTGAGAAATACAAATTTAGAAGCAGTTAAGAGATTGCAAGGGTCATGATAGATACCTGGCCTAGTTCAGGGTCCTGGAAAAGGGTGCCATTGCAGCAGAACTCCTTCTTGAGGTCCTTCAGAATCTTGTTGTAGCTAAAATCCTTTCTCAACCCCTGGACAGTTGTCAAACTTTTACGGCCATTTCGCTGCTGAACACGAATATGAACGTATTCTTTTGACCCAGCACCAGAATCCTCAGTACTAGCTTCAGCAAACGGGTCTAATAAACATGATAAAAAATAACATTAATAATAATATCAGTTAGATCACAAGTATGTGCATCTCTTGATCAAACTGGATGTGAAGAGGCCCTCTAATAATCTGAAGATAATTTCACTGTTTGTAATCTCAGCAATAGATACTCACCAAAAGCAGAAGGGATCTGAAGGTCGAGTTCAGACATGAAAATTAGCTGGTGAAGTGGAACGGCAACCAAACTTTCCTCGATAGAAGTGTTGCTCAGATCTGAAATAAAAGTACCCATTAAAGACATTGATGATGACTATGCTTTGAAACATGAGCTCCTATTATAGAATGGTAATAGGCAGATGCTCAGCATATCAAGAGCTAAACTTGTGTTATTGTATAAACCTTAATATTTATTTTGAAAATAAGGTTTCCCAACTAAACCAATGTGAAATTACATTTTTGCTAAAAATGGGTTATTAAACATAATATTTAAAACAATAGGAATAGCAGAACATAATACACACCCCTAGAAGTACATAACCACAAAGCATCAACTAAGATAACACACTAAGCGTGAGTGTTAGCTGCCAAGTGATATAGGAAAATAAACTGAAAACACAGACTCACCAAAACATCTTCTCCTTACCCCCAACAGTGAATATATAATACAACTTTAACTTTGTGTTTAACCATTGGGTACTAAGTACTAACCACCCTAAGTTTATACAAATTATTTTACCAGTCTACAAAAACTATTATACTACTCGTACATCACTAAAGATCAAACAATAAGATATCCAAAGTAACAATTATTCTGTGCTACCATATACTCATGTATAGCGTCAACAAATTAAACCTACTGTTAAAAGACCAGTATGGTAGATCTATTTTGGGATATCCATTCAATTCATACTCATAGCAAACACCCAGTATCCAAGCAACAGAAGGGAGCTACTGCATTTATGTAGATAGCTTACCAAACCCAACAAAGTCAAATACCGATGCAAATCGATTAACAAAATAACACATGAAGTTACCATTCTGAAAGCCGGCATACAAACCATATATATTTCATGAGGACTTCTAGAAATCACTATAACACAGAAACATGCTGAAACATATATTACACAAATCCAATTATGTGTGCTGATAAATTTATCATATCGTATACCCATACTATCTTAAATCCATAATATCTGTCAAAGATAGTATTTTTATTAGGATGTTAAATAACTTTATATTTATATATTTTAATTACGGATACAGAAAGCAAAGACTGCATAATCAGTAATACATACAGAATCACGGAATCAATCAAATAATCATAAAAAGAAGCCTAAAATAGTACCCACTACAGAATACAAAGACTGCATAATCAGTAATTCATACAGAATCATGGAATCAAATAATAATTAAAAAAAAAAAAACCTAAAACAGTATCCAATACAGAAATCAAACACTTCATAATCATTAATACATACAAAATCGAATAATAGTCACAGAAGAGGTTTAATCGGTCTACAAAAAGGAAACCCTAAAAAGTAGGGGAAAGAAACCTTAACTTATTACAGGATTAGAATCAAGATAAGATCTTTAGTTATAAACGAATTTATTAAATAATATTAATATACCTGACCGATGATTAGGGTTTAGAATGAAGAGCGGAGGATAGAAGAAACCCTAGAAAGTACGGACAAATCCAAGCAGACGAAAGTGAGTCGGTTTGGCTTTATCACAAGTGAAGTAGAGAAAGACAGAAGGGGGTAATTCACTGATCTTTGTAGATTCATAAAATACAATATTAGTCCTTGTACTATCGCAAACTTTTGATAATGGTTCGGGTTTTATTTAACTTAACTTCAAACTATTGATTCAGGTAATGTTTTCCATATTTATAACTACTGTGTTTCCAATTTCTAATTCTGATTTTACTGAACATAACCCTAAGAGCATAGATACGGTTAACAAATAATGATTTATACGCCGTTGATAAATGGTGATTATACAACCAATTTTATATTGTTAATGTTCACAATTTAATCACAAATAGTTGGCAATTTTATGGTTGTTAGCAATTTTTATGGTAGTTGACGGTTTTCACATGACGATTAAACTTTTAACCATGACGTTTGGGGATATATTTAGTGAAATTCAAATAATAAATAGCATTATTTTAAACGACTTTGTTAATCAACTATGGACCTTATAAAACTCTAACCAATCATTTATATGAAAGGGAAAGTGAATATAAAGTTGCTAAACATCTAACTTAGATGTGAAATCCATCAAAACTGTCTTTTCGACACAATACCATAAATCTAAAACTGGGTTTTTTCTCTTCTTATTCGTCACCCAAACTTTTAATTTGATAGACCTACAATACCATTACGAATCTAATAAGTAATTTGTTAATTTGTTAAGATTAAAGTCAAAACTCAAAAGATTTGATCCTCTCCAAAGAATCATGCACCATATGCTCTTCAAGAAATGCTTCAAGTTTCTTAAGTAGCTCAATAAATGGAAACATCCGATCTTCACCAACACTCTGGTTCCTTTTCTGATTCATCATCCAATGCATTAGTATGATACATTGTTCCGTCTTCTCCAATAATCGGCGGAAAGACATCTGATAATTTCGATGAATTAACCACCAATGAGACTAGTGATCTTCCTACACAATTGAAGCTCCTCTTAACAATAACATTCCAGGAGCCGTCTCTCTAGTCTCTAGTGTCAGACCCTCACTATGAGAAATAGCAAGTTCTTTTACAGAACTAAACCAATCATGGCAAGTATAAGAAACAGGTGAAACAGATGGCATCGCCTGCATAAAAATATAAATCATTGAAGCCTAAGTTTATTTCTTAAATCAAAATACGCAAAACTATATAATTAAACTTTAGAGACTTGCGTCTTAATGAACTGGTGCTTCGGAATAGTAGAACTAATTTGGGTAGTTAGAGAAGAAGGATCCTCTACATCTGATCCTGATTCTATAGTCAATGAATCACTTATTATACCCTTTAACAGATTATTACAAATTTATATTCTAGAAATTTGACAGAGATACTTCCCTTTACGGGGTGTATCTGAACATAAGAATCAACTTGCTGTTCATCACTAGAAACTCTGGCAATTCGTCTAATGAATGTAGCTTATGCATCATTCACAACCTGCAAGGAAGACGAATATAACTACAAAATAGCTATTTTACTTGAACAGAACTTGTATATTACGAGTTACATAAATCATTATCTCGATAGTGAAGACCAATTCATCGGTAGGGAAAAAAAAAACTTGTACTTTAAAAGAAAACATATAAAAACCTTATTAACACACAGACCTTGGGTATCAATGGCTTCAAGTAGCTTCCCAAATGACTTAGCAGCACGCCATCAAATGTCCAAAAGCAATTTTTAGTTCATGACTTATCAGAGGAAGGACGATTTACCTCAGGGCAAATAGGTATTGACCATATTGTCAAACTTTGCCATAGCTCCGAGAATACTTGCAGCACTAGGAGTGAAATTCTTCAACCCCTGCAAATCATATTTTCGTTGCCATAATTATAGCTTTCTAACATATATGTCGAACAAATCTGTCTTTTTGCTGTAATCGAACAAGCAGGAAACTTTTCACTAAATGCCCTTCAAACTCCTTGATGTGTTACTTTAGGTAGCGGCCAACAGAAGTAATTTTCATAAGCCTAAACAGGACTTCCTTCCCTATCAACTCCATGGTACCCTCGAGGGTAGCGCTGCAATACTTCCAGTTCTTCAAATTCATACTCACAAGCGTTCAAATTACATATGTAAGCAAATTACTCCATATACATCAAAGACTAATTCACCTCTACAATCCATAAGCAAGCTCTAAACAAAGGCAAGAAAAAAACACTTGCAAAAGTCACAAGAGAAAGAAAAAAAAGCCAATAGCACTTAAACCTAAAACAAGAGTTTGTATGTTTATTGAATTAACATACAACAAGAAAATAAATAAGTTAGGCTCATGGCCGCAGTTATCCACTTCCATTGTAGTCATGCTTGTCTTTTGAAGTCTAAAGGTGGTTTCAACTGGTAGCTCAATTGCTATTTACAAGGATTCAGACAGAAGATGATGATCGATAAATGGCCAAACAGTTTCGTTGTTCACCAGATCTTACCTGCACATGTATGTTTCATTTGAAGATGTGAAGTGTAATCCAGAAAACCAAAAATCATATATTTTCATGAATTCTGTTTTGCTTTTGGTTTCTCATTTTCTGCTACTATGGCTAAGTAGATCTTTCTCTATGGTTAGCGCTTTTTCACTTAAACAAAGTTATCACACACTACCCAACAGATCCTTCGTTGTTGCGCCCAAAATACGACTATTATTGATCAAAATGGACAAGTCGGGGCTGGCTGGTTAACGGTTCAAAACAAGTCATTTTTAATACAAATCCAAAAGGGTAAGGCCAACCTGCCAGCACCATTTTGTCTCTTTATAAAATTTATAAATAATTGCTGTATTAGATAACATTATAAAATTGTATTGTTAAAATAATAACCGATTTTTTGTAACGAAGTGATTTGGGTGCTTGCAAAATTTTGAGAACATTTTGCTTGACTTACAACCTATTTGACAGGTCATTTGATAAATTCTCATATTAACTACGTTTTAAATTATACCTGACTGACAGGTTGAAAATAAAAATATAAAATACAGCTACTAACCCACATTTAAGAAAATGAGTCGAACTTCTCACCTCTAAGTGTAACCAAATATTGCTTTAGAGTTCGATTATAAAGAAAATGAGTCCAACTTGCCACCTCTAAATGCAACCAAAGATTGCATTAGAGTTCCTAAAGTAAATGAGTCAAATTTTCTTGAGAAATACAAAGTTATTGGGGTCGTTTTGGATTTCAATCCAATCTATTAAATAAATATATGAACATTGGGATACAGTTCACTAGCCTTAAATATCATTAGGTGGTGTTTTCACAATAAAGAATTATAACATTCAAACAATGCAAAGTAAAGTAGCTTTCACAGAATTTGGACTCCTGCTTCCATCAACGCTACAGTCTCGAGTTGCTTGACCACAGAGTGTCATGGAGTACCTGCTGAAATAGATGACAGCAAGTCAAGTTTAAGTCAACCACATCACGGAAGAAAACTTATCGATAAGTAATATTGTTAAAAGGTCTACACTCTTGGTTTTTAAGATCAAATTACACAGATTTGATCCTCTACAAATAATCAACAGGAATTGAGGCGGCTTCTTTTTGAGCTCTTTAAGTAATGTTTCAAGTTTCTGGAGTCGCTTAACATATGCAAACGCACCATTTTCACCAACACTCTAAATTTGATTCTGGTTCGTCTTCCACTGCATTAGGGGGATATATATTGTCTTGTCTTCTCCAGTAATTGACGGAAAGACTTCCAATAATATGATCAAATATAGTCACCAATGAGATGACTGGTCTTCCTACACAACTAAAGCTCCTCTTCACAATTTTCCGTGAATAATATCCAACCATTGAACAAATAACAACCCAGGAGCTGCTTCTCAACTCTCTAGTTTTAGACACTAACTATGAAAAATAAATGTTCTTCAGGACTAAAATGATCATAGCATCGCCTGCATATAATCTTTAAGCCTGAGTGTGTTCAGTATATTGTAATTGGCAAAAGTATATAACTGAAATTAAGAGACTTTTAACAGAACTAGTCCGGGTAGTTAGATAACAAGGATCATCTACATCCGACTATATAAAGAAACTATCCTGCAGTATATTGCAAACATGTCATGCAAGTTTACAAAACTACTTTTATAACAAGAAGAACATAGATTTCAGAGCCTCAAGTAATCAAAAGCCATCTTTTCTTGTTCACTAAACAATCCTACCACAGAAAAATTAAATGTTAACCATAAGAGGTGAATCATCAAGGTTCAAGAAAAAACACAGATCTACAACTTAAAGCCAGACAGCATGCACATATTATAAGGTGTTCCTGCATTCATCTCAATACTGTAGTAACAATGACACCTATAGTCAAAACAAATTAACAAAGGAATGAGCAAAATGCAAACAATCAGTAAAAGTAGAAAGCAGCCAAAACTTTGCCGATTCTTTTAAAGAAACAAAATAAAGAGAACAGTTGCCTAAATTAATCCTTACAGAAAAACAATATCATCATGCAATCTAAGACAATGGAAATCAGAAATCAGAAATCAGAGTGTGAACAGAATGCATAGTGAAGAAGAAAAGGCATGTGCTAATCTTCGGCCAGCAAGCACATCGAAGACAGTGACAAACTAAATAGAGAAGGAAAGAAACAATTAAAGTACATCACTACATCAGTAAGAAAATACCTTAAGACCGGAAAAATATGAAACGAGATAAAACAGGAAGGTAATGCTGGGACCAAACAAACTTACAAACAACACCCAATCTCAACATGCAGTCATGCACAAGCTTCTTAAGACCTATCAGCAGTAAGAGCTTGTTATGATGATGGAAAGACGAAACCCTTAATGCCAAGGAAAACACCCAGAAACAATAGAAAAACCAGCAAACCATGCTTGATTAGAATGCAGTGCTGAGACCAAACAAGCTTAAAAACAAAAGACAATCTCATCATGCACAAGCTTTCTTAGACCTATCAGTAAATAACAAAGAACTTGTTTTGATGATGGAATGACCAAACGCATAATGCCAAAACAGAAAACACTCAAAAAAAGGATAAAATAACAGCAAGACAATGTTTGATTAGAATGCAGGGTTGGGACCAAACAAACAAAACACAATCTCATCACCACCGTCACACATAAGGGAAATCAAGAAACCAGATAATGAAATGAATATTAACAAGGATAAAGATACAAGGTAGGAGACAAAATAACCTAAAATTTCAACTTTTAACCTAATTTCTTACAATGCTTCAAATGTTGAAAACAGTTTCTTTATATCACACCCAATTTTTAATGTTTAAGATTACCGCACAACCCTAATTTCCACAAAAACGGTAATGTTTGGTGTAACAAACACAATACAAAATGATCCATAAAAACAACAAATAAAAACCTTTCTTTGTAAGTCTTGAGAAAAAGAAAGAAACAACCTTGCCACGTGTTTCTGCAATCTTGGAGAATTGAATGCCTCTATATGTGCACCCAATTTTCAAAGTAGTAAAAATGAGTCACGTAAACGATATACTGAGACCATTACTAATGGATGACACGTAAGTGGCGTGTTAATTGAGACATGTCAGCGCTACCTCAGTACCTCTCAAACTGACACACAACAAATATGCCGTTGCCAACCTTGACGTGTCAGTTGAATTACTGGACCTCACACACAATTAAATAAAACAATCTAATTAAATTAAAAACCTTACATTAATTAATTAAAATTAAACATTACATTACATAAAATTAAACATTATTATATTAATTAATTAAAATTAAACACTAACCAAATATATACGGCCCAAATATATTTAAAAAGGAAGGCCCACAGCCCAAATACAAAGAAATTGCAAGCCCAGTTGCCCAAACATATACTACTCTACTTATCTTCTTCTTCCTTTTCCCTGTTTCCACAGCCCCCTTTTTTCTCCTTACCTGAAAATGAAGAAGAAGGAAAAAGAGTAACAAGAAATGGTCAAAAAGGAAAAAAAAACATTAAATATTCGCTAGTGGGCCCACCTCCTCATCGCTTCCTCCATCGCCAGACCGACTCACCAAACCGACGCACGCCACTGACGCACCGCTGCCAACGGCGTCGGTCGATCGACGAGCGTCGGTTGGCACACCGACGCAACCGTTGGGAATGGTCTAAAAGGCAAAATTTATAATGTAGATATTTTATAACGGAATCTTAATGAAGTCTTCAAAATTATCAGTCGAATACGAAATTGATCAATAGAAATGTAAAATAGACTAATAGCCACTTTAAGTCAAGCGGAAACTAACAAACAGAGTATCATATATGTAAAGCTTACACTTGCTATTAACCAATGTTTTAAAAATCGGTTTTTGAATCGGACCGGTTGGTAGGCCGATTTCGGTTGGATCGGTTGTTGACTTTTGTTGACTTTCGACCTTTTTTTTACTTTTGTTGGAATTCATTAAGAGTTTACACTACATACGGAATGAAAATATTACGAATTTGAAATTGGAATTTTATATAACAAGTTATGAGCGGTCAAAGTGCGTTTAAAAGTCAAAATAATCGTAAAATATCAAAATTGAAGGTCACGGAGGCCGAATGTTGGAAAAATGTTAGGTTTGCCAACAAAAAAATCTCGAAAAAATACACAAATTCAAAAAAAATGGTGACTTAATCAAAATTACGAGTGAAAAAATGTGACATTTCAAAGTTTAGAAAAAAAAAGTCAACTGGTCAAAACCGGTCCAACTACTCTCAAAAAAACAGTCGGACCGCCGGTTATTGACTTGGTCAACTAAGCCTAAAAACCGGTTTATTTTGAACCGGAATCTTCTCCGTTTCCGGTTTGACCGGTCGGACCGGTTTTCAAAACCTTGCTATTAACTACAACACATAAATGAGACTTCACTTAAAACTAGACTGAATATGAGATTACTTGACCTCCATATAAGACCTAAAATCCGTGCTACAACTCGAGTCCTTTAGAAAGAACAGGATTATCAACCAAAGACGACTATATAGGCCTTAATTACATTTCAACTCTGAACGGATTTACAGGTTAACGTTATAGAATAGCACTTACATTCATTATTACCGTGATATGGCCATGGTACTAATATTTTTCTGCTTCATATGGTCATTTAAAGTTCCAAACAACTTAATTAGCTTGTTGATTAAGGGTGCCAACTAGCCAAGCTAAGCCGAGTTTGAGCTCGACTAGACTTGAGCTCGACTGTTTAAATTTGGGTGGTTTGAGTTGAACTATGACCAGAGCTCTTCAACCTCGTCCCCATATAATTGTTTTAATGTCTAACCTTTTGCTACTTTGTTTGATTCTATTTGTTGTTTAGAAAAACAAAATCACATTGAGAAAGAAGAACGTAATTTTCGAATAATGCCTACATATGCCTACATATGCCAGCCTGATGTTTCGGTAGTCTTAATCAGATTAACATTCGCACTTCATAATTGTGTTACCATCATATGGCTAGGGCTAGCTAACTGCTCCATTTTTGACTTTTTATTAATGGACTCATATAGTCATATGAAAGGCCACCTTCGTACCAAGCATTCAAGCTGACAAATTTCCAGCCAGTGTTCGATATATTGGCATTAATTGTTGAGAAAAAAGCACCATGCATACTAAATAAATAATGTACAAATACATAAGGAATATCGAAGCAAAAAAACACCGACCTAAGTATTCATCATGTTTATCATTAGGTTAACTGTTGTTTCTAAATCTTTTTAAAATCAGTTATTGATTACGTTAGATTCCATTACTTGCTTTCTTCTAAAATATAACATCGTATATATGTTATATGGGTTGAAAGATAATAGTTGTTATTATATATTTCTTACCTATTTAGAGTTTGGGACTTTAGGTGGATACCCTGTCTTCCATTTCCTTTTTGGACTTTAGTAATTGACACCCAACTCCACATGAAGCCATTTCATCTTATACCGTTGTCAATGTGGGTGTCGGTTGGGATACGATGGGCGTCGATTGGGATACCGATGTGCATCGTTCGACCGACGGGGTTGGTACTGCCGCCTCAGTTGACCGCGTCAGTAATTTCGCCGGTTTGGAGACGCGGGGGAGGGGGTTGTTAGTGAGGGAGGTGGGATCCGCATGCGATTTTTTTCATTTAAATTAATGGATGTGAGCAGTAGATGATAACATGAAAAATGAAATTGCAGGCATTTTTGATGAAGATGATGAGATGTGGACACGGTGAGAATGAGCAGAGGAGGGGTTTTGTTTTGATATTGTGTCTTTGGGTTTTGTTTTGTTACCAGATTTTAGAGTTTTGTTTTCTTTATTTTTGGGTCCATGAATATGAAGTATAGTTCAATTTGTATATTTTTATTTTAATCATTAAAGGTTGCTTTTGTTTCTGGATAATGTTTTGTTTTTTTATAAGCATAAAATTTTATTTTTAATATTTTATTGTAATTAATTAATGTAAGATATTTAATTTTAATGAAATGGTTATATTTATGTATGGAATACAGAATCAAAGTGACACATCCTGAATTGGTAGGAGTGTATTAAAATTATGTCAGTTTAAAATATGTTAATGTGGTACTGATATGACTTAGCTAACACGCTACTGACACGCTTTGAGTCAGGAATTATCTCAAGCCTTCCAAAGTTCAAACACAACAAAACAAAGAGAGTACACCTCATACATATACTTCAAAAGCATACTTCCACTGGGTTCATCGTACATGTAAAAACTCGGGTACGTGTTTCACCACGTACAACTACAAATGTCACAACCAATTACATCCATCTCTCCACGTATGCAACCCCATGCATAACCTCAAACTCCAGAATCCACCATAAATACCCACCCTGCATCACCACCACCCCAAATCACACATCAAACACATTTCCGTCTTTTCCCACAATGGCAAAGCTAATTGCTCTCGCACTCGCTTTCGTAGCCCTCGTAGCCTTCGCTACTGCCCACACAACCATCATCACCACCACCATCGAGGACGAAAATCCAATCTCGTCTCGTCAGCAGTGCACCCGTCAACTTCAAGGACAACAGTTGAACTTGTGTCAACAATACCTCCAGCAGAGTATCCAGAGTCCATATGAAAACGACAACCGTGGGTATAAGCAGAGTCAACGCCTACAGGAACTGTGCTGCAACCAACTCCAAAACATCAACGAGCAGTGCCAGTGTGAGGCCGTGAAGCAAGTCTTCCAAGATGCCCAGCACATGCAGGGACAGCAAGGTGGACGTTTCGGTACTCAACAGATTGGACAGTTGAGGCAGAAGGCTCAACAGCTTCCTAACCAATGCAGACTCCAAATCAGACGCCAATGCCAAGTCGGGAACATCAGGACCGTCATCACCACCGTCACCGAGGAGGAAAACTACTCCATCAGCCGCCAAAGCTCACGTGGCTCACAGCAATGCAGTGAAGTCCAAGGACGACAATTTAACCAATGCCAAAGGTATAATATTATATTAATTTATCGTTGAAGACTCATACATACACAACGTAAATTTCTCAACAACTTATATTTGTTTTGGAATAGGTACATCCAACAACAACAACAACAACAAAGCGGCTCACTTTTGATGAGCATCAGCAGGCAAGGACAGCAACAATCACAACTCAGAAGCTGCTGCAACGAGCTCGAAAACGTCAAAAGGGAGTGTCAGTGTGAGGCCATGCAGGAGGTTTACGGGCAGGCCTTGGGGCAGCAGCAACAACAACAACAACAAGGAAGGAGACAAAGTGGTCAAAGTGGTGTGGAGTCAATCGTGCAGAGGGCGATTCAGAATTTGAAGAATGAATGCAACTTGCAAGTGCAGCAATGCAGGATCCCATCTGCCATGTTTTGAAGTGGATCGAGGCAAGTGAAGGTGTAATGAATAAAGGGTTCCACATCTCTAGTCGTTTATGGCTTTGAGATGGTGCTGAGTAGTTTTTGAAATGAAAATAATACTAAGCACATGTGTAATCATGCAATCTCATGTGTAATCATGCAGGTGGTTTTCATCTTATCTACTCATAAATAAAATGAGTTTTATTAACATTTGAAGGTTCTTAATTCAAAGTTACTGTCCACTATTTAAATCTAAGAAAGTAAATTCGTGTCAAAACACGCACAGAAATTTGTTACCCGTAAAATTGAGTGAACTGATCATCACCTTTTTGTGTCTTTATTTTCGTGTTCAATTCGTTGTATATTGTATTACAATTAAGACTTCACGGAGGATATGATTTTTGAAACATTAAAATAACAAATTTGTTTGTTTCTAATTAATAATACGATGCAGTAAGCTTTTAAGTACTATTTTAATCTATTTATTTAATTTTATTTATTTTAATATATGTTAAGTCAAATATTGGCACCTTTATTCCACTGACTTACTAACAAATCTACTACTAAAATCCGGACAAAGAAAACGACAAAATACGCAAACCACGCCACCTGTGAAATCGAATCCGTGACGATAACATACATAGTTCCAAAACCACATTTCCGTTGGCCAAAATTTTCTATATAAAATATTAACACTATTACGTGTTACTCAACACCCATAAGTTTTTGCCACCTGTTTAATCTACATATCCACGTGTGCTACACAATCCATACTCTCCAAACCCTAAAATCGGCTTTAAATGCAAGACCTATTATCATAACCACCGTTAATCAGACACCAACTCTAACCACAAATATGTCAGAGCTAATACCTTTTGCGCTTGTCTTTGTAGCCTTCGCTACTGCCTGTACCACCACCAGTACCACCAAACACGTACACTACCACCGACAACTTCAACCACACCCAGTGAAATGCACCAAACGATTCCATGGACGAAACTTCAACTTCTGCCATACGTATATTAATTATTGTAAATTCCCTAATTATCATTGTTTACGTTACTTCTATTCTTTGTATTAAAAAAATGGTCAAACTTACCAAAAAATAACTATATAGACTTGGCTAGCCTTTTTTTTCTTTCGCAAAAATTACACCGCAACAAGTGCAACTTGTCTTAAATATATTGGTAAAATCAACGTTCTGTTAATTTATCTCAGTTTATTGAAGAATGATTAAAACGGGACAGACAACTAGAGGAAATACAATAGTGGACATTCATATACAGATATATTTATATATATATATATATATATCTAACAATATACATGGAGTAATATTATTTATGATTCTAGTAAGTGGTATTTTTATTTTTTTCAATAGTTATATCGCGGCAGCATAAAGGAGCAGACAAGGAATAGAAAAGCTATAAGATCTCCTAAAACAATGTTTGCATTCAGATCAAAGAATTTAAGCAGGAAGGCGCCAGGCCATGCAGGAGTTTACTTGAGTATTTTTTACGATTATTTCACCTTTTATAGGCTTTATTTGCATTAATTTAGGAAAAATATTTATGTTTTTTGAAAAGTTCATATTTTTATTTTCAAAACTCTTTTCATGATCTAGTTACTGAGATAAATAATCCTCAAAATTTTAGCACTTTTTATCTAGCACTTAGGTATTTTTGAATCATCACAGCACAAGTATTTGAAATTTACAAGTTTACAACAATGCATGATGTTCATGCATTTTCTAAAAATATGAGGTCAACAAGATAAATTACCATCTTTTTATTCTACTGAGATACATTTGTTAGGAGTCTAAAAACAATTTTGTTTGAATTTATTGAACACCTTAAGCCCCATGAACATGTATCACAACAAGATTGCTCACAGAAAGGTAGCTGTTTGCGCATCAGTTTTGTGTGATACAATTGGAGGTCGAATACTCCATGGATTTGACTGAGACCAGTGGAGTTTTAAAGGTAAGACATTAAGCTAAATTCCAGAAGAAAAATCAAGATTTTTGGACCATTATTGACTGAGTTATTGTCGATCAAAGTAGGGTCAAAATCTAAACATATTACATGGAAGACAAAAGTGATCTTTTTGATGTGTTTTCACTACCAAACGATTTTTAGATCTCATTCAAAGATTGAAGCCTTGTCTTTTATGCATGAAAATGTGTTTTTACATAAACATAAACATATTTTAACTTGGATTAAGATCTACCTATGAACTTTGGAACATGCAAACCCAAAAATCGGGTTTTTGGCTATTTTTCAAGAACACAACTTGCTACCAAGCTTTTGACCTCATTTAATCCTTTAAATCTTTGATCTAACACATTCTTGGTGTTAAAATACATCCAAGATGTGTTACAAACGGTTTTTAACATTTTAAACTATTTAATCTTGCAAGAATAAGTAAATAAGCATTTTAAACACTAAAAAGACGATTTTTCGGTTTGATTTCAGTTTGATCATGGGTAGCCCTTTGTTTTAACACTTAAACAAGTGTAAGGGAACCTGCAAACCTTCAAACCTTGTATGGGGATTTTAGCCATGAGAAAGGCATAAAATCCATGTATGTACAAGATTCAAAGTAAGAAAATGAAGGAAATGAAGCTAGGGATGGTGGTTATACCTTGAAGTTCTTGTATTAGTGTAAGAACACTTTTGAAATGGTGCTTTAGAGCTGAATATTTGCTGAGATTTTGTGTGTGTTTAGAGAGAAATGTGTGTGTTTTTGAAAGTGAAAATGAGAGAAATGATTAGGGGAAAGAGTGTGAGAGTGGTATAAGCTTTTGCGTGGAATCAAAGTGAGTTAGTGGGTAGTGGAGTGGTCAAATAAGGGGAAAGAGTGGCTGGCCGTTTTTGGAGTGGGGAGGGGCTAAAAGAAATTTTTTTTTTTTTTTTTTTAAATGTTATGTAATTAAAGGTCACATGTTACATTATTTAATTTGTACAAGTTTTGTATGTAATGTAGAGTTTAATTGTGATTTCTTTGTGGTTTTATTGGAGTTATGAAACTTTATTTTATAACTTCATAACATTTGTCATAATGTATTTGATTTGATTGCGTTTGATATTCGTGAGTTAATTAACCGATTTCCGATTGCGATTACCAATTTACGGAATTTCCGGTTAAATTTTGATTTTTGCGATATGATAAATATTTTGTGATGACTCATGAAATTTAATTTCATTTGTTTTCTTTGGCACTTTGTAACCTAATTTAGTATCCCTTACAGTTTTAAGTTCCGCTAAGCAATCTCCTAAGACGTTACACGATTTCAGTAATTCACGGTTTCGGTACTTAAGGAGTCGTAACCTAGACTTTTCACTAGAATTTTAGAGTGTTGTAAACGTAATTAGATAGATTAGGAATTTAAGTGCGTTATTGACCTGAGATTTTTGACGATTGTCACGTCTGAGATAATCACAAAGACAAGTATAAAACCATTTTTATGTTTGGCTCTAGATTTTAATTGCCGAAAACTAGAGTGTGGACTTTGTCTTATCGGATTGCGAATTTCATATAACCCAGGACAGTAATAGATCAAAATACTATAATCTAAAAGTAATTCGTACACGATTCAAAATCTTATCCAGATTATTCATATTATCGTGTTACCCAAACCAATAAAATTTTCAACATAAAGTAAGTCCATAATCTGTTTTTGGCGATGAGCAAACAAACTAACTTCAGGTAAAACTGTCAAGAGGCATTAATTTGTTTATTCTAATGCATGTTGGAGTTGATTGATTTAGTTCATTTCCATGTTCCGGTCCATTATTTAATAGTTTCATAAATATTGGATTTACAAATATGGTTGGGAGTAATGTTATGTTTTTGATATTGTTGATTTTAGTTAGTTCTCTTAGTAGTTAGTAACATAAATTTCGGAAGCAATATTCTTTACATGAGTGATGAGTGCATGCTTTACATTATTCCATTGCTGTTAAAGCTAGCCAATGGCCATCAATTAAGTTAATTGGTGACTCCGAAACAGAATGATTAATTATTTGAATCGATGTAACCAACACCAACATGTCTTTGTAAACATAGACGATTAGAGCATGAGCAATGGGGTTATTTAGAGAGTAGTATATGATGTGTTTTGCTTATGTAGAGATGAATAAAAAAAAATTGTGCACTACAAGATGCGGATGTGGCATTGTATATACATACAATGATTTATATTCATTACCCACTGAATCGAGTCATATAGCTAAAATCTGTTAAGCTTATAGAATCGGATGAATTACATAAGAAGAAACTAAAGTTATATAAACGAGTAGAATGATGATATGACACTTTAGAAAGTAAAATGTTTTGCGGCGAGCTCTCATGCGCTCTGAAGAGGAAGACTTTGCAATTAAAATGGCCAAATTTCCCGTTATGGAAGGACACTCTCCCGAGCGTGCTACTAAGTCAACATGACACATTGTCGCTACATAATGTCCTTAGAGTAGGGCGTATGAGCGGGTTAGCGTTGTCAAATATCAACGTTTTTGCAAGAAAGTTATTTGCATTATTCGATGCTCTTATTTGGGTTACACATAGATTGTTGTGTATGTCTATTGACGTGACAATCAAACCCTCCAAACTCCCGAATCCACCATAAATACCCACCCATCACCACCATCCCAAATCCCACAACAAACACATTACCATCTTCTTTCACAATGGCAAAGCTAATTGCTCTTGCACTTTCTTTCACTGCCCTCGTAGCCTTCACTACCACCCACACAACCATCATTACCACCGCCATTGAAGAAACAAATCCAGGCTCACAACAGGTTCAGCAGCAATGTTGACAACAAGTCCAGGACCAGAGTTTCGGTAAGTGTCAGAGTTACCTTCAGCAGAAACAAAACCTCGAGGGGTGTTGTCAAGAGCTCCGAAGAGTCGACGAACAGTGTCAGTGTGAGGCCGTCGAACAAGCTTTAGAACAAGCTCAATGACTACAACAACAACATCAAGGACAGCAAGGTGAAAGCTCGAGTTCTGAGATGATGCAAAAGTTGAGGAAGAGAGCTCAATAACTTCCTGACATATGCAACCTCCAATGATGCCAAATGTCGACCCAACCCATCATTACCATACCTACTACAACCGTCACCGAAGACAATTACTCCCGTCAAAGCTCACGTGGCTCACAACAATGCAGCCAAGTCCAAGGACGACAATTTAACCAATGCCAAAGGTATAATCTTTAACGGTTGGATAACATAATAATCACAAAATAGAACTTCACATGTGACTATAAAGTTATAAATTTTTTTAAAAATTTCAAAAATAGTTTTTACTTTCTTTAGTAATTGAATACTTACTGATGTTGTTTCATTAGGTACATCAAACAAGCACAACAAAGCAGCTACCTTCTGATGCGCACTGATAGACAAGGACAGCAAGAGGTGCAAGAACTCCAATGCCAGTGCTGCAGTGAGCTCGAAAAAGTGCAGAGGGATTGCCAGTGTGAGGCCATGCAGGAGGTTTACAGACAAGCCTTGAGGCAGATGCAACAACAACAACAACGACAGCAAAGTGGTAGCCGTGGTGGACAGCAGCAGCTGATGGAACAGATGGTGCAGAGGATGGTTCAAATATGAGCAATCAATGTGACTTAGATGTCCAACAATGCAGAATCTCATCTACAATGTTTTAAATGAGTTAGCCAAGTGAACGAACGAGTAATAAATGGAGTCGCATCTCTAGCTAGTTGAATTTTATGGCTTTGAGATGGGAGTAATTTCCGGAATCCAAATAATAATATTACCATGAAGACAAATATGTATCCATGTGTAACCGTTGCTTTCATTTTATCTTTATATGAATGAATAAATAGAATGATTGCTGTACTTTTAATCTTCAAAGGCTCTTCAAAATTAATTTAGTGATATTTTTTAAGAAACACATAATTACAAACTACCTAAATATATGTTAAGTGAAGTGATGTCCGTTTTTGTTTTTTCTTTTAGAAGCTAAACCTACACATACATATCCACAAACGCACATATACATTACTTTCTTCTTCTCATTTTAGTCGTCAGTATTACTATTTTTATTTGTATTAAAAACATTGTTAATTGAAAACTTGTTTTAATTTTAAGAGCAAAAATGATAATTTATTTACATATAAAAATTTTAATTTTTTTGTTTGGGATAATTAATTATAGGGTTAATTGTTTTGTTATGTATCTAACTTTACGTTTTTCACCATTGTATGTAACTACCTTTAAAACTTATTATTGTATGTATCGAACTTTACAATTTCGTATATTGTATGTAACAGGTAACTGGATGACCGGAAACTACCGGTTTCAATACATACAATAGACATTTTTACAACGTTCGATACATACAATGAACATAACGAAAAAACCGGTTACCTGCTTATAAATACCATTACCTTCAACAGATATCAATCATATCATATTCTATCTACAATGACAACTAAAGAAACAATCTTTGCAATACTCCTTGTGAGCAGAGCTGTTTTTGTCAAGGCTTCAACACAAGTAAACTGTACTGAGAAAATTAAGCAACAACCGCTGCAATATTGCCACATGTTCTTGTCGAGGTTTGAGAGCGCGATACAACAAGAAGAGCAAAAGCAACAAGATTCAATTCTACAACTTTGTTGTCAACAGCTTGGAAAGCTAGACAAGGGATGTCGATGCGCGGAGATTCGTGAATTTGTGCATGTACAACAACAAGGAGACATAGGGGACGCTCCACGCATGAAACGACTACTTCAAGAAGCCCCAAATTTGCAAAAACATACAACTTAGGATCTGAGTTCTGCCACATCTTATTAGCTACTTAGTATTCAACTACATGTAAATATAAGTTACTCATGTTGTTTGTAGGATCTTTATTCCTAACAAATCAAAGAATAATACAAACTTATGTAACAAGTCTTGGCAAGGTATTTACTATGATACACTAATAAGACCAATATTTCATGTTATGTGTTATCTAAGACGTTATGTGGAAAATACAAGTTTAGATGTTTTATCATCTTATTATCGATTTTGAAGAATCGACATTATTTGATGGAATTAGACTCAATATATGTTTTAAATGTGACTATGCAAGTGATATAAAGCTTATGTTTTCAAGTAGTATTATGTCATTTTCGCTATAAATAGGTCATTTTTTGCCACCACCTCAAAATAAGACTTGTAAACAATGACTTATGCTGAGAATGATGCTCTATTTATGGTATAGGAAAAAAAAAATCCAGCTCTTGTGTACTAGTTAGATGTCATGTAACTTGCTCAAATTGTCAATTGTCAAATTGTCAAAAAAAAAAAAGAACAGAGAAAAACAAAAAAACAAGCAAGTAACGTTTAGTACCGGGCCATTGACCCAAATCTGCTTGATCTTGTCCAACCAACGGCCCAATCAAACTATAGCACTTTCCGCGCATCATTTTGTTCTTGTACAGTTGCAATGTTTCCTCTGCTTTCACTCGCAGATTTCCCTCTTTAAGCTCTCTCCGTCAATCGTCTAGGTACAGTTCATTTACTATTTGACCTAATTTCTGGATACTTTGTATATTTGACCTTATTTCGTTTATGTGATTTGAAATATATTGATATTAACGTTTATAATTATGGACATTAAACTGAATCTACAGAATACCTGCAAACTGTGATCAATGGCTCCTGCGGTTCCGAGATCTGGTGATGCAATTTTCGCTAACGTAGAGCGTGTGGTAATTCCTATACACCGGAAGTTGATTATTTGACTGATTATATGTCATCGATTCCTATTTAGATTGTAAATTTGTGTCATGATTTGTGAATTTTGGTCGATTGTAGAATGCTGAGCTATTTACTTTGACGTATGGGGCGATCGTTCGGCAATTGCTTACGGATCTGGAGGAGGTTGAGGAAGTTAATAAGCAGCTAGATCAAATGTAAATAGATTTTATATTGTAAAATGTTTTATGTTTAAAATTAATCTTACAGATGAGAGTGAGGTGCTGCAAGTAAATGCTAGGCAGCTCTGGTATCGTTATGTTGTTACGATTGCTTAATAGTGTTTTGTTTGCTTAGGGGTTACAATATTGGAATCCGGCTTATTGACGAGTTTCTTGCGAAATCTAATGTTACAAGATGTGTTGATTTTAGGGAGACAGCTGAAGTCATTGCTAAGGTATACCCATCTTCTCTCATGTTTATTTGTTTGTGTCTGTTTTATGATTACTCATTAATCTACCACTCTACCAGCATTGTTAGTATGTTTAAGACTCCTAGTACCTTTTACAACTGTTTACTCTTGAGTCATTGATGGAAATACTGATTTAAACTTTTGATTCTGAGGGTAGGTGTGCAATAGTCTAGGGTGGAGTTGGTATTTTAATATTTAGAAATGATAAAATCAATGTAATTTAAATTTTGTTTTTAATTAGTAAGCATGAATTCACTTAGGTAAGAGTTATTCTTCAATATATTCAAGCATTAGAACCATTGACTTCCTTTTCTTTTCTTTTTCATAGTTCTCAACTTCCTTGCTTGTTTGGCCATTTTTTCTTCTTCACGTTAGAAGGTGATTGTTCTGATCCCAAACACAATCCGACCGATCTGGAACGAAAATTTACCGGGTTCTGGTACGTCCGTTCCGGAACAGAAAACATTGGGAGATTAGTGTTCCATGTAACTATGATTAGAACTTCTAGGGTTATTTTTTTTTGTTGTCTGCGTTGAAATTTTGGCTTCCTGTAGAAAGCACTAACAAGAGATGATAACACTTCTAGTCGGTTTCATTAAGGAAAGAACTATGTGTGCAACTGTGTATTACTTTAGAGTGTTTATGATACTCTTGCTCTCTTTTTTTACTAATGGAAGATCCTTGCAAGTTTTCTAACATTATAATGACTGTAGCATAAGATTATCTGGAGGTCATTTCGACCAGAAAATGCTTTAAAATTGTGTGAGACGAGAGGTAGGTACAATCTATCTAAAGATTGCACCATCAAGACATGGTATTCTTCATTGACCTTATTATGAAAAACACTTGTTTTCCATGTAGATGCAATATGTATCTTAGACACTATTTCCTGTATTGAAATGTGAAAATTGCTGTCTCTTTGTTTTTGTTTTTTCTGTTGGATACTTAGATGTATGCAAGCTACATGATATTTGATTGTTTATTTGTCAATGACCTCCAACAGGTTGGCTTCAAAATGTTTTTAGGGGTCACTGCATCTGTAACTAACTGGGATACAGAGGGAACTTGTTGCAGTCTCATTTTGGAGGATAATCCACTTGTAGACTTTGTTGAGCTTCCGGATACCTGTCAAGGTTTATATTACTGTAACATTTTAAGTGGAGTTGTCAGGGGAGCTCTAGAGATGGTATGTTCTTTCAGACATTTATAATATTTCTCACGTGAAAAATCCCTACACTCCTTATTTTGTCAAAAAAAATAACAACATTTTTGCTACTTGAAAGTAACATTAGCTGTTGAATGTAAACTTCCCTCAAACATTAGCTTAAAAGGTGGTATTAGACTAAAGTTTATTTTGACAAAAATCATCCCATTTGTGCAGGTATCCATGAAGACTGAAATTACATGGATCAGGGATATGCTTAGAGGAGATGACGCATTCGAGTTACAAGTGAAGCTTCTTAAACAACTTCCAGAGGAGTATCCATACAAAGATGACGAGTAACGTGCTTTCATTAATCTTTATTATGTATATACAATATGGTTTTTGCATCTCTGTTGTGGTTTGTAATAATAGGTTTTCAGTACTCTGTTCTATAGTTTGTTATGCTATAACTTATTTCATCTCCACCACTTGAGAGTGTTATTGTAATCAAAGATTTGGATAGACCTATTATTATCACAAGACTGATTGACGTTCCTATAGAAGTGATCTATTTTTGTGAGTACCTAACTCACCTCACCATGCAAAGAGGTCGCAAAAAACATGATAGGTGAATTTATATATGTTTGTATGAGGTATGCCAATATATATTTTCTTATTATATTATGAATTCATGTAAATTTATATATGTTTGTATTGATTATCTGTTATAACATTTACATGCCATACTAATTGCTTTTATTTTATAGGTTAGTATGAATATTGTCAACAGGGTATAAACACATATCTGGGTGCAATTATATTGGGTGGACTTCTGAGTTATGAGGGCTAGCACAGAAGTGGGTAGGGGTAAATTTACATCTTACTATCTTAATACTCATAAAGAAGTAGTGTAAGTACACAAGGATTGTCAAAACCTGCTGTATGTAGTAGCTAAAGAAGCAGATTACAATACTTAAAAGCTTAGTTTATTCAATAAAACTGATTTTCCACAGCAAACTTTAAAGCACTGAATCGACTATAAATTTGCCAACTTTTATATTTCCCGATAGTTGTCCAGAGTTCACCCCCCACAAATACCTCTTAGCTGAACCGGGGCATAAACAATATGCTATTCTATGTTATTTTTCTCCTATCTGCATTATCCCCATAGTTCATACCTCTTCATTCGCTCCAAATATTCGTTGAATTTACAAGTCTTGGGTGTATCGTATACTGAACTTGGTTAACCACGATGCTATTAATGTTTTATTGCCGCAAAGGCAAGTTGCTGACCTGCACTTTCACAAGATTTGAGTATGTTCCTCCCACGTACAGATAAAAGGTCAGAATGACACCCTCGTTCCACAACCTTCCCATCTCTAATAACAGCAATGGATTCAAAGTTCTGTATTGTGGAGACGGTGGGCCACCACAATACACTTCCCCCATTCATCATCTTCTCTAGTGCTTCTTGAACTAAACTTTCTGACATGGTATCAAGAGCACTGGGTTCCTCATCCAACAACAGAATAGCAGGGTTCTTGATAATAGCTCGAGCCAGTGCTATTCTTTGTTTTTGACCTCCCGATAGCTGCACACCCCTTTAACCACAGTATGTTTCGTAGCAGTCTTTCATTCCACTGTCATCCACAAGTAATATAACTTAGGCAAAATGACTTCAATCTTAGTTATACCTAAGTAGACTTAACGTATTTATTTCATTTTAATTACTTAGCCTTGTTAACTACAAAGTATAATCCAGCTCCATAACCACTTAAATTTAGACGTGAGACAATATAAGATAAATAATCAAATTCTAACGTAAAAGTCACAACTAAATATTCTTAAGGAATATGATTGATGATCTGTCCATGGTTTTGTTTTGTGGTCATATATATTGAAAAAAAACTTAGTTCTTTGGGTTTTCTGCAACAACATTTTGAAGCTGTCTGGCATCTTTTTTGATCCTGGACTACGTCCACAAATTTATATGCGACAGTTGCTTTAGAAAATCAATATTGAATAGTTTGTTTACAGTAGCAATATTTGTGTGAGAAGAGTGACAAAGATGGGTAGGTGTTATATTTTTAATTACTTAGCTAGTTCTAAAATAGTAGGCTCTGATTGGTCAGTAATGTTTCACTCTTCTCACAAAAAATCATTTTCTCACTTGATCTTTCTTCTATAGTGACCTCATTATATTTTATTTAGGTTTTTATACAAATTAGATAACCACACCTAAAATGTTTATACAGAATAGGTTCATCTATGAACACATTTGACAATTATAAACGACAAGTTCCTTGAAGCTTTTGTTATTTGATGATTTTGGATCTTTAACGATGCCCACATAATAATTATATATGATAAACCATTTACAATCAATACAGCAATACTTCACAATAAAAGATCTTTTATTCAATTTACTTGGTTTCGTTGATAATTCAAACACCTGTCGTCGGAATCTTAAACATACATCATATCATTCGTCTACTAATAACAATAATAAGTAAATTTATACAGTATATTTGTATATACAAGTTCTTTGATATTTGTTATTCCATCCATTTGTGTATACAAGTTCTTTGATAATTGTATTTTAGAAATTTCTTAACATCACATCACACATATTTGATTATTGCCTTATTGGATATGATCACAAAACCTAACAATAACGATAAAAAAATGATTATCTAATATGGATAGTTTTGGACATTTTAATATATTTCTTGCCACTTTTAACCTCTTTACTTTGAAGATACGATGCACCTTGATAACATCATCAGATCAATGAGAACCAAAACTCATCAAAGCAAGATTGAAAGCCCAAGATCAAGATGAACGGCAAAAAGAACTTAAATGACCATCGAACAACATTTTCACATTAAAAACATAAAAGTTGTACCATATGATAATGATATGAACCTATCTCATACTAGGCCAGTATCATTGATATGAACCTATCCCATACTAGGCCCATAAAATTATAAAAGTGTATAACTCACTCCCAAAAGCTAGCTTGTAGGAGGAGGGGACACCTAAACTTATAAGCAACCAACCAAACTTTCATTTGGTCGATGTGGGATCGTAGCAGATAAGCAAATACGAACCATAAAATATTAGCATCGCCTATGTGACTGAAACATGACACTTTCTAACTTGTAACCAATGAGATTACAGATAGACCGGTAAGGAACAATTACGCTAGAACCGTTCTTATTCTCTAGCAACAGCCCTTTCTTCATTTCTACCGTCAAGTTAATCACAAAACACCATTTCAAACAAAACAGTAACCAAACCATTTGAAGTTCAAAGACAACAAAACAAAGACTAGAGTAACAAACTACGATATATGAAAATATTCAACAGATGATTCGCTACAAACCACCGCCACCAGTCCTCCACTAAGCCGCTATTCAGCCACCACAGTAGCCTTTCCATCTTGCGGAATCTTCAGCCCAAAAAAACACCAACTCATTTCACTTGCAATGTGCAGCCAAAAAGAAAAAAAAAAGAACTATAAAATACTGTTTTTGAAACTCATTGTAATAGTAATATTTACCTCTTTATTCTTCATCTGTAGTACCTGTCAATAAACCAAATAGACAACAATCAGGAACAGAAAGATCGAACCTATATACAAAAAGAAGAGAAAAAAAAGTTCAGCATTCACCCATGTTTTTCGTACACCAGTTTGGTAAATTAAAGACATGAATGAATTTCATGAATAACATTTCAAAAAGTCATTATGATGATTTAAGTAATAATGGTAGTTCGTAAAAATATCATTCTCACAATAAAGATACTGCATATATACCTTCGCTTTCGTCAGAGAGATAATCTTCTTCATCAGTAACAACTGCAAGAGTCTCATCTTGGTTAATGACATGAATGAATTTCATGAAACATTTTAAAAAATTCATAATGATGATTTAAGTAATAATGGTAGTTCGTAAAAATATTATTCTCACAATAAAGAAACTGTATATATATACCTTCGCTTTCGTCAGAGAGATCATCTTCTTCATCAGTAACAACTGCAAAAGTCTCATCTTGGTTAAGAGTACCTATTTCACCACCTTCACATTCATTGATCAAGTCCATTATTACTTATTCGAATAACACGGAGTGATTAGTAACCCAAGCAATTGCATGAGGAAATGAATTTTTTGGCTGTAGAAAAAATGAATTACTTACCTGATTGAGAAAATCATGGGATTCAATTTTTTATTATTAATCATTAACCGATATTAGTATGTTAAAACTACTAAAATGCCCTTGTGTGATTAAAAGATAGGGGGTGTTTGGGATTGTGTTTTGGAGAGCTTATCTGATTATTGCATTTGCAAAACGCAAATGATTAGAAAAAATTGTTTGGCAAAAACTGATCATATGTGTTTTGCTAGAGAGAAACACAAACAGGTTAGGAGATGCTTTTGTAAACGCAGAATCTGTTGTGAAAACGCAATCCCAAACACCCTCATAAAATGGTTATCGTGGTTCTGTATCTTTTGGCAAGAACCGTTCCATACCGTTAATTTGATCAGATCAGTTTTTAATATGAGAAGGGTATATATATATATATTATATACTTACTACATGGGATAAGAGTTTCATAGTAGGGGAACACAACAATTGCTTGATCTTTATCATCCTCTGGTATACGAAAGTCTCTCCAGGTCCTACCTTGCATATCACACAACTTCTCATGTCGTGATCCAGAAACATCTGTATATACAAACAATATCTCTTCTCCCATTGCAGCCACAGAGTCGAAGTGGGCGATTTTCGACCAACTAACCGGAAATCTTGGGAAACGCAACATAAACCAACTATTATTCTCCTCATAATAACTAAACATAAAAATATTCGACCCATTCCATTCTACGTAACAAAACTGGCCCTCAAACTCGAGCAAAAAGTAGACTTTGGGTTCGGTTGGAATGAAAATTTCCTTAAAGTTTTCCTCCATATCAACCATAAGAATCGCCCGCGCTATATTCCCATTTTCTTCCAGAACAAACCAATATAACTTTTCATTCACACAAACATGATTAGCACTCAACGCTCGATTCGGGTTCAATATATCAACCCCGCCTAGTTCATGCCATGAGCCCGTAACTGATGAATAAACTTCACATTGAGCATAACCATCTTCAACATCAATTGGGTCACTAAAAAACTTGAATATTTTATAGAAAAGACATCGGTCAGAATGCATTACCCCAAATATCGGCATTTTTCCGGACGAACAGCCTCTCGGTAGCAATAGGACTTCACGGGTCGCTGGGTTACAGATACGGATATCCACTTTGTACATCTCTGAGGACAGGCTGACATCATTCACGCAGCATATTAGACCGTTGAAGGAAGAGATTATTCGTGGTGCATCAATAGTTTCAAATTCGGGGAGAAAATATGATTCGCTGTAAACCCCATTGTGTTCCATTAGATGCATGTTACGAACTTTGTGATCCTCAAGTTTATCAGCATCATAAGAGACTAAATATTTGGGATGTTCTCTTGACCAGATTTGGTGCAATAGTTTGAAAACTTTTGTGGATAGAACACTGTGCCAAAACTTTGCAACAGATTTGAACATTAACACACTTCTGACAGGAAGCCTCATGAGAATTAACTGAAAGACTATCTCGTCAGATTCCACTGCTTCCCAGGTACCATTGAAATGTTGCTTCATCGTTTTGATAAGTTCGTCCATTGAAGAACTTTATCTGCATTACATGAAAATATATAATTAGCGTGTTTCAATAAATATATAATTTTTTAGCACAAAATGATTTAAAGGTTTTATGCATTAAAATTACATTCTAGGCAACTTTTGAACCATTTAACCCATTTGATCCTTTTGTTTTTTAGCTAACTTCATTGATTTAAACCATTTGACTTGTTACAGATAAAAGTTAACCTGCATCGACCCCTTTGTAAGTGAATGGGTAGAATTTGCTACCTAAATCATGAATCTGCAACCTAGGAGTCAAACTATCAAAGCATACCTGGTCAAAACTTACTTCAATTTCACAACAGATGAGATATAACACAAAAGAATAAATAAATAAAAGAGAATCATGAACCATATTAACATCATCACTCTATCATACTGCAATAATGATTTAATGGAAAAGAAAAACATATATCTCCTAAAAAAGGCATATTTGTGATAATCATATCTTTATCAGTAATAGTGATTCAACCAAATTCATTTTTAAATTAACAGTCGAGTTTGATAATGCTTGTTAGGATCAACAAATTCCCAAATTCAGAAGTATAGCAAGCTACAAACTAACTAATCGAGTATATGAAGATTGTAATTTCAAGAATCTAGACTGAATCAAGAATCAAGAATTAAGAACTGTATATATGATGGTAATTGGCTAAACACATCATCATCAACATAATTTCTTCACAAGAAAATCAAATTAAGTATGAAACATAATCAGTATCAGACCCTAAGAGCAAAAAACGAACCAATCACTTCACGGAAAACTTCAGCTATCTTTCCTCTTCAGAAGCCTTCAACTTCTTTACAATGCACCTTGTTTTCTAAGACTTATATGGGTGAGTAGAGTTTAAACGCGTGAAGTAACTTCACATGGCACTACATAAAGAAAGTGTCGACATTTCTATAAAAGTTATATAACTGACTCAGTAAAAGCCAATGTTCACATTTTATGTACTTGGTTTGTTATATTAAAGTTAATGTTCAGGTTTTGCACACTTGGCTTTTTAAATATAGCCAATGTTCACATTTTCTTTACAAGTATTCTTACTAAAATTTACCGAAATTCAGAAAAGAAAAGACCAGTGAAAATGTACTCAAATCCATTAGTTATATTAAAGCCAATGTTCACATTGTACGTACTTGGTTTGTTATATTAAAGCCAATGTTCACGTTTTGCACACTTGGCTTGTCATATATAGCCAATGTTCACATTTTGACATTTTCTTTACATGTACTCTTACCATATAGTTACTGTCATTTACCAAAATTTAGAAAAGAAAAGACCAATGAAAATGGTACTTCTCAAATCCATTAGTTAAGCTAATGGATTGTGCAAGTTAATTAATTGACCAAATTTAACATGTATGCAATGAGAGATCCCAATATTTCTATCTTAAGTAAATCACAAGATGTATTGTGACTCGTACTTCAATACAAGAAAGTTCTTGTTATATCAGAGCTGATCACATTTTCTTTACATGTATTGTTACCATATACTTACTTTCATTTACCGAAATCTAGAAAAGAAAAAGGCCAATGAAAATGGTATTTCTCAAATTCATTATTTAAGCTAATGAATTGTGCAACTTGATTAATTGACCATATTCAACACCTATGCAAGAGTTCTAATAATGATTGTTCAACCTCTTATATTGGGGAATGTTCAAATGAGAACTAAAATATAGGGTAAGAACCGTAACAATTACTCAATACACCATAAAAGTTGACAAACACACACTATTACACAATTTTATAACTTCAGCGAAGTTCTTGATAAAATTGTGAAGCATTTAAGTCATCATATTCGCAGTTTTCAATTTATGCATCTATGTATTTATCGACTCTCTTCAATAAATTATTATTCAAAACTGTATCAAAAACTTCTAGTGAGATTATAAATATAAACTTGTAAATTTATTGACTTATATGTTTCGATTTTAAAATCTGAGTAGTTCTTACTTTTATTAGCAAATATTTAGTTACTCCTTTGATACTATACATATACTTAAGAAATAGGAAAGCACCTATATTTGTCACATTATGAATGATGAAAATCCAATTGTATTTAACAACTTAACACAAATTGAGCATCCATGAAAGCCCAATCATGGTAGCAACTAACAAGAGCTGTGAAGATTAAGATAGCTTGTAAACGATTCTAAATGACTGTTGAACTGTCGATCCTCTAACAAACAAGCCATATGGTCAATAGATGCAAGCCTCTCTCAAGAAGTAGGTGAACTCTTATATGCAACGCAAGTTAACTTTTTGCAAATGGAGTTATAAATCTTCTTGCTTCATACATATGCATGAAAATGAAAGAGAAGTGGTCTAAAGTTCTAAAAGACATTCATATCATAGTCTCACATCCTATGAATTCTTTTCATATGAGAATAAACCTAATCATAAAGAACAAAACTCCATAATATCTCATAATTTTCAGAAACTTCTCACAAGCACACACACAAGTTTATACAAACAATATTAATCGTACATTTAATGATTCGGTATTTGGGAGTACATATTTCAAGTGCTTATAGCTTGTTGCGTTTTTTAAACACAAAAAGTACTTCTGTTTTTGGGTAATGCTGCATTTTAGGTTATTTTAAACAAACTAAAAGAAAAAAAAAAAAAAAAAGCTGGTGAAGTGTGCATCTTTTGAACACTTGTTAAGCCATAGGCACTCCAGATAAATATCATGAATTTTGACAAGTGTAATTGAATCGCATTTTGTTGATGGGATATTTGAAATAGAAATCGGGTATGAGTATAAGGTACCTGTAACCAAAGATTCTGAACCCATTTGTTTTGGGTGCACACGAAATCGTTGGTTCGCCATGGAACTGTAGATGGAAGCTTCGTCATGGAAGAACCCAACGGTCCTTTTTTTTCGTCGATTGGATGAAAGAAGGATCGATTTGTGCCTGCTATAATGTCGATAATAATGTTTGTTGCTAACATTTTGCACCGCACTGAAATTTTTAGGTTCCCAAAGATTGAAACAGAAGTTAAGGAATAAATTTCGCACAAGAGAATCTCACACGGCAGGGGAAATTTTCGCAAAGGGGAAAGTTTCCAAAAAGAAGATGTGATTTAGAGTTACTGATATCCAATAGTAACGGTGGCAGCCAAAATTCAGCGGCGACAAGTGAGGCATTGGCTGGTGGGGAGGGTGGACGAGGTGGCCGGGTGGGGAATGAGGAGATGAAGGAGAAAGAAAGAACATTTGTCACTTATTTATTCATATTCTATCTTTCTAACTAACATCTCTTTTACATTTGACTCGATCTCAATTTTTATCGAGTTAATAACAACTTTTTAAAATCATTTTAAATTAATTAAGTTTTTATAATATTGTCATGCAATGCTTTAAATCTTTCAAAAATTAATACAACACAAACACATATGGGGTATGTTTGGCAATACGTAGAAATAGTAGTAAACAGTAGCAATAATCAGTAAGCAGTAGCAGTTAACAATTAGCAGTAGCAGTAGCTGTTTATTTAAAAAAAAATGTTTGGTAATGTAACAGTAACAGTAACTACAAAGTGTAAAATTATCAAAAAGGGCATATAGGTGCTTTGTAATTGTTATTTTTGAGGGTATATAGGTAATTTCATAAACAAAACGCTAGTTGCTAGTTGAAATGCTTCTGTATCAAGCATTTTAAATGAAAGCAGTTAGACAACATGCAAACTCTAGTTGCTTTGTTACCAAACAAATTTTTCAACCAAATCGCTAACTGCTAATCACTTGTTGCTACAAAATACTTAAAAATGTTTGCTACCAAACACAACTATGTTCAAAGTGTGGTGCTATTTTATCCAAAATAAGTATAGTGACTTGATAACAATTAATTATATTACGTATAGTATAAAAATAATTTTTGTGATTAAATTGGTGTAAATTTTTTATATCGAAATTAACAAAAAATTTAAAGGGCTAAACTACTAACATGATGAAAGTTAAATGATTAAAAATAATAACAAAACTTTAAAGATTAAAACACTAGTTAATGAGAATTTAGAAGTTAAAATATTAAATAAATAAAAGTTAAGGATTAGACCACTTGCAACGCACCTGTGGAGGGGCTGCATGGCACCACCACGGTCGCAACGCGGGCCGTGGTGGGTTGTTATCGTGACCTGAGGACGGTCAGACCACGGACAAAACGCAGGCCCCACTAATATTTTAATGTATTTTTTTCTTTTTGCATTTTATTAAAAAAAAAAAATTATACTCCAACAACTAGTTGCTTTAGAAATAAAAAATAAAAAATAAAAAAAATAACCGTTGGTGGGCAACAGCTGTATTAATAAAAAAATAATTTTTTTTTTTAAATATATTTTAAAACCTTATAAATACCAACAAACTACACCATTTTTTAACACACACACACATTCATCAAATACACAACAAACACTACAAACATTTCTCTAATCATGTCTAGCCCAAATGAGAATTTCTCATACACTAACCTTCTTAATTTCGGCACTCCGAATACCCCGGGTTCGTCACCAACAAACCCGAATCAATAACAACAACAACAATTCCACCAATTCCAACAATCCTTTGGAGGTCAACAATCGTATCTTCCACAACAATCACACGAACAATTCTAACAATTCCAACAATTCCTACGACAACAACAACAATCACAACCACCACAATCACAACAACCACAAACAAGTAAAAAAAGAGTTCTCAAAGGTAGATTAAAAGGTGTGCCGGTCTCGTGTCCTAAAAAGATTTGGAGCCCCGAGGAAGAAGCGTGGTTAGCAATTTGTTGGATCGATACGTCAGAAGACCCAAAAGATGGCAACTCTAAAAAACGCTCCAACTTTTGGGAAAAAGTAGTAAACAAATTCAACAACAATGAAGCAGGATATAATCGAGGCGCTAATCAAATTACCGGCAACTGGCGACTCATCAACCAAATTTGCGGTCAATTTAACGCGATTTACAATGAACAACACCGCACTTGGGCAAGCGGGCAAGACGATCGGATTATCTATGAGCGAGCACTTGCCGAATTTACAATAGTGTATGACAAGACGTTTAATATGAGGGAGCCTTGGGGAGTCTTAAAAGATAAACCAAAGTGGTTTATGCAACCGGGAGTAGGTGGTCCAACGAAGCGGTCATTTGCCGATGACGAAAACGAGGCGGTTAATCTTAAAGAAGATACTACAAACGAGCTTTTTGGTGATGATGCGATTCCACAACCCCCCCGCCGGTTGAGTGCATGGTCAACAAAAGCCGCAAAAAGTCAAAGCTCCTCCGACGCGGCGACTTCTTCTCGTACTAGCGGTTCAAGACTCGAAGCTGCGGTAGAACACATAGCGGCCTATAAAGATAGGATGGAAGCTCAACGTTTAGAAGCTATGCGCGAGTTAGGGAATCCGAAAAAATGCGTGCGGCAATTGAGTCTTTGAAATTTCTAAAAGAACCAACCGATTGGTACAAGCCAAAGGACAAAAGGCGCATTAAGAATATGAAAAAGTTTATTCTCAAAAAATATGCGAAATTCGTGGACCTCGACGAACACGAAGACGAAGCCGAAGCCGAACCGAGCCCGAAGACGAAGACGAAAGCGATGACGAAGAGTAGTTTTAGGATTTTCTTTTTATTGTCTATTGTATCATTTTATTTTATTTTACTTTTAGTTTTTTCTATTGTAACGTTTTCTTTCTTTAAGTGTAACGTTTTAATTTTTTCTATTGTAACGTTTTCTTTCTTTCTAGTGTAACGTTTTAGTTTTATTAATGAAATTTTAATTTTAATTAAATTATATTTTTAGTATTAAAATGTTTTTATTTTTATTAATTAAATATTTATGAGATTAATTGTAGTGTTTTATTAATTAAATGTAATTGTATTTTTAAGAAAAATAATAATTAAAAGGTGAGTCCCAATTTGTAGTGGTGTGCAGTGGATGAGGTTACCACTGCGAGTACTATAACAATAACATGCAGTGGAAGATGACGTGACTCGCAATAGAGTCTTCACAACACGTGACCGTTGCAAGTGGTGTTAAAATGTTAGGAACAAATAGTTAAAGGATTATAATGAAAACCGAAGGAAAGCAAAGCAGTAAACGCATTATTAACGTTAACGCTCTATATCCCAAGAAAGTAAAAACCGAGGTTTTTAACTCAAACCTTTTTCCCCAAATATAACATTTCTTCACTAAAACCCTCGTCCTTGCACTTGATCACTGTTGATTTCACCCAAACAGCCACCACGTACGGCGGTTACCCGCGGCCGGAAACAACACTAATCGTACAATTACAATGGCGAAGATTACATTAGGTTGCGAACCAGTCGTCGGATCATTAACACCGTCTAAAAAGAGAGATTATAGAGTTACAAATAGGTTACAAGAAGGAAAGCGTCCGATATACGCCGTCGTTTTCAACTTCATCGATTCTCGTTATTACAACGTCTTCGCCACCGTTGGTGGTAATCGCGTAAGATTCTATAATCTATATTATAGAAATTGAAAACGTGGTTGATTTATGATATTATGTGATTAATTAGGGTTTTGATGTGTTGTGTTTTGTAGACATTATTTAGAATGTATAAAAAAATTAAGTTGACAAGGTAACATTTTTCTTTAGTTTTTTAGACAAAGATAAAAATGTAATTTTAAGTGCAGAGCAGTTTATAAAATTTCAAAAAACAATCAAGTGTTGAGACTAGGGGTGTTCACGGTTCGGTTTACTGTCTCCTTGGTTTATTCGGTTTTGAAAATTTTGAGAGCCAAACCGAAAACCAAATTCATATTTGTAAACCGACCTGAAACCGAAAACCGAATTTGAATTCGTTTCGGTTTTGGTTAAAACCGAAAAACAGAAAAAATTCAAATATAACCAAATAACCATAAACAATCTGGCTGTTAATTGTTAGCTTGTTAGGGTTTCACTAGTGTGGAAAGTGAAAAATGTGAAGTTAATTTAGGGTTGGAACTTGAATTGACTTTCTTAGGAAATTTAAATATCACATATATACTACATATATTAATAATTTAGTATATTATTTATTGAATTCGGTTTTCGGTTTAACCAAATTCAAGAATTTTAAAACCGAAAACCGAATTCAATTTGTAAACCGAATCGAAAATCGAATTTGAATTCAGTTCGGTTTTTCTTTTATTTTTATTCGGTTAAATATTCGTATTAAACTGTTTCAAACCGAATATTGACCACCTCTAGTTGAGACTTCGGTGGTAAATTGGTAATTATGTCAGTCAATTCTGATTATTAAAAGTCAAACATGTAATGACACTTTTTAGCAACGTTTGAAGTTTAAATATGCAACTGCATTATTAATATGTACGTACCCTATAAGTTTTAACATATTATGAGTTAAAGCAAACATGTTTATTGGTTGTATGTGCAAAGAGTTTTTTAAGTATGTATTGTTTCTTCTGTATTTTCTATGTAACTAATTGGAGATTTTATATTTGTAGGTTACTGTATACCAATGTCTTGAAGGTGGTGTCATTGCTGTACTGCAGTCTTACATTGACGAAGATGTAAGACAAAAATATCTGATACTGGGCAATTTGTAAATATAAGCATATATGAACAAATATCTGGATTTCCATGTACATTTTAGATCAGAAGGACGAGTCTTTCTACACTGTGAGCTGGGCATGCGGTGCTGATGGGACACCATTGCTAGTAGCTGGTGGAATCAATGGTATAATTCGTGTCATTGATGCTGGCAATGAGAAGATACACAAGGTTAACATTTTTCTGGCTTACCTGTTTTGCAATGATTATAGTAGGACTTCATTTTGTTAATGTAACAATTGCATGGTAGTAATTAGTGGTGTCTATTTTACCATTTTCTTATGACTGTGTGGCTTATGTTCTATCTCTAACGGGTCAAATGGGCAAAAAATTAATTACCTTGAAACACAATGGGTTAATCAAATGGGTAGCCGAACAGCTTATATGAGTGAAAGTCAACTTGGCCCTTAACTGTACTAGTATTGCATAAAACCTCATAAATCATTTTATTCAAAAAATTGGATTATTGTTAAAATATTAATACTGTAATCATATCTGACAAACGAATTATTTGTAAGAGTTTAATAAAATTTGAACCAGTGCCAGTTCTAACTGACCCGTTCCGTTTTGAACCTTACAAAAATAATTATGCCACTTCTAGCACCAATGCACTTATGACCAACCGATGGCATCTCTTAGTAATTAGCTTTATGGAAATATATTGTTTCTCTATCTATAGTCATATAATGATCATGATTTTACTGCAGAGTCTCGTTGGTCATGGGGACTCAGTAAATGAAATTAGAACACAAACACTGAAACCTTCGCTTGTGCTGTCTGCAAGTAAAGTAAGTGCTATGCCTTAATTTTATATTTGGTCCCTTGAAATATATTTTGATTAATGCCAATTTAGAACTGACACATTTGAGTTTGAATAGGATGAATCTGTTCGCTTATGGAATGTTCAAAATGGAATATGCATTTTGATTTTTGCCGGAGCTGGTGGTCACCGCAATGAAGTGTTAAGTGTGGTTAGTGTATACTTTAGGGAGGCCTATTAATGGTTCATTGGCAAACTCAACTTGCTTACTTATGAATGGGTGGATTGGGGTTATGTTTTATCTCTAAAGATCAAACAAATAAAAAAATAAAAGACAACTTAAAAGGGAAATGGGTCTATCATGTTGAAGTTCCTCAAGGTGATTGTATATTGCATAAAACTCTTAAATGCTATCTCCAAAGAATCTGATTATCATTGACTAACATACTTCACTACCATTTTAACTCTAACAATATATAAAAAACAAAAAATGTTGGGCAGCAAGCGTTTCGGGTCAACCTAATTCGATCTGTTTTAACAAGTACCAAGAATACCGCTTTGACTCAAACGTGTTACCCTGCCCGCCCATTTTACTCCTCTTCTTCGAATCACGTTTAATGCTTTGAAGTCTTGTTAATTTCCACTACTAAGGAGCTAGAATTGGGTTTGTGGTTGTTTCAGGATTTCCATCCTTCAGATATATATCGTATTGCTAGTTGTGGTATGGATAACACTGTAAAGATCTGGTCAATGAGAGGTACACTCCTAATATTCAGTCACTAGTGATTTCTTCAAATCTTCATGGCTTTACAAGGTGTTCTTTTCATTGATTGTTTAACTCTTACCTTTGCGTTGCCTGACTGTTCCACTCCATAGACTTCACAAAGAGGTGTAGATCTCGAGTTCAAAAAACTTTTAACTTCAAAGCTGAAATTTCTTTCTCATTATTACTAGGAGAAAAAAATTGATAACTATGTCTAACTTGTGAACATTGATACATCTAGGGAAAAACAATAAAATCTGTGGTATGAAGTTTAAATGGTGGATTTAAGTGGTTAATTATCTTTTCATAATGTTATTGAGCTTGTTGTAGAGTTCTGGACATATGTTGAGAAATCTTTTACATGGGAGGGACTTCCTTCACAGTTTCCAACAAAATATGTGCAGTTTCCGGTCAGAATTCTCTTTAGATTTTATCAATGTAATTGCTTTTTTTTTTCTTTTTCAAATGGGGATTTGTTCTAGTTCTGAATTTTGATTGAACTCAACTAATTCAGGTATTAATTGCTTCAATCCATACAAATTATGTTGACTGCAATAGATGGCTTGGTGATTTCATACTATCTAAGGTGCCTTAACTAACTGATCACTACCGAAAACCCTAAGCAGTTTATTCCTTAACAAGATTCGTTTTTATGTCACTTCTCCAGAGCGTTGATAGTGAGTTCATATTGTGGGAGCCAAAGATGAAAGAGCAATCTCCAGGAGAGGTTTGATATATCTCTTCATTAGCTTTTGAAATGTAAATTAACAAAACTGTTATTATACTTATCGAAAGGGACATGCTATGTTACCTCAGTTTCTGTTTTAAAGTAAGGCCCAGATTGCTAAACAATAAATAAGTGTCTCAGAAGATGAATTTTTGTTTCAGGGCACAGTGGATATCCTTCAGAAATATCCTGTCCCTGAATGTGACATCTGGTTTATAAAGCTTTCCTGTGATTTCCATTATAATGCAGCAGCTGTAGGTATGACACATTGCTTATTACAGAAATTTACTGTTTGATATCTTTGGGTCAAAAACCATTTGGTAGAATTCCTGATGATGTTGATCTTTGATATAATGGGAGTTGTAGGCAACAGGGAAGGGAAAATATTTGTATGGGAACTGCAGACAAGCCCCCCTTCGCTTATTGCACGGTTTGGTTACTTTACAAGGTCTTCTCGTATGTTATCTTTGCGTGAAACTTATTTATATATTTATTTGATTGCACATTTCGTTGTTGTCAGGTTATCTCATATTCAGTCCAAATCTCCTATCAGGCAAACTGCTATGTCATTTGATGGAAGGTACAAACTTGTGACTATCTACCTTGTTAAAACAATATTTTGAAATTAAAACACTTTGGATGAATAAATATTTACCAGTTCGACCCATCGACTAATTCAATCTCTTCCCTTTTAGCTTAATGTTTAAAGTTAAATGTGTTTGATAACCGGATATTTTTTTATTTAACCTTTATTTATCAAAGAAAATCCAAATCGACCCTATTTAAGTGTACATGTCCAAGTTGTCAACTATAATATATAGTATCTGTTATGTTATACATTTCAGCTTCTAGTCAATGTTAATATGTTTGTCCATTTTATGAACACTTATTTACTTTTATATGTTTCAGCACAATACTCAGTTGCTGTGAAGATGGCACTATTTGGCGGTGGGATACGGTGGCAACCGCATCAGCTTGATCTAAAATAGGTCATGTTGTACCTCGTATAGTACTTCATCAAACAACGTAGGGTACATTATTTATGTAATTTTATGGCGGTGAGATATTTTGTATTTTGTTAAGCACTACTCGACTTGAAGCTAGTCAGGATGCAAACATATAGTAACAGTACCCTCTTTATAGGGGATATGTATTAATAGGAGTACAAGGACCTATACAGCCTGATTGTTGCTTATCCTGTTCTGTTTTCTGGTTACCTTGGCGGTATTCTGTGTGTATCAATTCGCTACATGTGTAGTAAAGTTGTGTTTCAGTTGTGAATGATGATGGATATCTGTAGTGAACTGGTTTGGGGAAAGATATCTGTATGGGTTCATTTTGAGACATGCACAGGTGGATATGGGGTTATGTGTAGGGTGTACAAAACTCGGTCTTTCTGAATTTAACAGCAAATAGAGGTTGCAACTCTAAACCTTCAAATAAAAAGCGGAAGATGAACAAAATTAGGTGAAGTACTGGAGCGAATATGGAATTAGAATTTTTGTTTATATGATCTCTATTTATACAATGTTTTCTTTAACAATATTTTGAAACACATGGTAATACCATGTCCGTGCATTTTGACAAACAAAGCCACAGATTATGCTCAAAAATGCACTGAAACCTTCCACAAATTCGTCAATGTTTTACAAAATCTCTGCCAACTAACCTTAGCACAAATGTATATATATATATAACTATATACAATAAAGAATGCTTAATTATGTGACCAGGGACCATATAATAACTGTATTGTACAATGATGATACAGAAAGCAAAACTATACTTGAGACTGCAATTTTGTTAACAATTTCTGCATACTCTCTAGTTTCTGGGTGAGTTGTTCTACACTACGAAGGTGTGGCTTGGAAGATTCAGACCTGCTTAATTCAGTGGCAAGAGATGCACAATTTGATTGTGTATCTAATAACGCAGCCTCAAGTGAAGTTAATGTTGAGTTGAAGGATGACGAAAGTTGGTTATCAGAAGCCACTAGGGAAGATGGGCTCAACCCAACACTAGAAGCGTTACTATCTCGGCGGAGGTTATCTCGGGAGAATATCTTGTCAAACCCGTCACTTCCTGCAAAGTGAAATTCAGTTAAATGAGTTTCAAATTGTAGGGGCTCGTAGATGTAACAATTTCACAATGAAGATGGCAAAACAGGCAGGTTCTAGGTGTTGGGTACTTGGGTAACTGGTCAAAACAAGTACTTTCTTTTCAGATCGGTTTTAGAAGTATCTAAAGCAAATTTTGTATATTTAACCTGTTTTTAATGAATACAAACCAAAATGACCTGTTGGTTGATGTTGCCACCTTTAGCACAAACTCACTGTTGCACTAGTATGCTTAGCAAAAAAAATTTAGTAGTCGGACTCTGCTGTCCAAGTGAAAAAGAAAGAAATATTTACCAAGATTGCTTAGTTGATCTATTGTTGTCTGACCAACTGATCCTTCTAACTTCAATAGACGCAAAAGCCCAGCAGTTATTCGGCCCATGGAGTCAACTTCTGACTTGCATAAATGAGCAACATGTTGCAGCTCATCCTTGGTTACAATTGCCTCAACCTACAGTGTAGGAATCATCAGTATATACACTCGATAGCATAAATACAGCATTGAAAGGCAGAGGTGGCACGATGAACGGACCAGGAGGATCAGGTAACAGGTCGAAACAGGTTCTGGTTAAAACGAGTCATTATCTCGAATCAAAATGGGCCAGGTTGGGTTGCAAACATATTTTTTTGAATTTCATATAACCTTTTTTAAATGACTTAATCTATTTTTTTATATGTACTGATTTAAGAGGTTGCATTGTATAAATTAAAAAATAGACTTCATGAAACTTTTAATCCATTAGACCAAATCCCCCCTTTAGCTCAATAATTATTTAACTGACAGAAAATATGACCCAAATTGACTCATTCATAAGTAAGTGGCTTGAAACTGCCGCCCCTAATCAAAGCCATAAGAAAAAGATAGATGTAATTACCGGATGTTTCACAGAAAATTTTAAGCTTTCTGCCACCCATTTAATCATCCCATTGTCAACATCATCTTCATTTAACACTATGTCAGCTTCAAGATCTACCCCACCGTGTGATTCGGCAATATGCTTGTACCCATTTTCAGGTGCAACTCCCTTCGGATACTGGGGTTTCACTGTTTTCAAGCCTTCAACACCAACCTACAATTACACAAAGGTAAATTAAGTTATTCACCTTACCAAGAAAAAATAACCATCACCAAGGTGGCCTAGTGGTTGGCGTTATGATATTCTCACAAGAGGTCTCAGGTTCAAACCTCACTAGTTGCACATCTTGGGGTGGCCAGGGAAAGGGCCGAAAACGGTCACAGGGATATCCCGGTTAGGGCGCGTACATCTAAGTAAAAATACTCGCCCTCCCTGGGTAACCTGAATAACGAAAACCTCATCCGTTTACCTTATCTAGAAAAATAGCGCAGTTTAGGATCTCAAAGAGTTTTCACAGCTCTAACTTGCCATTTAATTGGAGGTAGTAATCTCAGTTCATTTACTTATAAATGGGTTGATTCAGATTATAATCCATCTCTACGGGAAAATAAAGAAAGAATAGCTTAAAAAAGCAAATGGATTAAAGAAGAAGTGTTTCGGGCAAGGCCGAACCACCCGTTATCCAATCTGCGCATACTGCCACCTACTTTTTGCTCTCCTGCACATTAAGCATCATACACAGCAGAAGTATTTTGACTACGCAAATGAGGTACATGTAGCAAAATTTTGGACAGTTAGACCACTCCCTGTCGTGACGCTCCCAGGACTAAGGACTGACCTCCACATCAGCACGAGGACCGAGGACTGACCCAGAACTGAACACTGTCTATCCTGACACCCCAGAACCAAGGACTGAACTCCACGTCATTTCTTAAATATTAATACAAATACATTTATATTTATAAAAAACAATTATAATATTTTAAAAAATACTACATATAATGCTAGTAATGTACAATACATAATATAATTTAGTCACTTAAATAATTATTAATATATAGTACATAAACTAACTAATTTAAAGTTAAGGTCCAACCCATTTAATATATTAGAAACTAAAGTCAAGCCCAGTCCAATAACATGTGAAGCCCAAATAAAAATGCCCTAGTTTTATATCCAGTTGCGGAGCTCATATGTTTTCCTCTTCCTTTCTCCAACCAAATTTCTACATATGAGTTCTACAGGTTACAAGTTCTCAGTTCAGCTATTTCCGTTTACACACACGCACGCACACAGGACGAAGCTTGCAATCCGTTCTCGCCAGAACAGCTAGCCCAGGACGGGACCGTGCCTATGGGCACGACACAAGACGGAGGCCAGGTGGAAGGTAAGATGGAGGACGAAACCTCTATAGGCACCGGTCTTAGAAGTTTATTCATCAGACCGGTATGATCTAAATCTGTACTTTCATGTACTTATAGCAGGCATAAAATATTCTTGTTAACGATATAATATTATCCCTGAAAAAACCAAAATGCTTTATAGTTAACAAAGCAAATGCTCACCGTCAATGATTCAACAGGATACTTATGTGCTCCAGGTAAATTCTTTTTGCCATCAACCGAGTGCTTTTTGCTGCTGTTTGCTTTAACTTTGAAACTGTCAAAAGTTGTGTGCCAGCACCTCTCTTCTCTGTAGGAAGCCTCTGAACCATAGAACCACCATTTTTCTGCCGTCTCTGCACCCTCCAATGCAAATAACCAGTCCTTCAATTCTAGTGATATGTCCACATCATCCGGTGCACCAAGGTGTAAGTAACCACTATGCTTCTCTTCAACAACGCTTTCACCTGAAGGACAGAAAGCGAGAAATTACAGTCAAAGTGAATAAGAGTAGATGACTTCGCTCACTATTGAATTAGATGAATACAGCTAGAGGTGGCAGAATAGGTGTGGCAGCCAGGTTTGGTAACTGGTCAAATTGGGTCAAGTTGAAATGAAGTTCTTTTCAGTATGGGTTGAACTGATCCACAGATCTGTTTTTTTCCATTTTTTCAATTAATAGTTAATAATAATAATAATAATAATAATAATAATGTAATTTATGAAATAAACAATTCAGAACATCAAAAATTACAATTCCGGCAACTTCCAACCCATTTCCCTTCCAACTAATTATTTTAGTTTGACCCATTAAGGATAAACCACAACCCAAATCGACCTTCTCATAAAGAATGTCCAAATTGCCACCTCTAAATGTGGCAAAGTGGAAACCATTAGTGGACATCTTACTTTTACTCTCCCTGACCTCCTCATCAAGCAGAGGTGATGCTTTGAAAAGTTTCGCCAATGGTCCCGCAGATAAATGGTCCAAGCCCTTGGAAAGTCCAACCCCTGGCCCACCATCTGGTCCTAGAATTCCAAAGCGGTGTAACAGAGCTTCAGCATAATTCATTCCTCCTGCAAGGCGTACGCCCGCGATACAAGCCACTACACTTAAACTATGACACTCTGTATCACGTGCATTATATGGAATAACATGCACCATATTTAAACTCAAAAACGGAAAGTTCCTTCCATCTTGCACCCAAAAGACAGCCCTCAACTTAGGGTAGCCATTTGGAACAGGAAGTAAATCCTCGGTAGCATTTGGCATTGAACCGTTTGCATGTATCGAGGTTATCTCAGTTTCTGCACAGTCCACCTGAACTCTATCCCACCTTAAAGTTGATGAAATGGCCATGGCACCACCCAAGGTTCTATGAGTAACTTCCATGAACAGATCATCCCCAACAAATTGAACTAGAGGCATCCCTTGAATATCAATGGAGGAAGATTCTAGAAATGTTAGTTTTGGGTCTTTAACTGCTAAACTAACAGCAGTATCACCAGGAACCTTTTCTATCAAACTTCCATTAGAAAGTTCACGCTTCACCACCGTCTTTTGTTTACTTCCAACCAAGGCCATTTTCTCGCTGACTGTACCAAAATATGTATATAGATCCAACACAAAAAATAGTTGTTCAACAGAAGTGTTAGAAAGATATTGTTCACAAGCAACACCAACCCTAACAACTCCTCCTGGGGGAGGGACTTCTATTAATGGCCTTCCATCTGCTGTTACCATTGCTACCTGAATACAAACACCTTTCATCTCGACACATTTCCACAATTTTGAAGAGTGTGAACCGGACCCATTAACTCCTCTCAGATCACATGTTTCTAGAGACATATTAAACAAAGACGCTCCACTTGTCCATTTTTTTTGGCTGGCATCAATGGGTTGACCCTTCCAGAGGCAGAAGCATGCAGGATCCTTGTCAAGATTGAGCAGTCGGAGCCTCAGGGAAGGTGACTCATGAAAGAATAGGTTCTCAATGTGAAGTGTTGCTCCGGTAAAGGAGCTCTCGGTCTTACTTTCCAGTGGAACAGTGATATCTAATCCATTGACATTGACTTCAAGAGAGTTGACTGAGAAATCTGGTGAAATATCACCAGCATTAACCAAAATTCCATCAGCTAGTAAGGATGATATTCTTAGACACGACTCTTCTTGAAGATGTATCTGAAAATGAACGATGGTATTTCAGAACTGACATAGTAAAGTAAACACAATGTTTGATGGATTTTACCGGAGATGGCAAAATCGACAGGACATCAACACCGGTTGAATTGAATTGGGTCAATTTTTACTATGGGTTGACCCGCAAGCACTTCGTGTCCATTTTTAGAGCCTGTCTTAGCATTATACGCTAACTATAAAAACCACATCTATTGCAATACTGTCAATTATATCTTCCAATAAAATGATTCAAAATGATGTATGCATTAAAAGTATGGACTATGGACAGCTTTCAACCCACTTGACTCTTTCCCCTTCCAACTAAATTTTTATTTGACCCGTTTGAAATAAAACACAACCCAAATTGACCCATACGTAAGTAGAAAGGTCAAAATTGCCACCTATTGCTTTATTTCACTTATATAATAATATGCAGTACCATAAGCGGCTGGCAGTCAATGACGGTTTGTGAAGAAAATGATGGCGGGTTAGGCGAGGGCATAAACTGAAGACAATGGAGGGACATGAGTGGAGCACGATTTGGAAATTTCCACTGCTGATCCCCTAATGGATATATTGGAGGACAAAATTCCTTTCCTGGTCAAATAACAAATAGAAGAGATCAACCTTTTGACAGCTATAATGTGATGCATATAAATAATCAATAGATATATTATCAATTAACACATACCAAAATCTGGAATGTGCAGTGGTGCCTCTGAAGCATCCTGCATTGATGGTTGCACTAATGCGCATGGTGGGCGAGAAGAAGTATCACTGAATTTATCACCGTCAGAACCCATTAAGATATTATTTTGACACCAATATGAGCATTGCTATTACAAAAGCAATATATATGAATGCAGTATACCGCAGAAATAGTCCACCAATCATCACCCGAGTTAAGCATTTGGTGATTTCTCCATCAGAAAGACTTGCCTGCAAGACCAAGTTTACACCTCAATGTAAATCTAACTGGGCTGGACAATAAGACAGCCTATGACGGACATAAACAAACAGCAAGAAACGCTATCTTATTGAGTGTCATGTAAAGCTACCCGAGAAAAGAGAAGTGACTGCATCAAAAGTTCTAACTGGAAATCTGCAAGTATAATTAAATCATTAGCAGCTATTGACAATTATGTCAGCTTTTCCTATTCTAATTGGAAGCGATTTTATACACAATGGATGACTAGAAGCACCACCATTTCTATATATAAAATAATAAAAACTTCGCAAATACAAAAGAGAAAAAATGCTTGAAACAAAAGATGGTAAAATAAATTGGAAGAGGTAACAAACCAGTATCCTTGATACAGAAAAATATATGATCCACCATAATGGAGACTAGTGTACGTCCTGCAGCTTCTGCTGACCGCTGCCAAAAGAATGAGTTACTCATAGCCTAGCTATGTAATAGTGTGTCCAAAAAATTTCCAAACTAAGTGAAATGATAAAAAGAAACCAAACCTCTTGAGCATTTGGATTAACATCTCCTCTATTTAGACAGACATACAATCCCGTAAAGAAACGAAGAAGAGCTCGTAGTCCTGCTCACGGTATATTGTTGTATTGAAAATCGGTTCAAAGCACAGTAATGGAATTAAAACAAAGCACAAGGAACCGTCAACTGACCTGGTTCGCTCAAAGCAGGGCACAAGGCTTCAGTAATATGTAACTGGAGTTCCAACCCTAGTGGACTATTAAGGTCTGTCCTTTGGATGGTAATCTGAATCGAAGGGTAGTCATGTCAGATATTCATTCCCAGAAAGATAATATCCTTAAGCTACACCGGGTTAACATATAATTAATTAACAGAAGGAAGTTTGTATTACATAAGCTTCTCCAGATACTCCTTCAAGGAAGCGCTCCCCACCAAAGAATACACGCTTTGCACCATCTTCGTCCTTGAATGCACCTTCAGAAAATGCTGCAAACATATCAGGGTGAGGCAGGAGGTCGATAGATAGATGCTCCCATTCAAGCTTCTGGTGACCAAAAAATAAAAGCACTATAAGCAATTTATAATTACTCAAAACGTAACACAAAAAATATGATTTTGATGCTACCCAACATGTATTAAAAGAAGCATCAACTAACCTATCAAAAACAATAAATCTAGAACAAATTTGAAAAGGTAGAAGGGAAAGTTACTTTGAACACATAGATGAACTTCTTGTCATTTGAGAAGTCCCTCGCTTCTTTAAGGTTTACAACCTGCTACCCGTAACCTCCAATTAACTATCTGATGTATCAAAGCAATTAACCCAAAATAAAACTCATTAAGCATAGTGCAGGTTTTTAGGGTAACCTGCCAGTTCTCATTCGTGGTATAAAGCAAGAGGTTGCGGATAGTAACGGAAGCCATAGGTGATGCCCTGGTCAGTGATAACAAATATACACTTGTAAAGAAGCATGTGCCAATATTAAGCAATAATCATGACATAAATATGTATCAAGATACTTTATTGATATACCACCAGATTAATGTATAGAAATGACGTAAGTGATACTGCCTAAAATATTAAAATTTTAAGAGGCAATATCCCTCTCATTCGAGTCGGTTTGAGTAGCAAATGACATGATTTTGATACTTAATTGCTTTATATATACTATCCCAGCGAAAGATCTGACCGCAGAAGAATGGAGCAGAAATTGGACATAAAAGGAGCACGAAGGCTAAAATACTGAAGCTGGTCGCACCTGCGACAATCTCGCACCCGGCGATGTGACTGCGATGGACCCTAAAAATATGGCAGAATGTTTGGAAATTTTGGCAAGAGGTCGCAGCCTGGTGATCATAGGCCCATCACAGCCTGCGACACGCACCAGGTCTGAACCATATAAAACGCGGAAAATTTAGGATTTTAAGCATCTTTTGCATACCATTCTCAAAACCGAGCTAAGGAGACTTCTAAGGCGACTTCTGAGAATCTCTTGATCAATCGGAATGCACCAAAAAGTTGGTCAAATTGTCAAAAGGTGGGAGGGTGCAAGGCTGGCATTTATGTCCTAAAGCCCTAGGGGCCAGGCGAGTTCACTTCTTAATGATTTGTATTAGGTTCCATTTTTAGCCTACCCCAAGTCCCAAACTACTAAGAGATAATTGATTTATTCACATCAACTCATCTTTATTCATGTGTTCCAAAATCCACGCGAACAGTTCCTATTATTGTACACTCTCTAACTGGAAATGGTCGGAAACTCCCCCATACAAGAACTGATCCAAGGGAGACTCGTACACTCTCTGTTCAGAGTAAGTTATAGAAGTGAATTTACACCTAAAAATAGGTTCAACAAACAAGCTTGAACTTAATTAACTCTTTTACTTTGTCTGCCCACATATAAAGGATGCAAATACTCAGTTGGAAATTCCAATTGCAAAGAGCAAAAAAGATATTAAGCAGGGGGAAACTCAGATCAGAAATGTACCAAGTTGCTCCTCCTCGACGTCTAGCACCCCCATGAGTTTCAAGTAAGAGATTGACAGTCCGAACTTCCAATGTCATCCCATCTGCAATCTGATAAAAATTGAATTATCACGCTTAAATCGATGATCTTAAATAAAACGTTAAAACCTACAACTATATAGATATTTATAGCCTGTGAAATAACAAAAATGAAACCCGGCTTACAACAACCAACGCAACTCGTACAACATGGATGTTCATAATAAGTGTAACCACGGACACAAAGGGAGAGACTCCCAAAGGTCACAGACTATGAAAAGAAATTTGATTGCCCATCAGTATTCCAGTAGGCAAGTACAAAGACATACATACGATTCACTACCAGCTAGAAGAAACTAGCTTTCTACCACTACAAGAATAACCTCTGCAAACCAGCCACCCACAGATTAAAAGTGAAACCCACTTTACTAAGTTGGAATTATAATGTAAGCTTCATGAAAATAGTGGCTGCAAGTGTTATCCACTGGTCCTCAGTAACATTTCGACATATGATAACTTGTGTAGGTTCATGCTACTAGGACTCTAGGAGATCATTTACTTGCACTTATGGTCACTTACATCCTAAATTTGTTCCTTTCACTGCTTCACTTAACAGGCAGACTCTGAAAAACTAGCTAGCACGATCAAATTGCTCCATCAAGGCGACGTACATTAATAAGTTATAGTTCATTTCAGGAGTAGATGGATAATCTATTGCCCTCGACTAAGCGCTGAACATTCTCTGCACGCCCTTATTTAGTGATCATCCTTATAGTGTCTTCTACTTGTTTTAAACGTACAAGGAGCTACAACTTTAGATTAAACAGTCTAAAACCAAATGTCATTGACCAGCAACCAAAGTAACAGCAGAAACTACACCATTCAAAGAGACAGACCTTGTCAGCAAATCCATATCCGCTGCCTTTCGAAGGACTGGATGGCGTTGGAGCACTTCAAGAAACAAAGTAACAAACATGGAGAAAATTAAGTTATGAAGACCGTAGTGGTTATCTATGCAATTTATTTACTGTTACTATATCATATAATAACATCAAACAAACAATTACCTGTCTGTAGTCTTATATGCATCCAAATCATCATTTTCCTCCAACACCAAATCGAGCTTGTCGATTTGCACAACAATCGGCTCAACTTGTACGTTGCTCAAATAAGGAAGCTTGAAAATACATCCATCAAATTAAATCAGATACAAGTATATGTGCATAGATCTATATCCAGCAGACACTATATGTAAATTCAGATAGTAAGTTATTATATATGATCTAAACAAAAAGCTACGTACAATAATCTCTAACTTCCCGACTTTTGCGGTTGTAACATTCAATGCCGGAGGTAATCCAAGGCTCGCATGCAAAGCATCACCATTTATATCTATCAAATTCAAATCGGTTACTCATATGACACGGAATTTAGCATTGAATCACAAAATACTAATGGAATATCTTCAACTGAAGCACCAAAACTATTCATACATTACAAAAATTAGAATCAAGCCACAAATACTACTAATGCAATATCTAGATCTTCAATCAAATTACTAAACTACATTCAATACAGAATTCCTTTATCGAATAATCAAAAACTACTAATTCAATACCGAAAACTTCAATCGAAATACCAAAACTACTAATACAATACAGAATCCAAGAACAATCATAATAACTATAAATGCAACACCTAAATCAGTAAATGTCAATCAAAGTACTAAAATCACTAATATAAAACAGAATTCTACGATGGAAGCATCAAAAACTATCAACCAATATAAGTTTAGTACACAATTGCGTCGAAATTAAGCAAGTTGATGAATGTTAACCTAAATTGTAGAGCTGAACAGTACGTCCTTGTAATTTGAACTGATCTCTAGTAAATGATTTAAGCCAGTACTTGAGAGTGTATTCTAACGCCCTAGCTATTATCGATTCCATATTTTTCCGTTAAAATGTAACGAAGAAAGACGGCGACACCGTTAACGTGACCGGAGATATAGATCGGTGACGAGTAGATCAAAGGCGGTAAATATACAAAGTGAATCTCATTTATTATTTGTATTTTGTGGTGATTATGAAATCAATTGAGCAGCTGGATTTGACTGTGTCAGGAAACATGATCTGTCTGCGTCTTTGGTTTGTGGGGGTCTAAAAAAGTAAAAGTTACTTCTTTTACTTACTTTTTATTTTTTAATAAAAGATTTTTTTTTAAAATATGATAATTTGTTGTTTAAGTTTTTCTAACAAAAGTGATGGAGTCTTTTCTTTTTATAGGAATAAAAAAGCAAAGAAATTTATGTAAATGTTTTAATATAAAGAAAAATAAATGAATTATGTCCTTTAAAGTACCTATTGTAAATTGCAAAACTATTTTGATAAATGTTAAAATAAATAAATGAGGATGAGAAAGATGAGCTAACTTAGTGGTAAAGCATTATCACCCCAAATTTATACCTTAAATTTGATTTGATTCCTCATTTTTATTTTAAGGATGGCTTTTGTGAGTCTATTTATCTTTATTTTCATTAACAAACAAGCTTCTCACTGTTATAAAACTAACCCCTTAAATTTCTAAGAAGTACAAAACATTTAAAATATTTAGATTACTCTATATGTAGAATAAGTTTCACAATTATTTATTATCCTTTATTTCTTGGTGACAAAGTATAATGGCTTTATAAAATAAGTTTCTGTTTGAAAGTTCTTTTGTATGTGTTTTTGGTAACATGATGGGGGTGTTATGATCAATGCACAAAGAAAATGTTTGTCCTTGGTGAACCTTACTGCTGGTTCATATGAGAGTGTCATTACACACTTTGCAAATCAATCAAGCAAACAACTTGCTGCAAGTATAGTCATACTACACGAAATTAGTTACCTAAGGCTAGCTTTCCAGGCTCTACTATGGAGTGTTACATAGAAATTAGAATTCTCGGTAACCAAAAATCACTGGATGGAAAGATGGGCTTAATGGCCATTTGCAACTTTTAAATAAGTGTTTATCGATCTCTTAAGTATTTCTCTCACAAAGACAGTAAGTGTTTGTGGGTCAGCCCAACCAGATCTGACCCAACCTGTTTATATTCAAACCCATTGCAACAGATGCAAACAGCAAACAATGGCCCAATTGACCTGTTACCCAACCCAAACCGCCCATCCTGCCACCTCTGCTAATTAGGAGCATCTAGATGACTTCAAGCAGCTCTAATATTGACATCACCCTTGGACCTAAATAGCAGCCCAAAATTAAGTTACATCCCTCATGCTCTTAAATATCAATCTGATCTAGTTTCCGATACCCCAGCCAGTGGATGCATGCTTAAGGTATCACAGCATCAAGTTGCAATCTAAAGCTTAATGCAACTCGCACACTCTTTGAAATTACTTCCTTTAGAATGTAATTGGCTAGGCATAACAAAATTTAACTTTGTATTTCCTCTTTTAGCAAAAGTAAATGCACCTGGTCTATTAAGTTAAAACATAGCAAAAATCTACTTTAATGTAATATATGTTCTCAAATCAATGCCAGTGAAACAGAATTACAAGAAAATGAACAAAACAATGCTCTAAGTGCAGTTACTTGTATTTAAACTTCTTTCTCGAGCAGTTGTCCTGCAGGTACGCTTGAAAATATTGCAGAAAAAAGTTCTTAGCAGAATCATCCTCCCATTCTAAATTGTTCCACCACTTCAAATCACCTCTAATCTCCTTCATGCTAGACAGATTGGAGATCGAAACAGGAAGTTTCTTCACCCCAAAGCAACGTGAAACTTCAATACGCTCCAGCACTGGGAAAACTGACGTACGATCACATATTGTACTCAAATTGATCATGTTGCTTATCTCCAAGACCCTCAAATTCGGAAGAGTTCCTTCATGCTCCCCAGGTTCGATGATGCAGGACATATTCTCACAACCGCTTACCTTGATTTCTCTAAGCTCTTGAACATGACGAAGCATTGCATAAGAGATTGTTCCTCCTAACCTTGGGCAGTCTAAAACATGAAGTGTCTTTAGGTTAGTAAACAATTTGCCTCTCGAGTGTAACCTATCAACAGTAGTCTCTAAATTGTTCAAATGATCGAGAACCAAGTGTTGTAGATTTGGAAACATTTCCCACGAGCTTCTTTCTCTGCTTACCAAACATCTTATAACATCACAATTCGATAAAGTGAGTGATACCAACGATGATAAGCTAAGCCAGTGTCTTTGCTTCATGCCTACACACGTTATCATGTCTAGTGAACTTGTGGTTTGTAAAAGATCCCGAAGGTCTTCTTGTAGGAGATCAACTCCTCTAAAAACCAATCTTTTTTCATTGTGTTTGGCAACATGATGGTTCGAGTCACAACTCCTTGGACTAATCTGGATATCGTATCTTCTTAATTTCTTGAGCCAAGAAGATGCAAATGCAAGACACTCAATGGAGTCTAGCCTTATGTTAAGGACTGAGAGTTTGTTCAACAATAATAACTCATCAAATGTTGCTCTCTGGTATGAACTCATCTTCGGGTTCCAATTATAAGCGCTAGAAGACATATCTAAAGTCTCGAGACTTGATAAACCCGAGAAGCTTCCAGCTGCAATTTTCTTCAAAAGGTATGTGGATGACAAATTTAACTCTCTCAAATAACATAAACTTTCAAACCCTTTAGGGAGCTCTCGTATTCGGGTTTTAGAAAGATCAATTGTTAGGAGTCTAGGAAGCGTTCTAAGAGAAGGTAGCTTTTCTAAACAACAGCCTCTTAAAAAAAGCGAACGCAATTCACTCAAGCATAGAAATGACGAAGGCAAAGAAGTAATTTGAGTTTCGCTTAAATTTAGTACTCTTAGCGACTTAACATTATGAAAGAACTCATTTGGGATTTTCTCTATTGGATTACCTTGGAGAAACAAGGCAGTGAGCTGTGAATTTACGGGAAATTCATGTAATTTTTTCATCTTGCAGCCCATAAAAGAAACTCGTCTAGAAGACTCATTGGGTGTTTGATAAAATGGAAGGTCGAATTGACAATGAAATCCAAACTCTTGTTGACTTTGAGACAAGAATATGGCCAAGTGACGAAAAATATCATGCATCTTCACGGTCCCTTCTGAATCATGATCTAGCAAGCACAAGTCCTTGATATGTTCGATCAACGAAACACCACAGTTAAATGCTTCCTCTACGCTTTGGTTCTCGTTGATCAACCCATCCGACACCCAACACTTGATTAGTTCACCGACATCTATTGAAAAGCTTCCTGGGTACATCGAACAATACAAAAAGCATTGCTTTAGAATCTTGTTTGGTAATGAATAATAACTCATTGCCAGAGTCCCAAACACTTCATTTTCGATGTTTCTAAACAAGGGTGACGAGCAACTCCACCTTCGACAAGCGTTTTGCCACAATTCAATCTGCGGTCTGTCCCTCATTGACTTTCCAAGAGTCTTGATTGCCAATGGCAGCCCATGAAAACCCGCAACAATTTTTCTTGCAGGAGATTCAATACCATCTTGATCAACTACAGGTCCAACGCTATGAACGAAAAGATCCCAAGCATCTTCTTCACTCATAAGATTTAGCTGAAGCGAAACGTTAACATTCATGTGTCTACACACATTACGAGATCTAGTAGTTAAAAGAACCTTACAGAAAGGATCTCTTGATGGAACACCCACAGCATCTAGATCCACTTCTTCCCACACATCGTCAAGGATCACGAGAATCTTTTTTCTCAGCTTCAATCTACGAAGAATTCTACTCGCTGTTCTATGTTGAGCATCTCCTGCTTCCACTTTTAAATGAATCCGCTTGGCAATCTGAGCCTGAATCGCTTGCACATCAAATGCTCTTGACACTTGAACCCAAATAACAATGTCAAACAAATTTGGATAGAAAAAACATAGCTCATTGCTCACATTCTTGACCAATGTTGTCTTCCCTACGCCACCTTTCCCCCAAACGGCTATCCTTTTGACATCATTCCTGCGTAATATTCCCAAAATCTCCTTCCTATCCAACGCTGCCCTCTGGCCCACAAGAAATGGCACTGACATTTCCTCCACTGCTTTTATTGGCGAGCATCCTTCAGGAGCAACGGTTTCAAAATGAATAGAATTGAGTTCTTTCACTAGATCAAGTTTCTTTGCTATCTTACAACACTGTTGGTACTGTTGAAGCATCGTGTAGCCTCTACCATCGGCGTATTCATCAGCAAATTCTAGCAGTGACCTAGCAGAATCTTCAACTTTAGAAACCTTTTTTAGCCATTCAATTACTTGCAGTTTTGGAGTTTTTTCTTCCAGTCGGGCTAATGTTACATGTTCTTCAATTTCCATCTTTTTATTCGTAAGGTATGCAAACTCTTCACCTAGTTTGCGAACATTTTCATCATATTTAGAAAAGATTTTAAGTCGTGAACAAGTGAAATTATAGAAGGATTTGCTACCCTCAATGAAAACAGAACTAAAAACTTCCATTCAATAAATGGGAAATGAGTGAAAAGATAGACTTTGAGTTAACTTTGTTTATCGTTATATAGTAATCGTATTCCATGGCTTAAAACGAAAGCCAAAAACAACAATTGTTTGGTATCAATAAAGTTAAAACTCAAACACATCGTTCAAACACATTACTTTTTGTTTTGATTCCAAGGACAAAAAACGTTGGCGTTTCATTCGTGGAGGATATTAAAGTTCCTAGGAAATCCTCGGTGAAGGAACTAACTAACTGACAACGAGCTTCGGGGAATCCGTTACATGTTCACTACTCATGATTAAAAGTTGTTGTGTACTAAACATGTTAGGTATGGATTGGAATCAAGGTGAACCTAACAATACGGTGTTCTTGTTTGATTCAAATTTGTTTTAAAGAACGATACATTCTGTAGAATAAGTTGTGTATTCCAAATATAACCAACAAGAATGCCTGTACTATACATGGAATCTAAAGCTATATATGATTTTTGGTTAATTATAGAGATTTCCATTTTATTTTTGCTATTGTAAAATACAATGTTTTATTAAGTATATTATTTAATAAATAAAATCTGTTAAATACAAGTTTACTACAGATGGTTAACTAAAAAGGGAAGTTTGCTACTGTACATTTTAGTACAATTTTCCCATAATGTTACTATAAGTTAGTGCCAAAACATAGTATAGTATTACTTTTTATATAATTATCTTATTATTATCTATGTAACTTTTGTTTCTAGTGGTTGCGTTATTTGGTTGACTGATCGATAAGTCAATTGATGGGTGGTTGTAAAGAAGCACACTATGACTTCTAATAAATTTCAAGGTTCAAGTTAAATTACAGATACATATCAAAATGATTTATAGCGAAAGGTTTGTTTGTAGTTAAGTGGTAGAAGTGTTATTAATTGGATCGTATTGTAGTTCATGGTAGAAATGAACAAACGAGATTGTTGTCCAACTAGATGGTAAAAAGAATTTGTGAATAAGTTCATATCTATAAGTCTTTATCAAATGCATATCTATAAGTGTCGCTGATCTAGCAATCCAAAATTCAAAAGTTCATTCATTGACTTTCCTTGATGACGAGTGATAATAGTTAAATGTGTCTTTTCGTCGAGCACACGTATGCTCACATATGACAACGAATGTTCTTCGTCAAAAATGGGGTATATGATAACACATGTCGCTCCATTTTTATGGAGCAAGATATCATTTAGTATTTAGATACCCAACATAAAAAACGTAATAGTTAGTTGGAGAACAATATTTCAAACTTTTGATGGTAAAATCTTTAAAAGCATTAGTGATGGACTAAAAGACTTTAAGGTTTCTAGTGAAAGAATTAATCGATAGGTAAAACAAATTGATAAAAATTTAAAACTATTAAGTTAGTTTATAGCCAACGTTACACAAATATTAATCATTAATCGTGCATTGTAAAAGAAACAGGTAAAAAAAATAACTTCCTACATGTTTATGCAAAAATGTTTGTTTTACTCTAAAATAAGAAGAAGAAAAAAAAAAAAAAACGGAAGCAGTTTAGATAACAGAAAATTGCTTTTGCTTTATAAAAAGCAGAAAAACACAAAAAATAAGCAATCTCAAATACCTTCTTACTTGAAATTAATTTTTACACAACATAAATAACAAATAAACTAGTTAACGATAAAACTGTCATTTTATAATAAAAAGAAAAAATTTATATTGAACAATAATTTTTTTGAAGGAGCAGTTTATTTCAATATCAAAATTAATTGTACTTACAAATAAGGGTGTTACTATGGTTAACCTGATCCAAATAAAGCTTATTCAGGTCGAGTTATTTGAGTTTTAAAAATAGAAAATTTTACCAGTACTCATCACTAATAAAGGTTCGGGTTTTTCAGGACCAAATAAATCTCATTAGAAGAAAATTTTATTATTTTTTGAAACGACACAAAAAAATATATGAATTTGTTTTTGATATTTCTTGTTCGGGTTAATTCGCAACTTGAATAAGCTAAGTTTACATACCTGAAACCCGACCTTGTTAATTAACCCGTTTAACGTATATAGACCCACATAACTCTTTCAAATTGATACCCTCGTATTTGCATAAGGTCAATTTATAATTTAGCGGGTTTTTCTTTCATATGCACAGTCAGCTAAGATCAATTTATAATTTAGCGGGTTTTTCTTTCATGTGCACAGTCAGCACCACCATGTACGGACAACTATCACCATACTTCAACGGTCAACTACCACCACAACAACCCAACTACCTTCAAAACTTCAACTCTAAATACCACCACCAAGTTTTCCAACCAATTCCTGTAAATCGGTATATCGAAATCAACATGATCGATAACACGACTATTAAGGCTCGATAGAAGCTTGTGTCCATCAGAAAATATGTGAAGGCAGTGTCTGTATCACATGTTGCACTTGTGATACTTAAAGCTGATTAATGGGATTCGTTAGGTCTTCAAATGAAAAACGTGTCCGCTCTTTACAGTATTATGTTGTTAGAATCGTGAGTGAGATACTCGAGATCGACTTGCTAAATACTCGAACTCGAAGCGCTTTTAGCATAATATACAAATTTTCCCTTTCGTCTAGTTCTCGAGATCGATTTGAAGAAGAAATGAACATTTGCTCGAGATCGATTTGGAGAAGAAATGAACATTTGCTTCACAGTATACATATTTCCCTTATTTTTAGTTCAACAAAAGAGTTGTACACACTTTTTCCTATTTCTTAAATATTATTATCTTCTATTTATTTTGGATTTTGTTAAGTTTACAGAATCAATAACCTAAAGTCCTCTACATTGTTGTGATTTTTAGTTGGAGTTGTGTTGGGTGTTTGGTGATGGTAATGATACCGATTTGTTGGTCTGATAATGAGGAACAATTTTTGTTACAATTCAAGAATAAAAATTATGAATTTAAGATGGTCTGTTACAAATCATATACTTATAGGTATACTTTTTTAAATTCATAAACAATATTGTTCTTAGAAAAAGTTAAAATTTAAGAATAAAAAAGAATGTTAAAGATGAAGTGTAAAATGACTACTTTAGCCTCATATGCATGACACATGAGGCTTTTTAACAGTAAGGTTTGACGAACGTTAGAAATAAGGATGAACAATGTTAGAAGGTTTCAAGATAAGGATGGTTCATGATAAAAAAAAAAAAAAAAAAAAGATCAAGGACGGTAAAGTGATTTGGATATAACCACATGATGAACAGTGTAATTCAAGTTAACATATCGTTAAATCGTTAAAATTGTTCTACGAAACTAAGCAGTACACCTCTTCGCAAATTTTCGATCAAAATTAACTGGAAAAAAATAGTTTTTTTTTTTAAATCATCTCAGAATCATAGTTAAGTGTTAACCACAGGGATTTATTGATGACAAATGATGCAAAGGTGGATAATGCTAAGTGTTAAGTTTATGACTTAATATAAATTATAGAGGTGAGTTCATGGAAGTATGAGTTTTTTTGAAAGTATGAAAATGCCAATAGAAACGCGCCACGTGGCAAAAACCCACTTTCCTCCACTTTTAAAAAAAATAAATATCTCATAAACGACAAGTCAAAAAATAATAAAAATTACACCATAATAATCGTCATTTTTTTCTCTTCGATTTAAGATCCCACAAGGCATACTTTCGACGAATTTTTTTTTCTTCATTTTTTGGGGGTTAACACATATGTTATGATGGATTAACAAAAGTGTTACCCGCGGTTATCATATGTGTTATCAACGACTATCACATGTGTTACAATCGATAGTCGGTGCTAACACATGTGTTAGTCGCCCGTAACACATGTGTTATTTGTTTATAACACATGTGTTACAAATTTTCAAAACCCACCAAAAAATGAAAAAAAAAAAAAAATTCGTCAAAAGTATACCTTGTGGGATCTTAAATCGAAGAGGAGAAAACGATGATTTTTATGGTGCAATTTTTATAGTTTTTTGACTAACGGTTTTTAAAATATTTAAATTTAAAAAAAGTGGAGGAAAGTGAAAAAAAGTGGAGCCTTTACTAAATGGCACAATTCTATTAGTACTTCCACACTTTCAAAAAATCACATACTTTAATGATCTTTTGTCATAAATTATATTACTAATACTAATCATATATGTCTAGAAAGTGCAATTATTTAAAACGTATTCTTTAGTCATATACAATTACAATATTAATGTATATTTTTTTCTTGAAAGGAAATATCGCGATGGTATGATCAAAAGAGCCCTAACCGCGTCCTATTAAATCATCTCAGATTCATTGTTAATTAAATCTTTTATTCAATATGTTGTTGCACCAACCTGCTCACAAACCCATAGTTTACCTGCGAGGCACCTACGTAGCTTTTGGGCTAACAACTTGCCGATAAAAATCGTAAATGTGATCACTAACTTGTTAGACATATCTATCTATATAAACGCTAAAGGAGAATCAAATATTGTTTCATATTTTGTCATATAGACAAAATGATATGTGAAGGCCTCTCATAATTTAAAAAGAAATAATTATTTAATTTTAAAAGATAAATTAAAAAATAGATTTAGATAGAGTTAGATAATATTTGAATGTAATATTAATTAATAAAAAAAATCTATGAATCCTACACAAACACTAATTGAAAAATAATATTAAACTATTAAACTTATAAATATTACGAATATAAAAATTGTTTAATTTAAATTATCGTGCATCGCACGAGTTAAATCTAGTAATATAATATACAACAACAATAAAAATACAAGATACTTTTTAAAAGACCTCAAACAATAATATGATAATGCAAATATAATTTTTATTTTTAAATATAATTAAAAGAGGATATCACGGAGAAATTTGAACAGTTTATTTTTTTTTCACTCTTTACGACCCAATAGTCTTAATTTCTTTTGTATAATTACAATTTTTGCCTTTTAAATATTTAATTTATTTATTTAGATTAAAAAGTTATACCAATTTTTTATTCATTTATAAAAACTAAAATTTATAAAAACTAAAGAGTTTATAAACTATATAAGAAAATCGGTCACAATATTTTATTCATTTTATTAAAATTAAATTTGTCCCGCATTATAGCGATCGATCAAATAAAAATTAAATTCGACCTGCGATATAAACTATATAAGAAAATCGGCCACAATATTTTATTAATTTTATTAAAATTAAATTTGTCCTGCATTATAGCGGGTATATAAACTATATAAAATATCGATCAAATAAAAATTAAATTCGACCGACGATATAAACTAAATAAGAAAATCGGCTACAATATTTTATTCATTTTATTAAAATTAAAATTTTCCTGCATTATAACGGATTATAAACTATGTAAAAAAATTGATCAAATAAAAATTATCGCGGGTCTATAAACTACTAACGGTCAACATTTCTTTCGTATAATTACACTTCGGCCTTAAATATTTGATGTATTTGTTTAGACCACAAAAGTCGGTCACAATATAGAAAAATCGACTAAATATTTTATTCATTTATAAAAGTTATATTCGTCGCGCCTTATCACGAGTCTATAAACTATATAAAAAATTGACCAAATAAGAATTAAATTTGACCCGCATTATTACGAATTTATAACATACTATTATATAATTATCATATAAATATAATATGTGTTGTGATACTTCTCCGTCACAATTTTAATATCTAAAATACTATTTTTGTTTGTCCGGGAAACTTTCCACTTATTTATAAAAAAATGGTTATTGATTGTTAATTTTCTCATTTTTACCTCAATTGCTCATATAATATAATAAAACTAATGTTATGAATGAAAGGCAAAATACTCATTTTATTAACTAAAAAAATGCATTAATTTAGTTATTAATTTGAGAAATTTAAAAACGAAATTTTTTAGAATATTGATCATGTGAAATATTAACAATCTAAAACCCTTGGAAGTAAATTTAATTTTGAATTAAAATCTGGAAAGATAATATTAAGAGTTATAATAAATTACCTCAATAGATTGATAGTAATTGCTATAAGTATAGGTACTCTTATTTAAAAGTGTACACCTATGTCTTTTATTCGTAGATTAAAATTAGAATGATAATAAGCAGGGTTGGTCCATTGATTTTAAAGGTCCTATTCGAAAAATGAAAATGGAGCGTTAAATTTTTGTCTATATAAACAAAATTCATTAAAACTGCGATAAGTCGATAATTGTTATAAAAATATGAGTACAATAGATATGTTGAAAGTTTATGTTCCATTTTACGTAAACTGATATAATGCTATATATATTGGCTAAATTTTGAACTCTATTTATTCAAGACCTTGTGTGATCGCTCACCCTTCACACTCTCAGGATCGGCCCTGATAATAAGTAATTTAATTATTTAATAATACTTTATTCATATGTAATTATTATATCGACTACGTGTGAGTTATTAACATTAACAACTAATACAAATCAGATCAGATTCTCTTCTATAAATCGAAAAATTAAAGTAATACTAAAGAAATCAAAGTGAAAAAAGAAAAGAAACAAAAAGGACAATAATTGCTCCAAAACCATGTGCCACTTTTTCTTTAAAACCAAAACCATAAAGACTTTCATGTATCTCCCTCTTCTTCCTTAAAAAAAACACAACTGTATAACTGATCATCAAGTCTCCGACGACTTTTTTGTGTCAGTAGTTAACTTACAGTTTTGACTATCTAACGCTGCCCATTTTCTGACCCATTTTAATGGGTCTAAAAGTCAGCAAGTTATCTGTAAATGATACACCAAGCAGTTGTTATTCTCCTATAATTCAGGGATCAAATTTTGTACTTGAACTTGTGAGTATATCATTTCTACATATTCATAGTTTTATTTATTATATAATAATAAATAATAATTATATCTTCATGCTTAGTGAATATAAATGTATAACATTGATAAACAGCATTGTACAACTTTTGAGAATTCTGTTCATTAGACCATTTTAGTTGATTTATTTTTTGGAAAAGCAGCAATATATAACAAACTCAACCCAAATTAGGGAGGAGCAAGAAATAGACCATTTTAGTTGATTAGTACTGTTTAGTTTTCTTTTCTCTCTTTTCCTTTTTAAAGAAAATACCAAGAGTGTTTATTATAGGGAAGATTGCACGAAAAAGTAACGAACTTTAATGTTTTAGAGATTGTGGCTATGTTTGACACCCAGTGTTTGGGAGCGTTTAACTCTTAAGTTGCATTTGGTTCATCGAATTCCATGAAATTCGATGGAATTGGAATCGCAATTCCATTCCATAAGGTTATTCGGTTCAAGAATGAATTGAATTGTAACTCACAAAATTCCTTCACTCAAAGGAATTCTCTTTCCTTGGAATTCTAATTCCTTTAATGAATTTCAATTCCATCGAAAATATTCCGTGAATCAAACGCAACCTTAGCTTTTAGGATTATATGCGTGTTTGGCAACAAACTTTTAGCTTTTGGAATTTACGCTTGTTTTACACTTATAGTTAGAGCTACAACTTGTTACTAAATGCTTTTATAAAACAAAGTGCTACAATTTAGCTATTGCTAACAGCAGCGTTGATGTAACAAACTTTTATTTTAGTATCTTGAATGTATGTAAGTAAGTAACTGGTTACTAGTTAACTCTTGTATATTTGCAGAAGTATATTGCATCAAATCATAAAAAGACAAAATACGTTAACTGGTTTAACAACAAAAGTTTGCTACATTTCGGATGGTAAAATTAAACACAAAACATAAATTAAGTCCTTACATCAAATGATAACAAAGTATATGTTTGTTACATAATGACAAAAAAATGTGAAAGATCGTTAAATTTACCTCTCTCTTATTTTAGTTTATAATTCTTATCCTTGCGTATTATGTAATGTTAGGTTCAAAATGCTGATGAAAATGTGTACCCATGTAATGTGGAGCCAACTCTGACCTTCATTTTTCAAGAAACAAGAGTTACAGTCTTGAATAATGATGAAGGATTTTCCGTTAAAAGCATAAAAGCACTTTGTGATGATGTTTGCAATTCAAAAAAGAAGGAACCTAGTGGTGATAGATATGTTGATAACAAAGGCATTGGTTTCAAATCTGTATTTCGCGTTAGTGATGCTCCGGAAATACATTCTAATGAGTTCAATATCAAGTTTAACATAAGTGAATGTTTGCCAACAGTTGTTCCGCCTCGAGATGTTAGTTTGTTTAGCAAGATGGTTGCTTTGGATAGTGATCCAACGGACAAGAAACATTGGAACACATGCATGGTACTTCCACAGAAAAATGAAGTGTTTGCAGTCAAGGATATAAATTTCATGTTTCGTAAACTCCATCCACACGTAATGCTATTTCTTCACCGGCTTAAATGTATCAAGTACAGAAATCTTGTACATGATTCATTCATTGTCATGAGAAAAGAAGTTGTTGGAGACGGTATGGTTAATATATTTTTTCATAATGAAAAAACAACTTGGTTTATCCAAAAATGTAGACTACAAGCGGATCATATCCGTCAGGATGTCCAAACAACTGAAATATCAATGGCACTTATGTTGGAAGATTCAAATAATGGAAACTACATCCCGCATCTATACCCACAACTTGTTTTTGCTTTTCTTTGTCCAATAGGTAAATACGGTATCAATTTTATCATCCAAGCGGATTTTATTGTTTCCTCATCAATGGAAGAAGTTGATGCAGATAGTCAATGGAACCAATGGTTACTATCTGAGTTTCCAAATCTATTTGTGAGTGCTGAGTTGTCATTCTGTAGCCTTCCTTGTTTTAAGGAGAATCCATCCAGGGGTGTTTCAGTCTTTTTGAGCTTTGTTTCTCTTGGAGAAGAAGTTTATGGGTTTTTTTCTTCCCTTCCACATATGATTATTTCCAAGTTGCGTGTGTCTAACTGCCTGCTTCTAGAAGCGGACGACAATGAGTGGGTTCGTCCATGTAAAGTAGTGAGAAACTGGACAGAAGAAACTCGTTCTTTGTTGCCCGATATTTTGATAAGGGAGCATCTTGACGTTGGGTACTTGAATAAAGATGTGGTTCTATCAGATTCATTGGCGCGGGTTTTAGGAATTGAAGAATGTGGACCCAAATTTCTAGTACAAATTATGACATCTTTATGTCGGGCTGATTCTCTTAAATCATTGGGTCTCAGTTGGCTATCCTCCTGGCTAAATGTTTTGTTTCTGATGTTAGTTAATCAAAATGAGTGTGATGTCATAAGTTCCCTTAGCCAATTACTGTTTATTCCTCTTTTAGATGGTAATTATACATCAATTGGTGAAGGTGCAATCTGGTTTATTACGGATGAGCATGGTTTTGAAATGCTCGGAAAGTTGTATCCTAGTCCGAAACTCAGAATTGTTAATCCAGCCATTTTTAGTGATCATGTTGAAAACATAACTCAAATGCTTTACAAACTCGGGGTCCAGAGGTTATCTGCACATGAAGTTCTAAAAGTGCACATCTTACCCGCTATCTGTGATGTCCAAACAACTGAAATATCAATGGCATTTATGTTGGAAGATTCAAATAATGGAAACTACATTCCGCATCTATACCCACAACTTGTTTTTGCTTTTCTTCGTCCAATAGGTTATTACGGTATTAATTTTATCATCCAAGCGGATTTTACTGTTTCCTCGTCAATGGAAGAAGTTGATGCAGATAGTCCATGGAACCAATGGTTACTATCTGAGTTTCCAAATCTATTCGTGACTGCTGAGTTGTCATTCTGTAGACTTCCTTGTTTTAAGGAGAATCCAGCCAGGGGTGTTTCTGTCTTTTTGAGCTTTCTTTCTTTTGGAGAAGAAGTTTATGGGTTTTTTTCTTCCCTTCCACATATGATCATCTCCAAGTTGCGTGTGTCTAACTGCCTGCTTCTAGAAGCAGATGACAATGAGTGGGTCCGTCCATGTAAAGTAGTGAGAAACTGGACAGAAGAAACTCGTTCGTTGTTGCCTGATATTTTGATAAGGGAGCATCTTGATGTCGGGTACTTGAATAAAGATGTGGTTCTATCAGATTCATTGGCGCGGGTTTTAGGAATTGAAGAATGTGGACCCAAATTTCTTGTTCAAATTATGACATCTTTATGTCAGGCTGATTCTGTTAAATCATTGGGTCTCAGTTGGCTATCCTCCTGGCTAAATGTTTTGTTTCTGATGTTGGTTAATCAAACTGAGTGTGATGTCATAAGTTCCCTTAGCCAATTACTGTTTATTCCTCTTTTAGATGGTAATTATGCATCAATTGGTGAAGGTGCAATCTGGGTTCTTACGGATGAGCATGATTTTGAAATGTTTGGAAAGTTGTATCCTAGTCCGAAATTCAGAATTGTTAATCCGGCCCTTTTTAGTGATCATGTTGAAAACATAACTCAAATGCTTTACAAACTTGGGGTCCAGAGGTTATCTGCACATGAAGTTCTAAAAGTGCACATCTTACCCACTATTTGTGATGAAAAAGTGTTGATGGAAAGTACGGAGTTGATGATTGAGTACCTATCTTTTATAATGTATCATCTACAATCAAGTTGCTCCAAATGCCGTGCAGAAAAGAAGCACATACTCTCAAAGTTAATCAACAATGCTTATATTTCCACAAACTACGGGTACAAACGACTTGTTGATGTGCCAATTCATTTCAGTAAAGAATTCGGGAATCCAGTTGATATGAGCAAGTTGGTTGGTGGGACCAATATGAAATGGTATGAAATTGACATCGGTTACCTGGAACACCCAGTTTACAAATCCACGCCTAAAGGAGCTTCAAAATGGAGAAATTTTCTGCAGAAATTAGGTGTCACTGATTTTGTGCAAATAGTTGAAGTTGAAAAACGTGTTGAGGACATAATTTATACTTCTCCGGAGTTAATGCATTTGTTGTCACATGTTACAATGCATGGTGATAGGGAAAAGAGTAAGTACCTTTTAAAGGTACTTAGTACACTATGGGATGGTCATTTTAGTAATAAGCCTTATAAATCTTATGTCTTAAGCATGCTTCATGGTGATCCATGGATGGCTTCTAGTATGGATGATCGACTGCACTTCCCTAAAGATTTGTTGCATAACTGTGAAATGGTGCGTACAGTTCTTGGTCACAGGGCACCATACACTGTTCCAAAGGTTAGTACTTTTACTTTGTATAAAACTTACTCTAACTCTTTGGAACTATAATACCCTATACTTTTGTTATTAAATAGGTGAGCTCTGTGAAGTTTTTAAATGATATTGGCTTGAAGAAAACAATCGCTCTTGATGATGCTTTATCAATTCTCGAAGCTTGGAGAGGATCTAAGATACCTCTCAGGTATCACTATTTCAAATAGGGTTAATACATTTATAGTGTATCAAACTTTGCGCAAATGTTCACCTACATGGACCATCTTCATTTTAATTCGATTGGATGATTTGACTTCTATAATTATTCAACTAGATAATCCATCTAATAAAATTTATTCATCACGATAAACTATCTTAATGAAGTTTATTCATTTGCATGTAAATGAACATTTTAGAAGGTTTTTCCCTAACTTAATCAAAATGAAGATGGTTCATGTAGGCGAACATTTGCACAAAGTTTAATACACTATAAATATATTGACCCTTCAAATTATTTAGGAGTATATGTTTCGGTGCTTGTGTGTTTTTATTCCTTTGGCTTGCTTGTTAACCGTTTATAAATTTACATTTACCAGCATATCCCAGATGTCCAAGTTGTACACATACTTATGGAATGAGATGAGCATCTCGAAGCCGAAGATAGTCAAGAAATTGCATTCTCAAGCTTTCATATTTGTTCCTCACTTGTTTAGTTCCACACATGAAGTGGTGTCTGGTTCATTTTTATCTCCCCGTGAAGTATATTGGCATGATTCTTTCAGTTCAATAGAACAAACAACGTCAATCCAACCTCTTTTCAACAAGATGTTATGCAATGTTTATCCTGGCCTCCATAATTTCTTTGTGAATGAGTTTGGAGTAGCTGAAAATCCTTCTCTCCTTAGCTATCTTCAGTCTCTGCTACAGTTATCAAACGAGGTGCCATCACAGGCAGCTAAAACAGTGAGTGCAGCAATATAGTCATATTTGTTTATGCATATACTCTAGGTGGCAAAGTAGGCGTGTCTAAATGGGTTGACCAGGTAAAACAGCATTCAGCAGGCTGCAAGCACTTAATATACTTTGGGCGACTTTCAAACCATGTGACCCATTTCCACTTCAGCTAAAAAATGTAGTTTTATTCTTAAAAATACTAATAAACAATAATTTGAATTGGCCAGTTTCATATATACAGGTAGCTTTTTCTCATAGTTATTTTGTTTCATGTCAGTTTTTCCAAGTTCTCAAAAAATGGAGTGATGGATTAGACTCATGGGTTCTAAGTTCTGAAGATATTGATTACATGAAGAAGAGAATGGAGAAAAAGAAAACCAAGATCTTTCCAACTGTGCAAAATGAATGGGTATCCCTGCATCAATCATTTGGTCTCGTATGTTGGTGTGACAACGAGCAGCTAAGAGAAGAGTTTGTCAACTTGAAAAATGTTCATTTTTTGTGTTTTGGGCAGCTTACTACTGAAGAAAAGCAAATACTTCGGGATAAGGTTTCTGTTTTATTTCGTAGACTGGGAATCCCTTCTCTTTCTGAGGTACTCACATACTCTATCCCTCACACACACACTAACACTTACTAGGAATGGCAACGGGGCGGGTTCAGTCCGGGGGTGTTAATTAGCCCCAACCCGAACCCCATTAATCTAAATAATCCCCAAACCCGCCCAAACAACACGGGATCTTATTGGGGCACCCCATTGGGGACAAGGCTTCCCCCAAACTCAGCCAAACCTCAACGGGGATCTTATCGCGGTACCCCAAACCCAATCCAATACCCGTTTTCCATTGATAATACCAGAAACTCGGGCGACTTGCTGATTTTCCTTAAAGCATTATCTAGACATACACCTTGCAATCATTGATTCAATATTTAAAAAAGACAAATAAATTTAAAAACAAATCACTAACATGATCATGATCATGATAACGTATAGTAATTGATCTTGTTAGTAAAACAAGTACAGTAAAAATAAATAACTGAAACATCTATGTATACGAGTCAAGATCCTCAAGTTCATTACACAATAGCCTTATAGATACATATACTATAAGTAAATTATGTCGCAACACAAAAAATTATACATAAAGCTATTTATCGATGATATTAGTTATTTATTTATAGATATAAATAAAAATTTAATTTATATATTGGGGCGGAGCGGGGCGGGAATGATAGTCCTCGTTCGCCAACCACAACCCAATAAAAATCCCCTTTGACATAAACACTTTTTTTGTCGACGCTGAAGGTTTTTTCAATATTTAATGCGTTAGTAATTATTAAAATGACACTGTTATTATAATACTCATCTGAGTCCGAGTGAACTTGTTCTCCTTTTGGGAAAATTTTCTATTTCATCCATTTGACCCGTTAGGGATTAATCACAACCCCCAAATTGACCCATATGTTAAGTTTGTGGGTTATAATTTTCACCTCTAGATCACACCAACGCGTATTGTGTGTCAGAATTAGACATGGGATCTAGTCTTGGGTTAATTTTTCATATTTGATGGACAGTCTGATAGAATGTTTTACTATCAAAGTATTAATCATATCTATCATCTAATGTATTCTACAATGAGAAAAAAATATAGAGAACTTGTCTACCAACATAAAGTATATCTATCGCTTTTATTGGTTCAACTTCCAGTTTTTTATGAAGAGAGTGAGTGGCCAGTAGGTTGAAGTGGTTTGTATCATTCCTCAATTTTTGCTTCATTCTGCAGGTTGTGACTCGTGAAGTAATACACTGTGGCCCAGCAGATAGTAGTTATAAGACTTCAATGGTGAACTGGGCTCTCCCATATGCTCAGCGCTACATTTATAGCATGTATCCAAATGAATATTCTAAATGCAAGATGTCTGGATTAGAAAACGTGAACACTTTGAAAATTGTTGTGGTGGAGAAATTGTGCTACAAGTATGTCATAAAGAGTTTCGGAATTGAATCAAAGGAGCATGAATGCTGTTGTCTTCTACAAGACAACATCTTGTATGCAACACGCGAATCTGATTCCCACTCACTTTTTATGCAACTTTCTCATTTTTTGCTTGCTAGGCTTCCTGATATCCCTTTAGCAAATTTTCTTCACATGATTACAACAATGACAGAATCAGGTTCCACAGAGGAGAAGATGGAGTTATTCATTACAAATAGCCAAAAGCTACCAAATCTCCCATGTGAAGAATTACAGTGGTCGTTAGTGTCCACATCATCACCAGAAGTGGGGTCTAGTAACACTAAGAAGTTCGGAAAAAACTCAAGCTGGCCACCTAACCATCGGAAAACCACACCCGGGTTTGATAAAACGAGACTGGATGTTGTATGGATCATTGATGACTATCCAACCTCAGCGATACCCTCGGTAATTTTGGAAGATGATGAAGCTTTAAATGACCAATCAGATTCTGTTATCGATAAGAATGTTGCTTTCAAAGGTCATTTAGATAAAGGGAAGAATATAGTTTCAGTTACCCCGCAAAGTGTCAGAACTAAAAATTTCCGGGTTAAAACCCCTTTACCCAAAAAAAAAATAAGTGCCAGAACTGGGAGGGTAGGAGAACGTGAGGCTTTCAACCACTTTAAAACAAAATATAGCGACAAAAAAGTGGAGTGGGTCAATAAGTTTAAAGAATCTGGACAACCGTTTGATATTCTTGTTGAAGGTAAGGATAAAAGCAAGGAATATATAGAAGTTAAATCAACTTCATTGGCAAAGAAGGACTGGTTTTATATAAGTATGAATGAGTGGAAGTTTGCTGTTGAAAAAGGTGAATCTTTTAGCATTGCACGCGTTGTCTTATCAGATGGGAAATTGCGTGAGATTACTACTTATAATAATCCAGCAAAATTAAAGCAGCTGCAGCTGGCTCTTCACCCGTCAAAGTAGTAAAAATGCATCATAACACACACGCTTCAAATAGTTGTTTGTTGCCACGTTGTCGTTTGTTGAAACAAAATGTGGTATTGTTTGTAATATAGAATATTGGTGTCATATACTCGTATGTTATATGATCTTACTTGTTTGCGTTATTGCATATAACGAGAAATGTAAGATATACGCTTTGTAACGGATTTATGATGCTAGAAAATGGTTACAAAATTTAGCTATACCCTACTTAATTTTAAGTATTTTTTTTAAAGCGACTTGTTAGACGTTAGTAGTTCAGGTTTATCAGTGACATTCAATTTGGCAGTATGCTAATCATACCCTGAGACCCTCTTATTCCTCCTTTTTTATCACTTGAAAGGGTAAAAGTCTCGGGTGAGACTCGAACTTGAGACCTCTCATAGTCAAACATTCTCCCATAAAGCCCCATAAGAAAGTCTTTGAACTAGCTAGCCCAATTAAATATTCTAACTGTTTTTTCTTAACTAAAAGTACGTACAATTTGTCCAAATTTAGGAAATTTGTAGGTTATCAGCTTCAAATACCCCATTCTCAGGTTTACTCATAGGTCGCAAGCCATATCAGCAGCCACATGATCATTTGGATGTAGCACGCCACATCACTGCCACGTGCCACTTAATTTTATTTCTAATTTTTTGTGCTGTGTATTTGTATTAACTATAATATATTTATACCACTTGTTATTTTTCAAAACACTTGTGTAATCATAAGGTGAAAAATAGCTTATTTAGTTATGCGACCATAATAAGTAAAAGTGACAAAAACAAATATGATTCATATGGAATATATTGATTAATATTAAAATATATGGTCATATAAAAGCAATCTTAGCTTGGTAAAATCTAACTTAATTTGTTTAGTGCAGAATTGCAAATACAATAACTTGAGAAAAGACCTGTTGGATAAGTTGGAGGAGTTGATGGGGTCTAAAGTTGAATAAAGGAAAGCTTACGGTCAAGTAATGAATAAAGAAGGTTGAAGGGTCAGAGTTGAACAAGTGTGAAAGATAAAAATATAAAAGTCTTCTAATTTCTTTTATTCAATCAAGTCATCACAAATTATTTCCTCTGGTCGATTATTTTTTGTTTTGTATTCCCAGATTAGGGGTTTCTTCCCATCTGGTAGATCTTAGTACGTCTTGATTGAACTCCATTATGTTTTCTCTTGTGTTGTTCTATTCTAAATTGTCTATATTCAGTGTGTTTGTATTGTTTGATTCACAGATTGTGAATCTTTCTTATTGTGAAGAATTACTTCACAATTGTGTTTCTGAAAGTCTTTTATATACAATAGTCTTGGGTTTATACTTTTCTTCAATTACAAATATGGTTTTTAGAAACACTAGTTTACTTCTATTCTTGCAAAAACATCCACCAACCACATACCTTATGGTAAAAAAAGAAGAAGAAGAGAACGGGTGTTTTTGTTACAATGTGGAGGTGTGGTGTGATAATCGCTGGTTGCGGGGGTACTAGGAGAGTTGATGTTAGAAGTAAGCTACGCCGGGTTAGGTTATTAAGATTTTCAAATCTTAGACGGTTAACCGAACTTATATTACAATCGAGTTTCCAAACACAACTAACTAAACCTGAACAACTAGAAATTCAACCAACTCAACACGGATAACACACCTAACTGTTGCGATGGTGAAAGTATGTACGTCTCGCCTTTGTTTCTATTTGTAGTTCAAAATTACGAATAATGAAAAAATTGGAATACGTATTTTAGTCATGCATATAAAAACAAAATTGGTCTACTCTAGGACATACAGTGACCAATGGCGTATTATTTATAAAGTTATAAATTTACTCATCTATCAAATATTACTTTAATCCGTTAGATGTGTTTTTAACCATGCACGGATTGTTACTAGCATGAAAGGTAACAACGGATTAGATGCAAAGACCTTTGCCATCAAGCTTAAATCCATGGTACCTTCCCATTTTGGTTTTCTAACACACAATGAGACCTGATTTGTCTTTTTCTTAGATTCCTATGTACTCACAAGATATAACCAAAATCTTAATATAATTGGGATTAATTGTACCTATCAATCCCAACAACCATGCATATTTCATTTCTTTTCTTAGGTAACACTTCTTGAACAAAGGACTAGAAAAGCCAAAATCCAAGAATACCTTTATCAACACGTGGCATCAGCATACCGAAACCCCTCCATTGCCTATTCTACGGTTAGCCCACGAGCATGCCACCAATGTTGCTGCTCGCCTCCAGCTTCCTGGCCCGGAGCTTGTACCGACACTCGTTAACAACTCCTACTACCACTTTGTACTTGCATCTGATAACATCCTTGTAGCAACATCTCTAGTTTACAACTCATTAAGACCCGAAATGGTGGTTATTCATATAATCACCGATAGAAAAACTTACTCTCCAATACAAGCATGGTTCTCCTTGCACACTTTAGCACCTGTTGTGATTGAAGTCAAGGCGTTGCACCATTTTGATTGGTTTGCAAAGGGAAAGGTCCCAGTATTGGAGGCTATGGAGAAAGATCAAAAGGCTCGGGCTCAATTTAAAGGTGGGTCATCAGCCATTGTGGCTAATAACACAGAGAAACCCCATGTCATTGCTGCAAAGTTGCAAGCCATGAGTCCAAAGTACAACTCGCTCATGAACCACGTTCGAATATATTTACCACAGGTGAGTCTTTTAGCACCAAATGCACAACGAATCCATATAAATTGAGTGTAATGTGAAGGTTGTGAAATGGGCGCGTCAGGATGGCTGGGTAACAGGTCAAAATGGATTCAAGACAAGACGGGTACATTTATGTGTGTTGAAACCGGATGGTTTGGCTTGAAACACTTTTGGTCCAAATTATTTAATGGATCTATCCATAACTAACTAGCGCCATATTCCGTGCACAGCAACAGGTGAAGATTTCACATGTTGATATTGAGAGACAAATGTTTAATGGTATCTGAATGAAATAATAATTGATATTTCTTTAATGAAACTTACTTTTTATAATAGTTAATATTATTATAATTGTAAATTCAATATTGTGATATAAAAGAAGAAATAAGATATTTAAATGTATTTGTTAAATATAATATTAATTGAATGATTTATATAATAATAAGTTAAGGGATAAAATGGTAATTTCCAATATCTTTTTTTTTAAGAATTAAGAAAGAGAGTGTTAAATGATTAATAATGATTATAGATTAGTATGTCTAATATAAATTAAAAAATTAATATTACCTTCAAAAAAAGATCTAAGTTCGTTTTTAGTAAACGGTTTTCGAGGTTGGGCCTCGGCTATCAGGAAAATACAAGTGACTCAGACGTTCAACAGGCTGCGGTTGTTCATTTTAATGGTCGAGCGAAACCTTGGCTAGATATAGCGTTTCCAGAGCTTAGAAAACTGTGGACCAAGTATGTAAACTTTTCAGATAAGTTCATTAAATCCTGTCACATCACAGCATCTTAGAATACAACAATTACAATTCATTTTTTGGTATATTACATATGTACTACATTCAAGAAGATTTTGTATTTTGTTGACTATTGATTAAATGAGAACGAATGGAAAAAGATAGATTTTTTTTATAGTCTTCTTTGTTTTTCTTGAATTTCTAAATACTCCAGCCAAGATAAAAATATATATTTATATACATAACCAGTAACAGACACAAATCACTAGTCAACTACGAAACGTCATAATCAACCAAATTCAACAGCAATTTTAGTGAAATTTAACTTTACTGATAACTTGTGTTAGCGTAGAATCGAGCCACAGTATTAGCATATATGCTTTAAAGCATTTATCTCTTATTGGGCATATAATTTACCAGCTGGGAGTGCAAGTTCTGAAAGAAATTCCAATTGGTCAACAGATACGGAGGTATTTGACTAGTAACAATGTCCAAATCCATGCTGTCATTAGGCCCAAACAGGAACGAGTTCCTACAAGTCATGAAATGCGAAACCCAACACAAACCAATAGTCACACGCATTAACAGTTAGTTTAACTTCATATAGATACCACAAGTATAACATGGACAGTAGAATACCAAGTTTGACCACAGTTATACATATATAAACCTAACACAGAGTCATAGATCGATGACAAATTGCCTGCACATGCAATGATTACCAAACTAGGCAACTGGTGGGTGGAGCACATGATCCTGTGAGGTGTCAACCGCGGCAGGTGGCATGAACTGCCACATGGCCAATCCTGGGTAACTGATGATCGGAACCAACTTATTGCCTGCTTGGCCAGCAGCAGCATATGCAGCAGGGATTGCAGGTGGGGGAGCCATAAAGGTAGGTTGTGGGTGGTTCATTGAGTTTACTTGTTGCTCAAGTTTCTCTTTTTCCATCTTCAGCCTCTGCTTCTCATCACGGAGTTCGTTTTTCTCGGTCTACAAAAGTCATCCAAAAGCAGCATGAAAACAACAATACATGAGTTGTTGAAGCTCCAGAAACAATTTGAGGCAATTTTGACCCATTGACTTATAACTTACAAGTTATGATGGGTCTGTTCAGGATTTCACATTATGTTTCATCTCCAACAGATTATATCATTTTATAAATAAGAATTAGACTAATATTGAAGAAATGTAATTTTTTGTAAACATATTCGACACACTAAGAAATAAGACAATAAGTGTCAAAGTCAGCCCAACGGTTTTGTTACCTCTGCCCAAAACAGAAGATGATAAAGACGATTACCTTCAGCTCCTTAATTTTCTCCTGAAGATCTGTAGTAGAATCTTTCAGCTTCTGAGCTTCTTTTCGTAATTGAGTCACCATTCGGACAGCATCAACCAATATAGCAGCCTTATCAATTTTAGGGGGCCTCCCAGGCTCAAGAATTGAAGCCAATTCAATAAACCTAAAAACAGGCCATAATGGTAAGTGCCAACACATGAGATATATGGATCGAATGAGCCATGACAGATAATAGCATACTTGTCATTTAGCTTATCCCTCCTTAATTTTTCTCGACATGCTTTGCTAGTTGTGCCACTGCAAGATTCAGACCTACCCCTGTTGAACACAAGTCAAGCAGCAATGACAGGATCAAAAAACTGGAAAAAAAATATATATATATATCTTCCCTGATCAAATCACTAATTGTGTGTGTTTTTAATATTTGAATATAAAGTGTATGAGGAAAAGTGCAACTATTAAATGATGTTTTCACCACATGAGAAAGCAAACATCAAAATGAAATACAATCTACATAAGATGTGAAGCTCATTTCATTTAAAGCAGCCAAGATAGCTTGATTCGTAAAGCTACAAGACGATCGTATTAATACACCTAACTAAAAACACATCATTTTACAACCATCCATATAGAAACAAATGGATAGAAACTTATGAAGAAAGAAACAGTTACCGCTTTTTAAATCTAGAATCGTTATGACCATCTGAATCCACAATTGACCCATCAACTTCAGCACTACAGTCAAAGTAGAACAAACAATGTAAATAAACAAAATAGGAGATAACAGAAGTAGACACATACTCAACTAGTGAATCGTCATCACACATTAGCACATACATATAACGATGTAAATGATTAACTGGCAATCGAGAACTCGCCAAATAAGAAAAGAGGCCATCGTAAAATATCGAAAAGCCAAATTATCATCTAACCAATAACCGTTTACTATTCTGATTTAATTTAAATAAAACTTCATTTATTTATACAAACAGTTAGCTTATCAACACTAATTCATCACTCACATAGATTGCATCTATTTAAAATAGCACCAAAAATACCCTATCAATAGTACTATTATAGCAATCTAACCTACACAATTCCAGCATTATATAAAAAACATCTACAGGATTAAAAATTAAGGCAAACCATAAACCAGCCCCTAGATAACATTAAGCATGCAAATGAAACTCTAGATGAATGATTGAAGAAATAAAGAGTACCTAGGGTTTGAAGATGAATGATTAAAAGTGGAGTGAACAGGCCAATTGAATCCGGAAACAGGAACTGTGAAATTATTAGCATCAGGTACAGCTATATCATCAATCAATCCGTATTCATAGATCCAATTTGTGTTTTCCGGTGTTACCATTTCGCCGGAATTTTAAAAAGTGAGATTGTGCGTTTGTTATTAATAATTTTTGTGTGGAGAATGAGAATGAGAGATAGAAAATGGAATAATAATAATAATAATAATAATTTAATAAAATAATTGAATATGGTTGATTGGTGTGTTTGTTTATAGATTTTGATCTTTTTATTATTTATATTCGTCCACTATACAGTGGCTTAGCGTCACGGAGCACACTTGCACACGTTAACGTGTTCTATTTCGGGTTAAACCTACCCAATCACAACAATTCTCAAATTGTTAAAAACTTACAATACAACTCATTATCTTTTTCTATTTAAGAGAGGATTAAGATTCCATCTTTTATATTATTATTACTCCCTATTATTTTATTTGTTTATTTTATATATAATAAAGTCTAAATAAGACATTGGTCAGTCAAGTTAAGAGATGCTAAATCTATATTAATTAGCTCAAATTTGTAGAAATATAACACAGTTATGCGTTTTCAGTAAGAAGTAACATCTAGATGGGTGATCTCATGTGAGTTATTTGTGCACCAATGAAACGAATAGATAATATTATAATCATGATAAGTGCGATGTTACATGATATAAAGAGATCTTTCTTGTTGATGGCCAGATCTCTGCATCGAGTCTAACGCCATTTACTCGAGCCAGCGAGCGTGCTACCTCCTCAACTTTAAGCCCGGAGATCGTCAGACTTGTTAGTGGGCCGTTAAAATGTTGCTCGGGTGTCATGGGTCTCTCATTTTCTAAAGGTGACCCCCACCATGTACAGTATGAAAACATCAAGCCATAGCATGTTATCTACTACATAAGAAACTTGCACGAATAGTGACCTTGAATCTAGATTGATAAATAGTCCTATAAACAACAACAATACATAATTTCGTTATTGACGGGGTAGGGGAGGTAAGATGTAGACAGTCATACTTCTACCCAATAATAAAAAGACTGCTTCCAGGGAGACCTCCGGTAAACATGAACAAAAATGTAGTAGGGGAAAAGAAGTATAAGTAAGAATGATAATTATAAGTCAGTAAAAGCGTTAGTATACTAAAATATAATTATAAAAATAAATATATGTATATATACTGTGTAGCTATATTATAAGCTATAAGTATAATATATGAATAAGTGAAAATCAATCATAATATGGTCATACTACAGCTATAATATATAAATATATGGATAATATAAGATCTAGGCTTAAAATATTATTATAGTATAGATATCAATATAATATCAATAAATACAAGTATAAAATAGAGAGTAAATAATTGTAATTCGGTATAAGAAATCGATATACGAAAATATATAAGGATACATGTATGTAGTAAATATAGATGTAATATATATATATATATATAATTAATACCAAAACTATAGGTATACATATAGTGTATACAATAAGTATAAATATAGTAAGGATTAATGTAGATTAGTAAATAAATATATAGTACATCAATTGCGACGGTATGCCTAAGTATTCTAGAAGATTCTAACACAACCTACTCTCATATTCTTCCATCCTAATCCTAAGCCTCCACTCGTTCCTATCAGAAGTCATGTCCTTGGACAACTGCAGCTCCTTCAGATCGAGTTTCAGTCTATCCTCTCACCTAACTTTTAGTCTACCCATCCTCCTCTCGCCTTCAACTGTAATGGCTTTTACTCTCTAACTGGTTATATATGTGGTCTCCTCCTAATATGTCTATATCATCTCAGTCATTCTTCTCTCAATTTGTTGGCAATAGTCATTACTTTCGGTTGTTCCTTATAAACTCCATTCAGTATTATGTCAAACATGATCCTATACATATCCACTTTAACGTCCTTATTTCTATTACTTTCATCCTAGTCGTATGGAGCTGTTGAAAATTAAAGGTCACCAAGTAACTGTATTCTCTCATCAAAGGGAAAATGTACAGATTGCATGGAATTTAATAATGAAAAAAAAAGGAAGAAAAGCACATTTTCTACAGTTAAATGATGTGCTTAATTAATTCAATGAAAAGCAAATGTCTTTTTTAAAATGGGCTTAACAAAAGAGAAACAAATGGAAAAGCTTGACTCCACTGAACCAATAAAACTCCACTAGTACAAAAAAATATGCGACACAATAAACACATGACTAAAATTAATTCCTAGACCAGCTAAAAACTGACACCTCAATTGCTGAAAAATGTTAACAAACTAATTACTTAATTGGTCAAACACCAACCCAAATGCATAGATGGTGGTGTACATTTATGATCACATAGGAAGTGAAAGACATAAAACTTTAGTTTATTGACCTCCATGTGAAAGATCATCGCTGCCGGTTATCGGAAATCGTATTTAGGACGTAAAAGCCGAGTTATTCGCGAGCTTAACTACAAATATTAATAGTAAAACGCTATTATTCACAAGTAGGGGTGTAGATGAATCGAGTTACTTGCAAACTACTTGAGCTCAACTCGTTAAAAGTTCAATTCGAGCCGTGCTTAAACGAACTCGAGCCCGAACTTGAACATTGTGCTCATTTAGTAAAAGAGTTTGAGTTCGACCTTTTTATTTCGAGCTCATATAAGTTAGCGACCTTAAACGAGTTTTTCATATATATATATATACATATAATATATACATTAATTATTTTCTATATAATATATAATTACATAACAATTACTATATACATAATACTTAACATAATAATAGTAAATCTAATTATATAAGTTAAAAATTATACAAACAAAAATATAAATATAGATTAATAAAAAAATATTATTTTAGAATAAACAAGTCGAGCCCGAGCCGAACTCGAGCTTGTATAATACCAAACGAGCCGAGCTCGAGCTTTATATACTAGGCTCGAAACGAGTCGAACTCAAGCTCGAGCTCAATGAATTTTAAACAAGCCGAATTCGAGCCTAGTCAAGCTCGGGCTCGACTTGTTTACACCCTATCCACAAATACACTATACAACTAAAAGTGTGTAGGCACGATCAAATGTAGTGATCAAACAAGTATCTATTACTATCGAGTCTCATCAAATCAACAAGTAGAAATCTAACACTGTTACAAGCCATGTACTATTCTTTCTGCTGCTATATACATTACAGGCAGACTGATGAACCGACTGTTAGAACTGACAACAGGGTTTCAGAATATTCTACGTTAATAATTACGAATATCACGTGTTAAAATCACAAACCATTGTTTTCTTAGCCATAGCTCAATCGAGGCTCCAGATATCGCATTGAGGTTTGTCGTCGAGGGATGCTGATTTCACAAGCATTAACTCTTGAAGCAAAACGAAGAGAACAAAGTGACTCGTTAACCGATGATGGTGCAGGAGAAACATTCACTACCATTAATGTCTTCGAATCGCCACCTAAGCAAGGCTGGTTTTGACCAAGGAACACGGTCAGAAAATCTTAATATACAGAAGTTTATGGTTTTATATGGAAAATTTCGAATATACCTGAAGAAGGTATGTGAGTTTTGAATTCCTAAATGGTATATGCTCTTCCTTCTTTGCTAGAGCAAATATTACATCACTTAATGATGACAAACTTCTATTGATGGCCTGATTCAATCATATCAAGAGTTAGTAACATTTTATACATTCTCTTTTAATCATCTATCCTACTCAAGCCTTTTAACCAACAGTTCTACGTTCATCAGATTTGACATTTTCGTAATAAAGAATTAGTTTGTAACATACCTGAGTTTCTTTTAATCGTTCCCCCGTGGATCCACTCTTGGAGAGACGCTCACTACCAGCAAGATCAATAAGGTTAAGAACGCCTTGTACATGTTGCTCCATGACCTAAAAAGTAAAATCAAAAGTTTATCATATTGCCAACAGGTCAAATACGTAGAAAGTTAAAAAGTAAATAGTCAAATTGAAAATGGGGCTAATGGGCTGAAAGTCACCCAAAGTTCATCGCTAATGCATAAAACCACCTAAATCAATTTATTATGAAAGTTTAATTATTATTGATAAGATGTAATTTTTGCAAACATATTCGACACCCTGACAGTTTCTTTAAAAGATAAAACTTTGGACAAAATGTGTTTATGGTCAACCCAACCTGATCATTTTGCCACCTCTAATCATAAGCAAATGTATTTTGGTCTGTACATACAAGCAACGAACATCCTTACCTCATTAACACCCGATATCCGCAAAGTGAAGACAAAGTGACTTCTTGACGACTGCTCATTCATTTGAGTCTTACCCACAGACCTAAGTTCAAATGAAGCCATAGCGCATAGCCCATAAGAAACCAATTTAACATCTATATATTCACATGAAATTTACTATTTTTAAACATCTAAATACCTGCTTTGTGCGGCACGGTTTAACAAATATGATACTTCCTTACTGCTACGAACATCCACAATAGTCAAATCTGAAACATTTGTGTTGCCATTTGCATCATGTTTTATTGCATACTGTTGTTTATTACCACTCTCTGTTGAAGATGATTTATTCAATGATAACAAATCACGTATTGTCTCGTTGTATATTTCAAGCATTGAAACCTACAAAATAAGTTGTAGAATAACTGTTCAAGAAACATGCCATGACCTGAAAAATAACATATTATGAGACATGAGATTCAATTGCAAACCTGCATTTCATACTTCCATCCCTTATCAAGAAGATTTTGGCGCGCCTCAAAGATTTGTTCTAACGAACGAGGTATTAGTCCTTTATCGTCATAGCTTCCTGGTGTGCCCATCATCGTATGTGTTTTGCCCGATCCTGTTTGACCGTATGCAAAGATACAAACCTACAAAAGTAATTAAGTTTAATCAGTGCTTATTAGAGGTGACTGTAAGCAAGCATCCAGTCTGAAGGTCAAAGATACAAATTTTCCAACTTTAGAAATAAAATACAGTTCCTTCATTACTTTCGGTTGTTTCATAACCAACTTAATTAGAGCTTAAGTTACTGAATTTCCAAACCATCAAACTTGGTTCTACTTTTTATGTAGCAAACTAACTGTCATTTTCGGAGGGAAATAAAAATGATGCAACAAAAGAATATATGATCACATATCATTCACACTTCAGTGTTCAAGAATGATTTAATGAGGACTTGGTTAAAATGTATAAGGAAAATAAAACCATCATACTACGCAAACTACGATAACTAATCACTCACACTTACAAAGGATAATGTGTTTTTTGCACTGCTATAACTTATAAGGATGACAATTTTGCACAAACACAGACACAAAAAGTCAATGATTCTTTGTACTTTAGAAAGGATGATATCCCTAATATCCGATATTAAATACTTTAAATAAGAACCATTGGGGTTAATATAAACAAGACCCGGATATAAACATTAAAGGGTGCCTCAACTTTTGAATTACCAAAAGTTTAAAGGGAAAATATGCAAATTACCTTATAACCGTCGAGTGCACTTTGTACAAGTTGTGATACCTCTTCAAACACCTCTTCTTGTGATGATTGAGGCATAAATACCTTATCAAACATGAAAGGATGGCTTTGCCCTTTTTGACAAATGAAAATAGTACTGATATAAGAGGCCATGATACGATAATGAAAGTAAAATTCGTAGTTTTAACCAGGTGAAAACATACCATGTTGCACAACTTCAATGCCTCGTCCAAGAGCTTCGCTTGTTGTGGGAAAAGTTATAGTCTTTATTTCTTTTTCAACACCTTCATCTAATAAAAGGGGACGGACTCTACAGAAAACTCGAATATTTCCTTTTAATTCCTGTGATAAAAACAGTACACTCATAAGAGATGTAGGGTAAAACACAGACTTGAAAAGTAGAGCTTATATATGAATCGATCGATTCGGGTTATGTCTTATCTCTAAAGGGAATTGGTAAATTATCTAGAACTAATCCTAAAAAGATACTAGACTAATGGGTCGAAAGTCATCCACTGGTTTTTCTACTGTAAGTCTGTAATACGACATGTTTTTGTAATCATATCTAAAACACAATTCAAATAAAAATACATAAAATTTCAAAAGCTTGGACAAAAAGGATTTCAGGTCAGCCACCCATTACACAACCACCCATTATGCCACCTCAAATGAAATGAAGGATTCGTACCAATACTGTATTATGCAATTTTTTCCGTAAGGCTTCTCCTTCAATAACTTTCGATTCTGCCTCCGCGAGACGAATTTGTAAATCAGCGTTAACTTTTTTCAGTTCTTCATATCCTGTTCTAGTCTCAATCGATGATAAATCAGATATCTGCAACAGAATAATCAGATATTAGTCTAACAACAGACCAACAAATCTCTAAACGGAATTGTTCCCAAGATTTTATCAAATACCTCCAATTTCTTTTCTGCTGTAGCAAGTTGCTCCTGCAGTCTTTTTATTGTGTCCGTTTGTAAAGCACATGTTGCCTGAAAAAACGAACAGTAAGTATTCCGCAAGTTATTAGATACATATAGCAGCGGCAATTTGGATTCATTTACTTATGAATGGGATTCGGCTTATGTTTTATCTATAACGTCAAACATATCACAACTCGCACGAAGTATATTAAGTGCCGGAGACCTTCTAAATTACTCATAGAGATATTTTATATAATTTAGAACGACTACACATGGAATATTATTGAAAAAAAATATTTTTTATGATCATATTTGAAGCAATATGGTTATACAAGGTTTACAATTCTGGGACGACCCATTTCAACTAATACAAAAGTTTAACTTGTTTTGACCAATTACCCAACCTGTCTGACCTGCCATTGCCACCTCTAGATACAGAAAGAAATCAATGAGATTCTAATTACCTCGAGCTCTATCGATCTTGAAGTTAGGTTACCCAATTCGGCTGCCGATTTTCCAGTACATTCTTTATATTGCAACACTTCAGCTGTTAAATCTTGAACTAGCAATAATTGTCGATCACGATCTTCTCTCACTAGGTGCAAGTCACTTCTCAAACATCCAACTTCATTAGCTAAAGCATCTTTTAGTTTCATTGACTCTTCTAAACTTGCCTAAAAACAATAACTCAAAACTTCAGCAAATAATCATTAAAATATAAAAAAGCTGTAAATTTGATCCAAGTATTGAATTACCAACCTTCGTAGAAGCCAACTGGTCCTGCTGCGAATCATGGTAGCCTCTTAAATTGCTTAAATTCTCCATTAAAGCAGCCTTTTCTCGTTCCACTTTGCTAAGGGTCTCACTCGTTTGATTAAGTTCGGATTGGAGCTTACTGTTGTATTGTTGTAAGCTTGTGTTGTATTCTTGCAACCTCTTGTACATATCATTGAGTGATATTATCTGGAAATTGTATTAAGTTATTTCATGTTTGTAACTTTCAATTACAAAATAAATAATCAAAATGTTTGAGTTTCATTAGAATTTTAAATCCGTTTATAACCTTTTGATTTGCACTTGAACTCTCTCTAAGAGCTTTTTCAAGATCTTCTGTGAGGGATGCTTGTGACCTTTCTGCTGTCATTCTAGCATCTTTCTCAGTCATCAATGTTTCAATTGCAGCCTTAAATCAATATCAAGAAAACAAATGATTGTAATTAGTAAAGTAGTCAATAACCAGATGCTTGATTTTGGTCATAGATTCAAATAGTACCAATTTTTCGGCTTCTTCTTTCATGAACTTCTCTTGTAAATCCGAGTAATTTGATCGCAATTCATCGATTATTGAGTTCAGTTCTTCTTCCTTTGCATTCATTAGCATTTCTAGAAACCAATCAAATTAAATAACAATAGAATCAATATCAAGGGAAAGTAGACATAAAAGAAAATGTAAGATTAAAAATAATAATAATAAAAATCAAAATCAAGTACCCATTTCACTGGATTTCTTTTCTGCTGATTCAAACAGCTTTTTAAGCTTCTCATGCTCTAATGAAAGATCCCCTTCAAAATCTTGAAACCATCTTACACACATCCTTAGCTTTTTAATATACTCCATCATTAGGTCACATTTTTCCTAAATACCAACGAAAATCAACATTACAAATGCTAAAAATATAGAAAAAAAATCAAAATAAATAAATAACAATTTAAATACTCATACCATTACCCAAAAACACAAACTTCACACACAAGAAACCTTGAGATTTAAATTTATCATTAGTTCTGATCTTCAAATTCAAATATTTGGTAACAGTGAACATATTACTTCATTACCCAAAAGCATATGCTTCACACACACAAACAAACAAAAAATTAAAAATAAAAAGAAACCTTGAGGTTGAATTTATCTTTAGTTCTGATCTTCATGTTCAACAAAGCTTCAACTTCTTCTCTTGTGAACTCAAACCCACCACAATCCGACCCGGCAATGCTACCGGGTCCGGACCGTAAACTCGGATCTTGACCGCCATTAACAACCGAAAAGGCTTGCCTTGGTGTAACAGGCGTTCTGCTACCATTAGCTGTACCCACCATCTTTTTTCAGATCTTTAACACAATTTTATGAAAACCCACAACAAGATTTAGATCTTCACTTGTTCTTGAGCACCAAGATTTATTTTTTATTAAAACCCAGAAAAAAGAAAGGGTAAACAACAAATGTTGCAGGGACAAAAAAAATTGAAGGGTTTTGTAAATTCAGAAAGAAGAGTGGGGGAGCTTGTGTTTGTGTTTTTGGTGGTGGGTCCGTGAATTGGAATCAAAGCTATCATCTGATTTTAATCATAGCCGTTGCTTTAATTTGCAGGGAAGAGTGTATGATGTCGATTTGTAATTTGTTATTTGTGTGTAACATGACTAATATCATGGAGAACTACAATTGTTTTTTATTTATTATTTAAATTAAATTTTGTTGAATATCTTAGAACAAAATCCAAAATATATTTAGTAAAAGAATAATTATTAAATGGTGTAATTGGGGACTTGGGTCCTCGGGATATATTATATGATTAATTATTGTGTTTTGCACTACAATTATGTACAATCAATACGTAATTGTTAAAGTTTGATGGACGCTGCATAAAAGGTTATGAGTTGCATTATATAACATTACTTATATATACCGTTTACTTAATTTAATTTAGTCGTTTAATTACTCTCATAATAGTTATCTTGAAAAAGAATTAGAAAACAAAATAATTGATATATGGTTATCTTAATTTATATTAATTGCTATATTAAATTCGATTTAATATAATGATAAATAATTTTCTTTATTACCAGGTTGAGAAAACATTTGGAGAAATTCAAGAAAGAAGGATAAATTTATTAAAAGGGAAAGAATTAAAAAATTGAATTTTTTAACCTTTTACTCTCTTGGGTAATGCCTTTGCCTTGTAATCGTGGTGTTAGGTGTGGCTTGACTGCTTCCTAGGACTACATTTAAAAAATGAGCAAAGGGTAAATTGAGTAAATGTGAATGAGTGTGGAGAGCGTTGGAATATGGTTACATTTGATATACCCACCCTACCAAAACACAAATCATCCTAAAACTAAATACCTTTAAATGATTCTTTTGAGTATCTCATTCTCATCTCAAGTTTATTACAAACACATTTATTAAAATAAATAACAATTTTTATTAAATATGTTATAAATTTTTTCATGATATGCAATTTATTATGTTTATAGTTTACTTTTTAGATAATTAATTTAATATTGATTAAAAAATTGTTCTTATTCAGAATTAATAACTTGAAATGTTTTAAACTCGTATAAAATAAAATAGACGATAACATATATGGAGTAGTTATTGTGATTATAAATATTGAGCGTGTTAAATTATAGATTTGTCGTTCTAAAAAATAAACATACAAAGTAGTATTTTCTAGTAAAATGTTTATTGACAAAGTAATTACTATAAAAGGTTGAAAGCGCTCATTTTGACAGCATGAGTTATTATTCATTTATTAACATTTGGGTGATTATAGTCAAAGTTTTCATTAATTAAATCTTTTAGTCTAATAAATAATCCTTATGAGATGTGTAAAAGAGGTACAAAAGTTTTATTTCACTAACTAAAGTTTTGTTTCAAAAGTCTTAGAAATGAATATTATATTAATTAAAATGGACCCCTATATGATTTTTTACACTGATGATTTTAAAGAAACAAACTAGTAAGCAACCCAAAATGTAATAGGGAGTATTTAATTAGCAAAAGTGTAAGAATTAAATATAATATATTTTTTAAATCAATGAGATTAAAGTATAAGCATCACATGACTAATATTATTTTAATGTGATGTGAAAAGAATTAAATAATGACATTTTTGGACTGTGGTTGGTAGTGTAGGGTAGGGTTGTTTTTGAAATATTTTAAACAAGAATCTGGCGGTACTACACAATAGAGTTCCGTTGAGTACATAATCACTGTCAAGCCCATACCCCTATGAATTTAAAATTGAACATAATTTACCCCTTGAGTTTTTGATTAGTAACAAATTAGTCCTTTAAGTTTCCAATCATGTCATTTCGGAACAAATGGTCGGCTAAATATTTTTTTCAGTTGTTTGTTACAGAGTATAATAATTTTTAATGTTGGAAAACACATCTGCACATGTCTTATCCCCAAATCTAATAAACCATATTTAGGCCAAGTATTTTTCAATTATTTATTATTTTTCAATTATTACTTCATAAAACAACTTATCTATAACCGACTTAAAATAAAATATTATATTTATTTATATCATCTTCGAAATGAAAGGTTTTTATAAAGCGTTTTTTAAAATTATTGTGTAAGGAAATTTTGTTTCAAACAAAAAACTTTACAACTACTTTTTGCTTTAATACAAAGACCACTTTCAAGTTTCAACGATTAAAATCAATATAAATATAAAAAAGGTATAAAAAATAAGGTATAGTATGTTTATATTAAAGTCGTCATTGCACCCTCTCAACGCATTATTCAGTTAAATTATTTGAATTTGTATGTTTATTATTTCATTGGTAACTCGATTTAAATAAGATCAAGTTATTCAAGTTTGAGTAATGGTAGATGTTATGATCGATACTTTAATCCGATAGCATATTCAACATATTAGTCCACTAACATTCTAATTTAAAACTAATTAGCGATAGAGGGAGCAATCCATAAGATCATATGCAGATATTACTTTCTTTTAGTTTTCAATGTGGGATTGAGTTTGCACCCAACGATAGATTCATATAATCACAAAAAACTTAAATATATAGCTATATTCGTATAGTAAATAAATCTATTGCGGCTTATTCGGGTTACTCAAACTCTAAAATATCTATCCGTAACTCGATTAAAAAAATATTGAAGCTATATGAATTTGGATTATTCAAGTTTAGTGATTGAATAAGCTTCAAACTTGAGTTATTAAATTTTATGATTTCAGATGAATTATTTGAATGCGAATATTTAAATCACCCTTACTCTCATTTATATATTGATTGTGATGATTTTTTTTACTGTTTGATACATAGTTTTTCAAAAAACAAACCTATGCATCAAATTGCAAAAAATGATATATTTTAATGAGTGTTACAGATTGGATACGAGCTACACCCTTTTTTTGTGAAATACATCCTATGAAACCAATCAAGCTTACTATATGAAAGGTTAATTCAAAGTTTAGGTGCCTCCATAATACTACTACTTACGTCTCAACGTCGAGGTTGTAAACTTACTAGTATTGATTCTTGACTTTCTTTGCTAGTGATTTTTTCCCGTCTTGGGTTTTGCACGTAAATCTACGTGTCTTTTGTTATTTATTTTATTTAATTGATAATTACTTTTAGTAAATAGTTGATGCTGGTAATTTAATTCCATTTCGCATAAGACTGATATTGATTACATAATAGTCTTAACTTCTTAAGGAACAATCGATTCGTTAAGGTCTGTCTTGTATAATGTACACATTTCTATTTTTGTCTGTTGCAAAATAAGTATTTATTTCATATTTCAACCAATCAAAAAAAATATTAGTAGGTAGATATGATATTTCATCGATAAAGAATATAATTAGTGTAAATCCTTAAAACTTTATACATTTTCAAAATAAACACTTTAAGTTTACATTTTGCGTATCTAAGTTGGCTATGTGTTCGTGATTTAATTACATCATACTGATACGAAAGAAACGAATTAAAAGGGTAGAGGGTGACGAATTTGAATATTTATATAATAATATCAATTTCTGAGATATTTTTTAACCCATAGGCAAATTGGGTAGAATCTTAAAGCACATATAAAGCAATTAAACTTATGGTGGATGAGTGTTTGATGATGCTTAACGTGTAGCATCATCACACCAAAGTGCAACTCTGAGGTAGCTTTCCAACTCATCATCATATTTTACTTAATTATTATGCTTAATTTAACTAAAGTCTAAATCCAAAATGATTAAGGTATATAAATATTTTTACTAATTTATATGATAGGTTAAATATACATTAAAGTCCATATGCGATTATAAAATTATAATACCAAGCACTCGAGATGCATCTCAGTTTTATAATACAGTATAGTTAAAGTTAATCTATACCATATATTATTATATTATTAATAGTTTACATTATAGGCTTAATTCCTTAAATTGAAGATCAAACTTTACTAATATACCTTTCTATTCACTAAATAAAAATAGAAATAATAAACATATATTCAAATATCAATCAATTAGAAGTTATAGTCAATTTTATATCATATCTATATATCTATACTAGCCTTGTACCCGCGAAAAGCAGCGGCGCCGGATATTTGATCTGTGTTTTTTCTATGATTTTTATTATGTATTTTTATATTTTTTTTAACAACAATAGTATAATTTTATTAAAAATCTAGCAAGGTGCTAGGGAAAAATAAAATTATAATGGAGTTTTTAACTAATCTTGCCAATTTGACAAGTAATTTCCTATGTGCTTTAACCATGAAAATGAATCTAAATGAATATTATCAAAAATATCACACTTTCTCATTTGATGAGAATAAAATATGATTGCATTCCGATATTTCCATAACGTCCAACATGTAGCAGCTATAATCACCAGGAGACGGTCTCGTTTAATCTTGGACCCTGAAAACAGACCAAGCCACGAACGACAATCTGAGAACGAGTGAAGTTGAGCTGAGAAGTCACCCCATTTGAATATTAGCCTCCAAACTTCTGATGCAAGCGAGCATGTGAAGAAAATATGATCAGTGGTCTCGATTCCTATATGACAGGAAGGACAATGAAGAGAGTCTATCTCCAATCCGCGTAGAGATAAATTCAAACGATGCGGTAAACGATCCAAACATAGTCTCCAAATAAAGATGTTCACCTTTATAAGAAGAAGATTGGACCAAAGAGAATCATAATTGTTAATCCAAAGAGTGATCGCATCAATGTGTTTTCGAGTATCACTAACAGAGAACATACCATCTTTACTAAGTAGCCATTGCCATGTATACGGAGTGGAGGTTAATGTCAAATAATGAAGTTCACAGAGTAACTCAGTGAATGAAGTCTCATTCCTTCCATTTTCTACCGGCCGACGCCATTGCCAAGATTATGTGTTACCCTTTATGCGATCCGATATCAGACAGTTTTCATTAGTATCTAAACGGAATAATCTGTTGTAACGAATGGATAATGGAGATTCCCCGATCCAAGTATCCTTCCAGAAACGAATTGATGTTCCATTTCCCAATTTAAATCGAAGGGTATCTGTGGGAAGAATACCTTTTTCATGAAGAACATTCGACGAAATAACAATGTTAGCCCAAGTACCTTGAGATGAGTACCTGTTCCTTGCGAGACCCGCATCTTCACCATGAATAGCTTTAACAAGAGAAACCCATAAAAGATTCGGTTTTGAGACTAACCTCCAGCGCCATTTTTGAAGTAATGCGAGATTAAACGCCTTGAGACTACCTACTCCAAGTCCACCATGGTTTTTTGAAGCTAGAATTTGTTCCCAACGAACCCACGACATGTATTTTAATGTTTAGATGACATATATGGGAGACAAATAAAGTGGGATAACACATATAACTTATAGTAATTGAATCATTATGTAAAAACACTTAAATTTTTATTCCAAAAAGGAAAGAAAGAAAAATTCATCGAAAGTATATCATGTGATATGTCTAATCAAAGAAAAAAAAATGTTGATTTTTATGGTGTAATTTTTATAATTTTTCGACCAATCATTTTTGAAATATTTAATTTTAAAGAATGTGGATGACAGTAGGTAAGTTTGATGTAAATATTGATGTAAATAAAGGGTATTTTAGTCTTTTCAAAAGTGTGTGGGGAAACTCCCCTACATCCATTATAAAAGAATAAGATATTTCTTATTTTACATCACATAGTGATCTTAACTTCAATACACTCAATTTTTAAAGAAGTCTACTGTACAATGATTTTTAAGGTAAAATTAAAATCTCTATTTACACAATTAAAATTTATGATGGTTAAAAACTTCGTACTAAAGTTCAAAAATATTGAGTGAAAATAAATCGCTTATGAAACGACATTATTATTGTTAGTCGCCTACCTCAATTTGTAAAACTAACAACTAACTCTAATAACTATCATTATCTCTTCTATACATATTACCGCTAGCTGTTATTTTCGATCAACATTGACTTATTCTTATTAATTACCACCCTAAAGCGAAACAGTTTACTAGTTAAATTATATTCATTTATACCAATTAGGGATATGTAACTATAACTTTGTACGTGACCCTTAACGAGTAATATTTATATTTATGCATAGCTATAGAAATTGAATATTCCATCTGTTATCCTTTACTTGTCATAATAGTTTCATTATTTTTGGAAACATATAAACAGATCACACAAATAAATACAAGTAAAAACAGCACGTTTCAATATTAATTTTTCACATGCACCAAAATTTATTTAACTAGAAATTGCTACTTGTTTCTAGTTTTGGTATTTGGGGATTAATCTCTTGTCGTAATTTATTGTAATTGGCAAGAGTTTTTTCATTCTTTTTGTAGCCCTCACAGTTAAAGCTTTATGAGGTATTTAAGATGTGTTGTTTTTGTTTGTTTCTAGATATATTTGTACTCTTTAGTTTCTAGCGTCTTGCTAGTTACTTTTTTCTCTATATATATATATATATTTATCAACCGTTAAAAAAATTGGTTGGTTATATGAAATAACTTGTAAAATAGAAAGAAAATAAAAACGTTTTATTCTACACATATGACATACTAGTAATTAAGCACTACTCCTCTATGGTTATCATCATACATAACTAAGAATTACATTTTACATATAATATATATAATTATAATTATAATTTTGACATCAAAAGAAAAACTAAACACTTCTATAACCTCGGATTTTAAATAAAGTAGTTATATACTTAAAATGTACCTAAAATATATGTATGTTACTATATTATATTCACCAATTAAATTTTTAGACGTAAATTTATGCATATATTTTCAGTCAAACGAAGCAATTTTTATTAACAAAACCTAACGTTTTTTAGTTTTTACTCCCTATCTAATTTGTTACGACTGTATATTTACTAGTTACTGAATATCAAGGAAATAAACATTTGTGCACATATATTGTGTATATATACGTGGATCGTGTATTTGCGTAAAGATGACCCAATGTTTAAAAAAGATCGACATGGCTTTGTTGACAAGCATTCTCAAATGCTTTTTCAGTATTCCATACAATCATAAAGATCCTTACCACTCACCCACTAATTAACTATTCAATTAATTTACAAATCATTTGTATATCATAAATTGTATGATCAACCTATTAATACATCTTTAATAAGTATTATCTTTTAGATTTCCTTAAAACGTGATAACGACTTGAATAAGGAGTGTTTGAGATTTGCTTTTTTTAAGATACTATATGATTGTCATGTTTTCAAAACACAAAAAATGATATGGTTGGTGCAAAAAAAATGTTATTTTGCTATCGAGAAAATGCAGTTTTAATAAAGTATGTTGGTCATGTTTTTGAAACGCAATTTGAAAAAATACAAAATCTGTTTGAAAATGCATGCCGAACACCCTCTAAATGTAAATAATTTTACTAAGTAATGGTGTAATTAGTAATCTCAAATAAAGTTGACACTCATCAACAAGTGTATGTTGGATGGCAATAACAGGTTCAAAGTTAAAGATAAAAGGATTTTGAGTCATGTTTGAATGAAAAACAAGCAAATAATATACACAAGTGACCTAACAAAGATTGAATGAACGGATTGAATAAGTACATCAATGAAATTAAGCTTGACACAAACTATACTATCAAACATACACATGTTATGTAACACATATATTGTCATTTCGTGTTCCTGTACATGTGTGAGTTACATCTATATTCTATTCCCCGTACATTATAGCTACAAGAGATGCATGCAATTTGACATGTTGATTATGACATTCCCGTACACCTGCAAATTATCACACATCAACAAGTGACCATTTTTGTTGTTCTCTACAACGTCATTACTAATATGCTACTCTTTGCAGATGGTGGGGTTCCATTCGTGAGATCATTAGTTGTCACAAGCACATCGTTCTTGCGAATCATTCATGGCCATTTTCTAAAGCTCCTATATTGTTTGAAAGATAACTCGTATGATTGATGTTGTGACAAAAATTGATGCTATTGATACATACAATAGTATTTTTAAAAAGATATAAATATTTAATAGCAATTTTGAAATTAGATACTTATATCACCAAAAAGTATAAAATCAATAAATTACGAAATAATAAACTCTAAATTTTGTGCATGCTTTATTCTTCTTCTTTTTACTTTTTGCTTTTTTCCCCTCTAATTGTATGATTGGAATACTTTCTATTAAACACATAGTGAAGTTGTGAACATAAGAATGGATGACCACGAATTCTTTTTATATTGTTTATCATTATTACTACTATTTAACTATTAAAAATTTAAAGTATCTCCAATGATAAAAAGCTTTTAATAAGCCTTTTTTTGGTCACATCAATTTTTTATAAAAAAACTTTTAACAAAAGCTTTATCTCCAATGATAAAAAGATTTTTAAAACTTTTCTTTTTAAAAATCATACACACACACTTTCAAAAAAAGCTTTTTATGTATGACTTGAGATTTCTCAAGCTTTTGCACAAAAAAGCTTTTCTTTCAATGAAGAAAAGTTTTTCAAAAGCTTTTTTAAAAAAGCCTTCATTGGAGATGCTCTTATATCCTTAACGGATTTCGGGTATGGACTTTCTTTTAATCATGGTCTTTGACACTTTAATCTGAACTTAACCATGCGAACGTTTCTTTCATAATAATTATATTAGATCAAATTTAACTTTTTTTGTATAAATAAAGAAAAGATAATCCTTCATCGAGTTAATAACATTAGTTTAAACATGAAATACGGAGTAGTAAATATACATGTCTACATTATTATTTTTAATTAAGGTTAAAGATATATTTGAGTTTTTGTAACACAAAATTGGATAGGCCTGCAAGGCTGCAAGCTGCTATCAATGACGTGCTAGCCACTTTTTTATGCACTCTTTTAATTTCCAACCTTGTCTTGCGTCATTAAATTAATAATAAATTTATTTGACTTATCCAAAACTATCTATCTATTATTAGAGTAAAGAAGTACAGTCAGTATTATAAAACGAAATGGTAGCTATACCAATAAATACCTGCCTACAATACAGTCTTTTTATTTTATATCATTATTATTGTTGTTTTAATATAATGGATTTAATTTAAGAAGCATGTTTTACAAAATAAAATAGAGACAATTTTTGACAGCAATATATAAAATTAGTATTTTATTATTTTACAAACAAGATTCAGTTGACATATACTAGTAATTTGTAAGAGCACCTTAGTGGTGCGTACTATTTAGTACAAATTACACTATTTTAAAATAATTCTCTTTTTAAAAAAAATGTTAGTGTTAATATATTGATAGATTTGAGAGACATATTGATATAAAAATGTTCATAAAAATCAAAATGTTTCATTCATACAAAAAAAGTCGAGGTCTTGCTAATTTTTCTGAAGAAAAATATTTATTATCTATGTAGAAAATAAGAAATATAAATGAAAAATTGCTCTAATGTGATGTATTAAATCTTGATACAAAATCCTTTTTAATTGATTTAAAATATACAATTTAAAAATATAATATTATTATTTTTATATAATTATTAAATCTTCGTAATAATGTAATGAAAATCATTATATTTAATAATTTTAAAAATATTAATTGCAAATTTATAATCAATGCATCATATTAATACATTTAATTATCATATGTATTAAAATAGTGTAATATTTAGTGTTAAATTTAAAGTGCACTTTTTATACTTTTATACTATTTTAGTAAAAAAAAAAATGTACGTTTAGTGTAAGATATACCAGAAGAAGAAGAATATGTCATAAGTACTTGGTAGTACAAATTTGAGGGTGCCAACTGCCAAACTAATAAAATACAATTACAGAAAAAGAAGTTTTCACACGTTTATTTTCTTTTAAGAACACAAATTCATTCATATAATATAATATTAAGAACAATATTTGGAAGTAGGTGGTGTTGAGTAAACAACTAAACACTTGAAATACGGCCCAATAAGGAAGACTAGATGCATACCACAAAATATGATCATATTCAGAAATAGGTTCTTTTAAAATCAATCGGACTATGTGTCGGCAACTAACTGACATCTACATCTACATTACAATCTGAACGACTTGAAATAAGTATTATATATCTGCACTGAAATATCATTATCATATTTCTATTATTTGAACGAAAATCACAACTTTACAATTCCCCGAATGAAAAATATATAAGCATCAAAGGTAAGTGATACGGAGAGCACGAACATATAGCTTTTAACTACAAATACAAAACATAAAATATTGCAGTATATATAAAATGCAATAACAAAATCACTAAACAACATCAAAATACAATAAAGTTAAACAAAATGTATTATAAACATAAAAACATGATCTACAAAATAGAAAATATCAAATATGTAGTATATATAAAATGCAGTAATAAAATCAGTAAACAAACATCAAAATGTGAAAAATAAAATTAAAACAATATACAGTATAAACATAACAGCATGATCCACAATTAGCGACTAAATAAAAAAATGCAGTAATGAATCACACTTATATTGCAGTAACATACACATAATATAAATACAAAAGGACGAAAAATTAACATAATTTACATTTAGATAATAGATCTGAAAAAAATAACCTACTACTACCTATGAAAAAAGAAAAATCGAACAACCATCATCTTTGAGCTCTGGATCCGGAAAACAAATCGAAAGATCCGGTGGTGACGATGATAGATCAGAAAAATCAGAGCAAATGGACGGCGGCGATTAGACTTCGGTGTTGGTGTCGGTTAGATAGCTCGATGGTTGCGTTATTCATTTGGGAGTTATCACTTTTCTTTCTCTTATTTTGTTTTAACGGTTACACATCATTTTGTATATGATATTTTGCAACCATAATCTTTCTTATAACAAAGAGTAAGTGTAAGCAAACTCTTATTCTTTCTTATCTTGCATGAATACAAAATAACATACTTCTGTTTCTCTTTATGCATTATTCTTAAAAAAATCATCATGTTAGACATTTTTCAAACATATTTTTTTGTTACGTCAGTTTTAATGTTATGTCATGTATTTAATGTGCTGGGGTAATTAAAAGCAAATTAAGGTCTTATTGTTTTGACCAAAACTATACAAAAGGGAGGGCCCATTAAATTCAATCTAAACTGATGTTGGTTCTGATTGAATAATAATACTCTTTCGTTTTTCATCAGCTTTTTGAATTTCAAATGTGCTCTGTTGAATTCAAACAAGGATTTTTTTCCCCCAAGATGTAAACAAAACGGGCCAAAAACAAATGGAGATGCGGTATATCGATCCCCGTACCTCTCGCATGCTAAGCGAACGCTCGACCAATTATATGTTATAATTTATTAAAAACAGATCATCTTCTTAAATTACACTGGGAAAAGATAAATCAGGAACGTAAGTGTTCGATGAAATGCCAGCCAAATGTCATCAACTTGCACACAGAGAATTGATCTATGCGTTAAAGAAAAAAAACGAACTTTAAGTACAACTACTGGCGATAATTCATGTAAGTTTGTATCTATATATCCTTACATTTTCTTTTGCCTGTTGTTGTTTGTTGTGTTACACTACTAAGTCATCAAGATTCAAAATGTATATGGTTTTATTATATATTTTGCATATTGAAATGTGCACTAATGTGTGTGTGTGTATATATATATTATATATATATGTATATATATTGTATGTTAAAAAAAAGAGTGTGTTAATATCAAGTGCTTGCCGATGCAGATTCTTTGATTACCCGATCGCATTCCAATGAAGTCTTTGGAAGTCTAATGTCCAAACCTGTGTCGTTATTCACATACGCTTCGATTTTCTTCCAGTCTGTGTTTTCGGGCAATTCTAGCCTTCGAACAAATCCATGTTCCCACCATTTGCCAGTCCTCCAATCTGTCGTTGTTCGTGATTCTTGTTTGTGCTTCCATAGTCCACTGATCTCTATAACGTTCCCATTCTCAACTGTAACACGAATGCTGTTGTTTTCTAGTTCTGTTGCAATCAAACAAGCTAATCAAGGGACACTGTTTGAGAGATATTTGTCCCAAAAACAAAATTAATACCATCTCTTAAGATTAAAGGTGGCAAAATAGGTAGGTTGAGGTACTAGTCAAAACGGGTTCAAATCAAAGCTTGTCGGGTCAGGTTGGGCAGACCCGCCTACACTCTATCCATGAAAAGTATAGTAATACTATTAATTACCGTTATAAATAAAATTTTACAAACTCTAGTACAATAACAGTCTAAACTATATAGATGAAGTTATTTAGGGGGTTTTATGCATCTAAACATACTTTGAATGACTTTGAACCCTTTCAACCTATTTGACCCCTTTCTTTCTTAGTTAAATCTTTTACCTTAATTCGTGAGCCATTAGAGAGAAACTATTTCGCGAATTAACTCCTTTATTTGTAGATGGTTAAAGTTGATCTCTGTACTTAACGGATATATATAACCATCCTAAAGTACTCAAACAAACATTCTTAAATGATTATTAATAGTGAATGGCTAACTTATTTGGATTTGATTATCTGCAGAATGAGTAAACAATATAAATGTTTTTTTTTAAAGAGGTTTGTCTAATATTCAAGGCAGGTTTGACAAAACGGTATGATTTAGTGCTAAAGAATCAAAAACCTGATTGAGTAAATTATTCAAAGACTCTAAAAGAGTGCTTAATAAAATGTTCTGGATCACTGGATGAACATTTTGAATGACAAAAAAACATACCGTTTTAACCTTCATATGATTTAGTCCTGATGAAATATGACTGGCTGTTTGAGAGTGTTCTGAATTAAATATCTAAAAGAAAAATGTTAAGACGGAACAGAATATTTTGGATTAAATAAATAAAAGACTTACTTGGTAGTTCAGATTTTAGGATATAACATGCTTCTGTTTGAAACCAATCCACACATGGGTTCTGAAGATCAGACAACAACACACCTGGTTCAAATTCCCAAAGTGGAAAGGCATCCGATGGATCGAAGAACTTTTTAAACAATAAAGGTCCAAACAAAGATTTATCACCAAAAACTGTATGCACAATTGGACCTCCTTTAGCCATAAATGCAGCAAAAACGTCTTCCTTCAAAGGCACACGCCATTTATGTGGATGATGTTCTTCTGATACAACTTCAAGTTGTACACTAGTCATTATTCTAGACTCGAGCAAAGTTAAGTTTAGATGTTTATGACTTCTTATAGTTTAAAAGTTACACGAAAAGCAGAAAGAATATATCCGATTGGAATATATGGAAGAGTGTAAAGTTGTAGGAATATTTCGTTTTCCAGATATTTTATAGACAAATTTCGGCACCATGATCGGTGATTACAGCTATTGGACTATTAGGAAATATGTCTTGATTCAGAAGTTATATCCTTTGGATCACACACTTCAATTCGCTTGGTTATATTCCGTGATCTTCTTAGGGTCAGGAATTCAAAAGGACATCTTTATCTTTATGATTAATAAAAGAAATATGATGCATAAGAATCTTGGAAGCTGTTGTCATCTTGCATTATATAAGTGGCCTTCGCTTGACTCTAGGGACAAAGGAGCTTGAGTTTTTAAGTCAATTGACCTGAACTTTCTTGTATTGTGGCATCTGTATTAGGAGTTTTTAGTGGGCTCTTTAAAGGTATGTTTTTGGTGTGTTCCCTGTATTTTGTACTTTTTAGATAAGTGGAGTGTTTATATTTTTATGTTCCTCACCAAACGCATATATGTAACCATCACCAATGTGACTCATTGATAAGACGTGCTGATGTCCTTAGATCTGAACCTTTATAGGTAAACATCTTAGGGGTGGTCTAGAAACCTTCAGAAACTGTCATAAGGATATCCATATTGAACTGCGTATATCTGAGTCAAAAAAGACTCACATGAAAAACATGAACGGAAAATTTTTTATCCATTTACCAAAGGCATATATATGCACTTAATAAACACATACATAAAACTAAGTTTTCTTAATAAGTTTTTAAAAGACATAACTCTGCCTTTAAAGAAAATGTAAATTACAATGTGTCACATTCTATTAACTGTAACCTTCATTTTACCATAAAAGAAAAGCAATTGCTAATTTTCAGCTACAACTTACAATGTTAGAAATTAATGAGTTGTTCATAATAACTTTGATCAATGATAGGTAAATGTTTACAAAGTATATATACTCAACATTTTGTTTGTTACAAACAGAATGGGCTACTACTACATTATATCGTCAGTTAATAATTAATATAAATATAATTTAATTGTTCACAAAGTTACAAATCACAATCCAAAGAGGCATTCTGTACGAACATAGATTCCCATAACGGTATCATCGAACTCCTGAATCCCTTAGGTTTCTGCATTCATGAACCAGAAATTTATTCATCAAAAAGGAGAAGAAATTCCAGAAAAAAAACTTAAAGATAAAAATTCATTTTATTCAAATTGTTTGTTGATCTGTTTGATTCCGAGTAATTCTTCAAAATTTGTCATTTCTTCCCTCTAAATTAGATTATTTTGACAAACAATATTATGTGACATGTAAAGCAAAATCTTGAGTTGGTATACGATGATCATCGCCTTATGGTTAGATTGGGATATATGGTTTCATCGTATATATGTATACATTTACGCGCCCGCCCACATTGCTGATTTAAGAAAATATTGGTGCCGAAGGGATGCTTTATTTATATCAATTGTTATCCTACTTTTCCCTTTGGCAACAACATCAGCAATGGTTTCAGAAAGCAATGTAGAGGGAACGATGGATGATAAAATGGTATCACTCATTTTTATAGCTTAGATTACCAATTGCTAGTTAGTTTTTTTGTTTGTTGCTGATGTTGTTGCTTTGCTTAAACCATTACCAATTGCTAGGATGTTTTATGGTATCACTCATTTTGTCTTAGTAATATTTATAAATACAAACGGATGAAAAGCCTCCTCTTAGCTTAAGTATGGGTGAGTGCTTAAATGGTATTGTTCTATAAGGAGGTAAAAGGGGTAGGTTGGGCAACCGGTCGAAACAAGTTATCTTTTGGTGTTAGTTGAAACACGTGAGGTTGGCCATAATAAACATGTTCTGTCCATATTTTTCACTTTTCCTATATATAATGAGTATCAAATGTGCTTACAAAAGTTACATTAATTTTTTTATTTCAATAAAGGGGTTAAGTTTTTATTTTTTAATGATTCAGGAGATTTCATGCATTTAAAGTACTCCTTTGGGCTACTTTCAACCCATTTGACCTGTTTACTTAGTTTTCTTGTTGGCTATTAATTTTAGGTGCTTCACAAATCATTTAGTTTTCATAACTCTGTGAAAGAGGCTGGCAATCGATCGTCATTTACCAAGTCCAACCTACAGAAAAAATATTCCTCTGTGAACTCAAGTGTATCATTAGGTATCCCGTTAGAGCCGCCACCTGGAAATTTAGCTGCTTCTGGAATAGCTCTTCTGAAACCGCCACCTGGCAGGCCCAACTTGGCTTTAAAGACTCCACCTGGAAGGAACGACTTGTCTGTACACTGTCCCACTCTAAATACATCATCTCCTCATAATCTATCACTTGCAGCTGCAGCTCCAGCTACTTACACTTCTGCTTCTATCTGAGCTCCGTCAGCTAGACGAGCTCCTCATAATCCATCACTTGCAGTTTTTATACAGATTTAAAGAGCATAGAAAAAGAAAATAATTATGATGACGACAATGAGGCCGAAGACGAGTTTGGTGTGATTTTGTCTAATTTGGTGGAAGATTCTGAGAAGGATATAAGTTGGATGCTTGAAGAAGAAAAGAGAGTAATGGCGCTTGTGAAGAACACGGAGGATTACTTCCATGGACAGCCCGGGAAAGATGAGGGATTGCGATTGTTTGTGATTTTTTGATAATTTTAGATAAGGTGTGCAAAGAGATTACAAGTACTCCTCTATTAAGGCCATCTAAGCCAGCTGAGAAGAAAGACGATTCATCTTCTAAGACAATAGAAACGAAAGATGATTCATCACCTAAGACGAGAGAAACAAAAGATGATACATCACCTAAGACAGTAGAAATGAAAGATGATTCATCAACTAAGACAACAGAAACGAAAGATGACTCATCATCTATGACTGCAGATGCAAAAGGTGTTTCACTTCCTAGAACGACAGACACAAAAGATGTTTCACCACCTCCGACAGCAGTTGCAACAGATGTTTCATCTATGAGAACACAAACAAATGCTGTTTCGTCACCCCAAAACACTGATGATACAGAACCTGAGATGCAGGTAACTGATGACCAGCGACAGGAAACTGATCGGCTATCTGAGACGCAGGAAGATGATGATTTGAGACCTAAGAAACATCAAGATGATGGTTTACGGCATGAAACATTGGAATCCGATGATTCACTAGACAAGACACAGGATGATGGTGACTTACAATCTAAGACGCATGAATATGATGAGTCGCAAGCAAAGACAAGTGAAACTGATGATTCAAGACATGAAACGCAGGAGACTGATCATTCACTACATGAAACACAGGAAACTGATGATATTAAAACGCACAAAGATGAAGATTTGGGGCCTAAGACACACGAACTTAATGATTCAAAACATAATACACAGGAAGAAAACGATTCGCAACATAAGACGCAGGAAAGTAATGATTTGCAACTTGAGACTGAAAAGGAGGTTGAGGCAATAAGTGAAAGATCTTCAGAACCTCACCCATCCGCTTTTCGTGTTCCCCATGAACGATTTATTCCTGCCATTGCAATGAGACGGGTGGATACGTTTAGTTCTAGTTCAAGTTCAGAAGAGGACTAATCCATAGTTTTTTATTATGATATACCAGGTATTTCTGTTACACAGTTACCGTTCTATCTGTTTTACTAGAACCCTTATACTCCATTCCATCAAACAATAACATAAATCTGTTATGATCGTCTTCACTTAAAAACTCACATTTTTTTTTCTAAATACAACAGTATATAATTTGACTAAATTCAACACCATCCTAAGATGGAAAAAGTTAGGAAAACCTGTAACGAAATTGTTTGTCTTTCTAATATGACCTTATTTTGTGACTGAACTCGTGATGAATATGGGTTTTAGCTGGAGCAGAAAAGCGAGATGATAACATTGACTCTTTACTCAAACGGTAGCTGCTGTTTGATATGAAGATCGTTGCAAAAGAGTTCAAAATTCTGAACTGTGCATATTGCATACGAAAGGAACTTGATCAGAGGAAAACATTGATACATTTTGATTCTCCTCAATAAACCTTCAACAGTAGCAAGTGCAGGCAAAAGGTGCAGAAGATTTCTTAGGAAATGGGGAGAGACTAGCCATTGTGCAGTTTGTTAGAGAAACGAATGGCAATAATGTTGCAATTTTATTATATCAATCAATGTAGATTATAGTATATCTCAACACAAACTCTCTTCAAGCTTTGGTGTATAGTTGAGAAGAGGCTATAAGCTAGAAAGGATTGTACATTAAGATACAAAACTGCATAAGGCAGGGTTTTTTACCTTTACTGCTGAAATGGTATGTATCCATAGGCTAGTTCATTGTATTTATCGAGTAGGATGATGATAATTTTAAACACAAATAGGTGCAACAGGGAAAGCAATCTTGAATAGAGCTTGACCAAATAAAGACTTGAACCACTTATATCTATCAAAAGTTAGATATAGCAACACATCCAATGCTCCAAAGAGATCCACAACACTACATTGTAGGGAATCCAAAAAGGAAATCCAGATCAAGATTCACATATAAACAAATAACACATGCCAGTAGAAGTAGTATATGATTGAATTAAAACATTGAAACAGTGAATCTAAGAGTATTCACTACATTGACATATATGAACACACTATCTAATCCAAGCATTCACTGATGTCACTACCATAAACCCAGATCAAGAACCCAAAATGCCAAACCCAATGAGACACAACCATACCTAATTTCAATGTGATAACAACTCTCAATCAACAGTACATTTTATCTAATCTTCATCAACAGATGCCTTTGAAGAACCAGCAGCTTTCTTGGGTAGAAGGAGGTTGTGGATGTTAGGCATAACACCACCATTAGCAATTGTGACATCACCAAGAAGCTTGCTTAATTCCTCATCGTTTCTGACCGCTAATTGAATGTGTCTTGGAACAATTCTAGTTTTCTTGTTGTCTCTTGCAGCATTGCCAGCCAATTCAAGCACCTGCAAACCATAAATTATGAAGTTCATAATTTCCCAAGATATTCAAATCAAACCCTACGTATTTAAGTAAACAGACATTAGCTCATGTAATTGAAATTACATCAATAAAACCACATAAACAGACAGACGAAACCCAAGAATCTTGAAATCATCAATATACCTAAGAAGAATTTAAATTGACGTAATCAACAAATTCCCCCAAACGAAACCCTAGAAACTGCAACGCTACACAAATGAACATATCCATTTTCCAAAATCGACAATTGTCCCCAAAGACACAAACGAAACCCTACAACTTTCAATAAACGCAAACTAATTGATACGGAATCACATAAATCACTAATTTCCCCCAAATACAAAACGGAAACCCTAGAAACTTCAATGAAATAGAAATTAACAAAATTGACTGAAACTAGAAGAGAGAAAAATCAAATCACCTCAGCGGCAAGGTATTCAAGAACGGCGGCAAGATACACCGGAGCACCGGCACCAACACGTTCGGCGTACTTTCCGGCTTTAAGAAAACGAGCGATACGACCGACGGGAAACTGAAGGCCGGCTTTACTGCTTCGTGAAGTGGCTTTCTTCGCCACACCGGATCCTAGGGTTTTGCCTCTACCGGCCATTGTTGTTTACAGATCCGTTGGGAAAACAGATGGACGGAAATACGATTTCAATGTTGTGAAAATATAAGGAATTTGAGAAATTTGGTTGTGCGTGAAATTGGTGTGTTCGTTTATATATGATGGTTTGTTAGGTTTTGACCAATGAGATTAAATTACACGGATCACAAATAATGGCGGTGCGATTGAAACGGATCTGACGGTTAGATTTTAATAAGTATCAATATAACCACTGGCCTATTTCGTTGCATTGCTAACGTTTAAAAGAGATTCTAGGTTCTTATTGGGCTCCATAAAACTTTAGGCCCAAGTAGTCACCTAAATCATGGGCTACATTTTTGCATTTTTCTGGGCCCACTTTCTGAGTAAGCATGGTCATTTCGTGAAATCCAATAAATGGTTAATTACAGTATTGTTTAGAGATGTATAAAATTTCTTCCTTAAGGAATAAATGAAGGTTTTTGAATGGTCATGATGTTGATGACGTAAGCAGCTTATACTTGGATCACTAAAACTTAATAAAAATGAATGTGTTACTCCGTACTTTGTATATGACAAATAAGAAACCAAAAGTGATGCAATTATATCTCTTTTATGTGAGTTAAATAGTTGTGGCTATTATCGACGTCTATTTGTTGAGCTCTTGAATACAATAAATACTAAGAATCGATCCATTCATATGCAATTTCATTGGTAATCCTATCTTACCGCAACATCAAGAGTTATGCAAAATATATAATTCATTCGTGTTTTAGAAAGAGTAACTCACTGCAAAAAAAAAATGGGTTGACATTCTACTTGACCGGCCGATGGTCAGTCTACAGCGTACGCTCAATATTGTTTTCTACATATTGTTCTTGAGACAAAACGTATGGACTGGTTAGCACTGTCGATTATCTAACGTTTTTGCAAGAAGTAAGATTACTAACTCACTAGACAATATACATACATGTCAGATACAAGCATACAACTTCTAAGCTATCTTCGAATAATCTCGACCACATGCGCCACATTAACGTTGAACGATTTCTTGCATTATTTTCTTTATTGAGTTCTTTAAATAATGCCAAAGAGTTCTTGTCAATAAATGTGAAACGATGTTCTAATTAATCCGCAAGCTTACGTTGGTCATGAGTCGTGACTTTATTCACATTCTTCGTAATAATTGCAAACCATATGTTTACCAAATAGAAAAAGTAGTAATAATATAATGACAACAACAATAATAATGACAATATCCGTCACATATAAGACTACTTTTTGCATTTTCACTCGTGCAATGCATGTGTAATACTGGAACCCATAGGACCACTTCAATTTTTGTTTGAATTGGAAGTGTCTACGTGGACCCATATTCAAGAAGTCACTACCTACCTAGTAGCTCTTGAACAACAAATTGTTTCCAATTAACCTAAAGATTGTATTTCAGAAATATTTCTTAATTTCATAAATTCATACTTCTTATCTTCAAATTCATAGATATATGCATTTGCCATCTCATAACATATCAATATCTAACACTCTTGTAAAGAGTTTATATATTTTCTTTATAAAAATTAAATTTTAAAGATATAAAATATATATTAATCTTTTTATCAAATCATAAATTATTACAGTTTTAACCATTGATTGCATAATCAATATATTAAAACACCTTCCATATTAGAATTATGAAAAGTTTAACATATTTATAATAATATCATTTATATATTATTACACATTAACTATTATCGAATTTTTCTATTATCACAAAAGTCTTTAGATGAGTATATTACAATTGACGAAATACTGACATATTTATAATAAACTTCAAATTTCGCTCTTTAACGTGAAAGTATGCTAGTAGTAATAATAAAGTTAAGTCCCTATGTGCTTAGTAGACCACACAAGTCTAACCGCATTGTTTAGCAAATATTACAATCCTAATAACTTATTAAATAAATGTAATAGTGTATTTCTATTTCTAAGCATATATTAAAGGGAGAATTACATATATACTCAATATAAATTGGATAATTACATATTTCCTCAAAATACAAGTGTTCAGTGTATAACGTATAATAATTTTAAAGTATGTCTAAAAAAATATGTAATTATCCAACTAAAATTGAGTATATATATAATTGATCCTATATTAGAATATTACTAAATGCTTTTAAAGTGTGATGTGATGATGTCACAGTGACAATTTTAGTTCATAATCAATTTTTGCACCCTTTCTTCTTTGGTGGTTGACTACATGAACACGTTGGCAAAATATGATAAAAAATAAAAATAAATAAATACGCTAAGAATTAATTTTCTTTAAAGTAATACGAGAACGATATTTTCGTTATCTTCAATCGCTTTCTATGTGGTTCTATGGAGATTTTCTTGAAAATAGAAAAATATACATGTAGGTATTTTTGCAATAACCTTTTAGCTAGTTGTTTTTAGCCTAATAAATATCCAAAAACTAGACCATAATTTAAATGTTTTTCGGAATAGCTAATAATAATAATTATTATAAATAACTTAACATGTTAATTATGATATATATTATTTTTCTAAATCCATTATTAAGTAACAATTATGCTAATCATTTTCCTTTAATTATTTTTCTGCTTCTTCTCCTTAAAATACATCATGTTACATGATAACACTTGTAAAGTCATAGAAAGTATATGAATTAATCAATGGTTGCATAAATTCCAAGGTCGTCATGGATCACATACCATTAACTTACGAATTGATTGATACACTTATAGATAGGGTTGATGATTAATAAAATCATTAGATCCTCTTTTTGACCTTTTGTTTAACTTTTAATGTATAAAGTCAAAGCTAAAATGATGAATAAGTTAACAAAGTTTGTCAGATTTCAAAGTCCTTGAAAATTTGAAGGATCGAGGGAAATCGAGATACCGAGTTCACGACCAGATCAAAGATATCTTATGCTTTATTCAGTATCGATTGGTTCTTTATTCTGTTTGCTACTACTTTTTATAAAGTCAATTATGAAATAGAATTTGACTCATAATAGTAACTTATAATTACGGAGTATTTAAGATTTATATTTTATTTTACAGTTTTGTCGATAATAACCTTTAAGATTGTTATTAATCTTACACTTTTATAAAGGGTTTAGCTTTTTTTTCAACAAGTTAATTGTTTAAAGAACATGAATGACAAAAATACCCCCATCTTCAACGAAATAGACCAATTTATCCTTAACTGATTTTGAAAACTATTTGAGATATAATTTTATATTAAATGAAATACAATTTAATCTATAAATAAATAAGTGTACATTTGAAATACATGTTCATAAAATTATTATATTGTGATTAACAGAGATAAAATACATAAATATTGAATTGAAAATTCTAAATAGAATAATTACTCTGTTGCTTTATGTGGATTTCTGCTAGTAAAAAAAAACCTGCTTATAATAATTATTAGAAAAAAACTGAGTGTCGACGACTATGCCTACGTGATTGAAAAGGGGTTGACATACATACAATATTTTTAAATGTTAAAGGTCGTAGTTAACAAATAATTTCTTTTTATTATGAAAAAGAAATGTTCACAGCAGCCTTTAAAGACAAACTTGTATTCATTTTATAAATTGTTTTAAAGCATTCATCAGAAAGGTTTTCCTTCAGAGCTTTTTCGTAAAATGGTGTCATAGGTTTGTATAAAAAGCTCTGGAAAAATTGTTATGCTTCAATGATAAAAAAAAACTCCCATCCATCAAAATTCATTAATAATAATTTTATCTTATTAATAGTTTTATAAAAATATAAATAACATTGTAAAGCATTCTCCTATATGCCATGGGTATAAACAAAACTTATGAAATATCGCAGGTTTGAAACAGGCCGATTTTAAAAAGATTTTACTAACAAATTTTGCACCAGCACTCAGATTTTACGAACAACAACCTTATATTTCGTTCAAAGCTTTTTTATAAATTGATGTCATAGCTTTTGTAAAAAAATATTTTCTTCAAATTATAAAAAGCGCTAATCCCCCTAAATCATTATCATTAAAAAGTTATAAAAATAAGATAAAAAAGACTTATAAAATTTAAAGCTATGACTTCGTTTCTCTTTCTTATTTTATTAACAATAATCTAGCATAAGAAAAATATATTGATCAAAAACGTTTATAATGCTTACAGTCACCTATTACAGTATAAGAGTAACCGCTATGATCGACTTTAAAATCTCGTCGTCGATCTTGGTCTGTAGGCATAGTGGGAGGATCTTGATCGGTGTCACAGAGGTTGAAGCGTGGTTTCACACCAATCACTTTCAACGTTTTCAATATTTTATACTCTTCTATTTTAGCAGAAAAATTTTAAAATTGTAAAAATGATCGGTAGTGTTCGATAATAGGATAAAACTAATAAAAAGTGATTTGAAGAAAAACACTAACATAAAATGACATGACAAAATAGTTGGGAATCTGTAACAACCATATTAGGTGCTTTAAGACAATTAAGTTTAATAGTCAAAGTTAACAAAGCTAAAGACAATACTAATTGAACAAATAACGTGATTAAACTTGAGAGTTAATGATAAAAATAATTTTAAAAATTAAATACTCTTTGAATCAAATATTCGGCAGTTTTATACCAGTTCTCTTGAAATTGGATCATCGTTAGCGAAATAAAAGAGACATTTATGTAAATAAATTAAAATGCAAAGGTAAGTCTTCATTCTTCCTATCCACCCTCACCCTCATCCTCACCCCCATTTCTCCACCACCTGATGGCCGCTATCACCTCTCGGCTGCTGAATGTGACATTTATATTTACAATTTCTTTTAACTTGTTTATTACTTTATATTTCTAAATATAAGTTCTTAAATTTTATCGTTTTTCTTATTACATTATATCGTTGAACACATAAAGATCAAATTATATTATTGAATAATCACATGCGATTATTATGTTATATTCTGTGAATATCTTTGACAATCACAACAGTGGAAGCTATAAAAAAGTTTTTAAAATATCAAAAAAATTTATTTGTATTTTCCTTATAGCCTACAATAGTAATTTAAAAAGTAAATATTGAATGAATCCCGAAAAATGTGTTTTGTAAAGTTAAAATGTATTTTAAAGTTGTTCTTATATTCTTACGATATTAAACCTTCTTATTTTAACATTATCTTGTATATATATATATATATATATATATTACTTTTTTCTAGTTTGTAGTGATTCTTTATTTATTTAAATTTCTAATGAATTGGTAACAAGTTTTTAATTATTTTTTTAATACTAACAACTGATTTATTCAACTATGATACAATAATCATAATATTATTAGTAAATAATAACGATCGAATCTCCATTAACTCATTGGTTTCATCATTCAGTACAATTAGCTTTCATGATGAAAAACATTACCCCTTTTTCCTTTTCCTTTTACAATAGCGTTTTAAGCCGGCTATAGTTTCTACTCCATTCATATTAGTTATGTTCCTAAACACAAATGTGATGACGTACACCTAAAACTAATTTATAGACATTTGACCCCAACATAAATTAACAAGATCTGACATTATATACTTTGTTCGACTCTAAGTTATGTGTTCGAATTTCAATTCAGGTCATCTTGCTCACGTAATTTGGACGCTTGATATAAAAACCATAATCCAAAACATCACGTGGCAAAAAAAAGTGAAAAGCAGGTTTGTTATATAATAATAATAATAAGAATAATAATAAATTATAAAGGATATGAATAAAGTATATATAGTTGGGGCTTTGAGGCACATGGAAAAGGGACCAAGTTGTATTAGTCAAGCTTCTAAAATCTCAAACATACGATGCCTTTTTGTACCCAAAAAGTGGGCTTTCATACCTTCGAAAGTAACTAATAGAATCGAATTCTTCTTTTGCATGTTAATACTTTCAAATGACTACGAGAGCCACATATCCATCTCTATCCCATCATCACATCCTACCGTCGACTATTATTTTTTAGTCTTAGTTCTTTGTATTTTTTAAGTAAGGTAATTATATATATAAAAAAAACTCAACAAATACACTTTAAGAGAGCCTGTCGACCGTTTAAGTTTAGAGAATTTGAACTCGAGTGATGGACTAATTACAAACTATTTTTTAGAAAAACTAATTCATTGTATAAACTCCATCACTTAATTTTATATATTTTCAGACAATTAGCCTTTAATTTTTAGATAATGTATAATGTAAGATTTTAGATAGTTATAAAATTATGAAGAAGAAAGAAAAATAATCAAAAGTTGAGTTCTTGTAACAACTTTATAAACTTATGGAGTATTATTAAGTTGGAATTAGTACTTGTAAATGTACTAAATTATAACGTATATTATATTTATTCAACTTCATTTTGGTCTATTGTGTGATTTGAACTTACAGTAATGGCTATTGTATGTATTCAACCTCTTATTACTTGTAATCGATGATGTGACACTCAGTTTTGATGACGTGGCTATGACGTGTTAACTGACGTGGTGACTATATGGTTGCCATATCATCAATAATACGGACTACCGGATAAATAAATCATCGGCTGCATACAAGATCAATAATTGAAAGTTTGATACACGCAATAAATCTAAATGAAACTAGACATACATAATAGACTTTGAATTATACTTTAATAGATACCAAACAATAATCCTTATTAAGTTTTGAGTACAAACGATAAACTTATGTAATTTATAACTTTTTAATTTTAGAAGACGATAGAATTTTTTTTTGTTTTGAGTTTTAGATTAAATAGTCGTGTCTTTATATAGTATTATATAAATTTTATTTATTAGAATGCTTTTGTTTTTGATGCTTGGATGATTGAAGTCGTTTTAAATTATCAAATTATCTTATAATCGTTTACGTTGTTTATTATCTTTTATTGACATGTAAGTTTTTTTAAGCTCTAAAACAAACATTTTTAATTATTTTATTTATTTAAAAGTTGTTTTGGATCATATTATTATTTTTAACAATAGAGGTCCGTAACTTAAAAAGGTTGTGCTCTCTGCCGTCTATAATTTTCTAGATTCGTCGTTACTTTGAGTCTATATGAACATTAGCAATTTTTTAGTATATTTAGCTGAAAATCGTTAATTCTAATCATGTGAAACATGATTCTTAATGTTTTCCTAAAAAGTAAAGAAAGATAGATTTACTTTGGAACTTGAAGCAAAGTCTACCGACGGATACGGTCATACCGCGTAACGCGTTGGTCAACTTCAGTCAACCTGCTGAAATTACATCCTACACGTGTAACCGCACTTTGCATCCAGATTCTTTCATTTTTCTCCCTTGTTATTATTCTAAATTACAATATAAGCCCTTCAACTATATCATGGTGTTCAAGCATGATTCGTTGAGTGAAGAGATGTAACATGCATGACTTTTAGTTAAGAGTTTATAATTGAACAAAATATACTTCTATATCTCTATTTTGTCTATAAGACTTTTGAAATCATATTTAAATTTAAAATGAAAATACTGTGATGTATTAAACCAAGCCAAAACTAAAATACTTTTTCTTTTTTGAGATTAAACATAAAATTTATTTATAATTTATCTAACTGAACATATCAAACTTTTATCGATTTTAGATAAATAATTTCATATTTATATAAATATAAATTATTGTGCTTTCGCTCCTTCGTAACGTAGAGTTAAAATTAATAACTATATTATTGATTTTATTCTTGTACCACCAAACGATGATATAGAAAAATACACGAGTTCTATCTATTACTATTTTCATAATCCAGTCAATATGTAAATTTTGAATGCGTAAAGATATATATCACTACTTTACCCCACATATAAATTCAATAGCTTTAATTACATACAACAACTTTAATTTAGCATATATGATATAAGTAAAACATAAGATATTTTAGGATTTAATAAAATTAATAAAAATAACAAAATGCAAGCTTTACGGGTTAAATTCTAGATTGTAAATAAATTCATATAAATTCGTATATGAAAAAGAGTTATTTAAAAGAATACATGAACTAAAAACGTTAATTATAAAATGCAAATGCTAAAAATAACATAATTAACAAACACAAAGCAGTACCATGTAAAGGAGGGGACTGTTTTTATCAAATAAGAATAGTTATGGGCACATTTGAATCGGAATGGAATGAACCTAATTAATGGTCCAAATTTATCCATGGTATTTTATTTTAATTATATATAAAGATATTTTTATATCATCTTTGTAAACAAACGTTTCATCCGGTTTCTTGTTTCGTCGACCATAAATCAACAAAAAATATAATATTTATAGCTTATAAAATTGAAAATGGAAATCACATGCTTCAATGTTTAATTTAACGAACTTAAAATGTGCTATATAACTGCAACTAACGATACTAAACTCCTACTCCATTGGTCAAAATGAGAACAGTAAGTATAAGAATATGTGAAACAGTAGCGGAGCTAAGGGGAGTTGGAGGGTGCTCAGCCTCCCTCAATTAGCCTTGTAAATTTAATATTCAGGCCCATGACTCACGAATCAGCCTTGTAAATCTAATATATTTTGCAAATTAGCGTGCATTTACCTATTAATCTTTATAAATAAATTTAGTAAAAGTTATTCCATATATACTCAATGATGTTCCGTCAATTTAGATATTTATTTGTTCTGTAATTAAGCGTGATTAAACGATGATGATGAAAAAGGGTTATCTGTAAATATATTAAATAATATTGTGATTATAGTAGATAGCGTGTTACAAATAGCTGTAAATGGTTATAGTAGGTGAAGTGTCACATAATTATCAAACTACTCGTTACAAAAAAGGTTATGAAACTAAACAGTAAACCCAAATGTTGGTTATGTAAATAATTTTTAATTAACCAGCGTTTTTATAATTCAACAACGAATATATAAAGTTGTTACACAGGAGCGTGTAGACCACTCTCCATGATCGCGAAGCTGGAGTACAGATAAAAATAACAATAGGAGTATGAAATAGGCAAGAATGTTCTCTTTCTAGTGGTATGGTCGGCGTAGGTCCGTTAAATTCCCGTTAACTATTTGTTATGTGGCATTGTGGCGCAACGCTATCAGTAACGCCGCGTTTGACGGTTCCGTTATCTTCCGTCATATTCCCCCAGCCTCTGTATATAAGTTCATCAGCCGCTTGTTTTATCGAATCTCCATCAGTTTCGTTTCCTAAATCCTGAAATTTCATACATCATCCAAGTCCCAAAAAAGAGAAAAAAACATTTATCATTTATACAACCGTAGACACAGATATATATATAATTAACTTACAGGTCCGATCTTATCTATCAGCTATCACAACTTAGACCTAATCCATCTTCTCGTTACAGGTATGTTCAAGACTCTCGTCTGCCACCTATCTGTTGAAATGCTTTAGAGAATTTTTATTTTTATTTTTCAATCTGATTGAAGGTCTGTTTCTGAAATTATATAGTTTTATTCAGGTGAACGTCAAGATTTGTGTATAACATGTTTGTTGAAATGCTTAAGTGAAAAGGTTTTGGTTTTTACCCCTTACCTAAATACTTTCCATTTGTTGGTTTACTTCATTAATTTAAGAGAGTCAAATAGTTGATTTTTTATTTGGAGTTTGGTTGGTGGTTGAATTATATTAAAAAACAACAGATTTGATCATATATACACAAATCTAAATTTATAAATCCTGAGGATATATGCTTTCAGAAACCTGTCGACACCTGCACAGGTGATATCATTATTTTTTTTGGGGGTTGACATAGATTCCCACGACTCCACGAGTAGATCTTTTATTGCCCTTTATTTCTAGTTATTTCAGAGTTGCTGTAGATTAATCAGTTTAATTCTTTGCGTATCTTTCATGAGATTTAGGGACCTCTTAGCGAAAATTATTGAAATATCACATATTTCTTGACATGATCTGATCAAAGAGTATATGTAAGTAAATTTATGTATTACCATCTTTGCATCATTTCAGATTAATAAAGTTTGTTAACTGTTTTTAACAATATGTTAATGTGTCTGCAGCATCTTATGAATTGCTAAAATTCATTAATTGTTTAGAAAACCTGGGCTTGGTTATATTCAAGACTATAGATTCAACTATATATTATATTTGACCTGACTTTCTCCTGGTTTCGTGTTTTGATGTTTGTTTGATTAATCGATTTATATAACAATAATCACTCATATTTACAAAAGCAGGAACTTTTACTAGAAGTATGCTTATATTTTTCAATATTATTGCAGGCTTATTTGTGTATTAAATCCTAAAGTTGGTCCATAGAGCTTTCAGTTGTTTTATTAAACAATCAAAAACTAACCTTGCGAACAAGAAAATGATGTACAACATCTGATGCTTGTCTGATAGCATGGGCCCAGAACAATTTTATGGTTATAAATTGACCGGTCAAGGCTTACCTTACTCCCCTTCTTACCCTCAAAAGCCCGTGGTTCCCACACAGCTGATCGGATCTCTGAAGTTTGAGGCACGAGACTCCCCCAACTGTCCCTTTGTAAGTCCTTTTGATTCAGAAACGTTCACTACATTGAGCTCTGGTGCTAGTCCTTCGTCCCTGGAAGATTGTAGCTCGTTTAACCAATCAGGCTCATCTACTTTTGTGCGAAGTAGCGGTAATCAGTATATGAAAAATGCTCTTCAGGATATAGAGACTACTCTAATGGCTCCAGATGAGGAAGTATCCACGTCCATGAACCCTCCCTCCGGTCAAACAAGGTGGCCACAGCAGTTGACCCATGAACCCACTGGTTCAAAGTTGGTGCACCCCCAGGCTGTATATGGTCCAAGATATAGTCTATCCGGGAATACCAATAATAATAATAATAATAATGATAATAATAATAATCTAAAGCAGTTGCTTATTGCATGTGCAAGTGCTTTAGCCGGGAACAAGATTAACGAGTTTGAGGTATTAGTTGAACACGCACGGGCTGCCGTATCTATCAGTGGCGACCCGATTCAGAGGCTAGGAGCATATATGGTGGAAGGGTTGGTGGCTAGGCGGGAGTTATCCGGGAATAATATATATCGAGCCCTAAAGTGTCGGGAACCTGCAGGGAAAGACTTACTTTCTTACATGCATATTTTATATGAAATGTGCCCTTACTTGAAATTCGGCTACATGGCTGCAAATGGTGCTATAGCTGAGGCTTGTAGAAATGAAGACCGAATCCACATCATAGACTTTCAAATAGCTCAAGGGACTCAATGGATTACTCTTCTGCAAGCACTTGCGGCTCGACCGGCCGGGCCACCTCATGTTCGTATCACCGGAATCGATGATCCTGTCTCGAAATACGCCCGCGGAGATTGCTTAGAGGTAGTGGGGAAACGTTTAGAGGCAGTTTCAAAAAAATTCAACATTCCAATCGAGTTTCATCCGCTTCCAGTTTATGCCCCATTTGTAACTAAAGAGATGCTTGATGTTAGAGCCGGTGAAGCCCTGGCGGTTAACTTTCCGTTTCAACTTCACCACATGCCTGATGAGAGTGTTGATGTGAATAACCCTAGAGACGAGCGGTTAAGAATGGTGAAGTCGCTTTCACCCAAAGTGGTTACTCTAGTTGAGCAAGAATCAAATACAAACACAGCCGCCTTCTTTTCAAGATTTGTGGAAGTGCTTGACTACTACTCTGCAATGTTCGAGTCAATGGATGCAACGTTGGCACGGGATAGAAAAGACAGAATAAACGTGGAACAACACTGTCTGGCTCGAGACATAGTCAACATCATAGCTTGTGAAGGTAAGGAGAGAGTAGAAAGACACGAGCTTTTTGGGAAGTGGCGGTCTAGGTTAACAATGGCAGGTTTTAAACAGTATCCATTGAGTTCATATGTGAATTCGGTCATCAGACACTTGTTAAAGTGTTACTCGGAGCATTACACGTTGGTCGAGAAAGATGGAGCTATGCTGTTGGGATGGAAAGATAGGAATCTTGTATCAGCATCTGCTTGGCACTGAATGTTAAAGAAAAAGTTAAGTTGATAGGAGTAAGTTGATATTGGTTTTACTATACTGTTTTTTCCCCCTTATAATCCAAATGACCCTAAAATAAGATTTGTGTATTTGACATAGAGGTGGGGGTGTTTGGTTTAGTAATGTTAGTTATAATTACATTTGTTTATTTTTTGGTAGAGTTGTATGAATGGAGAATTGAAATAGATACTTGCATGCTTTTTCTATGATTCAACTTCTTTTGGATTTATGGTTTTTATAAAGCTTCTATTTATTGGTTGTATACATAATCATCATAATCTTGTTTAAATGAAGCGGGTATAGGAATCCAAGTAGGCCGTATTTAGAACTGCAGTTGAGATGAGACAGCTCAAGCTCGACCTCGACTACAAAAACTTAGTATGAGAGGTTGAATAACTGGAAAGTAGCAATCAAAGTTAAGTTTGATTTACTCTGTTTGTAGACATAGCATAGTGGTGGCAGTCAATTAATCTATAATTAAGTTTAATTTGAAGATACGTTAAGTTCGGACAATGTTGATATATAAACCTGATTTATAATTTTCATTCGTAAGCTTGATCAACCTTTGTTTCCTAGTCCTTCAACTCAACAGAGTTTCTTAATTCGAGACGTCGGTTTAAACATCATGTACCATTTAAGTTACGTGGCTCTCCGTATTTATCAACGAAGATTTGAACACATTATAAACCTTGAGTTGTACATGATCTATTACTAATTAACTTTCATCAAGCTTTTTGCTTTGCAAATAAAATAAAAAATAAAATAACTATCATCAAGCTTTAATAGGTACGGAAACTGATCGGTTCGGGGAGCTCCGGCGAGGGAACTTGCGTCATGAACATTTTCATAAATTTGGAGAACTGAAACCAACATAATTAAGTTATAACTTTCATGTAATTGTAAAGTAGATTATAATTCAATAGTTCACCGGGTAATACATGTGTTTTATATTAATGTGATAAAAAATAATAATATTATTGTTTGATAATGCGATTATCATTGTCTTTTAATAGTTCACAATGCAAGTATATGGTTAACATCCACACTGCAATGCGTTTATTTATGTGTGATTTTTTTAGGCGAGCAAGCCAAAGACTACTAAGTGTCTCCGACCTGGAGAAGTAGTCATTTATTGCATTCATGGTATGTGTTGATTGTCGTGTTGTGAGTATGTTATTTATCTGCTGTAATGTCCATTCGCCCAATTGATCAGCTTGATAATTACAAAAGCAATTAATTAGATGATAATAATGGTATTTATTGTCAACCTGTCAAACTTTTATTTTTTAGTTAACACGTTAGATTTTTCATTTAAATTAACGATGGGTTAATTATATACCAAACTTAAACTGAATACAATGTTATTAATAACTGTATTCATGGAATACGTATTTTACCTACATAAATAGCAAGAATTCATATAGTGATCGAGTATATTTGTGTAAGTAACTTGAAGGTAATATCAAGCAAGGTTTCAAAATTGACAATGTATCTTGTATAGGAAATTTTCAAGTGAGCCAAACTTCCCATTACCATAGCCATTTGACCCATGTTAATAGTTAAACCTCTTGAGTCCCTTTATCTTGGAGCGCATCATTGGTAAAAGTGTGTGATAAATATTCATGCAATTTATCTATTCCAAGTGATAGGTCAAATTCTGCCAGTAATAATTTATTTTTATTAATTTACGTATGTTTGCCAACTGCCCCAATTGAGTCATAATGAGCCGAACCCAATAAGAAAAAATTACTTGATGTTACGTCCCTTTTGTTTACAAGTTCATTAATGTTTTAGATGTGGTATTGTTGAAATATAATTAAGTGATTGTTTGATCTTGCGAGTCTGATTGACTTTTACAAGCTACATGTTTGGGTGTATGTGATTATGTATAATACTTTGATTGTGTACCGTTACTTAAAGTGTATATACTTTGATTGGCCTTATTCGGTTAATGTTCATTATTTAAATATACTTATTTAATAATTTAGATATAATTAAAAATAGAAGATTATTTATTAAGAAATACAAATTTTGATAGGTGGTAACTTTTATCAAATTAAAGTGAGATAACTTGAATATTAATGATAACATATCCTTTGAGGATTTGAAGATCAACATGCGAAAAATACCGTATTAATTTACTTGAGATCTTATAGAACAAAATATTGCTCACTAAAACGTAGTAATAGAACAAAATATTGCTCAAGCAATGAAAATCATGCACATTATCGCCAAATCAAACGGCAAACATCTCCCTTGAAATGTCTACGTTGTCCTAGATGAGGAACCTAAGAGTATTGATCACACAGAGACGAGAATTGAAATGAAAGAAACTACCACGGAGTCGGTAATAGACGTGATCAAGTCACCAATAATGCGCAAGCGTTTATTTCTTCTGATGGGAATAAAATTCACATGCTCGGTCATGTACTATGGGCTGAACTTAAACGTCATGAACCTTAAAACCAATCTTAACCTCAAAGTGCTACTTAATTCAGCTGCAGAGATGCCAGCATATCTTTTGACCGCAATCTTGATAGGTAGGTTTTGGGAGGAAGCCGCTAGGAGTTGGAACACAATGGTTCAGTGGGGTGTTCAGCATAATGGGCAACCTAATCAGAAGAAGTCAAGGGAGTGGGAAGGCAGTGAGAATGGCGTGTGGGACTTTGGGAATATTTGGGATGGCAGGGACTTATAACTTGTTATACATATACGCAATGGAGTTGTTTCCAACAGTACTCAGAAACTCAGCTCTTGGATGTGCGCGACAAGTGGGACAATTAGGGGACATGTGCCTTTCGTGGTCGTTATGGATGGCAGTATTCCATTTATGGTCTTCAGGGCATGTGGAATTGTGGGAGGGATTCTTATGTTTTACCTACCAGAAACATTAACCAAGCCGTTATACAGCACCATGAATGGAGAAACATTAAACAATGCGTTATAGGACCATTTGAATCAAACGATGGATGAGGAGAACAAGTTTGGTAATCGAGTAAAGGATGGTGGAATGAAGAACGATTATCAACACCATTAAAATTATAAAAGAAACTCCTCGACATAAAGAATATGGCGTACGTTTTTTTAATGTTTATGGCCGAAGATGTTTCAATAGGTTCTGTTTCCTTATAGTCCATTTCCATTATAAACTTATTACATTAGTTTTTTACAGTTTACACATTTTAACTATATTTTCTAGGGGTGAGCAAAAACCGAAAAACCGAAAAAAACCGAAAAATCCAAACCGAAAAAACCGAACGGTTTGGTTTTTGAATTTCTAAAAACCGAACCATTCGGTTTGGTTATGGTTTTCGGTCTAAAAACCGACCAAAAAAACCGAACCAGACTGAATTTTTAAAATATCACATATATATAAATACATATATACAAAAATGTATACAACATGTATATGTATGTATATTTAACTATTTAAAGTAAAATTTTGGACTCATTTATAATATATATAGAATATATGTGGATAATATATACAAATATATGCATATAAAATGTATATTTATAAAAGTATTTGACAAATAAGCTTAATTGGAAAAACTGAAGCGAAAAAACCGAAAAACCGAAACCGAAATAACCGAACGGTTTGATTTTTAAAAATCCAAAAACCGAAATTTCGGTTTAGTTTTCGGTTTTAGCCAAAAACCGAACCGAACCGACCCTTGCTCACCCCTAATATTTCCTTATAGAGGCCCATATGCAAAATCTTATGCTACAGTAACTGTAAGCTAAAAGTAAACAACAGTTTATCATTTTTATAAACATCAATAAGATAATTACTAAATAAAAACACCACATAAGCAGCTTTTCTAAACTCCTAACCAAATTACCAAATGACTAAAGAAATTTGTTTGTTGTGTTAACCTACCAACAGCCTCTAATCATATATACCCTAAAGTTCGATGATCAGTTCAATTGCAATCTCTAACAAAAATGTTAGTCAAACTTATACAGACACAATGAGCACAACGGATCTCTCAACTCTATCCTCATCAAAATTTCTTTCATCAATGAGATCAGACTTGTATGCAAGGGTATATATGGTACCTTGTTACTTGATTGTTCACTAGCAAAGCATGGTTTGTATCACTTACAGCCCCACCATGCATCTGTTTACCTGGTTATCTCCAAGAATCTCTCCAATGAGTTTGTTGATTGAATTTCCTCTAGCCTAAAAAATAAATCAGGGAATAACACTCGGTCTTTTAGGCCAAAAGTTGTTTGCCATACAATCTTACTAGGAATGGAAGGGGTATATACCATATCCAAGTTTCATAAGGTAATATACCTTGATTCCAATTGCCATAGCCGTCTTCAAATTGACAATTTCACCTAACTTAAATGATCCCCCATTCTTATCTTTGATAAAGATGACAGGCACTTCCCTAGAGGAGGCCAGGCTTGGCAGGTGCTTTGTAAGCCCTCGAGGATTGCAATCCGTAGCTATAAGTATGGCCTGTAATGTACACACACACCAACATTAGGATTTAAGTAGTACGTTAGTATAAAATACCTGAACAATATATTTGAAATCAAAATTGCAAAATCAAGGAAAACAAGCCAAAGTTGAAACAGTTTATTAGTTAAAAGGAAACTTGCATAAAAGGTAACCAATTTTTGTCTAATTTCTGTCTTGGGTAGCACACTTAACTTGCATTCACAATAAGGCTGAGAATTTGAAGGTTTTAATGAAAGAACTTCACTTTATTTATTTTTACATATAGTTAAGGTAACTGAACTGGTTACCCTGTTAAAAAGACAATGTGGCAGCTGACGTTTTAGTGATAAATGACCACATTGACTATTTCCAGACATGGAGCTAAAATGTCGCTGGCAAAGCTTTTAAGAGCCGGTTAACTTAGAAGATTACCCTGAATGAATCTTTCTTGAAAGTTTGAGCCTTTTCCAAGTAGAAATAAAGTTTGTTACCCGAAACAATAAGAATAAAACAAAGTTTGCAACTGTTTTATGCAGTTTTCCCTTAAATCAAAGTAAACAGAGTAAATAACCTGCAGTTGGAGGGAAGGGGAGTTAGAATTACGACTGGCACAAAGAGCATTTTGTGGGGGAGAGGTTATAGATCCAATAACCGGTGGCATGCGTTCAAGAACACGGGTCACATCGTTGACACCAATCGAAAATTGTTGCTGATAAGGAACACAATAAAAACATAATCAGTTATAGACCAAAAACTGTCAAAACTTATTAAATTGAACTGAAAAAACATAAACATAACCTTGAGCCAAATTTTATAAGGTAAAGATTCATCTGACAGCCTGGCTAACTTCATTTCTCTGCTCCAAACACGATAAATTGTAACTGTCAGTTCATTGGCATGTAGTCAATGCACCGGCATATTATATACATTATATATAATGTACAGCAATAGCAGTGTATCTGTGTGTTACCTTTGAACTGAGTTGAGAAAATGAAGAAGACTCTCACCTTCATATGAACTAAATAAATACATAAGAATTAAAGTTCATAGTTAGTTAAACGAAATCAAACCGAAAACACAAGTAAAGATGTAAAATATAAAGAAATTTATTTACTTTGGCTGTTGAGGAAAGTGGTCAGCAGAAACTTTCTGCGGCAAAACTAATGAACTTTTGTTTTTGTTTTTAATCCGCATCTTGCACTGGACAGCGTATTCAATCCAAGCTTCTATAACAGAAATCTGAACAGCAATAATGTTAGTATAAATGCTAAAAAATACTGTAATGAAGAATCTAGGATCACCAACCACACACCACATTGATGATAAATCAATAGTTTCAAAGCTTGTGTGTTAGTTTGAGATGAAGCTTCTTCTAAAACTGAAAGAAATTCAAATATGTTCTATATCTATTTATACTTATAATAAGCATTTCTGCTTAAAAAAAATATGCCCCATGAAACCTTTAATGTAAGGGAGAAAAAAAAGACTCTGTTTAACACATTTGGACCTCAACTTAAACGCTTTAACACTTGCACAATCGAGTTTAACGCTTTAGCACCTGATTTCGCACACCAGTATGCCGGATATACAACCTTTCCTCTGCGAATTCGGCCAAACTCTATCCTATTGATTTCGCTTCTTTGTCAAGTAAAATGTGATCGGAAAAAGTTGAAAACCCTAACTTACAAGCAAACAAGTAAGCCCAAATATATTTTCAAAGCATGGGGATCAAGAAAATCATCGTAAGTGAAAAATATGTACTAAAAATCTTGCACAAAAGGAAAACCTTGCATAAATAAATATCATTTACGTCAACTACTGGACAATTTCGTACAGAACGATAAAATATCGCACAGAAAAATAAAACATCGCACACAACGAAAAATTTAGCATAGAAAGATAAAATTTCAAAACAAATAATTTGGCATAAAAGTTTAAAGTCGGCCCAAATCGCATAAAGTGCATCGGTAAATACTAAGAGTCGGTCCTTAATCGAAACTAAGCGACAGTGTTATGAAGGTAATTTTCCCTAGAGGAAATATAATATAATATATAATATTATAATATAAAAATATAATTATAATTATAATTTGATACTTATAAAGAAAAGCCCTAATACAAATATCGGCGCAATTTTTAGAACTGATAAATAATTAATTAGTAGAACACATAACTAACATAAAGAAGCTATTAAAGAGGGCAATGAGATGATAGTACCTGAGAATCGTGGCGTACGCAAAACTTAACAAACTATTAACCCAGAATGGCAGAATCTACTGCTTTTTATGTTGACTCACCACCTGGTTCGAGCATTTTATAACATTCCCTCCCTGCCAAAAGCCCAAGCCCAAGCCCACTTCAAAATTTGAACAGAAATAACTTAAAATATTTATTTGTTAAATTAAGAATTATCTTATGACAAAATGAATAAACTAAGCGAAATCAATAATTCTCGCATTTATTTGTTTATAGTCTTTGACCTAATGATACGTGTATGACTTTACGTACATACGTGTGATTGTGCATTATAAGTCGGGAATTTAAAGAATTAAAAAAAACAAAAGCAAATCTAGGATAATTATATGCCCTCGTATGTTAAAGATTCAAATGTGTGGGTGTCCATATATTTGTATATAATCTAAGGTTGCGTTTGGTTCAAGGAATTAATTGAAATTTAACGAAATTGGAATTGACATTTCATTAATTAATTTGTTTGGTTAAATAATTTATAAAGTAAATTTCCATTAAATTCTTTCAACTAAACGAATTGAAATTTTATTTTCTTTGATGAATTTCAATTCCTTTAAAACCAAACACAACCTAAGTGTTTCGTATGAGTTTTAATTAATTAATTAATTAAAAAGAAATGTTAGTTGAGTAGTTTTCCAATCTTAATTTTGCTTGACGAAACATCTTTCTAGTTGCTACATTGATTGTGGCTAAACATTACCTCCAACTCTTTGATCAAAGATTAATTAATTAATTATATATATGGACGTGACAAATGGGAATTTCTATGCATTAACATATATAACAAAATAGTTTTTATTCTTTTTATTTTAAATAATATTTTTCTAAGACAAAGTTATGTAACTTATACTAATTGAATTGAATTATGATATAATATAATGATTACAAAAGTGAAAAAAGAATAAAAAAAAAAATAGTGATTAAAAACGCGCACAATAGGATGGTAACTAAACTCACTTAAACTATGTTGATAGAGATGTTAATAATTATCATAAGATCATTGTTTAAAAGACCAAAAGTTAGATTAATCCGTCATTAACGTCGACATCACGAAAGAAAATAATACGCACGATTTTAAACAAATAAAATGACTTCTATAATTATGTTAATGTTAATGTTATTATCATTATTATTATATTATATTATTATTATTATTATTATTATCAATAATAATTATTTATTATGATTATTATATGGTGGTTATATCGTTCGGGACGTTGCTTTCAAAGGTTTCTTAACTTCTTTTCCATTTTAAAACAATTTATGCTTCACATATAAGACAAGTTGCTTTCTAATACCAAAAAGGAAAAAAAGAAGAAAGAGAAGAACAAAATTGTAATTTATTATGGTATTAGTTTGATGTAAATTGTAAATGAGAAGGACATTTGAATCCCAATTGTTAAACAAACTCATTGATTTATATCTAGGTTTGCCTTGACTATATGTATATGTGTAACACTTAGATTTATCCTACCAACTTTTATGATTGTATCATGATTTAGATTCAACATTAGACTTTAGATTTAGATGAAGCTAATAATAATAACAACATAATTACATTTGATAAAATCAAACAATGATATAATAGTAAAAGAATCTTATCTTAAATACAAATATAATATTACCTAGGATGCTTTATAAAGCAAACTAAGAACATGCATAAATCAAAATTAATCTTTGACTTATTATTTAATATTATTATTTAATATTAATAATAACCGACTTATTATTATAATATTAATATTAATATTAATTGATATACCTCACATGCAATATACATTTCAATATAAATAAAAAAATAAAAAGTTCATTAAAAATGTGTCATGTGAGATGTTTAATCGAAGAGAAAAATACATTAATTTTTATAATGCAATGTTTATAATTTTTTGACTAACTGCTTTTGAAATATTCAATTTTCAAAAATATAACATTTTATTATTTTGATAAAAATAAACAGTTAAATTTATTTTTCTATACTTAAGAAAATATATTCTTAAATGAATTTTCTTTAAAATATTATTATATTTGAATCTAGGAAAAAGAGAAGAACATTACACAAAATTATTAAATTCTAAGAAAGCTAAATCTTAATGTTGTGCGATAGTAAACAACCCAATAAAGATAAGGTCCAACTATTCTTTAGTTGACCTGATAGATCGAACCGCTTTTAAGTTATCCTTAATTATAGGATGCGTCACACCCCTCCATTTCTTTTTCATACTTTATTAGTTAAAAATAAAAATAGAAAACAATATTTAATCTTCTTTTATTGTTCTTGCCCTATATAAGTTTTTGTCACTGATAAAATAGTTCACCGCCAAAAAATAACAGTCTTTAAACTATAGACTCATGAAAAAGATTAATATTATTCTGCTCTTGTTATTTACAACTTGTATGGTATCAAAATTAGAATCCACAAGCAGAAGTGATTTCCCAGATGGATTTACATTTGGAACTGCTTCTTCAGCTTACCAGGTTTTCTATCTATCTTTTTTTTTTTGTTCATTCTGTTAGAAATTTCATAAAAACATGTTTATGGGCATGAAAAGAAATGATCAAATTGGGTTGTTTGTTAATGGCAGTTTGAAGGTGCAGTTGATGAAGGAAATAAAGGAGATAGTATATGGGATACTTTTTCAAGGCTGCCTGGTAAGTATAGTTCATATTGTATAAATTTATGTATTGTATTTTTTTGGAAAGCTAAGTATAGTTCATATTGATTCAAATAGGGTTAATTTAATGGTTACGATGATGATACTAACAGGAAGGATATTTGATTTTAGCAATGCTGATCAAGCAGTTGATCAATATCACAGATTCAAGGTTCAACCTTTTTTCTTTTTGGGTGGAAACTTAAGTTCTACTCAATTCAAGATTCATATTATTTTCTTTACTAAGCAGCAAATGAGTTCTTTTTGGTGACTGAATTGATTTATATTTATTTTTTAATTTATCAGGATGATATTGAATTGATGAAGAATCTGGGAATGGATGCTTATAGATTCTCAATATCATGGTCAAGAATATTTCCAAGTAAAGTTATTTTATCACATCTTAATCAAATAATGTGTCTTTGAAAGTAGCAGATGACCTAAAATGTAAGTTGATGTTAACAGATGGAACAGGCATACCAAATCCAAAAGGGATTGAATACTACAACAACCTCATTGATTCTTTACTGGAAAAAGGTCATTTTCTGTCTAAAACATAACGATAAGATGTAATTTATGTCATAACGAATGCCATAAGAGAAAATAGTATCAGATCCTATGATGGTATTTCTAGCAGGAATTCAGCCCTATGCAACTTTGTATCACTGGGATCTTCCACAAATGCTTGAAGATAGATACGAAGGATGGTTGGATACTCAGATTATGTAAGGAAGTCAAATACGTTACAGATAATGTGAATACTAAAATGAGGCTTACAGATAATGTTTGTGTTTGTAGAGAGGACTTCAAGCATTATGCGTTGACATGCTTTCAAGAATTTGGGGATAGAGTGAAACATTGGATCACCTTTAACGAGCCTCATGGATTCGCGATACAAGGTTATGATTATGGTATTCAAGCGCCAGGGAGGTGCTCGTTTCTCTTTCATCTACTGTGTAAGAAGGGGAAATCATCTGATGAACCATACATTGTAGCTCACAACATTTTGTTGTCTCATGCTGCTGCTTATCGTGGCTACCAAAATGATTTTAAGGTACTCCTACCCTAAAACATGACAAAAATAGAAACCCCATTTCAATAAGTCTTTAAAAAAGTGTATGTGTGCGTCTATGCCCTATGGTATCTCTCTGCAAGTCCTGCAATCGTGTTGGTAGGAGTAGATGTTAATATTTGGACCCATTTGCCTATTAATCGGTAGATTTGGGTTGCATTTTATATCCAACGGCTCAACTTGGTAAACTATACTATGTAAAAGTTAGTTAATGTGTAAACGGTTCAACTGGTTAAAAGTTTTTAAATGCTTATAACCTGCTAAATTAGCTTAGTGTTTTAACAAGATAGTTTTTATACACCGACTTAACACATTAATTTAATTTAATTTAATTAACTATATATAACAAATTAAGAATCTGTAAAAAAGTGTCGATGTGTCAGCCCAACCCGACCCCGTTTTCATGCCAACCCATTTTTTAGCCTGTTACCCAACCCACCTACCCCACCCATTTGTCCACCTCTTGTCAAGAGTAACTCATGAATCTCTAAATGATTTGAATTCTCCAGGAAAAACAAGGAGGTTTAATTGGGATATCATTAGATATCAAATGGTATGAACCTTACTCTGACTCTGATGAGGATCAAGAAGCTGCAACTCGAGCAATGGATTTTGAACTTGGCTGGTAATACTTTGACCATAGTAATTAGAGGTGGAAACTTCAGCCCGATTCTGGGTATTCGTTGTTTCTAACTGGTCAAATGTGTGAAAAAAATATTCAAAAGGGAAATATATCGTACAGGTCAAACTTTAGTAATCCACCGAAATGTATTTTAACGCATACTATCTGCTAAATCGCTTTATTAAAAACTGAATATGACCCATCAAGCTGAAAGAGTTAATCTTAATCCACACCAAAAATAATTAGAGTATAAAAACTTGGACAAATTCAATCTGCAACGAAATTTACCCGTTTGACCATCACCCAACTCGCTCATTTTGCACCTCTGAAGTAAGGTTTTGAAAAAATGGTAAAATTGTTATGTTGGGGGTAAAATCAATCTCACTGTGTAACGCAGATTAAAGTGAATCAGGTTTCTTGATCCTTTAATGCTCGGAAACTATCCTCTTTCTATGCGGACGCAAGTAGGTGACCGACTACCCGAAATCACTCCTGATGTTTCAGAATTTATCATTGGTTCCTTGGACTTCGTCGGCATCAACCATTACACGTCGCTGTATGCGAAAAATGACAGAACTGGAATCCGAAAATTTATACTGAGGGATGCCTCTACTGATGCCTCTGTTATTACATCAAGTAAAGTAACATTATCTATTTACCTATTCTTTGGTATAAAGAGTAGAATTTGAACTGATTAGTGGTTGTTCTTGTGTAATGTAGCTTCTAGAAATGGAGAATCCATTGGAGAAACAGTAAGTCTTAAACTCAGTGAATTGTAGAATCTTCATTGGAGAAATTATACAGAAAAACTGAACGATAAACTCTTATATCACTAGGCTGCTTCAAGTTGGTTACGCATAGTACCGTGGGGATTAAAAAAGTTAGCAGTATACATTAAAGACAAATATGGGAACCCACCATTGATCATCACCGAAAATGGTAAGTGATTCAAAGACTCTTAACCTTATAGGTGGAAAAATGGGTAGGTCGGACATGTTGAGTAATGGGTCAAAAGAGATTTGGATAACAATGATATATATTTGCCACTGGTAGGGTTGGGTTGATCCAGACCACTTTTCACCCAAAACCTTTGCCTTTTCCTTTTTATTAATTACTCAATGGTCAATTTGGACAACTTACTATCTGTTTGACATGTCTCCTTTTAATCAATTTTTGGTTTTCCATTTCACACGTTAAAGATAATGCATGACCTGCATTTACGCATCTATATAAATAAATGTGGTGACTCCATTTATTTCTTTCTATTTTTATCTTTTCGGAACGTTGAGTCACGAATACCACCCCTACTTAAGCCTAACTATTCAACTCAACATATATTGACCTCGGATCATGCAGGCATGGATGACCCAAACAAAGCGCATATAGATCTAGATGAGGCACTACAGGATGATAAGAGGATAAGTTTCCACACGGACTATATGTCGAACCTATCAGCTGCTATCAGGTACCCAATACTCTAATGTTTACTACATAAAATCAACTTATAATTCTTAACTAAATTAACAAACTTGAAAATCTATTAATCCAGGGAAGATGGCTGCGACGTGCGTGGCTACTTCGTGTGGTCTCTGCTTGACAACTGGGAATGGAACTATGGGTATACGGTTCGATTTGGACTGTATTATGTGGACTACAAGAACAATCTGACAAGGATTCCAAAGTCTTCTGTTAATTGGTTCAAGGGTGTTTTGACATCTGGGGAGCATCAAGCTTATTAGCTACTCCATATACCAATTCCTCATGAACATGGTGTATATTACCCACACATATGCTGTTATACAAAAGAAATAGGGGGTAGACTTTAGATGACAAAAGTGTACATGAAACACAAATGAATGCTCCCATGTCTTATATCTAATTTGTAAAAGAATTGGCACTTGTAATTATTTTACAGGATTTTATATGTGAAGGTGGCAACAAGAGGTCATATAGCAGATTAGCAAAAAATCATTTTTGTAAATGTAGATTCTGCCAACCATCAACATTCCAAACATCAGCGGATAGTGGAGCATGTTAAGTTAAACTAAGCAAGAACATATAACCATAAATTGAGAATGTTGAAGAGTCATTACAAGATTCAAAAAAACTGAATATGTGCATTCATGTACCATACCAAAACAGCTCCAGCACTTTCGACAAATTATAAATTTATAATATTCTAGAAGGCTGGGCGTTTAAGAACAACGACAGCGATAACCATGATTGCCAATCCCATAAAAGTTGCTCCAATTGCTGTCTTCTCCACAGACATTTCAGCAGATCCATCTGGGTTCACAGTAAATACGTCTTTTGGCGAACCACCAAAAAGGGTCTGGAAGGTATCCGATAAGCTGTTCATCATGTCAACAACTGTAACAGTGATTTTTTGCTTAATGTCCTCCACATAATCCATGAGACGTTTCCCAGATACAGATTTGGATTCACTTGGTTTTGGGCTCTCATCAGACGAATCATTCACCTTTGACTCCATGTCTGGTAACACGACATCTGCAAATATTCAAGATTACAGGGAGATTTAATGGAAATGGAAGAACGAAAAAGGATAATAGCTGAACAGTTGCTAACCGGTCTTATGGGTATGAAGAAAATCCTGAAGCTCGGCGTTTTGCAGAACAGCATTCCACACATTTGGATCACAAGCAATTGAAGCAACAACACTCTGGTAGAAAGCGAAACAGAAAATGTCATAATTGCAGATCGCATGAGTTTTCCACGTCTAAATTGAACATCTAGTTAGTAGTTAACGTATACGTAAAAATCAATATTATAAGGTGTGTCTGCGAGTAATGAGTCAAAAGACTCCAGTAACTTTTTGTGCAGGTCAAAACATTTCGGGTTAGGTTGACCCAAAACAGTTTCTGTCAAAATAAAAAGAAATATATGTAATGATAATAATTTCGTAAGTAAAAGGAAAGATATATAATAATATCAATTACTGTCAGATATGACTGCACAAACAAAATATTTCAATGACAATCTAAATTCTCGCATCAAAGGACTTACGAAGTTTGATAAGCTAAGATTCATTTTGCGCATCTTTTGACTTAACCAGTTACCTCACAAGTAAATGGGCCATAACTGCCACCTCAGTCGTATATAGCTTTGGATATGGTAGCTAGAGAGTTTTTGGACGAGCAGGTCTTAAATAATTAGAACATGATCAATGTGATATTATCTACCTAGCCTTAGCTTTAACGGATTGAATTTCTAATTCTAAGTCTTCAAGTCGCAATAATCAATTCAATAGACACCACCCAGATTCATATTAGTGGAGGTCATTATCTCTTAAAAGTCAAGTCTCAATAGTAACATCGAAATACACATCAAAGCTTCATCATCGACAAGTTGGCTCCTTTAGAATAACTGTATCTAGTATCAAGTTTCCCATACCATGTCCAACGCCACAATCATTATCATTAATCATAAAACAAAAAAGGTATGTTCTTGCTTAGACTACCCAGACATCAAAATATACGTGAAAGAAAGCAGATAAACAACCAACCAATTTGAGATAGATTACAACATATATCCAGGAGGAGATTAATTTTCCATTCTAAGTGCAGGAATAATGTGAACCTGTTTCCATTATAGTTGATACAAACCCTACGAAAAATAAATATGGTACCCATAACAAAGAAAAGAAGAAGCAAACATACCTGAGCTTTAGGATTTTCATTAAGAAGCCTAAAAGCATGAATTGCTTGCTTTGATGCTAAAGGGGTTACCAATGTTTCACTAACAAGACATGGTTCAGTCTCCACATGTCCCATTTGTCCACTAGTTGCATTCGAATACAGGTAAGTCCTGAAGAAAAATATCGAGCTATTATTGGGAAATTTCCAAACGCATAAAGATAAAGTGATCAGCTAACAACGGATGCATACTCTTAAGTAGTCATATCAACTTTAATCTAAGTTTACATGATACTGTGATATTTAGTCCAATTTTCTCAAAACATTAACCATAATTTGGAAATTGTGGCATGCTTTCACTGATTTGATATCTTTCACAACCACAAAATTTCATCCGGAAATCAATTTGAAGGATGAAACTAGCAATAAACCCATTACAATCGCCTAAAGATCAAATTTATAATCAAACCCATGAATCAACAACCCATTTGAGAACCTGGGTTTGCTTCAAAATCACTGATTAATAAATATAATCATCTCAATCAAAGTTTCTTGAAATAGCTAAATTAAATGAACACTATTAACCAAAAAATATGTAGGCCATTAAAAATCTCAACAATTTATAGTAAAGGTTTAATCTTTGAATATTAAACAAGCACGTAATACAATTATACATAATACTAAATTCAATTATTATGTAAATACAATATTTACTTTTCAAGAGCATAATTGAGATCAGAAGTAGCCTGTTTAGCTTCCTGAATACTAGGAGCACCACCAAACACCAATCTCGGCATCGGCTCACCGGCTTCCATAAAAAGTTCATCTTCAGCAAATTCCCAATCATCAAACGGCTTCTCAACCGATGAACTCGATTTACAATCATCATTATTATTATTATTATTGATCATCAATTTCAAATCATCTGAAGATGAAACCACCGACGCTGCGACAGAACGACTGGCTTGTCGAGCGGCGGAAACGACAGGGTTTTCACTGCCGCGAAGACCGGTGTTCAATACACCGATTCCGGCTGCTTTCGCAGCTGCTCTTATCGCTACTCCACCACCCATGATTTGTGATACGGATCAACGGCAACGGCGTTTGTAGAAAGCGACGATTGAGTGATTATTTTTTACGAAGAGAAATATATAAGGAATTGTAAATGTAAATTGTATGGTAACAGACTCAATAAGTGTCAGACCCGATAACTTTCCGAAAATATCTAGTTTTTTGAATCATTATATAATATAATTATTCAAAATTCCAAACTTATCCGTAAAGGGATAAATTTTTTCGCACATTTTATACTGTCAGTTATTTTTAGATTTAAATGCTAAAATGTAAATTTAAATGTATACTATTTATCTTTAGTTTATAAAAATTCTTTTATAAGAACACATTTAAAAAAAAAAAGAATTAGTAGGTCATTGTATCACTAATGAAATTTATCTTTAGTTTATAAAAATACTTCGATTGGATAAATATAGAAGTGTACAATTATTTTAGAACATATTAAAATGATGATCATAGAATAGACGATTAAATTATGACAAAAAGTTTAGTTGATATTATACTCTATGTACAAATTATAGACCATTCGTTACTTCATAAGTGTGTTTTGCTAATTTACGTGGTTTCACTCATAAGGATACCATCATATATGTTGTTTTCAGAAAGCATATGAAAAATGCAAACAATTTTCTATGTATAATTACAACAAACATTGATACCAAAATTTGAAGTTCAACAACAAACATTAACACTAAATTTAATAGTGATTTCATCTCCTCATTCTCACAACCTTCCATCAAAAGCTTCAGTCGACTGGCAGCAACTTGAATGGAGATTTGTCTCATGTTCAAACAAGTCTGATAAAAGAAGGGTTGGACGAAAGTGAACGATCCAATACCTTTACTTTCAAGTATTCTTAAAAGTCATAAATACACTCAATTACCAGTTACAAAGTTGGTAAATGCATATCAAACAAATATTGTTTGGTTAATTCTGATACAATAATATTCTATTGGACACTAAAATGTCAAAGCAAATGATGCTTCTCACCCGCAAGATAAATATTTTTGCAAATGTAATCTGCTTTTAATGTCCCAGTTAACCTAATGATAAACTTTCAAGATACTCTGATTCAATCTTCAGACTCTTGTCTACCTTAAATTTCTATTCAAACAAACAGATATCCTTTACAAGATATGCCAGGTTTTTATGCTTCTATAAACACGTATGAATATGAAAAACATTTTGAAGATCTGCGTGCTAATAAAGATTGTCAATCTTCATATTTTTGAAAAAAAAAAAAATTCAATAAATCAAGGACTCGAAATTAAAATGCAAAGCAAAGATGGTTCTTCGCGGGCAAGTCATCCCTTCAAGGTCTATCGAAAATGAAAAATCAAGAACCAAGAGTGTTGCCGCTGATGATCAAGAGAAGACATATATATGTGTTATTGCGTGATGAACTTTATGAAAAGAGACCTCTACGGCACAAGTATTTGAGAAACATTCAAAAGTTGTTGGAAAGCTCGTCAACATGAAGAAGAGACCGGGAGATTAGATGAGGGATTTTGATATGTTTATTCAAGGTATGATTTTAAGTGATAGTTCACTTTAAAAGGGGCAACAATGAGGTTGATTTCGTGAAAAACAGTGGAAGAGGAAAAGAAATGTGGTTTCAAAGGTGTTTGTTTCAATTTGAATAAAAAGGGTAAACGAAAGAGGCTTTCTCTTTTCAGGTTACTCGGGAAGGGCGGGTTTTTTTTACTCAAATGTACACGGCCTAACCGAGGTATAATCGTGACCATTCCTGATCATTTCTCTGACCACCCCGAGATGTTTACATAGTGAGATTCAAACATGTGACCTCTTATGAGAAAATATATATGACGCCTTACCACATATCTTGGTGATTGCCGGTTTTTCTTCAATGTGAAAGAGTTTGTTTTTATTTGTTAGGCATGATATAAGTAAGTTTTTGTTCACCTAACTTGGAATGAAAAGAATGTGGTTAGTTTGATGTCATTATTACAATGTTTTTAGATGGCATCGGGTTTGAAGGTGAATTTGTGGAAGAGTAAAATTATGGGTATAGCGGTTGAAGTTGAAGAAGTTAGGATATGGGCCAATTTGATTGGTTGTGGTGTGGAATCGTTAGCATTTAGATATCTTGGTCTCCCCGTTGGTTGTTTTATGAATAGATCGTTGGCTTGGAAACCAGTTTTAGATAAGTTCCAAAGGAGACTATCGGGTTGGAAAGCGAGAATGATTTCTTTCGGTGGATGGTTAACCTTGGTCAAGTCAGTTCTCATAAGCCTCCCTTTGTATTTCTTCTCCCTATATCGGGCCTCGGTATGTCTTCTTAATTCTCTTGAAAGTAGGCATAGAAACTTCTTTTGGGGGGTGGGAAAGGGTTGGGTGATCAATTGTCAATGTCTTGGATTAATTTGGAAATGTTCTCTTAACATTTAAAGTTTTTTGGTAAATGGTGGTGGCGTTTTAAACGTGAGGGTTATGCTTTATGGGTCCGGGTTATATCTCGATTTAACGGAGAAATGGGGGTTTGGAGGGTCATAGTAGAGATGGCAACGGTAGGGTTTGGGGTAATATAATTATGATAGGAAAGATGATTGATAGGGGTGGAGGTGAGTTTTTCTAATTCATTTGTTAAGCAAGTGAATAATGGGATGGATACTTTTTTTTAAAAGATAGGTGAATCAGGGAGGATGGGGGAGTATTGCTTAGTGAAATGTGTAGTCATTCACTTCAATTGGAAAAAAAATAAAGGTAAAATTGGAGGAGAGAGGTGTGTGGGTGGGATTGGGTGAGAGAGTTAAGAGGAAGGGCGTTAGGAGAGTTGGATGAATCGAGTAGGATGGTTAATAGTTGTGTGGTGAATAAGAATTATGAAAATAAATGGAAGTGGGTTCTGGATAAGGAGGGTCGATTTTTCGTAAAGGAGTTGAGAAAATTGATAGATGATAAAATGCTTAGAGATTCTAGAAGTAAAAAGGAGACCAAGTGGTGTAGGTTGGTTCCAAAGTAAGTTTGTATTTTTATTTATTTGGAGGCTTAGAAATAGAAGAATTCTTATTAGTGAGGTATTAGATATTAGGGGTATGGATTTGCATAGTGTTTTATGTTCTTGTTGTGATGAGGATATCGAGTCTATTGACCATTGTTTTTCCAAGTGTAAGCTCCTAAGAGAGGTATGGCAAGGTCTTTTTAATTGGTGGGGTGTGGGGTAGACAAATGATATTTCAATGGAGGAGTTAATTATGCATGGAGTGGGCTCATTTTCTAAATATAAAATAGTTTTTTGTCGGGCGTATATTTGGTCTTTCTTTGTATGTGCTGTGGACTTAAAGAAATAATAAGGTTTTCAAGTCAAGAAATGAAAGGATTCTGCTTTATTTAAAGAGATTCAAATTAGGACTTTTGGGTGGACCAAGGCTAGGGATATAAACTAAAAAGTAGAATGGAGTGAATGGAAAAAGGTGCCTGTGGGTCAACTGTAAATTGGGAGTATTGCTGAACTTCTGTTTTCGTACTTCTGATGGGTTCCAGTCGGTTTTGTGTGGCATGCTGGCTGATTTCATGAGTGCATGGGGTGGTCTTGTCAAGTTTTCGGTATCTTGTTTATCTTCTGTTTGTAATTTTGTTTTGTGGTAGTTTTGAGTTTTGTTTTGTTTGGATGTGCTGCAGGTCCCGTGTTTACATCTTGTAAGATGGGGTCCATGGTAGCTGAGGTCTAGCTTGATGTTCACTATCCTGTTCTGTAATCTGTACTTTGTATCATTTGTTTTAAGGAAATTGAAGTCTGCATATTCCAAACAATATGGATAAACATAGCGAAGAAAATGACAATTTATCAGGGATCAACAAGTTTTGGTGGGTGTTAACTACTCAATAAATGTTAACGATGCTCATTTCGTATACCGATGAAGCCAACAATGAAGATGAATACGTCTATTATTTTACTTTAGCTATTGATTTCAAGTTTCCGGGCTAATTAGTCTAGGTACTATGTCATGGCCATGTATGTATCATTTTAAACATTTATTACGACATATCGATAAAGAAGTATTTATTATATTTATATATATCATTTCTTTTGCAAAAAAATCATGAAAAAAGTATTTAGATAAACGGTTTTGACCAGGGATTTATAGTTTGACGTTTCAGGTAAATTGGACCAGTCTTCTTCTCGAGCAGTGGTCAGTAATGTTACTCGTATATGAGTGGGTGGGCCAAGTTCGTTTCATTTACTCATTTGTTAAAAATAAATTATCAAAAATTAAGTTTTATGAAAACAAACATATACTTTTTTTTTAAAGTATGGCATCCTTTCTTAGAAGTTTGCTATTTTTACTTTTACTGTTAAAAGTAAGTGTTATTCGAGTATGGTTTATCTGGATTTTTCATGTATATTGTTTAATCTATAAACAAACAGAATAAGATTACGATCATTCAGGTTCCATTCGAGTTTCGAGTTATTTGTTGTAACCTAAATAAGATGGAATATCAGATTTTTGTGCCTTAAACAAAACTCAAACTTCACAAAATAACACTAGTAATTTTCACATAAATCATTTTAAATAATACATATGTATACCATATATATAGATTCACATAAAATATAAATAATATATACTCCCTTTAGAGTTATATATGAATATTAAATTAAAGGTGTTGTTCGGTTAACCGGATTCCAAATATACAACCTGTAAATCACTTCAAATAAGATTTGTATTACTCAGTGTTCGGTTAATCAAATAAGTCAACCCGTGTAACTCGAATTCAAATGGGTCAATTGGTTATTCAAGTTCGGTTATTTTGACAACTTTCTCTTATTATAGTGTCGAATGAAGTAATATACATAAAATGTATATAAGTATACGTATTCTTACACTATTACTCCATAGACGTTTATAGTTTTTTTGTGTTAAATATTCAATTTAGAGTTATTTTTGACATCTTGATCATATCAATTTTGTTTCAAGGATTTTGTACTTACTACTTGCAGTGTTGTAATGTGGTTTTGCAAATTAAAGTGACAAAAGATCATATAATGTGGCATTAAAAAGTACTCGTAAATAAGTTCTCTTTCGGTTGTAAAGCTTAACTATTCTTGGTTAAAAATAGTCACATAAAAATTAAAAAAGCCAAGCCATTTTAATGCATGTATTCACTTTGAGAGCAACTCATCAGTTGTAAGACGTAAAAATACTCATGGTTCACATCTAAAGCTCTAAAAGTCACTTACAAAAAGTTCATGTATTATTTAAATAACAAAAATGGCAAATACCAAAACTACAAAGAACCAAATAATCCTGTTTTTATGTAACAACCTTGAGAGTTAAAGAGATAAAGTTTCGAGAATAGACAACAAGGACGGCTAAATTTAACCAATTTCATTGTCCTCTTAAAATTACTTGCATACAACAAAACCGTATCTAAAAACTTTAAAAAGGGTAAAGGGTATAGTCCTCCAACAAGAAAAATGACAATAGAAGCTATGACCCATTTAAGAATCCAAGGACCACATAAGGACAACTATTTAACCTTCATACCCCCATGTTACTTCTAAAAACCTTTTTGGCCCAATGGTCTTTTCAAATCATACATCATTTGCTCATATTGAAGATACATCAAAATGTTGATAGGTTAGTTTTACCATTAAGTACTTAAAAAGAAGTAGTTTTTGATTTGGTCTTTCTATTGTAAGTTTATTGAGGTTCTTATAAAGAAAGAAATTGGTGTTTTTAAGCAATAGGATTAAGTCCTAAGAAGTAATTTAGTATAGCAAAATTTTGTTTAGTTCGACACTTAGACGTGTAGGCTTTTCAATTATCATTTTAATGGCTAGTTTTATTTATTTGTTTAGGTTTGTTATTCAACCACTCATTTCAGTTTACATCAAATTCTGAACTTTTTTCTTTGCCCATTTTAAACATTTATAATTTTTGGCATTTTAGATTGGTCAGTAAAACGTCAGAGAGTCGGTTCTTCTTTTTCTTTGGTTTTCAATATTTGATGTATACATACATATTGATCGTTAAAACAAACTACGATCCATTGAAGACACTACAAGTTCAAGTAAAACATTTGAAATGTTCAAAATAAAGTTTTAGTTCTGAAAAATGTTGCGTTAGTAGTAAAATGTAAAAATTGGTCAACATATTGACTGGATAATAAATGAATTTCAAAGTAGTTGATTTTTGAACCTGTACATGTTGTTTTCTAGCTTCACTGACCGTCTGACATAGTTTTTTGTTGCCAATATGTAATTCTGAACAAGAAAACGGTTTTGGTTAGATAACTGAATTTTGAGAACAAAACTAGCTAGAATATTTATCATTTAATTATTTATGTGTTGTTTAAATATCTTATAAATTATCAATTGACCAGATTAACAATGGTTGATTTTTATTTATTTTTTCTAGTAGAATATAAAGTAAAATTATATAAGTTTCGTTAAATAGACTTAAAATATAAACTTAAATCTAGGTCTAAATTATACGATGAATGACACATTTTACTTGTTTTTTCTTTTTTTATTAATAATTGTTTTTCCATTTTAGCCAATTACTTTTTTAAATATCTATTTTTTACTTGTAAACATATTTCAACAAATGAATAAGCCATCAAATAAAGAATAAATTGCATGGGACATAAACAAGTTAGGTACCCTACTGTGTCACGCTGACCATATTTAATTATGTAAAACAAGATATATTATTATCAATAATTAGCATGTAATCATTTGGTTATTTCTTACATGCCAATTGGGTTCGAGTCTACTCGACTTGACTTGATATATTTCACTTTAAAGCCTTGGACTTCAATTTATGTCTTCATTCATAATTATCCACATATTTTTGTGTAATTTTCTTTTTACATTAATATCTAAACCACACATGTTGTATTATCACCATCAATAACTATCTATACTCTTAGATAAGTAGATTAGCTACTCTTGCATCGCTCTTTAAATTTGATGTCACATTAACCTTCCATTTCGTATGACTATACCAAACACCATTTTATTTTTATCCATAATATACAAATCGACACAAAATACATATTACACATTATTTTATCCAAATTTCTCTATGTTTATTCATTTATATCAGCATTTGCATGAGTATAAGAACTATGAACTTCAATCTGAATCAAAATAAAATGAGTAGTTTTTTACCTAAAAAGTATTTAAAACTTTTAATAATAGCCCAAAAAATCGTATAAAATATTTAGTCATATGTCCAATATAAGTATCATTTATTATTAGTTAAATTTGTATGAAAATAACCTATAGGATGTTTGGGATCGCTTCTTTCTAAATATTTACATTTTGCGAACGTAACAATTAAATAAGCTCTTCAAAATGCAATCTCAAACGCCCACTTAATAGTGAAGTTATAAGCTAATTACAAATATCATAATCTTATTTCGCTATCAATTATAAACATGAAACGCGTGATAATAACATGCTTTAGTTCTCTGGACCCTTCTTTGCAATTTCGGCCGTCTTAAATTAGTTTCATAAAAAAAAAAAAAAAAAAAAAAAAAAGAAAAAAAACATAACATGTGAATATGTGATCTGCATACAAAGGACATACTGGTAAAATCACACATTAGCCTTTAAAACCCATGTTCCCACACTTCGCCCTAAACTAAACTAAAAACCCTTTCATCTCGTCCCTCTCATTTCACAATGTCAATTATACGGCAAAACAAAAACACACAAAAAACTCTCAAACATGTTTTTTTTCTTCTTATTTTTGTTTCCATTTCGCACTCACAATCCGTAACAGAATCTTCTATTCACGATCTTCTAAAATCCAAAGGGTTGCCAGTTGGTTTATTTCCAAAAGAAGTTGAATCATTCACTTTGTATGACACAGGTCTTCTAGAAGTTTTCTTGAGGGGCCCATGTTTAACGAAATTCGATACGATGGCGTTTTATGAAAGTACTGTTAGAGCTAATTTAACATATGGTAGTTTAACTGGTGTTGAAGGGTTATCACAAGAAGAATTGTTCCTTTGGTTGCCGGTCAAAGATATCATCGTTGACGATCCTAAATCTGGACTGATTTTATTTGACATTGGCCTTGCTCATAAACAGCTCTCACTTTCATTATTTGAAGATCCACCTGATTGTAAATCTGAAGGTACATTTTTTTAATTTTTATTTTTATAATATGATGTGGGTTTTAATTAATTATAAATGATTTTTTATTGACCGTTTTTAAAGCATATGACATGTACCTAGTCATACTTTTTGTTTTTCGTTGAATCTGTTTTTGCGTATTTTTCGGAGGTATCTAAATACTTTTTATTATATTATATATTATATATATTGGGATCTAATTTTACGGTGATTTTGATTTTGTAGGTGTTTTGAATTTGAAGAAGAAATCTCGAAAGGAGATCGGATTTGATGCTCAAATGTAGGAGTTGATTTCGCCACCAAATTTAACAACCTTTTACTCTTTTTTTTTTATTTTTTTTTTATTTTGATGCGCTAATTTAGCTTTAATTTTCCAAAAAATGTCCATTAGATTGGGAGATTGTACCAATGTAAATTTTGAAATCTTCTTCTCTAATTAATTAATTAATGAGTATTATTATATTATTACTAATCATTTTGTTTTTAGTTTTTTATTTTATTTTATTAATAATTGAATAAATTAATTTTAAAATTAGTATGTTAGTGATTGATGCCAGCAAGAAGTTGATTGGGACACACAGCCTTCACGGGTGTCTTTTGAATCATATTTGTGGGGCCATGTAACTTTTGTAGCGGTTTATAAACTGGTTTTGTGGCTTTATACACCGGTTCAAACTGCAATTATTACCACTAAAAGTATTTTATTGATGATTATGGGAGTGTCTTATAGACTACTAATATCTCTATGTACATTATAAACTGTGGTTTAGTGTCCGAATATCACCTTAACAAAATTGCTTGTCGATATAGAGTGAATACAAAACTTGGAACCTCTGTAAAGCAATATCTAATCATGTCTTTAGTACCTTTGAAATTCGATTCCTGGTTTTAACTTTTGATTACTCATTCTCACATTTGTCTTTTTTGGTTTCATATACAAAGAGAGTGAAAGTTTGTATTGAAAACATATGCGGGTAATACAAACCATTTGCTCCTAGTGGAATGAACCAAATGAAATAGATAGTTCTTGGTTGAACATAATTAATGTCTTTTTGACTTTTGCTATGAAATAAATAAAAATCCGTCTATGTTCTTTGGATTTGATCTAAATTTCCTTAAACATTGTGTTGTGATTAATTAGTTTTGGTCAAATAATTGTGAATTTGATGGTGTCTTCTTGTTTATTGACTACGCAATTAGGCCTGACAATAAATCGAATCTTGATTCGATCCAATTTGTTTATATGATTTATTGGATAAAAGTTAAATCCGTTGATTCATAAATGATTTAATAAATCAATTTATAAAGACGAATCAATATCTGAATCAATCCATTTAAAAATTATAATTAATTTTTTTTTTCAGATTTTTATCGTAAACATTTGTATGATCCATTAAAATGATTCTTTTGTGTTTTTGATTTCTTTTTTAATAACTCAGTTACATGATATATTATGATCTTCATTGAACAAATTTATGTTTATGTATAGTATACTGGAAATGCTAGATAGGCTACGCCATTTCCATCTACAGGTAAGCTAACCACATAAAAATGGAATGAATATTTCGTTAAAATATCTACTATTTTCTCTAACTAATAAGATTAAATAATGAATAGTAATGTTGAAGTGGTGCAACAGATGAACACATGATTTGTAACAGAAGGTTTAAAATCAATTCCCTTGAATTAATCTCCATGAAACACAAGGTTATTTCTTTTGCTCAAAGATGACAAAGAATATATAGTATTGCTATTAAATCTTCGTATTTATTGATTAATTTTTGTATACATTGTCGTGGATTCTCATAATGAAACAAAAGCTCTTCAGGATAATTACGCTGTGAATCCGTGACTGGAGCAGTGACGTTGTTCAGTTTCCATAATCGTGCCACAGTATTATGACGTTTAAAAAACGTTTTTTAATAGCTTTGCGAAAAGGTAAATTAATGGATTGAGAGAACCGCCTAAATAAGTTAGATATTTCATTGGATCACGGATCAAATTATGGTCCATTTTAGTTGGATCACTAATAGATCGAATCAAAATCCGATCTATATTTATTCATTGATAGTTTTATCCCACGTCTTTAAATGTACGTCAATAAATTATAGATATATAACAGCGAGCGTAAAAGTTTTTATTTATAATTTTATATTTTCGTTAGAGAGATAACTTACCATCTAACTCAAATATATATATATATATTTGTATATATATACTAGGTTATAAACTCGCAATAAGACGCGACGAATTTAACTTTTATAAATGAATGAATTGTTGGACCTTTTTTATATAGTTTATAGACCCTCGATAACACTGGACCAATTTAATTATTATAAATGAATAAAATATTTGGTGGATTTTTTTAAACAGCTTAGAGACTTGCGTCATCACAGGTCGAATTTAATTTTTATTTGGTCGATTTATTTATATGGTCTATAAAACCGCGATAACGCGGGACGAATTTAATTTTTATAAATGAATAGAATATTGAGGTCGATTTGTTAATATAGTTTTTAGACATGCGATAACGCGAGACGAATTTAATATTTATAAATGAATAAAATATTGTGACTGATTTTTTTATATAGTTTATAGACCTGTGATGATGGGGGTCGAATTTAATTTTTATTTGGTTGATTTCTTTATGTAATTTATAGACCCGCTATAATGCGGGACAAATTTAATTTTAATAAAATGAATAAAATATTATAGCCGATTTTCTTATATAATTTATAGAGTCTTGAATTTTTATAAATGAATTAGTCTAATTTTTTAATTAAAATAAATACATCAAATATTTAAGGGGTCAAATGTGTAATTATACGAAAGAAATTAATAACGTTAGATCGTAAATGATAGAAAACAATAAAACACTAAGATTCCTTTGTTATATCATCTTTTAATTATTTATAAAGATGCAATAATCATATTCAAATTGTTTCGAGTAACACTTTGAACCATAATCCATCGATTATTGAAATTATCTCACATTATCAAGTCAAAAACACTTTGGTAGCGTAATAATTTGTTACCCTACTTAACTTTTATCAAGTGTTTCATTTTCTCATTTTACTTATCAAAATTTTATGATATAATCGAAAATTAATATGAGCATATTGAGTTCTAAGAGGATGCTCCAGATACTTATCCAATATTTGTTTATCCGTCTAAGATTATCATACATAGTAACTTTTTGTCTAATACTCTGAAAAATTAGATTATATCATATTAATTTAACAAAGTAAGACGTATCATTCTACTGTAATTTGACAATAAAAATTGTACGCCTTACACGGAAGAAAGTGCCATTTACACTCCTTCGGATTTACGGGATTTACAAAGTGACTGATAGATTAATATTTAATATATAATATATTTTTATTTAATTTACAAATTATTTTTATTTTTCTTTGATAACTTTTTATACATAATGTTTTAAATAATTCTGAATATATATTTATGATCAGTGTAATTTTATCTACATTTTGACATAACTTTTATTATCATATGATATTTATTTAACAAATATATTTTTTAGTCTCGAAATTAATTTTTTTATATATTGAAATGTAGATAAAAATAAACTGATCATGATGGTATATGTGGATTGAAACTAAAAAACATATAAGAAAAGCTATTAATAAAAAACAAAATAATTAGTTAATAAAACTATTTAAATATAATATAATAAATACTTATGACAAATATGATTGTGCAGCTGTATGGGCTACTCCGTATAGTGATCGAATAAATACTTATAACCAATGTATGCACGACATGTTTATTTGTAACAATCAAGTAAACTTTATAATTATTCAAATAATTGTACGAATAGTTTTTCATAATTTATTATTAATGAATAAAAGGTCTTTATCATTATTTTTGTGAAGTGTCGAATACTAAAATGTATGTAATATTAAATAAATATTATATTGGTGATAAGTATTTATTTCAAAATATATAAAAATAATATGTGTATAGTTTTTATTTGTATTTTTGAAATGAATTAATAAGTTAATAAATAAAAAGACTATTAGTTGTTAATAAAATTATATTTTAATAACAACTTTCATATATAAGTATGTATATTTAGTCAAATCAATTGTTACTATGATGATACAGTCAAATCAATTGTTATCTCCCTGTAAAAAGCAACTCTCAACATGAGGTTAGCGGAAGTCATTGGATTGGACGGGTCTTAACGTCTACACTCCATTATTGTACAAAATTAAATACTTGAATTGAACCTTAAATTAATAGGAAATTAAAAAAGTAACTTCTTTTATTTATTTATTATTTTTAATATTAAAAAGGTTCTAAAATTTGTTAGTGTAAGATATATATTAAATTTCTTTATTATTTTTATCAAAATAAAGTATAAGTTCCATATAAACAATACATATAGATCATTTATTCTGTCAAAATTGAAGTATGTTTGAGTTTTTAATTTTTGGATATTGAACTTTGAGTTCTTTATTTGTAAAAACTAATTTTCCGATCATATAAGTCTACAAGCTATGATTTGAGTGATGAACATACATTATTAATAAGATTTGACTGATGAACACATATCGTTACATTTACATCTACCAGTTATAGAGAAACATTATAAGTTACACATAATGTATATATCAACTTTTGGACGGGTGTAGATCACTACGAACATTGTCATACGTAGATCTCTCATTCTATTTGTCTTACTACATGCTCTTTTGTGCTTCGTTTTTTCTTCGACCTGTGAATAATTTATCCAACGTGTATATCAATTTTGAGTAAGCGGTGATTCATGAATTATCTGAATACTGATTATAAAATCCTATTAGTATGTTACGTATATGTGTGTAATACGTGGTTGACACACATTGAACATAGATTATGAACAACTACATAACAAAGTTGTTTGAAATCGCCTCAAATAAAGAAAATACTTTTTTCCTTTTTATGAGAATTTTATAACATGATGAGTTGTTTAGCAACGTGAAAATCCAGTGATATCCTCCTCACTATCTCCTATTTACTCACTTCCAATTGTAACTATTACATGCACACTATGTTTCTTATTGTTTCTTTTCAATCAATTACAAAACACAACATACCCTTTACCTTTTTGGATAATTTTCAAGGTTATGTGTTTTTAAATGGATCTAACTTTTTCAAAAAAGTTATTGTATGTATCGTACTTTGAACGCCTCTATTAAATATACTTAACTCGTAAAAACACACAATTGTATGTAATTTGGCTACGTGTCACTCATACAAAGCACCTACGTGTCACTCATACAAAATTCCACGTCAAAATATTACATACAATTATGTGTTTTTACGAATTCAGTACATTTAACAGAATCCCACAAAGTACAATACACACAATAACTTTTTTAACAAAGTTAAATACATTTACAAACACTAAAACTTAATTTTAAATGTACTGTACATCTTAGTGTCATAATTGTCATTTTACTCGTTAATGACGTAAAACTACTTTTTTTTTACTCGAGGTACATTATTTTTTTAACATTCTAAACATGTACATATGTTGATACATTCAAAAGTGAAACGCAATGCACCAATGATCAACTACCACGTGACAACAAACTCTAGTTAAATTTCATCTGATAAGAGAATATTAAAGTTTCACAAGCGAGTTATATCGAGTGACAAGTGTTGAGGGACCAAAGCCCAACAAAAATAAAACAATAACATCACATAGTTTAAGAACCAATGGACATGGAGCCAGAACTGATCAACCTGCATGTGTGCATTCCATGACAATTATAACATTGATTCCCTAAAAGGAATCCGAAACATCCATTTTAAGTTGTGTTTGACAAAAGTAATTTAAAATAGGAGTTAAAAACTCATAATTAAAACTTATAGTTGAAGTTTTTGTTAAAGATGAAAGTTGAAATATATATTTCTTTAGAGTATATGTGTACATAAATTACAATAAAAAACAAAATTACATGTTAATTTATATTTTCATAAGCTTTTAAAAACTCTGAAAAGCTACTTCCACTAACTTATATTTCTAATGCTTATTTTTTCAATTAGCTCCTATAACTTTTACCTATAAAAAAAGCTTTTTGAAAAATATAAGCTTAATCTTTTATAAGCTTCGATAAGCTAGTCGACAAATATACTTTTATTATCATCATTTAACAATTGATTATGAAATAAATAAAATAATAATAATAATAATAATAAATAAAATAACAAAATACATGATTTTATTGTTTAATCGTGGATTTGTGAATTTTAAATGATCATTATCTTTTTATATGAATTGTTGATGATAATAATTGTCTTCTGATTAATTTATATATTTTCATTTTGATACCTTTGCTTTAGCATTATTGCATTGCGAATCTTAATTAGTTTATGCTGTTTATCGCATTTGAGTCCGTTGTATGATGAAAGTTAACCAATTCACAATCTTAACTCATGGTTTAGAACGGGTATATGCTTGACATCTCGAAGAATTTGTAAAGCCTATGTGATAATATTTTTGAAAGGACTTTGATTTGGTTCATGTCAATATTCAGTGTTCAACTCGGTTGTTAATGCTATTTTTAAGACGTGCTGACTCTATGATGCATCGAAGTGTGTTTTACGACGTTCTCGAAGGAGGCAATGCAACCTCCCAACAATACAAAGGTTAGTTACAAGATCGTGCATAATTCCTGTATATATCGACCGAATATTTAATTTCAAGATCTTTAATACTTACCATATAGTCCTTGACCTAGGTCAAACTGCGCACATGTTTTGTCTTTTTAGTATTTGTTTCCATCACAACTGCTCTTATTTTGTTAACATGGATAAAGTTTGGAATCTTTTACTGAATCTTGTCTCTAGTTCTTGGGACAAGGCACAATGTACAGAAATATGGCCCATAGATAATGAAAATTGTCATCTAAATCCCATTTACATTAGCGATCACAAGTTTCTGCTATGTGATAGAGAACGAAAAATATAGATTTACTAAAACCGAGTTCATCCATTATCGGTTTTTGACTCTTTCTTTATTTTTTATTTTTTTATTTTTATTTTTATCAAAATTAATTGAGGGTTATGTTTAATGACACTCCGTATTAATCGTAAATTTAACGATTTTGATATTAATATTTTCTATTACAAGTTATTAGTGGTCAATGTGCGTTAAAAAGTCAAATAAAAAAATAGTGACTTAAATTTATACGCTCAAACTTTTAAAACTACAATAAAACTATGATATTTGAAATGAAATATATAATGGTTATGAACTTCTAATATAATTGTCAAAATAATCATAAAAGAGCTATTAGAAAAATTATTAAAATAATAGTTTACAAACTAGTAATAATTATTTATAAATACAATACTATCACAAACTTATAGCTAGATCAGTTGGAAATCAAACCATCCAACAAGCATAAGGTTTTTGAAGTTCAAAACATAGGGTTGCCATTTTTATTGTGTTTTTTATTTCCCTTTAATGTTGAAGTTGTCCCACATCGGTGGTAACATAAACTACAATCTACCATGATCTCCTATATACTCCAAGCAAAACATACAAGTAATTTCAACCTGACCACAATTGACCTACTACTTCAAAATGTAGACTTACACGGTTCCTATTCTTAGTATATCATACTAGTTTATTGACCCGTAATAATACGAGTTTTTCTAAAAAATATTTATAGAATTACTTGATATATATTTATAGAAGTAGTTAGTACCCGACAAGCACTTAGGCACATTTTATACATTAAATTTCATATAATTCTATTAAACGCTATAAGTGACCCATTTATGTAAATCTTAATAAATACTTGAGATATTGATTTTATGAGAAAAAAATGATACATGTCCTTTTAGTGACCCATGTGTATAAATTTTGATTTCTTGATTGCCGCAAAATTAATTACTCAGTAGAAAAAGAAGAGGCGTGTAGTGGTTTTGATAGTGTAATTATTGCAAATCTCTTTTGTATGTATAGGAACTCACATATTTCAAGGATGTAAATATTGTAATATTTACTAATAAAATATAAAAAAAGAGAAAAAAAGCTTGCACCATATTAAGCCGCGTCATCAAAATGAGTACTTTAGATTGTGTCAAGTCAGCTTAAAAGTTTCTTCCAAACTCCCCTTTAGTATATATAGAATAGATTATTGTAAAAAAAAAGCCCAACCATTGAGTTCACGTAATGATTATTGGATTCGTCAATATGCAGGTGCAGGCTGTGAGAGAGATTTACCAGATCGTTTATGCATAGAAGTGGAGAAAATTAAAACGAATAAAATTGATTCGTGTTATGTATTTTACAGATAACTCAAAAACTTTATACATTTGAATAGTTTATGAACATTCATTTTTCATGTATCTTATATATTTTTCTTATATTCAACTAGAGGAAGTTCAAATGTTTTATGGCCCCTGTAGATTATCGTCCGTATTGCGTACTTATACACGACTTTAGCAATGTTCAATATTATTTTATTATCTCTATATTCTGCAAAGGATTATATTACGTATCATCAAATAGCTTCCCTTTATAGTTTTTCATTATCAACTACCTAATACGAGATGGATGTATATGTCGTCGTTCATCGCACGTGTCAAAATCCACATATGATATATATATACTCAAATTTTATGACAGAATATATTACTTGTGTTATGTTTGCAATTGTACATACTGAAGAATCAAGCCAATTCCAAAAGTTGTTAGTGACTGATCCTCAAGACCAGAAGAAGGATATTGTTGGTGTTGATGGTATGTTTAACTTTTACCTCTTTTTCGTTCCTTGCATCTCATCGGTTGCTAAGATAATGATCCCCTAAAACTCGATGTTTGTTCTATTTCATTTGCAATATTAATAGTACGTATGGAATCAAACCAGTTCCAAAATATGTCATTGACTCGGGATCGTTTTGTAAATGAGGTGTGGTCCATGCAATGGCAGAGAGCTATAACAGGCCGTAGTAGTGATCTTTTGGTTCGTTTGATGGATGAATTACATCAATTGCCAACATTTGAAGGTCATGACTCATTTCTTTGGGACATTGGTAATTCTGGATTGTTTTCATTTGGAGCTACAAGAATCCATATTGATGATCTCATGTTTCCAACAATGGACATTCATATGCGTTGGTTCAAAGTGCTTCCTATAAAGGTAATTTTTTCTTTTTGAAGATTGTATCTGGATCGTCTTCCGCACCGTTTAAATTTGTCTCGAATGGGGTAGAATCAAACGAGCATCTCTTTTTCTCTTGTGAAGTAGCTTCAAGTACATGGAGATTCATAAGAATTTGGTGTTATATGTCCATCCCGGTGACGTCTTCTAGTGCGGATTGCATGGTTTGGATTGAGAATCTTCGTGGTACAAATGCCCTGAAGGAACGCATGATCGTCATTGTTGTTACTACTTGGTGGTTGATTTGGAAGTATCGAAATTCCGTCACATTTAACTCTCAAAACTTGAGGAAATGTGATCTTTATGATACTATTCGTCTTTATTCGTTTACTTGGTTAAATAGTAGAAGTTCTCAATGTTTAGTTTGACATGATTGGCTAAGAAAACCTTTGTAATTCTTTTTCTAGCTTTTTGCTAGATTTTTATCTTAAAAAAAAAAGTCATTGACTGATCCTCTGAAGACAAGAATAAGAAGAATAATAATCTTGGTGTTGACGGTATATATGTTATTGTTGTTTTATTACATTAAACTTGATTTATCTGTTTTTACCAAATGAGGTTTGAATCCATTTGATGAGTTTGAGAAAAGGTATTCGCTGAAGGACGTTGAAACATATTTTCCTAGTCCTCGATATGATCCTATTAGCATATGTCTCTGGAGGTAGACCAATGGTTGAAGAGCTTTTGCCATTTTTTAAAGGTGAGCTTCCTCATCTCGAGTCTGTATTATATATATATATAGAGAACGGATTAATAGGGAAGTTCAAATCTTGGAAAAGGAGAGAAACAAATCTTAGCCCTTGATTTTTTAATAAATAAATGTTTTTAACATTCATTTGTAATGAATGTTAAATTTTGAAATTATTTGTGATTTTTAAAATTCATTTATGATGAAATCAAGGGTTGAGATTTGCTTCTCTCCTTTCCTAATTTTTTGCTTTCCTCTTGATCCCCATCCTATATATATATATATATCTTTTCTTAAAAATCAATTAAAATTTTGTGTGTGTAATTTACAAAAAAAATGCTTTATCCTTTTGTATAGTTATTTCCTGATAAAGAGATTGATGCTATGAATCCCTACATATACTCGCCTTTGATCGATGAAGACACGTACTCTCCTGAGTCCTGTCAGTCATGTACTGTCGCAGCCATATGTTACAACGATATATATTCCCCCTCCTCCTCTAGCTCATCTCTGCACCTCTAGTAAGAATAACTAGAAATTATGGTTTTATTTGAATAAAAAAAACCTCTTGTGTCTCCTTACTTAAAGCACATGGATTCGAGTTTGTATTGTGTTGTCCAGTCAAACTGTTGAACTCTTCTAGTTAAAAAACAGCATTGTTTTTAAGGATGTAGGTAGAGAATGATATTTTCATACATGTACAGTTGTCTCTTGTAAATGCTACTCGCTCCGTCCCAAATTAATGAGCGCATGAATAGTGTGGGCCCGATCCCAGTATAGTTTGTTAAGCTTGTTGATGAAGAAAGTTTTATTTGGGCTTTATACTACTCAACCCTAAGCGTTCACAATGGCTATATTTAATAGTACATGGGCGTGCTCTAATGGGCTGTTATCACTTATTATTGGGCCGTGACTATTGTGCCACGATTCTTAACGATTCTTGTCGTTTGTTAGTGGATCTTCACGGGAAGTCTGTGAATTTAGTAATTACCAACATGTCAAAAGTTTTGGATATCTTTTGTAGGATTAAAAGTAGTGATGTTAAATTACACAATTATCTAATTATAGGGGTGGAGAATTTTAAATATTTGTTGGAATAATTTATAGTGTTATAAATACCCCAAGTCAGTCAACTTTATGAGATAAGAATTATGGAAAAAGAAATAAAAAATTAAATAAAAATTAAATATTGTTTCATGCCTATATTCCAAATTCTCACATAAACTAATGGCTATGACATTATTTATATTTTATTGTTATCATGCTTTAAATTTTGTTCTTTCATTAATAAAGTTGTCCCCCACCTACTTATCTCAGCTTTGGGGGAGTCTATTTCAAACAAAAGTTATAATAATCATGGGCCTAAAAATCTAGAGAGTAATGTTTTATAATCTAAAATTTAATATTGAAAATAATATATTAATTTGTGGTTGAATATAAGTTAACAAAATGGATTTTGCTCAAAAGATAAAAGATATATCCATAGCATCAATTGTGTGCTTTAACTATTAAATCTGAAACAATTTGTTAAAAGAATATGATGTAAATTAGGTTTCAAAGTATAACCAGTATGTTTTCTTTTAATATATTTATATTTACATCATAGACTTATGATATGACTAATAAAGAAATAGTGCTTTCTAAACACATAGAAATTTTGGTTATTTATTGGTCAATGGATGTTGAGATTCTGTGATAATTATAATTGAAAAAAAAAACCCTCATTTCTCTTATGCCATTATTTTAGATTCCATTATTAGTTTGAAAATGGGAATAAAATAAATTAAGATTAATTGATTATTTATTTTATTCACCAAATAGAAGTGACTGAAAATGTCATGAGCCAAAGCCTGTCTTATTCAAGATTTATAATTGTTTTACCCATGATACTTATCTATTTCATTTAGGTCTAACATAACAGACTGAAATACAACATCTTCCAAAGTCACAAAATGCTATATGTTTATTTGGGCATTCTTATTCTTGTAAGTGAATATATTCAAGTTAGTCTTCAAAGGTACAATTATCAAAAACCAATTAACTACAAACAAATACATGACACCATAATAGATTTGCAAGATTAAATTGTCATTGGCCTATCGGCAATGAGGTGATCCTTTCGATCATAAAGTTGAGAGTTCAAGTCTTGAGGATATGACAATTATATATATTTGTAAATTAATATATATGTATATAATATTTGTAGTAGTGATGTGTATGAGTAATTGTCTTTAAAAAATAATAGATATGTAAGATTTTCTTGTTTCTATATCATAAGTATCTGACTATTACATCTTAAAACTCTTAGCTACATGTCAAATTAGATGTCTAGTTCATAAACATGTAGATATCATCAGAACAGTTTTTTGATTGATTCAGCAACTACCAATTATTAGTTTCATAAAGAATATGAAAATTATCACATATATGATAGCATTCTTTAAAAAAGATATATATACATATATAAATATATATGTTATATTATATATTATATATATATATTCTATGATAATAATTGAATAATTTTTGTTTGTAGCATTTTCTTACACGTCTTCTATCACCAATAAAATCTAAAAATATTGGATGACATGCGCTTGGACCCCAGTACAGATATTGGGCTAACTGGGCCTGCTAAGAAGGCCCGACAAGGAAACACATCAGATGTAACTCTCACGTGTCAGACTGACCCAGTCACTGTTAACATTCTTCTGTTGGACCACACGTGTCCCTGACCAATCACATGTCAAAACACGTACACGTGTGAGGTTCACACGTATGTCTGTTTTCTCGTGCTTCGCAGCCGTCCAAATTTCATCCTCCCTATTAAAAAATCCAAATATCGTTAGAAGAATAATTTATTCTTCATAAAAAAGCATTAAATATTCATTTTTTGATTTTTTAAAAAATGAAAAAAATCAAAGTTTTAACACGTTCTCTACACTTTTGAGTTAAGGTGAACGAGTAAAGTATTTGCTGTTAATTTGGTTTTAGAGTTGTAACTAAATTGAGTTGACTCGAACATCATGAGATTTGGTTGTACTAGTTTGACAATTATTTGGGTAGAGCTCGACTCGAATTCATTTAAACTTTTAAAATAGTAATCGAATTCAAAATGCTTGTTTAGAAGCTCTAGTTCAATATGCGAGTTTATAAGCTAAAATAAAGCTAGTTTGAAAGAAAAAAGAAAAAACACTTTTTAAAAGTTGATTTAAAATTTATAAAATACATTATTTACTTAAAATATTTAACTGTAGATTAGGTATCAAAATATAAACGTAAGTATTTAAGTGCATATTAAATTTATATAGTTCTTTTCATATATAAATTATTTAGCTGTCCAATGTGAGATGCAATAAAAAGAGGGAATTTATCTCACATTTAACCATATTGAATCACTTATGTTATTTTAATTTACTGTTTTCTTGGATACTATTTATTCTAATTCCTTAAAGCTTCATGACTTTACATCCTGTCCAACTTCTCTTTTGCAAAGTTGAGTCTCTTTAATATCTTACTTAGCTTTAACAATTGATTGATTACTTAACGGTGAATCAGTTCTGTTTTTCGTAGGTTTCATTTCAATATCTATCAAACAATACCCATAAATCATATATCTATTTTTCCCACTAACGTTTGATTCTTTTTGTAAGTTCCCAATCCATGATTTTCAAGAATAATGACGATTACGTAAAAATGATATCTATATTGGCCGGTTTATGATTCACTCCTCTATCATCGTTGTTTTATGATTTACATTTTTTAAAAGTGATTAACGTGTATCTTAATTAGTTGTTGAAACAGTTTTGAAGGACATAATTATAAATAGCAAACACCTGCTCAATATAATTGTTCATGTGGTAATGGTAGGTAACAGTGATGATACTAATTTTGGAGTGATGCGAGATGGAAAAAGTACATATGTTTTGAAAGTTTATTGTATACTTTTTGTGCTTATATATTTATGTATATGATAATTTTTGTGTTTATATATTTATGTATATGATAATAGGGTGAAATTTGATTTTTACATCTATTAATAATAATAATTAATAGTAGATATTAATAGAAAATATAATTATTGAGATAATTAAAATGTTAGTAATTATATATATATAATATAATTATTTTTTATAATTAAATTAAAAATTAAATCGATAACTCAAATAAGTTATAAATAATTATTATAAATAAAAGCAATAAAATGTGTGTTGATTTTGAAAGCATAAACACTTAAACGGTGAATGGATAATTGTATTAGAACGTGTATTGCTATCGCTATTTGTCATATTAAAAAGAACAAAAACTTGGGCTATTTTAATTTATTCCATAGTTCCATACAGTTACGAGCTGGGGATTGATATGATTGATTTATTTCAATAGAGATCGAATTAGATGTTCAGTGCTTATACCATTTACTACTATCTAACTTTAACCAAAAAGAAGGTTCTTGTCATTAATTAGAGCCTTTAATGTTTTCTCCTTTCTTCAAATCATATTTCAAATCCCTCTATACATTAAGTTCAAATAAAAAATATAAATATGATAAAAATATAAAAAATGAGTTTAAATTCATTTTTAAATATTTAAAATACATTATTTAACAAAATATTTTTTGTAACTTCTTATTCAAATAACTTTTAGAAACTATTTTTCAAATAAAAAACATTTTAACGTTCTTTTTATTTTTATAATTATTTTTTTATTAATTTTTTTAATCATAATAATCACATTTTATAACTAGATACTCTCTAGTATTGAATTCAACTGTTGGTTAAGCATTTGATTACATATTAATTTTTTTACAAAAAGAGTATTTATATATATATATATATATTTGTAATATTATACGTGATCTTGTACTTACTATAGCTTATTCTTTAATTATGTCAAAAACCGAAACCTACATCTAGATTTGACGATATGAACTTTGAAAAGAATTAGTTCTCTTCTCACATGCAATATGCATCAACTTTAATTGGATATAAAATGTAAATAAAAACATATCCTAAAAGTCATTTTTTACGTGACGTCATATATGTAAAGCGTAAGCAAAAAAATACTTGCTTCATTTCGTGTGTGCATCCATCGTACATACAGTAAACACTTTATTAAAAGACAACAAATATGCAATGATCATCAGAACATCGTTAAAATATACAACGAAATTTGTAACAAATGTATTGTGTGATATGATATGTAGTGTTCTGAAATTATTAATTTAATATTAATCAATATTATGAATATTGTCTCATAACTATCGAACGAAAAATAGTTTGATTTTGTAGTGAAGATGTATTTAACAAAAGAATGTGGCTTTTATTTAATTGGGATAAAAAGGGGATCTATTGCATGACACTCTAATCATGAATTTGTGACATGGTTTAAAGATACACATTACGAGTACTTAATTGTAAGTCATCTCGATGTTCAAAATTTATACCAGAAAGTCAGAAACAATCATAACATAAAAAAATGTACATAAATCACCCAAATTCCGTATTCTAATAAATATTTTTATAATTATCAATCAACTTTTGTTTGTACTACATTACATGTAATAACTCGTTCTATGTTAATATAATCTTTTATAAGTCTAAGATCATAAGTTACTAGTATCTTCTACTATGATTTCTAGTTGAAATATGAAGATATTCGGTTAGTCCATTGCTTTAGCTTTGGGGTGCTTTATATATTGTATCAGAACCATAACCTCTCGGAGTGTGACAGACATGTGGCTTGTGCATCTCCTAGGGTATGGATCCTGATTATGTTTTGAATTGACGAGGGTATCAATAGTTTAAGTAAAAGAGTTTGTAGTAACTCAGTCCCAAATCAGTATGAGATAATAAATTTGCGTCTATTGTAGTGGGCTTCTAATATTTTTTTATTATAATTTTTAATGAACCTGAAAAAATCTGAGTAAGCCATCGCTTTTATTTTTCTTTTGAATCGTTACATTACCACTTCCAAATCTGAATACAATACCGTCCTCATTTTCAGCGCATCATCTTTTATGCAGATTTATAATATAGATATCGATTTTTAATATAAAAATCACTGTCCATTTATAATCGTTAACCGATATCATCATTTATACATTCATTGTGTTTTGTATCATTATATCATGACTTATATGTCGAATAAGTTTATTAAAATTGTGCAAATATATAGCATAAAGATTCAAATTATATAACTGATAAATCAGTTTGTATAATTTGGGATTAAAATAAGGAACAGTAGTAGTGCAATAAAGGTTGTTTTTTGTTTATATATATTTAATTTAACCCCAACCCCATGAATGTTGTGGGCAGGTTTCCTGGCTGGATTTGAGAGGAAAAGTCAACCAATTCTATGAACGTTCCATGAAACTGTTATTAATTAATTAAAGTCACACATTATAATTGCTACTATTTTTTTTTTTCTTTTTTGTAACTAAAATTTAACTAATTCACATTGCCCCATTGCTTATGGCCCGGAACCCATTTCGGGCATTTCTGGCTAAAGTAACTCGAAACCACCCTCGACTTCAAAAGCTCGATAATCGGTTCAAATTTCACGCACCGTGGTGTCTTGTACTGGTTAATCGATGCACCTAAACTGATCGCGTAGTCCATTAACTTATCGAATGTCCCGTGTTCCACAATCTTTATTTCTAATGGCCCGATTGACTTATCAGAAGCTCTGCCTTGTCGATAAACACTGTTGAGTGATTCTTCGACTGCCAGACAACAATCTTCGAATATGGATGGTGGGACCAGTGTGGTCTCGTTCACACTTAGCTCCCAGAAGATCACGTAGTGGCCCGGGATTGTGGTTGTGTCTGCATAGCTTGTGTACTCGATTAAGGTTACATCGAATGGCATCAAATGGGTCACTGCACTTTCGACTGCTTTGTGTAATTCGACTTCATCGGTCTTATCAGAATCGATACTTAACGCTACGTTTTTTCGACAAATGAAATTAAATTGAGGGGCTTTGTTCTTAAAGCCCGCGACTCGCAACACATCACCAACCCGATACCTATATAACCCTGAAAAATTAAAACATAAACATTTCACTAAAACGCCGAAATTTATAAAAATCAAACCATGGGCCAAATTTGATTTAAAACTCACCAGCATAAGTGGTGACAACAAGCTCGTATTCCTGACCGAGTTTAACATCTGAAAGATCGATCAATTCCTGTTGTTCTTTCTCATTTAGTGATTTGGGCATAGAGATTGAACTAGTAACTCCATTGTTGTGATGAACAGGAAGGAACTCGAAATATGCCATGGTCGGAATGAGAGTGTACGAAACTTCACTTGGTTTACAAAGCGGGTTCAAATTCACCCCGAAATAACATTCGGAAGATGCATACATTGTGCAAACAAGAGGTAGCCCATTTCCGTAGTAATCAAGAGTAGGTATGTACTGTGACATGGTTCCCGTAACAATAACATCGATATACTTCGTGTTGGGCCACAACCTTGTTATGATCCCATGCCATGATTTTTTCGAACACTCGAACTCAATAAAGTCTGCTAACTTTAGGTCGGGTTTCAAAATCCTCATCACAGCTTCCTTAACAGACAGGTCAGTAATCACCGGGTTCAAAATCCCGGTTCGGATATCATGACACAAAACTTTCCAGTTCTTTTCTAAAAACCGGATGGCCCGGATGAATCCAGAAGCGAAAACCGCCCCGACACGAAGAACTTCGTTATGGAGACAAAGCCCACATAACATTTGGGAATACATGCTTTGGTAAGAATCAGGGCAGAGAATGGTTTCATTCGGGCTGGTGTAGTTTGTATACGGGTCGTATGGTCTTTTTTTAAAATGGGGACTTTTATAGTAACTAGTTAAAACGGGTCTTGCCACTAGACCGCCCGGAGTTTTAGCTTCGGATTTAATAAACAAGAAATACATCCCTTTGCATTTATCTAAACCGGGAACGAATTGGTTCATAACCGGCATTAGAAGACTATACAGTAACGATCTTCTTTCAAGCTCATCTTCGATTGTAGGCATCAGTTTCCTTTCGCCTCCCGATGTCCCCGAACTACACAAATCAAAATTCAGTAAAAATCCATAAAAATGCGATATAAAATACATCAAAATTATTTTTTACTACGAATATAAGTATAACGATTATTGTACCTTGTTAAAAATTCAGAAATGGGCTTAGAGGATAGAATTGGGGACTGATCACCATTAGCTATACGTGTGATATCGGGTTGGAGGTCATCATAAGTGATAACGGGTACAAGTTTCTTAAAAGTAACACGGTCCGTGTGACCCGAAAGTCCATGTCGGTTAAGATACTCCACATGGGCATTTTGAGTGAGGATTTCAGAGAGGATTCGTTGTTGGACCTGGTCGGGGTTCGAGGTAACATCTTCGATAAACTGAAGAGTGTTTTTGTTTTTTTGGGTGAGAGTGTAATTATCCTGTGTGATTTTGGGAGCTTCAGGCATGTTGGAAGATGGTTGTTTAAGGAGACAGATAGAAAGGAAGGTGCTGTGTTCGTTACAGATAGAAAGGGGGAGGGGAATGAGGGATTATATAGAACAAAGAAAGGAAGGTAGGATGTGGTCCATGCTGTGTATCAGAAAGTGTCATGACAAGAGTATTACCTCATGGGCTCATGCAATTGGCTAGTGGCTTGATTGTAATTACGGTCTAAAAGTCAGTTACATGACGTCATAAGTGAATAATAAAACGTCGTTTTTTATTTATTACTATTTTCTTAAAGCATCTGATTTTATAAAATATTACATAGATGGATGTTTACATGATAAGTGATACAAATGGTTGACTGGTTGTTAAATATATTCATAGGTTATTATTAGCATTTTCTAACAGCAAACCAAAATTATCTTAACTGATAATCTTTCAGTGTACTGTATTTATAAGAAATAATGGGTCAAAAATACTATCATTTTTATTTTATAACTGTTGACAGTGTTGGTGGTGGCTTGAGTTTGTTATTTCCCCGTTTCGTACAAAATGTAATGTTTAGAAAACTCGTAGATGTGCGATTGAATTATTAATAAGTTAGAGGAAGGGCAGTGGATAGTCTTCAACGATCCGTCAAGGCAAGTTGACTACTTCCCGCTCAAGTTGATGAAAGGTGGCGTTGATGAAGTTATATCTTTGTATTGTTCATAACATTGTCAACAACAATGATGCCAGCTCCTTTTTCTTCGATGATAGAGACCGAAATAGATAAAGAGGATTCTCCCATTAACCGCTACTTATACTCTTATTGTAAAGTTAGAATCGATGAAGTTAATAAGTTTTTCAGTTAACAAAAATCTTAATCTTAAAATCACTATGAGTGGTGGCAGTTGATAAATAGTAATAAAAAGAAAATACTAACAAAACAAAACCAAGAAAGTATTCCAGTGAAAAGAAACAGACTAACATGTTCAGGTAGCGATTGTTAGTTGGTAAAAACTAATTGTAACCCAAGAAACCAACAAACTGATAGGAGTCAAGCGTCATAACATTTAATACAAAAGTTAATTGTTTTATTATGTAATAAATTTTTAATTTATTATTATTGTATGATTATAATTTTAAAATCATTTATCGTATGAGATACTCTTTCAAAACTTTTATTGTATATTATATGTAACTTGAGATTGGATATTGCCACTTATATGTACATGTCACATGGTCCAAAGTTGGAACTACATAACTGGCAGTTTCCGGTTTTAAATCACATATAACATACAATAAAGGTTTTAAATTGTTTATCTCATACAATATATGGTTCTAAAGTTGAGACTATACAATATTAGCAATATCAAAATTTAGCGAATAATGAAATAATAAATCCTTTAATAAATTATGATCAAAGTATATCAACTTTAAATTTCTATTGTGTGCCTCGAACTTTGCGATATATTTTATTGAACATTTTCGTTAGTTATTACCTTATCTCACACGCATGCGATCAACACTTTAAACATGATATATATATATATATATATATTTTGCTCTTTACGGATGTTTAAGCATTCAACTATCTACAAGTTTCAACATGTTGTACACAAACATGATAGCGATCTACAATTGTTTTGTTAAAATAAAATCCAAAAAGCATGTAAACTATAAACAAAAACACTACTTTATCATCAATAATGTAGACAACTGAAAAGAAGGCTTATAGTTACATTTATCTTTATTAGAACAATAAATGAAATAAAAACAATGGATATAACGTGTTCAGTCTGATTTTTCACTCAAATTAGTAAATAAAAATAGACATTATGTCTTTTAGTCTTTAACAAATCTAAACAAGAGTCCCTTTATTTATTATGTTCATAATTCTCATTCAAATTAATTTTAAAGTTGGTTTGGACTTTATATTTAAAAACAGAGTTACGTCTTGCTATGTATAATCCTTTTTAGTGTATTTAAAATTTTCATATAAGATCACACGCTTCGGTTGATTTCTGTTTATTCATTAAATAGCTACGATTTTGGAATCGTGTTATCAGCTCATTGTAAATTGACAAATTCAATATATCGTTGATATGCTAGGGTCAGGATCGTCTTTAATTTTCAAAAATACTAAACAAAAATTGATTAATTGTCAAAAGAAAGTCTAATATTTAACTATAAGATGTATTCTTTATCATTTTTTTGCAACTATCAACTTTAAAACAAATAATATAGTCTTTTTTCTTGCGATAAATAATCAAATTATATGTATTACACACACATAACATAAAGGCAGAATTTATAGGTTCAATCTCTATCTCATGTTCTTTTAATCGCGAGTTACACGAAATATATATGTTAGGAATTATGGACCCCAAACACGAACAATAATCACAAGATTATAACCCACGACAATAAACGAACAACTAAAGCAATCAAACACGGAATATAAATGCGAGAATAATAAACGAACACGCGATATAATGTGGTTATATCCAATTTGAGTGATTGGTTTAATCCACGATCAACTAGAGATAAATCTTCATTAATTTCGTAAGTATTATGGTTTACAAGAGTTAGGGTTACAATATATAGGAAAGAAAATCGTGTTAAACAAGTAAACTGAAATCTGACACCTTTCCCCCGTATAGGTCTTACCTATACGGCGTATAGGGCACCTATCCCCCATATAGGTCACCCTACCCCCCGTGGCCCCGTAGAGCTTTAGGATCAAAAACTCAATCTTTCACAGAGACACTCTATCCACTAGATAGTTTCCCGAACTCATTTTTCGACCTGTTTCACGTTTCTTTGTTCAATCTTTACACTCCTAACATTATCTCCCCATGTTGGTCGTGAAACCGGTCGATGAAGAATGTGAGAGGGTCAATTATCTTTTTGTTTTTATATACATATATATACAAACATATACATTTTTAAACTTCTATTATATAAAAGTTTTGAGCAATTGATCATCTATTAAAAATAGTCCCCGTAGGTTACAACTTACAAGTTAAATGCGAGCTACGTTAAAATAATGTTAAAATAACTAAAAAGGATTTTTTGAAGGATGTAAAATATTTTTAGATGTGTACATATACTAAATTAATAAAAATGGAAATACACGCAAAAACACACGTACATGCTAATTCGGAGCAAGAATGTGTGTGCGCATCGCATATGGGAGACAGAAACCATGAATGCCAAATCTTTGACCGTTTACTCTCCCATTTTTATATTTTTCCGGCACTAAAAGTTGTGAATCTATGTATTGCAGAATAAGAGGACAAAAAAATCAAAAAGAATAAACCTATTTCTAAGTTGTCATTTATGATAAATTCTTGCACGTTATATTACGGTAGTATTCTTACATCAACTGAAATACAAAATTACTTTATCAATGCATAATTACGACATCTCCATGTAATATATGCATTAAAAAGCGTGATGTAAAAATACTATCCATTACATATTGACATGCTATTCTAGCTAATTTCATGTCCGAAATAAATCATACGTTACTTGTTATTTGAAATGGCTAATTGTATGTAAGTATATTAAATTTCTATGAATTTTCTTTTATGTATTCAATTTTAAAGTTATGTTGTACCCATATAACTTATTAATCGCTTTTATTGTATATAATAATTAATAAAGAAATATAGTTTTTCCTATATGACACTGGTTATTAATCGATGTGGGTGCCACATAAAACTAAGGAGATGTAAGAAACTTTTAGAAATGTATCAAACTTTATATATATACAATTTTTGTCCCACTCCATCCTTTCATTAAAAATTATGTTATCTTTATCAGTTAGCAGGAAAGTTTCAAAAAATTGGCCACGTGTTTGTGATTGTAGCCATCGGTTATGCGTGTTTTCGTGGTGGTTGTGGTGGTGTTACCTGAAAATATGGTGTCGCCAAAAAAAGTGGCGTCGCCGAAAAATGTGGTTGCAGTTGGAGATGGTGGTGACGTCGGAGATAGTTGTGAAGTAGAGATAAAAGAGATGTTGGTTAAGGTAGTGGTTGTGGTGGTGGTGTTTCCAGCTAACATGGTATTACGTGGAAAAAAATGGTGTCGTAAGAAAATATGGTTTTAGTTAGAGACGGTGGTGACGCGGGAGATGGTTGTGAAATAGAGGTAATGGGATTCTGCTTAAGGTAGTGTCTTCGTGGTGGTTATGGTGGTGTTACCAAAAAACAACATGGAGGTTTCAAAAAAAATTGTGTTGCCGAAAAATGTGGTTGGAGTTGGGGATGGTGGTGACACCATAGATGATTGTGAAGTAGAGATAAAAGAGGTGTAAGTTAAGGTAGTGGTTGTGATGGTTTCACCGGCTAACATGATGTCTCCGGAAAAAATGGAGTCGTCGAAAAATGTGATTCTAGTTAAAGATAGAGGTGACAGTGGAGATGGTTCTGAAGTAGAGGTTTAGGATTGCTGGTTAAGGTAGTGGTTGGGGCGTCGTGTTACTGGAAAAAAGGTTTCACCAGAAAAGTCGTCGAAAAAATAGTTGAAGATGATGAAGTTGATGTGGTGAAAAAAATGTATCCAACTTTTTATTGAGGTGACAATGATGTGGCAACGATAACTCGACAACCGTTAGCCACATAAGCAAAAGGTAACTAGTTACTTTTGCTTCTGGTTAATCACTACATACAAAGAACGATTAGTAAGTTGGATCCATACAATAGAATTTCGATACATTTATAGACAATTAGCCTTATTTTAAAATTAGATGCATATAAAAAAATTTCGTGACAAATTCAACACATTTATAGAAAATTAGCCTTATTTAAAATGTCTTTAGATGTTAAAAGTATTCAACTCTATGTATATGATTTCCTTAACCATCCAATTGTATAGGTTGAGTCACTAGAAAAGTTACATCTTCAGACTAAAATTAATGTATAGTATGCTAATTACCATTAAATGCATTTTACTCTCATGAAGAATTTTATAGAGAGTGAAGTGATTTCTTATATTAAAGAATCACGCGAAATATATTACTACTAAATGCAGTTTTCTTTTGACATTTTAATTAAATAAATCAACTTTTGCACATTAGACTGTTCACACTCGTGATAATACTATCGTTTCACTTTTGCTCGCAGTATTAAGTGTTACGACTACTTCAACTACAATTTAGACCAACTATATCATTTAAAGAAAAAAAAGAAAAAAAAAAAAGAAAAAAACAAGGGAAAAGGTAAAAGAAAAAGGAGGGAAATTAATATTGAAGTGGGGCTTAAAATTTCTTCCCGTGTTGGTTTTGTCAAATTCCACGACGGAGTGCTCACCAGAAGTTTACTCCGTCCGTCATCCCATGCTCAGTCCACCACGGAGCCTGTGCTCCCTCCACTCCGGATGATCTTTTATCAAAGCCTCAAACATAGTAATTTCAGTTTTTGATTCTACATCTACGTAACTACAACAATGAAATTTCTTTTTACTTAGTCGAACAGAAAAACACATCACCATCGGCAATTAAAATGGTTGGTCTGAGTATTTACACCATTGCGAGTTCTGTTTTTGGCATTTATTTTTCAATTCCAATATTTCATTATTAAATTTTTTCAAAGGCAATTAAATGCTGTAGTTACTTCAAGTTATTAAGTTCTTTTTATCAAAAAAGTTTCCATTAGTTACCTAATTATTGTTTTTGAAGTAAAATATTACTGGGATTTGAAATTGATTGATATAATTATAGTAACTAGTCTAATAATAATAATTCGAAGCATCGCAAAACTAATTGAAGGGTCTCAGAAGACCATGTATGAGGGCTGACGCCTGCCCTGTGCCGAAAAGTCAAGGAAGTTGGTGATCTGATAATAGAAGAGCCAGCAACCGAAGCTCGATCTGGTGAACGGCAGCCGTAACTATAACGGTCTTAAAGTAATTAAAATCCTTGTCATGTAAGTTTCAACCCGCACGAAAGGCGTAACAATCTGAACACTGTTTCGAAGAGAGGCGTATCGATGAAGACCGAATTTAAGATTAGGGCATAGGCACTCGTGGTTATATAATAATATCATATACTATTTAAATTTCATGTCTGAAATAAATCGTCTATTGTGGCTTATTTCTCCGTTCGCTAGTGATCGAGATCCATCAATATCAATATGGTTATAAATTTATCTGAAATAACGCGAGTCTTTAGTCATTGCTACTGAATATTCAAACAAATCAAGACGAATTTTAACATGGGATCTAAAGTATTTAATTTGTAGTAAGATAAAAAAATTCACCAACAATAATTAATAAGAAATTGCCGGGAAATTGCGGGCATTAAAGATTTAAAAGGAACACGTACGACCAGAAGATAATTATGTACCAACATGGGTACGTAGTTTAATGATCGACACTAGAGAAGTAGAGATGGAACTTGGAAGTATAAAGACGGCACGATCCTATGTAAATGCCGGTAATTCGGACATAATCATAAATGAACATATAAGGAAGAGGCTGTTTTGGACTATTACTACATCCAAACTATATATGCTAACAGACAAATTACTACACATACTACTCCGCAAATAGTAACTGATTAACTACATATATTTTCATAGAGGAATTCACAAGGGAAGTAACTGACCTAAAAGATTTTTGAATGCGTAAAACATATTTTTAAGGCCGGGAACATATTAGTGTCACTCTAGAAATTGTCTCGGACAAGTTGCCCCATCAAGCAAAATATTCTAATTCTGCCCTGCATATGTTGATAATTGGTCAATACAACTATTTTATATGAGAATGAACAGTTTACGAGCTACCATACATGTGGATTTGGCTTTCATTCATTTGCACTTACGTTTTTTGTGTTTACACCCTCAGACTTTTTGAAATATGACATTAATCATAAGTAGGTGCATTTTGAGATTCTTTTACGTTGAACTCAACATGAAAGATCATGACTCGTGTTAATTCATAAACCGGTCATAAAACACATATGTGGTTTTGTTATCAAATAAAAACACAGAAATCATTTTAAAATTATCAAATTGTTTGACCCATGTTCTAAGATAAAAATGATTTTTTTTTAATAAATCTAGAAATTATTCATGAGTAAATATGACCTGTCATGTTGATTTACACGGAGGATCTTGTCATCCTTTATTTAACTTTTGTTTGTGAGAAAATATGATTCTAATATTAAAGTTGAATGTGAGAGGATATCAATTTGATTTTTCATTGATGTGTTCCTTTCGCGTCCATATATATTGTTGGCTAGTATTATTTGTCTAAACCACATTAAACATGCTAAATTGACAACAGATGTTGTGTAGTTGCCTAAAACTATATGCGGATATAGTAAATCAATAACAACGTAACTAATCCATAATTCCTTATGTTTTAAAAGCAACCACTATCTAGAAACTCAACCCTTTTATAATTTTTTGGAGCGTTGTACGTCCTGAGTTTCGCATCGTAGTTTCCTTGATAACAAACAAGTACAAGTTTAATTGTTTAAAGGCAACGCATGATTATCAATAAGTTTTTCTAAGTCACACGTTTACCTTGTCGATCGACCTAGTACAACATACATACAATGTCAAAAACAAACAATCTCATTTTGCCCATCTAGGTTAGTCTCATTGGGACAATATTATTGTACCAATTGATATTTACGAGGGGACCAAACAGACGAAAGGCTAATAATATGAGACTTGCACTATATACCATGATAAAATCCAACCTATGTCCATATGAATATTTTGATTATGACATATGTAAAAAAGAACACAAAAGAAGCAAACAAAAGAACACCCACTTTAAAGAGCTTTAAACTCTAGTCATGGCTTTATAGGGGTTTTATGATGTACTAATGTTTTCCAGTTGTTGTAATTTGGGAGGAAACATATTCATTGCATCTATAAGTTTTGTTACAATCAACTTGATCTTAATAAATTCTTTTTATAAAATGTTGATAATTGACAACGCTGATTGACCTACACACTCCGTTCGATAACGATATATGAAAAGCAATGTTGAGCATATGTTGCAGACTGAACCGGCGGCCTGCTAAGGAGAGTATCAATCCATTTTGAGAAATATGAGCATTTTGCTAATAAGTACTTCCCTCTGAAACAAAACTATGAGCTACGCTTTTGAAGGTTGACTTCGAAGTTACGGTAAGTAGGGATTGAACTCGGTTATTAGAGTGAAATTTTATCGTCTTATTCTTAATTTTATTTTTGAGTTTTAGAAAGGCTCAAGAAGCGCAAGATATTTATAGTTATTGTCATGACTACATATAAAGATGGCTTGATGATCGATCATATTACGTATGCGAAGTTAATTTAACGCCATGTGCACTCCAACAATGAATATCTCAATGGATCATTAACACGACAACAAACTCGAGAATGAAAAACAAACTATACAATACTAGCATATACTGATATACGTATTAAAGTATAAAAAGAAAGCGTGTTGCCACAATTTTCAAATGGTTAAATTTATTTTCAGTCAAAATTAAAATATGGAGTAGCTTTAGTTTCTGTCACCAAAAAGTTATAAATGAAAATTGAAAACACTATATATATTTAAATATGTAGCCACGACTTTTTAAAAAGTTATAAATGAAAACAATACGTAAATTAAAATACCACAGTGCCTTTTAAAAAGTACTCTTTAATGATTAAATAGCAGACTTTCATGCAAATATGTTGCCACGACGCACTGAACTTATTAAGTAATTAAACAGACGAATTAAAGTTCGTGTTTTAGTTGTTGGTAAGATATATTATCTGATAATCAACCCGACATATATATTGTTTAAACACTAGTGAAATATTCACGTAATACAATGAATTTTTTTTTTAATTTTATATTCATTTAATATATATTAATTATTATATTTTTAGAAACATTTAAAAATAAAAAACTATATGATAATATACGAAATAAACTGTTTTGTAAATGTGAAAATTATTTTTTTAATAATTTTTCAATAAAAGTTGTAAGAAAATAATCCAAAATTACATATATATATATATATATATGATATAATATGTTATTACAAACTCGATGGTTGGGTCTTGAGTTGCGAGTGTCGGGTTTGAAGTTATAGAGCCGTTTGTTGACGCTTGAGGTTTAACTTTCATTGATTTGTTTATTTTTGATTAATTTTTTTGTATTTTAATATTAAGTATTATGTACGTTAAATTGTAATTCTAAAAACTTGATCAAAAATTTAAATTACTCAAATATAAAAATTGACAACATAACACTCACTAATTGACTTTTAGATTATTTTTTTCTCTTTTCAGAAAGTTAAATACACACTACTACTATGAGTACACACTTATCTATAAATATGTATGATTATATAATCCTAATAATTAAACTCTTTAACTTCATAATTGAAATATCATCTTAAGACCGCTAGATAATAATACAATTTCAAACATTCTAGTTGATGGATTATAAATGAGTGGATAATAAATGAGTTTTTACTATTATGTATGTGTTCCAAGACTAATTAAACGTGTATTTTCTGAACACTAATATTAAAAAAATTTGAAGCATACTAGTTGATTGATTATGGTATCTAATTTTAGGATTTGGTTAGATTAGATTATGTAATACGTTCACAAAATAAACATAGAAAACAGCGGGTTTCTAAACAAAACGAAACGAGACCCACTATAACAACCGGTGTCTATGAGACTTCCTAGGCGTGCCCACAACAAACCGGCTAGACAGAAATCGGTCTCAATGAAAACTGGAGGATATCAGGATATCAAATTGATCATGATATTTGTCACAAAATATATGATGGAACAAAATAGACTCCTTAAGAAAATGTGTTGTCACACTTTCTTAATAAGGTGCGTTTGACGAAATTAATTGAAATTTATATTTGAAATTAAAAATATAAACTTATTTATTCTGATAAAAGTGTTTGACGAAATAGCTACGTACCATTATTAATTTGGCAAAGACACTCTATATACGATTATTATAATGTGTTTCGTTAATTAATTATGTAACCCGACATCTTCATTTAAGCCCAAATATATAGGATGCCCATTTAGCTTTGAAAATTTTATCTTCAACAATTAAAACAAGAAAAAGGTTGGGAACAATATTTGACGCACATGGTTGCCCCGGCCTACGCCCACTAGTTAATAAATAAAACTTTCTAAAACAAGAAGCCAGAAAAACATAACGAAGATTGGAGCGTTTTTTTATTTATTATTGGTTTAGGGAGTATACGTTTTTAATTTAAATTTAAAAGTAAATGGAAATTAGAAAGGGCATTTGGGAAACAAAAACATCACCTTTTATATCAAAAAATAATATTTAAAAGATCAACTTGTATGGGTCTTTTAGTAGAGAAATTTACAAAAATGTAGTGAAAAACAGATTTAACTTTTTATTTAATAAAAGACTTTATCAAAATTTATCGATCACATGCGATCTGTAAATTTGCAAATGCGTGCGCACAGTTACGGGTTGCGTGTGTAAAGAAGCATCTCAAACGATTCAGTACTTTCTAAGTGTATATTTGAGTTGCCTTTAAAATTATCGTAATGACAACACTTAGAGCAGAGGGAGTGGTGACCTCAAATTTACAGTGTTTTGGACAGTGTTCTAAGAAAACATTGTTGCTCAAAAAATGAGGAGTGGGAATAGTGTTCTGGACTTTATTTTTGATTTATTTTTTTAGAAAAGTTAAATAATTTAACAAATTGAAATAAATTAAATAAATTCATTAAGTATAAAAATAAATAATTAAAATACAATAAATAAAAACTCCTAACAATTAAAATTACGTTAAACAAATTATGCTTTATCACGATTCCTCCAAATATACTCTACAAAATCGGATCGAATGCCCCTAAGCATGTCCCTATCATGAAATTCTCTGGTTTTTCTCCTGTACAGGCCCGGAGCTAAGAATCGGATGACCCGGTGCCCCGACAAAAAGAGGCCATTTAAATATATATATTTTTGTATATATATCACATAATAAATTATGTTCATGACTACTATGAAAATCTTATTAACATGAAAATCAAAAGAAGTGGATCACATTTCGAGATTAATGATGTAAATCTCTTTTCTAAGTTATATTATACGAAAAATTTACAATGTATTGACAATTTTATACGACCAATTAGACTCGGCAATTTTAAAGATAAAGATTCAAGTCAAATATCAAATATGAAAGGAAAAATAAAGAAGTGGGTTGATAAGAGATTCAAACATATTGATTATGGAGATAATTACAAATTTGATACATTGATCGACTACAATTAACATACTAATTCTTTGACTAATAGATTTAACAAACTAATCCACCTTTGATCGCCAAAACCTTTGATCTGTTCGATCATCAACTAATTTTTGAAATCAAGCCGTTAATTACAAAGTCAAATACTAATTAATTCAATTTTAACGTACGGTCAAACATTAAACAACTGAGAAGAAGAAAAAAAAAAGATCAAAGTGGGTCAGGGTTCGATCACCAACTAAATTGTAACACGTCGCCATCCGGATCGAATTTCGATCATCCATGATCAAAATTCAAGAAATTAAAAGAAAATAAGTGGTCCGGCAACGTGACACGTCAACAAGCCAGATCGAAGTTCGATCATATTTGATCGAATTTAAAGGAATTAAAAAAAAAAGATATCTTTGGTTGGTGATCGAAATTAAAAAAAAAATTACTGTAGAGCAAGGTACAACTCATTCTTGCATGGCTGTTATAAAACTGTTACTCACTTGGTTATTAATTTATCGACTTATTAAAAAGATATCTTTGGCTTGTCCACGTGTCACGTGTTTGACCCACTTATTTTCTTTTAATTTCTTGAAATTTCAATCGTGTATGATCGAAATTCGATCTGGAGGATGACAACGTGTCACAATTTGGTTGGTGATTGAACCATGACCCACTTCGATTTATTGTTTTTTTTTTCTTCTTCTCAATTGTATAATGTTTGACCGTGTGTTAAAAATGAATTAATTAGTTTTTTGAATTTGTGATTAACGGCTTGATTTCGAAAATTAGTTGATGATCGAACAGATCGAAAATTTTGGCAATCAAAGGTTAATTAGTTTGTTAAATCTCTTGGTCAAAAGATTAATCAGTTAATTGTAGTTGATCAATGAATCGAATTTGTAATTAATCCTTAATTATGGGTTAGTAAAAATTGGTCTATTGTATAGTACATATAGGATAAAGTAATGAACATTAATATGAAGTTGAACAAGATGGCAAGATGGATATTATAATGCCAATGAAAAAAAGAATTAGACTTTTGTGATTCTAAAAGAAAAAGAAAGTGCAATTAGATATCTAGATTAGATTGTGTCTTCTGAAAAGGAATACATAATACTAATGATGTTTAGTGTCTCCTACTTAAGAACAAAACAAGAGAGAAGAAGGTGTAATTAAGAGTAATTAAAGAGAGTAATTACTAATTAGTGGGTTAATTGGGCATGCATAAAATGAACCTTTTAGCCCATCTTTTCATGTCGCCGGTTGAGCCGGGCGGTGGGTCCCTGATCGGAGCGAACATCCAGTTCACCACTCACTACTCTTATTTACCAGTGTCTATATATCTTCATTTAACAAATATCATTCAAATTTAAAGGTGAAATTAGAAAAAAATTTATTAAGGTCACGAAAATATTTATTTTATTATTTTTTCTTATCAAGGGGTAAAATTTTAAAAAATTATTAATATCTTTAAGTAAATTTTATTTTATATATATATATATATATTTTTAATAGAACAGTTGCCCAGCCCGTTCTATACCGCTCCTATTCAAATCATATAAATATTGGTGGTGGGCTCTCGTTTATATAAGCACATTTATTTATATATTTACTAGCGTTCAAACCCGTGTATACACATGGGTCGTTTAAGCTATTAAAATAAACATTGAATTAAAAAGTCATATTTTTTTGACACAACAGTTCAAATGTCATAACCTAATTACGTTAATCAATGACTACATTTTTTATAAGAATTATAAATGACACAGTTTTAATTAAGAGTTAACTTTCTAGATGATAGAGTAATAACTTATATTTATCCTTATTACTAATTTATAGATTTAAGATTATATGTTCGTTGAAACGTTATCCTTAGTACTAATTTATAGATTTAAGATTATATATTCGTTGAAACGTTGGAGATTTTTTGACACCACAAATCTTATTCTAAACCTATAACTTGTTAATTGAAAAGATTGAATAAAATCACATGTGGGATTCGAGATGTACGTGGAAGTATTTGAAGTTATTTTATTTATCTAAATGTATTTAAAATAATAAATTAGTATAATAAAAGTATGTTGTATTATTTAACTGAATTGAATGAATTCGTATATAATTTCCTTACGCATAAAAAACTTAACGTAACGTTTATTGATATAAGTATTCATTTATGTTTGTGAACATATACAAATACATGAAATAGATTTTATAAATTTTGATAACGATATAATATTCCCGTTAAGAGGAGTTATATAATTTAAAAAGTTTGAGACTGTAATTTTGAATTGAGCAAAATTAAAGGACTTAATTGACAAAAAAATTGAATTAAATAATGATGTCATCAAATCCTTAATTTTACTCAATTTAATAAAATTAAAGAATTCTATTGGCCGATTGAATATTTGATGATGTCATCATCCGCTTCTTATATTATATTTATTTATTTATAAATAAATAAATAAATGTATGAATATAATTATAATAAAACTCATTATGAGTTATCTTTTATTAATTAAGATTGATTGATAGTATTAATTAGTTTAAACTAAAAGCATGATGCTCTATTATTAAATTTAATATAGATAAAAGATAATTAAAGATAATGTGTAATTAAATTTTTTTATAAATTGTACGAAACATGTATATGCATGTGATGAAATATTATTAAATTTAATATAAATTAAAAGATAAAATTGATATATATTAAAAATCATGAAATTGAAATTGACTAATTAAATTAAAAATAGAAAGATTAGATGAAATTAATTAAATTTAATAAAAATATTTTTTTAATCAAATTATGATCTTTAATTGGTTAATTAGATTTCAAATTAAAATAATAATGTCACAAGTATGATTCTTATATATTATTTAAAATTTTTTAATGCAGAAGACATCAAATATCACTCATATATGTACGTCTACATACTACTAATGAGATAAATCCAGTTGTTTTCCTTAACATGAAAAAAGGGAAAATATTTTGTGTACAGATTCAAATGTGGTTGTTTTAACACATTGAATGATTATATATATTAAAAAATTGGAGATTAAATATGTAAAATGTAATTGTTTATCTTCTATTGGTTAACAACATAATAGTTTAGTGCTATTAACAGCACCAGTGCCACCAACGTTCTTCCCATGAAGAAATGACAAAAAGAACCATTTGGATATAACGATGATGATGATATGAATATAGGCTTATGAACATTTAACAGTTTAACTAATACTTCTACAATATCATATTTGGAGACGTTTTACAAGTTAGTATAGATATTGATGAACCAAATTTTGATAAATTCCAACCTAACTTACATGTCACTGAACAATAATATTCAAAACAAGGTAGCCAAACACAAATAATTAACAAAAGAGAACAATAATAGAGGTGGAATAAATCTTTGAACTGCTTTCTATATGCATTTTAAGGCTCAGTCTAGCTAGAATCGTTTTCTTAGAATATATAGCTAATAAGGTCAATTCGTTTGACTTGGTAGCGCGAGTTGTCGTTTGCATAAATCCATTTAACAATACTCAAATATATCATGGAATATTTATACAACTTGAACTACTTTTCAGGGACATGCATACTGGATGCGTATATATTGCATGAACGACTTACTCACCATTAAAATCGACTATACAAATACAACAAAAATGGTCGCACAAACTTGGTTGAAACCCTAAAGAGTACTCAATAATCACAGTAGTAGGTTGAGAACCCATGGCTTCCTAGCATTGTTTATTTTAGGGAGTATGGACAAGCAATGTGGGGGACAAATTCATGCAGTAGTTTAAAAAGATAATGATAAGGAAACATATGCAAATATAGTGTGCCAATATTATGGTCTTTGTAGTCCATTATTTATCCCAATACAAACAGTTTCAAAAGAATGGGGGCCATATGTTAAGTTGTATGCTTTTCTTCATTGTCTCCATGGTGCTATATGTTACTTTTATAATAATCTTTCAAAATGGTCCTACAAACAAAGAGTAGCTAGAAAAGGAAGGGAAGTAATGTGTCATGTCTCCCCCTCCATTCATTCATCAAGAAATGGGGAAGAATTAACCAAGTTGAAAAGAATATAATGAGAATAATTGTGTATGTGTGTTTCTTTCATCATGATACATCATCTCTTTTGGTTTACTTTTGCTACACTCATGATGATCAATGTATTAGTATGCATGTTATGTAAATGAATCAACCATATATGTGACAAGACAACTCTGCCCTTTTGCCAACCCCTTGTCCACCCTTGAGTTTTAATTAGTCATTTCACAATAGTTAGGAGTTCAGAATCCGAGTAGGATAGCTCAAGCAAGCTGAATCATATCTTGGATGGTTTTCATGATACAGTTTTAAGATAGCAAATAATGAAAGTAGTCAATTTCTGATTAAAAGAAGTGAACTTGTTTCCAGAAGTTTTGGCTTAATGAGACAGGGGAGGCCAGGAGAGTGTCGAAATCTTTCTGATCTTGACCTTTAATTTGAAATCATGCTTTAATTAAGAAAAACACAGCCTCTCAATGATTATTGTGGGGGTTAGTCTCTCAACATATAATTAAAATCAGATTAATGTTGCACCATAGCTAAATTATCTCTTTATGCAATATTAGTAGTGGCATAATGGGTCAGTAGGGTAACAGTTTAGAACATGCAATTTGAAACAGGTGAGTTTAGGTCGACATGAAACACTTTTATCGATTGATTATTTGAAAGCATTAAAAATCTTACTAGGGCAAATTTATACTCATTTGACTACTTTTTTTTACTATTTTTTATTTTTACACATTTGACCTGTTATAGTTATAACATAAATGGGATCGATCCATCCAGAAGTAAATGACTAGTAATTTGACTTGCTGCAATATGTAAATTTTCAAGTGTTGGCAGAAGTTATTAAGTTATGTGCCTCAGGGTAATATGATTAAAAAGTCCATGTTGAACCAAAAGCTAGTCGTTAATTAGTAATCGCAATATTAAGGTTAAGCTAATTAAAGTTAGTCAGTAGCAACACATTGCAAATAATTGAGTCAAGTAAACAACATTTTTGCTTACGAACAAGAATAGATAATATAAGTTAGGAAAAAGTGTATAAAACAAGTGTCACTGAGGCATCATATGGATGCAAAGAAGGCATGATCAGGACAGTGCACCTGCAATCAGTTGTTGACCAGTGTAAAGTATTCACAGATCACAGCCTTTGTATGCCCATTAAGAATGGTAGACATTCTTACAGATGGTGGGCCTAAATTTGTATAGCCCTTTGTTAAAGTTATCAATGATGGTATATTGTATCTCCATATGCATGAATCTAAGATGCATTTATGAACTGGGGATGGAGAATATCATAAGTTACCTCACTCACACCTTTTCTTTGAATCAAATTATTGAGTAGTGTCATTAATGGTGGGTGTAAGTTCATATCCCACGTCGATTATTAAAAGGAACTAATGTCTGCATATAAGTTTATATGCTACTTCATCTGTTACCAATTAGTTTTGGAGTGAAACCTCATAGGGATTATATGTTAGATTAAGTTTCGATCATAACAAGTGGTATTCAGAGCTAGGGTTGTATCCCGATTGTGACCCAGTGGCTTAGAACAGGGTATACATAATCTTTTAGAAAATTTTCACTTGTAAATAGTTCAGTTTCAAATGTGCAACAACATTTTAGTGATATTTTTCTACTCTTCACATTTTGAATTCCAAGTTTCCTGATATTAGATTTTGTGCATTTTGTTTACATGCGAAAGTTTAATATACTTCTCTAGGAACCTTTATGGGTTTGGGTTGGGTTGGATCTAATCAAATAGCGTTTTTCATTTATTGAATTTTGTAACATATCAAATGCAACTTTAATACTTATATTTGTTACAAAAAATGATAGCATGTAAAGTATTGACAAAGAAGCCCAAATTGACCCAACTTTATCCATTTGGACAAAAGTTGCCCCTGGGCCTTAGGGTCAGAACAAACCCCACACCACAAGTTTGATCAAATCAAAGCTATAGCCTATAGCTACCAGTTTCAATCTCATTGATGAAATCTGCAAGAATCAGTGGCCCATTTAACATATTTCCCATTTTAAGTTCTCCTATTTCTGTTCAATTCAATGAAATAACTTTAAATAAATAAAAAAATTTAGGCATGATCAACAAATTCAATTATGTATAACATTCATTTTAAGAAATAAACAATCAAATGAAAAAGTATACAACAACTCAATAAATTGAATATCAAAAATGATGATTAAACTCCTGTTCTAAAGCTTGTTCTAACAAAAACTCAGATTGTTCCATTAGATCAGGACTTAATCTAAACATAAGAACACAAAATTCCATCTGGTTAAGCGCACCATCTCCATCAAAATCACCTTCTTTCAACATACTCATTAAATCACCATCACTCAATTCTTGTAACCCTAATACCGAAGCATTCTTCTTTAAACTATCAAATGTGATCACGCCTTTTTCATGATCCATCAGTAACTGAAATCCGTTACAGAATTCTTCAATTAACCCGTCACCGCCTAATTTATCCGCCATTAGTGGCAAGTAATCATGAAATTGAGATTGTTGAGCATTAGTCGCCATTGATAAAACACAAAAATATTATGTATTTGATACTGAATTGAATTATATTGAATTGATATTGATATGAATGAAAGAATTTGTATTAATATATATAGATATAGATATAGATAGATATAGAGGTTCCGGGAAGGGAAAGAAAAGCCATCAGAAGACAGCAAGGCAGAAGTGTTTAATTCGCGTATCTTTAGTTTCCACGAAGCTCGATTTTGTGTTTTTTATTTACTTTTTGTTTTTTGTGAAGTGTTGAGGAAGGTGAACGGTGTCGTTTCGTATGAGAGAATATGGGGGAACGGACGGTCCCCTTGTATTAAACACATCCACCCGTTCTAGATCCTTCTGTACCGAGTAAATATGAAAAAATAAAATAAAATAAAATGCTCGATTTTTTAATGTTTGTGTTTGGTCGACTGTGATAACGTGGTTTATTGGCAAATTAAATAAGAGCATCACACCAAAAGCTTTTTATATAAAACCTTATCATACTCTTTACAAAAAGCTATTTTTTCAATAAAAGAAAAAGTATGCTTACACAAAAGAAATATTAATATTAAAATTGATTAAAATAATAAGGAAAAAGAGTATAAATATTAGTCATTACAATATATTTTCTTTTAAATTATTTTTAATATTTTTTGTGAAAGAATAATTTTTTTTCATTAGAGACATAGCTCTTTATAAAACTTTCTATTAATAAGCTATAACAAGTTTTCTCGAGATATTTCAAAAAAAGTCTTTCGTGTGAAATGTAAGAAAAATTCTGATTTAATTAAAAAAATAGTGTATATACGGACATTTTTTTTTTATTAATGTCGTCAAATTTTCTTTGAAAATAGAAAAATAATTTTAATACTGTAATAATATTTCTAAAAAGAGAAGATTGTCTGTTAGTTACTTAACTATACAGGGTCTCATATGCAAGCTAAATTTTTTTATTCACAGTGAAAACTGAACGTGTTTAGTAAATTAGTTAGTAGCTAAAACTTATATTTAAAGCTGAAAGTTAAAATTTAATTTTTACAAGTGTTTGATCAGAAATATTGAAACTTAAAGATTTGAATTGACACAAAAAGATAAACAAAAATATAATAAATAATTATATAAGAGATTTTTGTGTAATTTTTTATTTCATAAGCTAATTACTTATTTACTTTCTACCAAACAATGCTATCTAAATTTTTAGTGTCAACCAAAGAAGCCTATTTTGTACTCAATCGTAATTTATTTTTATTATTATATGTAAGTTACGTACAATTCATCTCTCTAAACGTATAAAATTACGAGACTTCCATTATATAGATGTTGTTTGACTTTGTAGCAAACATTTTCGTACGTTGGAAAAAAGTAGGCAATCGACTTTATATACTGTTTTTTGAACAAAATTTAAGGTTTTATTTCTGGTTGAAATAGAAAATATTTTGAGTTTGGGTTTTAATTCATCATCAAATTACACTTGAACAAAGGATTACTTTAAAAGTTGAAATTTTAACTTGTTCTTATGTAGGCCAACATAGGCCCATTATGAAAAGTTGAAAAACGACGTCCTTGGAAAATTCAACTCTGGCTTAAATTTTTTTTGACCGCTTGTTGAAAAATCAAACTTTAAAAGTGTAGTGTTTTTTCACATGTGAGTATACACCTAATTTGTAGATATATCCAACTCAAGCTGCCAATTAAGTTTGGTTTTCCATTTTAACTTGGTTTTCCATTAGTAACAGAAATATTGTTACAAAAAGTCAATAAAGTGGAAAGTGGTAATGAAAGTAGTAACATATGTGATTGTCTTATCTGACCCGCATCCTATATATTCTGTCATTTTATTAGCTTTTCACATGGACCAACAAGATATAGCAAGTACTAGATGCATCCTTTTCAAATCAGTAGTCAAGTTTGTGGAGGAATATTACAAGAAACCTCTTGACAGTTGATCAAATATTGTTTTTGTTAGTTCTTACATAGGAAATACAATAAATGATGCATTTAAGCTATTTTCTTGATCAAATTTAGACATCATGCCAGGCATCACTTTACTGTTTCTATTGTGTTTTCTAATTTTGCACCATAAAAAGTCCTATGCAGTTGACACCCTAACTGTGGCTGAATCTTTGAGAGATGGCGACACCATAAGTTCACCTGGAGGAATATTTGAATTGGGATTTTTTAGCCCGGGTAATTCTACAAATCGGTACGTAGGTATATGGTATAAGAATGTTTCTGTTCTTACAGTTGTTTGGGTTGCAAACAGACAAGTTCCACTAACTAATAGATTAGGTGTGCTAAAGCTCGTTCTTTATCCTACTGCAGCTCTTATTCTCCTAGATGGTACAAATAATAAGATATGGTCTTCTTCTTCCAATACATCAAATAGAGTTGCATTGAATCCCATTTTACAATTGGTAGACTCCGGAAATCTTGTTGTGAGAGATGAAAATGAATATAATCCTGGAAATTTTTACTGGCAGAATTTTGATTATCCGGGTGATACGCTTTTACCAAGCATGAAACTTGGGAGAAATTTTGAGACAGGTTTGGAGACATATTTGTCGTCATGGAAGAACGCAGATGATCCATCACCAGGTGATTATACTTATCACTGTGATCCTACTGGGTATCCTCAACTAATTATGAGAAAGAATTCGGTTAAGTCTGTTAGGCTGGGATCATGGAATGGTCTTGGATTTAGTGGAATGCCATATTCAAGTCCTGCAAGTAATGTTAGTTATACGTTCACGGTATTTATTGATGAGATGGAAGTCTATTATATGTTTAACCTAGTTAACAAAATGGTGACTTTATCAAAGCTTAGTATCACTCCTGGTGGAATTGCAGAACGCTCATGGGTTACACAAACACAGGGTTCGAGAGTTTTCTATTCTGTACCTGGGGATCATTGTGATAGTTATGCGTTATGTGGTGCTTATAGTACTTGTAGCATGTTATGCTATTGTTTGGACAAGTTTGTTCCTAGGAACCAAACAGAATGGGCGGTTAATGATGGGTCCAGTGGATGTGTAAGGATGAAAAGTTTGGATTGCAAAAGTGATGGCTTTCGTAAGTATTCTGGACTTAAATTGCCAGATACGAGCTTTTCTTGGTATAACAAGACAATGAATTTGGACGAATGTAAGGCTGCATGCTTGAACAACTGTTCATGCATGGCTTATGCAACTTTAAATATATTAGATGGAAGTGGATGCTTGCAATGGTTCAGTGATCTGATTGACATGAAAGATTTATCTATAAATGTTCAAGATATATATGTAAGGATGGCTTCATCTGATTCAGGTAATAATGATAGCAAACTTTCATATTGATGATATATGTCACCAAATTAGTCTTATTTCTGTAATTGTATCATTAATTTTAGTTTCGTCACTTGTGTTGAACAACTTGATTTGAAGATCATATGGTTCTCAAATCATCTAGTTCCAATGAGAAGAAAGAAGTTATGATCAAAGTTGCATTGCCCTTGCTAATTGGGACTATACTTCTGACACTTAGCATAGTAGTGTACTATTGGAAAAAGAAGAGGTCACAGCTGCAGAAAAAAGGTATAATTGAGTCTCAGTTTATAGTTTTACCACGTGCTTCTAGTAACAGTTTGTCATTAATAAAGATTTAAACGTTTTTAGGGAGACGGGGAAATATTAACGAGATGCAAACGGAAGATATGGAGTTATTTGCGTTACAGAAGATAGCCAATGCTACAAGGAATTTCGCGGTCAGCTGTAAGCTCGGAGAAGGTGGATTTGGCCCTGTTTACAAGGTAAGAATATCCGAGTTGACTAGTACGATAAAGTGTCTTTATCTTTTAGGACCTAACGTAACATGGGATTCCTAAGGTATCATCATGAATTGCTACTCAAAGAGCACCAAGAATGATATTCTCATGACAATGATAAAGGTGTCAATCTTGATCCATTTAGTCATGGATGAGTCGATTGGGTTGTCTTTAATCTCAAAGAGGTCAATTAGAAATTTTCAGCTGGTAAATTTGGTTCAAAGTCGGCCAAAAAAAAGATAAGCATACAACCTCCTAACTTATTTTCATTCAAAGATTTAGATTATCTGTAAATTGTAACAATATTGAGTCTGTAATGATAACTAACACACTAACATTTATTACATAATGGCAAAAAAGTGTTTGCAGTTCAACCCCATCTTAAGTTCTGAACCATACTAAAAAGGCCCATTTCAACCTAACCCGTACTGACCCGTTACCCAACTCACTTGACCCGTCCATCTGCCACCTCTAAATTAAGAACACAAAGAAGACATTTCATTCATCGTTAGCATATTCATACTTTTCGTTAGCCTATACATACTTTCACATCCTGCATCAATCATGTCCTATTTACAAATTAAAGCCTCTCTAACTCATAAGTTTCGGGGGTGAATTTGTTTTAGCCAAAGTAACATCAGTCAGCTATAGAATGATTTACAATGGGATTATACAGAGCATTCAAACTTTAAGGTGTTATATATGAAAGTCGTATTATTTAATTCTCAGGGGATCCTAGATGAGGGACAAGAAATAGCTGTGAAGCGGCTCTCAAAGGCATCAACACAGGGTCTTGAAGAGTTTAAGAATGAAGTTGTTTGTATCGCAAAACTCCAGCATCGGAACCTTGTGAAGCTTCTTGGATATTGCCTTGAAGATGATGAAATGATGTTGATTTATGAATTCATGCCCAACAATAGCCTGGACTCGATTATATTTGGTCTGTTATCTGCACTAATAGCACTATTGATTGATTAGTTGAATTTACAATTCTCGTTTAACTCGACACATTCTATAACTTGACAGATGAAAAACGAAGGCAGTTACTGGACTGGCCTAAGCGGTACCACATTATTAATGGGATTGCTCGTGGCCTTCTTTACCTTCATCAAGATTCACGGCTTAGGATTATTCATAGAGACCTCAAAGCTAGTAATGTGCTTCTAGATTCTGATATGAATCCTAAAATATCCGACTTTGGATTAGCTAGAAGATTTGGAGGAAATGAGATGGGAGCCAATACAAGGATGGTGGTGGGAACATAGTATGGACTCGACAACCTTTTCAGTCATTCAATTATACTAATAATTCATCTACTATATATATATATATATATATATATTTTCTAACCCTTTACATCAACATTCTTTGTAGTGGTTACATGTCTCCAGAGTATGCAGTTCATGGGCTTTTCTCAGTGAAATCAGATGTCTTCAGCTTTGGCGTTTTACTGTTGGAAATTGTTAGTGGCAAGAAAAATAGAGGCTTCTTTCAGCCGGACCACAGCGATAACCTTCTTGGGCACGTAAGTAGAGTTCCTCACTGCGGCACTGCCTACACAATTTTATTCAACTCATTTTTCATACAGTCTTGATAGATGTATCCTGCATTGCTCTGATTGAATGAAATTATTTAGGCATGGAGGCTATATAAAGAGGGTAGGACCATGGAACTAATAGATGCAACATTACTCGAATCGTCCTATGTTTCAGAAATGTTGCGTTCAGTCCAAGTGGGTCTGTTATGTGTTCAACACTCTCCAGGAGACCGTCCGACTATGTCATCAGTGGTTTTAATGTTGTGTGGAGAAGGTGTATTGCCTGAACCTAAGCAACCTGGTTTTTTCACACAAGATAATATACTTCAGGCTCAAGCTAGTGATGCACGGTGTTCAGTAAACGAAGTCACCATTACACTTTTAGATGGTCGATAAAAAAGATACTTGTCTCATAGTTTCTGTTAAACATCTCAAATGTACCTATACTAAATATACTTGTCGCCATATGGTACAACTTTTAGGATTGAGATCAAAGTAAAATTCAAGTATGTCTAGATTGACAATGCGACCTAGATACAAGCAACTCAAAATACAGCAGCCTAACTATGAAACTATACAATCAAAACTAACACCTTGAAAATGAGGATGATAGGATTCAAGCATGAGTAGCTAAATTCCAAGGTTGTGGAAGCCAAATGTGATATTGACGAGGCACAAAAGTTCGTTTGAACTGACCATTCAAAAGATTTGTATTTGACTTTTGACACTACAGCCGCCCAACATGTAAATTTGCTGTTGAATACAAGATATAGAAAACGGAACCACAATAAATGGTGCTACACACTGTTATTCCCCATCAAAAATGTAATTATCGCGATGAATGTGATGGTGACCCTGAAAGCCAAACAGGCCGTCACTAGTCAACCAAAATGTCAGGTCTATTATACGAAAGAAACTTTGACATAATTGAATAACATAATATCCATATCACTAAATCAGAACAACTTGCTGAAATGGAGAGAGAATACATGTTTCTCTTTTGGGTTTTGGTTATTTTTTTAAACAAAATAAATGCTGCTGAACTCAGACATCATTTCAGATTCACAGTTCTTGATAGAAGGAGATACGTTGGTCTTGGAAACCCAAATTTGTGAACTTGGGTTTTTCTGGCCAGATAGCTCTGAAAACAGATATCTTGGTATTTGGTACAAGAAAATTTCTGCTAGAACGGTTATTTGGGTTGCCAACAGAGACCGCCGGCTCCCTATCGCCAGCTGTGTTAAAAATTGTTGATCCAGGAAGCCTCCTCATCTTTAACAATATGAGTATGATTTGGTCATCCAACAAAACAATGACATCAACAAATACAACTGCAAAGATTCTAGATAATTGGAACCTAGTCTTGATGGACCCACAAAAGAAGATGATCTGGCAGAGTTTTGATTATCCAACTGATACTCTTCTTTATCACATGAAGATAGGGAAAGATACTTAAGGGGCACTGAATGGCATCTATCATCATGGAAAAGTAGTCATGATCCAGCTCCAGGCGAATTCACTTGGTGAGTTGACATACTTGGTTACCCTGAAAACAAAACTAAAACAACGTTCGTTGGTCAAATACCGGAGTGGACCATTGAGAAAAGCGTGGGCTACTGGGGATTCTAAATACGATAAGAACTTGACTTGGATACGCTCTATAGTTTTAACTGAGAAGAAGATGTCTTTTAACTTTTACTTTGAAAACACTTCTATCATATCAAGGCTCACCTTGAATTCTTCTGGGGAGCTACAAAATTGGGTATGGGCAGAAGATTCTAAAAAGTGGAAACTCAGCTTAACATTACCGATTGACATTTATGATACGTATAACATTTGTAGTGCTTATGGAACCTGCAGTGTGGGTACGAATGGAAAGTCTTGTGCTTGCTTGGATGAGAAACAACTTGTGCCCAAAAACCAAAAGGGATGGGAAACGGCTGATTGGTTGGATTGTTGTGTTAGGCAAACACCGATGGATTGCAAAAACGGATCAGAAGGCTTTATCAAGTACTCTAATTTAAAATTGCCAGACACAGAGGGTACCTGGTTCAACATGAGCATGACTTTAGAGGAATGTGAAGCAAAATGCTTGAAGAATTGTACTTGTATGGCTTACGCAATTCCTGATGCCACTTTAGGAGGAAAGGGCTGTGTGCTTTGGTTCAAAGATCTTATGGACATCCGCGAGTATGCTACTAATGGTCGAGATATTTTTGTAAGAATGGCTTCATCTGAATTAGGTAAAAATATAAACAATTATTGTATTTCTATTATATACTTTTAAACTAACATCAATTCTATGCTAATATCATACAGTTACTTTATCGAATTCCAAAAAGAAAGATGGATCAAACATTAAATTCGTCATAATTGTAATCGCTTTGGGGGTTCTTTTCATAGTCTTCATCATTGCATGGTATGTACGAAAAAAGGAAATAATGAGCGAACAATGGAGGGAGGCAATAAAGAAGTAACATTGTTTAGCTTTCCTACAATAGCTGCTGCCACTGCCAGTTTTTCAACCGATATTATACCTGGAGAGGGTGGATTTGGAGCTGTTTATAAGGTAATTAATAACACTGTGATAACAAGAAAGTGAATATGCAGTATTTATTTATTTTTATTTTTATTCTCCTAAAAAACTACTAGTACGAATCTAGACAGCGTAAGCAAGTGATTTAAACAAAAGGTACGTATAAGATTGTGAAATAACTCACATTAAAAATGGTATTCTTCAGGGTGTGCTAGAGGATGGGATAGAGATTGCAGTTAAGCATCTCTGCAGGACTTCCAACCAAGGAGTTGATGAGTTCAAGAATGAAGTCATTTGCATTTCGAGACTTCAGCATCGTAATCTGGTGAAGCTCCTTGACTGTTGCATAAAAGGAGATGAGAAACTATTAATCTATGAGTACCTGCCGAATAAAAGCTTAGACTCATTCATATTTGATGGGAACCAAATCGTGCTCCTTGATTGGCCGAAGCGCTTCAACATCATCAGAGGAATTGCTCGAGGACTTATCTACCTGCATCATGATTCACGATTAAGAATCATTCATAGAGATCTTAAAGCTGGCAACATTCTACTAGATCAGGATATGAACCCTAAGATATCAGACTTTGGCCTAGCTCAAAGCTTTGGAGGAAATGAGACCCAAGCAAATACACAAAGAGTTGTTGGCACATAGTAAGCCATTCTAAACAACTTTTCCTTCTATTTTAATTCAATTCAACGGTACTGTGTTAATTTACATTCCAATGCATGCAGCGGTCACATGTCACCAGAGTATGTAATTGATGGTCTTTTCTCAATTAAGTCGGATGTATATAGCTTCGGGGTTATGGTATTGGAGATAGCGAGTGGAAAGAGAAATAGCATCCAGAGCATAGAAATAATCTTACCGGACATTTAAGTTCACTAATGACAAACTATTCATTCAACTTGCACAATGTCATATAATTAAGGGCAAATTGACAAGAAAGGTAACATGAAATCCAAGATTTGTCAATGTAGGGTATATACTAATTTGTCTCTCCTACAAAATGTGTGCAATATTCAATTGTTGGCAAGAAAGGAATGTAACATCCAATGAACACCCAAGAATGAGTGTAAGAATCAATTTTTGCCAAAAAAACGAGTGAAACTTCAAAACAAAATTTACATATCTTGACTCGAATAAAGTTCATTTTTTGACCTGATTTTCCAAATTTTTTAAAACTGAATTTAGACTCATTTCTCGACAAAATTTGGATTTTATGTTACCTTTTCGATAAAGATAAATTATTATATAACCCACATTGACAAATTGTGGATTTTACCTTAGGTTTCTTATCAATTTTCCTTCAACTAATAAACATTAACTTCTACAATATATTCAGGCATGGAATGTTTAAGATCAATCCAAGTTTAGCAGAATCATGCCATCTACACGAAGTTATAAGATCGGTCGAGATCGGGTTGTTATGTGTTCAACGAAATGCAGGAGAAAGGCCAAACATGTCGTCTGTGGTTCGGATGTTGGACGGTGAGGGTGCATTACTGACACCTAAACAACCAGCATTTTTCACTGGAAGGCATTTATTAATAGCTGAGTCTTCTTCTTCAAGTACTAATCAAGCAGGTTCAATCAATAGTCTATCAAGATGCTCGATAAGTGGTGTTTCGTTTGCAGAATTTTAATAGTTTAAGAGCCGAATATCATCGGTCAATGGATTCATCACTATCACACAGACTGTCTTTGGATAAGTGCAGAGAACATATAATTGTACAACTAAAAGATTAAGTTATCAAGTATAAGATACAATACCTAACTTAACTGTACTTTAAAAACTTGAATCAAAATTTCGCATAAAGTCCTACTTCAGAATACAGTCGTCCTAAAAGCCCATTAGTAAATAGTAACAATCGGATTGTTATGCCATTTCTGCGAATCAGCCCTGATTTGCATGCTATATCGTTAGTATAATATCAGGTTTCAGAGTGCTAAAGAGTTAAAAGTTGTGTGTGAACATGTTATCAACATATTTTTTCCAATTAATAATGCATAACCCTAGTAGGGGGATACCTAATGCAATGACTGTAACTGTATTCCAATACGATATTAATCATGAAGACCACGGCAGTATCATTTTCCATGTTTACTGCAACATATAAAAAATGGATCAACAATAATTGTATTTTCTTGACCCATATAGAATGGAATTCTATTTTAAAAGTTTACAATTACTGCTTTCATATATCTAGTAGATTCAGTAATGGAGTGTTTATTCTTTATATATATATATATAGGCACATGTTAAAATTAACTCAATTTTTCTTAAAATATATATTTGAAAAAACATTCAATCAATAAAATTAATAATTAAAAACAAAATAGGTACATATTCATAAAACTCAAGTTGGAAAAATAGTGACCTGAAATTGGAAACAATATATAGATTATGAGTAGCCTGGTCAACAAATGCACATTTATTTTTTGAAGACTTGTTTCTTCAGACTTCAGAGGTTACCAAACTATCAAATTTAAGGCGTTAAATGTTATCATCCCTCGATGATGTGATGGTGATCCTGAAACTTTAGAACCCAAACAGGACGTCAAGTCGTCAATGGTCAACCCAAATGCCAGTCCTATTATACGAACTGAACTTTGAACATTACCAGTTAACCATATTATCCAAATTAGAACAGCTAAACCTTAATTGCTCAAAATGGATAGAGCATCCATGTTTCTCTTTTCATTTTTGGTAATTTTTTTAACCAAAATCAACGCTGCTGAACTTGAAATCATTTCAGATTCACAGTTTTTGACAGAAGGAGACACGTTGGTCTCAGAAACCAGAATTTTCGAACTTGGGTTTTTCCGGCCAGATAACTCCGAGAACAGATATCTTGGTATTTGGTACAAGAAAGTATCTGTTATAACAGCGGTTCGGGTTGCCAACAGAGACCACCCACTCCCCGGTGTATCACCACTTGGTTTAAAAATTGTTCATCCAGGAATTCTCTGCATCTTTAACAATATGAGCATGAATTGGTCATCGAACACAACGACGACATCACAGTATGTGACTGCAAAGCTGTACGACACCGGAAATCTAGTCTTGATGGACCAACAGGAGAGGATGATCTGGCAGAGTTTTGATTATCCAACTGATACTTATCTACATGGCATGAAGATAGGGAAAGATTACTCGAGGGGCATCGATTGGCATCTATCCTCATGGAAAAGTAGTCAAGATCCAGCTCCAGGTGAATTCACTTGGGAGGCTGACACACAAGGTTATCCAGAAACAAAATAAAACAAGGTACAGTGGTCAAATTTCGGGGTGGACCATGGAGAAACATGCGGGTTACTGGGTATTCAACATTCAGTTTGAACTTCACTCTGATATATAGTGTAGTTATAACTGACAAGGAGATGTCTTATAAATACTACGATGAAAACAGTTCTATCATATCGAGACTCACCTTGAATTCTTCTGGGGAGCTACAGCATTGGGTATGGGCAGAAGATGGTAAGAAGTGGAGGCTCAGCTTAACGTTACCAAGAGATATCTGTGATACATTTAACATTTGTAGTGCTTATGGAACCTGCAATGTGGATACAAGGCAACAGTCTTGTGCATGCTTGGATGATAAAAGATTTGTGCCCAGAAACCAAAAGGGTTGGGAAACTGCTGATTGGTCAGGCGGTTGTGTTAGGCGAACACCGTTGGATTGTAAAAACGGATCAGAAGGCTTTATCAAGTACTCTAATTTAAAATTGCCAGACACAGAGGGTACCTGGTTCAACATGAGCATGACCTTAGAGGAATGTGAAGCAAAATGCTTGAAGAATTGTACTTGTATGGCTTACGCAATTCCCGATGCCACTTTAGGTGGAAAGGGCTGTGTGCTTTGGTTCAAAGATCTTAAGGACATCCTCAAGGATGGTCGAAACATTTTTGTAAGAATGGCTTCATCTAAATTAGGTAAGAATGATATCACCGGTTATATTACAGTTACATGCTTTTAAACAAACATAATTTCTGTGCTAATATCATACAGTTGCTTTATCGACTTCCAAAAAGAAACATGGAGCAAATATTAAAGTCATCTTAATTGTAATCGTTCTGGGGGTTCTTCTCATAGGATTCATCTCGATATGCTTGTGGTATGCACGGAAAAAAAGGAATAATGAGCGACCAATGGAGGGAGACAATGAAGAAGTACCGTTGTTTAGCTTCCCAACAATAGCTACAGCCACTGTCAGTTTTTCAACCGATAATATACTTGGAGAGGGTGGATTTGGAGCTGTTTATAAGGTCATTAATAACAACATGATAACAATAAAACGAATATACACAGCATTTATTTATTTTAATTTTTTTTCTAAAAAACAACTAGTACCAATCTACACACAGCATAAGCAAGTGATTCAGACAAAAGGTATATATAAATGTTACCTCTGAAGATTGTGAAAGTACTCACATTGAAAATGGTGTTCTTCAAGGTGTGTTAGAGGATGGGCTAGAGATTGCAGTTAAGTGTCTCTGCAGGACTTCCAACCAAGGAGTTGACGAGTTCAAGAATGAAGTCACTTGCATTTCGAGACTTCAGCATCGGAATCTTGTGAAGCTCCATGGCTGCTGCATAAAAGGAGATGAGAAACTATTGCTCTATGAGTACATGCAGAATAAAAGCTTAGACTCGATCATATTTGGTGAGAGCCAAAACATGCTCCTTGATTGGCCGAAGTGCTTCAACATCATCAGAGGAATTGCGTGAGGACTTCTCTACCTGCATCATGATTCACGATTAAGAATCATTCATAGAGATCTTAAAGCTGGCAACATTCTACTAGATCAGGATATGAACCCTAAGATATCAGACTTTGGCCTAGCTCGAAGTTTTGGAGGAAATGAGACCCAAGCAAATACTCAAAGAGTTGTTGGCACACAGTAAACCATTCTAAACAACTTTTCCTTCTATTTTAATTTGGTTAAATGATACTGCCTTTATTAACATTCTGATACGTGCAGCGGTTACATGTCACCGGAGTATGTAATTAATGGTGTTTTCTCTAAAAAGTCAGATGTATATAGCTTCGGCGTTATGGTGTTGGAGATAGTGAGTGGAAAGAGAAATAGAGGGTTTATCCATCCAGAGCATGGAAATAATCTTACCGGACATGTAAGTTCACTAATGACAAACTATTCGTTCAATTTGCACAATGTCGTATAATTAACGGCAAATTGACAAGAAAGGTAACATAAAATCCAAGATTTGTCAATGTGGGGTATATAGTAATTTGTCTCTCCTAAAAAAAAGTGTGTAATATTCAATTGCTGCCAAGAAAGGAATGTAAGAGCCAATGTTCACCAAAGAATAAGTGTAAGATTCAATTTTTGACAAGAAAATGAGTGAAACTTCAATTTATTTTACATATGATGACTCAAATAAAGTTCTTTTTTTTGACCGACTTGTCTACATATTCTTAAACTTTGACTCATTTCTTGGAAAAGAATGGATTTTATGTTTCCTTTTCAATAGAGATAAATTATCTTATACCCCACATTGAAAACTTGTGGATATTACCTTAGATTTCTTAACAATTTGCCTTCAACTAATAAACATTAATTTCTACAATATATTCAGGCATGGAGTGTATACAACGAAGGCAGGTCAATAGAATTTATCAATCCGAGTTTAGCTGAATCATGCCATCCACTCGAAGTTATAAGATCAGTTGTGATCGGGTAGTTATGTGTTCAACAAAATGCAGGAGACAGGCCAAACATGTCGTCTGTGGTTCGGATGTTGGACGGTGAGGGTGCATTACCGACACCTAAACAACCAGCATTTTTTATTGGAAGGGATTTATTAGTAGCTGACATCTCTTCTGCAAGTACTAATCAAGCAGGTTCAATCAATGGTCTGTCATTTACTCAAATTGATGCTCGATAGGTGGCGTTTTGTTTGCAGAATTTTTAAAGTTTAAGAGCCGATTATCATCTGTCAATGGATTCATCACTTTCACACATACTGTCTTTGGATAATTGCAGAGATATACTTGTACAATTAAAGACTAAGCTATCGAGTATATAAACGATAACTAACTACACTGTACACTAGAATCAAAATTTAGCACAGAAGTCAAAATTTGCACAAACTCAAAATTTCTCATAAGACTCAAAATTACTTATAAGAATCAACATTTCGCATAAAGTCAGCCTAAAAGCCCATTGGTGAATACTAACAATCGGATTGTTATCCCATTTCTGCGAAGTGTGAACCAGCCCTAATTTGCATACCATTATACGAAACTAAGTGCTATATCGTTAGTATAATATCAGGTTTCAGAGTGCTAAGAAATTAAAACTTAAAAGTAGTGTGTGAACATGATAATTTTCCAATGAATAATGCATAACCCTAATAAGGGGATACCTAATGCAATTAACGGTATTCTAAAACTACGATATTAATAAGAAAAGAAAAATGGTTAAAAGTGATATTAATTAGGGCTTGTACCTGATCGTTGTCCGTTCGGAACTTAGTTTCGACTTTCGACCGGCAAAGATGGAGAATTGCAGTCAGTTCTCACAGTGTCTTGATTAATGCAATTTAATTTTCGGTTGTCATATTGGGCCGATTTCAGAAAGGCCATTTTAAAGTTACATCCGGGTCAGCCCACCTTTTCTTTTTTCTTTTTCTCTGTTTTGCTTTTTTAAATGTATTTGTCCCAATCTCTATTATCTAGCAATTAAGCAAAACTACACTCATATGACATATACTAACTGTGAACCAGATTACAGTTAAGTGGATGCGATCGGTGTTGTTAATAGCTGGTAAGTTATGTTCAATTCATGTGTATGACCTTTTTAAGGTATACATGAAATTATAAACAACCTCTGGTATTAATCTAACATCACGTGTTGTTAACAATTTTTTATTTTATTCATATATAATTCTTATTAAGCATTTAACACTCTCTTTCTTAATCCTTAAAAAGGGATATCGGAAATTACTATTTTATCCCTCCACTTATCCTTCACTTATTAATTATATAAATCATTTAATTAATATTATATTTCATATAATACATTTAAATATCTTTTTTCTTCTTTTATATCACAATATTGAATTTACAATTACCAATAATTTAAACTATTATAAAAAAATCACTTTCATTAAAAAAGTATAAATTATTATTGCATTCAGATACCATTAAACATTTATCTTTCAATATCAATATGTGAAATCTTCACCCGCTGCTATGTGCGGAATTAGACGCTAGTAATCCCTGAAACATACTACATATTGTATCCATATCTCAATCTTCATCTCTATGTAAGGATTTAGTTAAATGTAATTTTAATATAATCTTTTCCCGGTAATGAAAAGAAATAATTCGACCTATTACACCAACGTTTTATCATAATGTATAAACAACCTTTAGAATACATGGTTTAAATAAATAGTGATCAACCATTTATAAGTATAGTAGAGAATTCGTATACCAAAAACTGTGTAGCCGCATTCAAAGAGAATTCAGGTTACACTATATTATCTTTGGTGAAAAGAACTGGTTTTTAGGTTCATGCAATGTGCCTACCCAAACCGATGACATACTCGAGCGGTCTCCTAGAGAATGTTAAGCAACGACTCAATAATAGGGATAACTCATTCTGTCATTCACCCACATAAAATTCTATATACTAAGAGTTATTATTATTATTATTACAACTCATGCAACTAAATAGAAGAAAAATGTCAATTTACGATGAAGCAAATCCCCAATAGGGAGTAATCTTAAATCCCATTCTAAAACATTTATCTGTAAGGCTTAATTTCTAAATATTGAAAGATCGGAAATTCATTTATACAATTTTCAATATAACATATATATAAATTAAAAATCAAATCAATATATACTTAATTGATTCTTTTAGTTTATACACCTCACAATTATTTTTATTTGAAATATATAATAAATAATAATTAAAATATAATTATTATGATAACATAAAATATAAGCAAAAGTTTACAATCATTATCATTAAGACGACTATCATTGTTGATCATTATCATATTTTTTATTCATAATCACTGCGTTGCGTGGACCCGACAAATATAACATTTATAAGCGTAGTCTCATTTTGTACGGATTTAAAATACATCACAATCAAACCATAACACAAAGTATCAAAAAAAAATCCCCCTTACTTCTTAGTCGACCCTACCATGTAGCAACCTCATTTGGCTAATACAAATTAATCGTGAAGACCACGGCAGTATCATTTTCAATATTTACTGCAACATATAGAAAATGGATCAACAATAATCGGTGTTACACTGCTGCTGACCCACCAAAATTAACATCTATTGTATTTTCTTGACCCATATAGAATGGAGTTTGGCCTTTAAATTTCTAAAATGAATCAAAATATTTTTATTTTAAAAGTTTAGAAGTACTTCTTTCATAAATCTAGTAGATTCGGTAATGAAGTAAAAACGACAAAGACAGAGACCGAGACCAAGTTGTTTATTCTTTATATAAGGGCACATGTTAAAATTAACTCAACTTTTCTTAAAATATATATATGAAAAAACATTCAATAAAATTAATAAAGTATAATAATTAAAAACAAAATAGGTACACATTCATAAAACTCAAGTTGGAAAAATAGTCAGAAGATTCATGACCTGAACTTGGAAAGAATATATAGGTTAAATCCATGAGTAGCCTGGTCAACAGATGCACATTTATTTTCTGAAGACTTGTTTCTTCAGACTTCAGAGGCTATCAAACTATCAAATTTAAGGCGTTAAATGTTATCATTACTCAATGAGGTGATGGTGGTCCTGAAACTTTAGAACCCAAACAGGACGTCAAGTCGTCAATGGTCAACCCAAATGCCAGTCCTATTATACGAACTGAACTTTGAACATTATCAGTTAACCATATTATCCAAATTAGCACAGCTAAACCTTAATTGCTGAAAATGGATAGAGCATCCATGTTTCTCTTTTCATTTTTGGTAATTTTTTTAAACAAAATCAACGCCGCTGAACTTGACATCATTTCTGATTCACAGTTCTTGACAGAAGGAGACATGTTGGTCTCAGAAACCAGAATTTTCGAACTTGGGTTTTTCCGGCCAGATAATTCTGAGAATAGATATCTTGGTATCTGGTACAAGCAAATCTCTGTAAGAACAGCGGTTTGGGTTGCCAACAGAAAGCACCCACTACCCGGTCTATCGCCACTTGTGTTAAAAATTGTTGATCCAGGAATTCTCTGCATCTTTAACAATATGAGCATGATTTGGTCATCGAACACAACAACGACATCACAGTATGCGACTGCAAAGCTTCATGACACTGGAAATCTAGTCTTGACGGACCAACAAGAGAGGATGATCTGGCAGAGTTTTGATAATCCAACTGATACTTTTCTATATGGCATGAAGATAGGGAAAGATTACTTGCGGGGCATCGATTGGCATCTATCCTCCTGGAAAAGTAGTCAAGATCCAGCTCCAGGTGAATTCACTTGGGAGGCTGACACACAAGGTTATCCAGAAAGCAAAATAAAACAAGGTACAGTGGTCAAATTCCGGGGTGGACCGTGGAGAAACACGCGGGTTACTGGGTATTCTACATTTAGTTTGAACTTGACTCTAATATATAGTGTAGTTATAACTGACAAGGAGATGTCTTTTAAATATTACGTTGAAAATAGTTCTATCATATCGAGACTCACCTTGAATTCTTCTGGGGAGCTACAGAGTTGGGTATGGGCAGAAGATGCTGAAATGTGGAAGCTCAGCTTAACATTACCAATAGATATCTGTGATACATATAACATTTGTAGTGCTTATGGAACCTGTAATGTGGATATAAGGCAACAGTCTTGTGCATGCTTGGATGATAAAAGATTTGTGCCCAGAAACCAAAAGGGTTGGGAAACTGCCGATTGGTCAGGCGGTTGTGTTAGGCGAACACCGTTGGATTGCAAAAACGGATCAGAAGACTTTATCAAGTACTCTAATTTAAAATTGCCAGACACAGAGGGTACCTGGTTCAACATGAGCATGAATATAGAAGAATGTAAAGCAAAATGCTTGAAGAATTGTACTTGTAAGGCTTATGCAATTCCCGACGCCACTTTAGGAGGAAAGGGCTGTGTGCTTTGGTTCAAAGATCTAATGGACCTCCGCCAGTATTCTTCTAATGGTCGAGATATTTTTGTAAGAATGGCTTCATCTGAATTAGGTAAGAATACTATCACTTGTTACATTATAGTTACATGCTTCTAAACTAACATAATTTATGTGCTAATATCATACAGTTGCTTTATCGACTTCCAAAAAGAAACATGGAGCAAATATTAAAGTCATCTTAATTGTAATCGTTCTGGGGGTTCTTCTCATAGGATTCATCTCGATTTGCTTGTGGTATGCATGGAAAAAAAAGAATAATGAGCGACCAATGGAGGGAGGCAATGAAGAAGTACCATTGTTTAGCTTTCCAACAATAGCTACAGCCACTGCCAGTTTTTCAATCAATAATATACTTGGAGAGGGTGGATTTGGAACTGTTTATAAGGTCGTTAATAACAGCATGATAACAAAAAAATGAATATACACAGTTTTTTATTCATGTAATTTTTTAAGAAGGCAAAGATTACGAATTTACTATCTACACAGTATAAAAAAGTGATTTAAACAAAAGGTACATATAATAGTTAGTTCTGAAGATCGTGAAAGTACTCACATTGAATATATTTTTCAGGGTGTGCTAGAGGATGGGCTAGAGATTGCAGTTAAGCGTCTTTGCAAGACTTCCAACCAAGGAGTTGATGAGTTCAAGAATGAAGTTATTTGCATTTCAAGACTTCAGCATCGTAATCTGGTGAAGCTCCTTGGCTGTTGCATAAAAGGAGATGAGAAACTATTAATCTATGAGTACATGTCAAATAAAAGTTTAGACTCATTTTTATTTGGTAAGAATCAAATATGAAGACCCACATCAACTGCTGATATTGGAACTATACATAAGATAACTAACCAATCATGTCGGACAGATGAAAACCAAAGCACGCTCCTTGATTGGACGAAGCGCTTGAACATTATCAAAGGAATTGCTCGAGGACTTCTCTACCTGCATCACGATTCACGATTAAGAATCATTCATAGAGATCTTAAAGCTAGCAACATTCTACTAGATCAGGATATGAACCCTAAGATATCAGACTTTGGCCTAGCTCGAAGTTTTGGAGGAAATGAGACCCAGGGAAATACACAAAGAGTTGTTGGCACATAGTAAGCCTTTCTAAACAACTTCCTTCTATTTTAATCCAATTCAACGGTATGGCTTTTATTAACATTCTGATGCTGTGCAGTGGTTACATGTCACCGGAGTATGTAATTGATGGTGTTTTCTCAATAAAGTCAGATGTATATAGCTTCGGGGTTTTGGTGCTGGAGATCGTGAGTGGGAAGAGAAATAGAGGATTCATCCATCCCGAGCATGGGAACAATCTTATTGGACATGTAAGTTCACTAATGACAAATTCTTACATCAACTTGCAAAATGTTGTATAAATATATAATTGAGGGCAAATTGACAAGGAATGTAAAATAAAATATAAGGTTTGTTTGGGGTATATACTAATATATTATATATTATATATCTCTCCTAAAAAAGAGTGTAAATTCAATTTTTGCCAAGAAAGGAAGGTGAAATTAAATATTTGCGATAAATTTAGTATAAGATTCAAGTTTTGCCAAAAAAGGAGTGAACGTTCATTTTTTTACAGTTTAAGGACTCAAATAAAGTTCTTTTTTTTGACAAAATTTGTCTATATTTTTTAAACATTGAACTTTAGACTCATTTCTTGGCAAAAATTAGTATATACCCCACATTGACAAATTGTGGATTTTAGCCTAGGTTTCTTAACAATTTACCTTTAACTAATAAACATTGATTTATACAATATATTCAGGTATGGAGTGTATACAACGAAGGCAGGTCGATGGAATTGATTAATCCAAGTTTAGCTGAATCATGCCATCCACACGAAGTTATAAGATCAATTGAAGTCGGGTTGCTATGTGTTCAACAAAATGCAGGAGACAGGCCAAACATGTCGTCTGTGGTTCGGATGTTGGACGATGAGGGTGCAATGCCTACACCTAAGCAACCAGCATTTTTCATGGAAAGGGATTTATTAGTAGCTAACTTCTCTTCTTCAAGTACTAATCCAGCATGCTCAATCAATGGTTTATCTATTACGCACTTGGACGGTCGGTAGGTGTCATTTGATTTGCAGAATTTACATAGAGATTACTAATAGTTAATGGATTCGTCACTTTCACACACAAACATATTGATTGTATAATTGCCGAGAACATATAATTTGTAGAATTAAACATTAAGTTATCAAGTATAAACACACAATAACTAATTAAGCTGTACAAACTCTAATTAAAATTAAAATCCAATCTCATATGTAATAACGTACGTGGATTTAAATTAGGTGATTTCTCAGTTTACCTTCGTTCAACTCAAGTGATCGAGAGTCTTCAAGAGCCAATTGCGGAGGTCCACAGGGCAGCATAAACCGTCAATCGATCATATAAGGAGGAAAAATGTGGCATATTTTCAAAATAATCAATTCCAAAAACATTGAACGAGCCGAATTCTTTTCTATATCAGTTAAATTAAATAACGTAAAAAGGTTTATATTTAGGGAGAGGTTTATAGAATTGAATGTTAATGTGATAATACTATGATCCAATTAGAAGATGCCATATGTCCTCAATTAATTGTTTTGTCTTTTTCAAAATAAAAAATACTAATATTTAAATATGCAATTTACTTTTATCTTCATTAAGATTGTTTTCGCCCACCATTACTCTCTGTTTCTTTATTATCCCGGATATGAACCTTGCATTTTCTGGCAGCGACTAGCGAACGCCGCACGCAGCGAGCGGCGAACAGCGGTAGCGAACGACAAACGGCGACAACAAGCGACGAATGACGGCAGCTACCCGTGAACGCAAGAATCTGGTACTCGATGCCAACTCAAAATCGACAGTCTAGATCTTCTCCTTCTATTACTACCATAAACAAATAAACTACAATAACCCTTCCCTTTATACTTATAGTTTAATGTAATGTAAATTACTTTATTGGCCTGATTTGCTTTTACTATAAAATTTACAAAACAATATATCCTCGTTAAAGATCACATTCCATCACATCAAGATGAAGCAAAATATAACATAAAAAATATTAAGTAGTTCGCTCAAATTAAAAGATAAGAATTCGTTCAATTTACACTTAAAATAGTCGCAATTCGCTCAAATGTCCAACAATTCGCTTCGATTGTTAAAAATTACATATGAATCCTCTCAAATGCCCAACAATTTGCTCAAATACTCAAATAATTCGTCAAATGCCTAATAATTAGCTCCGATCATTAAAAAATACACATAAATTAATTGGTGTAAATACCAACTCCAAATCCAATCTTATAAATCTACGTGTCCATGTCGAGTAGTAATGATTGGATTTGGGGTTAGTATTTACACCAATTAATAATTAAATAACTGAAATTCAAAAAAGTTCGATTCTTCAGGTCTTTTCGAGCGAATTCATTTTGATTTTGATATAATCAAAAATACTACATACATTAAAACACAATTTTTGAAGGTTGGATGCATTAAAAATAGCAAACGTAAATTGGGTACATACAATAAACATCGTGTAATAGTTAGGTGCATTCCCTGCACTAAGTCCTATATAGAAATAGGGACATGGATAATATGTATGTTTTTCTTTTTTTCTAAAATATAAGTAGGATTAGTGGTGAGCATGGGGCGGGTGGGGCGGATATGGACAAAAACCGCCCTATAACAAAACTTTCAGTTAATTAATATTACTTAACCGTTCGGTTCGGTTAATAATCGAATTGTTAATTTGGTTAACATCCGTATATAGGGCGGTTAATTCGCTTAACCATTTACGCCTAAAATAATTCTTCCAATGGTCATATCCTCCTTTCCGAGATCGGATTATTCCCAATACATTACAAATAAACATCTAACACAAGATTATGTCTCTCTTCGAGTTTCAACACACAAAAAATAGTTACATGCATTTTTAAAACTCAAAAAGTAGCAATTTGATAGCCTAAAAGAACACGATTACTGCAGTTTTACAACCTAAATGAATTCAAAATCAACTTATAAATTTTTATTTAAATATTAACACCATATGAGTATAAATATAATATTTTACTACTATATAAATTATCATGGGGCGGGGTGCTTAAAACCGTGGTGGGTACTCTTTATTTTCATAATTGAACTAAAAACTTTGGTTAATCTAAAAATGATAATCAAACCATTGGTTATATCCACGGTTCGGTTAATTCGGTTCGATTATGACGGTTAATATGGTTATATTTCGGTTAATTTGATTTTTTGCTTAACTCTAATAGGATAATGGAATAAACGAATTCTTATAAGTGATGATTAGTAGTGATCTCATTTGCAAGTCCCATACCCACTCCATAATGATGTGATGCTAGTTGTCAACATTGATAACTTTTATTTTTTAATAATCGAAACGAATTGTTTAACATTTGATCGAATTGTAAGGCATTTGAATGAATTCATATGTATCTTTTAATAATCAGAGTGAATTGTTGAGCATTTCGACGAATTGTGGCTATTGTAAGTGTAAGATTTGAGCGAATTCTTACTCTTTAATTGGAGCGAACTATTAAATATTTTTATGCTATTTTGCTCCAACTTAATGTGATAGAGGGAGATCCTTTACCAAAATGTGCAGTTCTATAAATTTTGTCCATATTTAGATAGTGAATGTCAAATCAGACCAACAAAATAATTTTCTCTTTATAGTTTGTGTTTAGGAGCATAAGATATGAAGATTTAAAGCGACAAAATAAAATATTTTGCAATAAAATCTTCATGCTCCTAAATAGAAAATATGAAGTATAAAACTCTTTTATAAAATAGAACAACATATTTTTAAAAAGACATACTTAGTACTTGAATATTTTAGTGTTTTTTTTTTCTTTTTTAGTGTACTATATTTGTTTCTTTTGCCTATGTTAAAAAAAAAACTATATATTAGTTTTTCAATAAACGAAAAAAATTTATGATTACCTAAAGAGATCACGTCTAAAGTATACATGTATATCTAGGGGTGCTCAAAAAATTTGTATTTGAATTCGTCGTCCAAAAACTCTATCCGAAACTATTTGAAAATCCCGATATCCGAAAATTCGGATACCCAAATTTTCCATTTCTTCAAATTCGGGTATCATTTTTTAGATAATACTAATATCCAATATCCAAAGAGTCCGAAAAAAGTTCCAATTGTTTTTGATATTATTACATAGATTTTGATATTTGTAGCACTAAGTGTAAGTGATATAGTTAACCAACTAATTTTCTTAGGGTGGTTGTTTATTTATGGTTAAAAAACTGATTTTATTATTAAAATTCACAACTTAACTATAATCGTTTGACGATTTCTTGATTGTTAGCAGTATCTTGATGGAAGTTACGCTCTGATCTATAGCCCTAAGGGTTACATATAAAAAAAATTTATATTTTTGATCCATGAACTCAATGTAAGTTTTGGTTGTATAATCTAACATTTTTCTAAATTTAAAAATTAACTTTTATTATTTTTGAATATTAAAATTCAAATATTTGAATTTTTGAATATCCAATTTTTAACAACCTCATATATACCAACTAATGGGGTGAGTTCAAATAAGAATGACAAAAAAGTAGAGAATGAGAGAACCAATATTATCACTTCATTTTATCACAAAACTCATTTCCACTTTAACTTTTAAAATTAAATACCTCACAAACCGTAAGTCAATAAATTATAAAAATTACATCATTCGGAATCAATATTTTTGTATCTTTAATAAGATTTGTACAACTTCTTCTTTATAAAATTAAGGCTTGCAATAAGAATTGAACAACGTCTTCTTGATAAAAAATTACATTATAAAATTAAGGCTTGCAATAAGAATTGTACAACATCTTTTTGATAAGAAAAAACACTACATTATTATTCAAGTAAATAAGTGAAATAAATGTTTGAATAAGTTTAAGTAAATTTTAAACAAAACGGTAAATTAAGTTTTGAAAAGCTTAAATGAAAGAAAGAAAAAGCGAGAGGAAAAAGCATTAAAAAGTTAAAATAAGTTTGAAATGTTAAAGTAAAAGTTTAAAAATATTAAATGAAAATAGAAAAATTAAATTTACAACTTTTTAGAAAAAAGGTTTGGAAGAAGAAAACCTAATGAAAAAAAAGAAAACTATAAAAAAAAAAAAAGGAAAACAAAACGGCTACCAGAATTCAGTAACCGGTTCCTCGCAAGTGAATGTGAGAAGGGTAGGAGGAAGAGGAAAGAAATGTGAGGTAAAATAGAGATGAGAGGGGGACATATGTCACATTACTATCTTATTGCCTTTCTATTTTATATAGACTGTCTCCATCTCGTTTTTTAAAATTAGATTTAAGAATGAGTAATGTTCAAATACTTTTGAAAGTCATTAATTATCTTAATATTTCTAAATTAACCACTAATTATAAATTGCAAGCCTTAATTTTAAACTTTACATATCTTTAAATTAACTTTTTAACATATTATTTCATTTAATTTTTTCTTTTATAAGATATAAGTAAGATTACAAAAGATATAAAAAATAAACTTTTTATGAACAATATGATATAATTTAAAATCCAAACTTTAATATGATATAATGTCCAAACATCACAATCCACTGAGAGACAAAAATAAAATAAAAAGAACCCCAACCCCAACCCCCAGTCGACCCATTTAGTCCACAGAAATTAATCGTGAAGACCAGGGCAGAATCACTTTCTATGTTTACTGCAAGATATAGAAAATGGATCCAAAATAAATGGTGTTACACTGTTACTTCCCCACCAAAATAAACATCTAAAGTATTTTCTTGACCCATATAGGGTGGAGTCTTGTTTTTTTTAAAGTACTGCTTTCTATATCAAGTTGTTTGCAATAGAGTATTTTAATTACAAACAAAATTGGGTCAAAGTTGTATTACTCAAGTGGAAAAAGTAGTCAGAAGACTGAGCACCTGAATTTGCAACGCATATATAGTTTCATCAAATCCATACGAGTAACCTGGTCAACAGGCGCACATTTATTTTTTGAAAACTTGTTTCTTCAGACTTCAGAGGTTATCAAACTATCAAACTTAAGGTGTCAAAAGCTATCATTTCTCAATGAACATGATGGTGGTCCTGAAACTTGTAAACCCAAACAGGATGTTAGCGGTCAACCCCAATGCCGGTCCTTAATATAGGAAACGAACATCGAACATTATCAGTTAGCCATATAATCCAAAATTAGAACAGTTAAATCCTTAATTGCTGAAAATGGAGGGAGCATACATGTTTCTCTTTTCATTTTTGATTATTTTTTTAAACAAAATCAACGCTGCTGAACTTGACATCATTTCAGATTCACAGTTCTTGACAGAAGGAGACACGTTGGTCTCGGAAACCCAAATTTTCGAACTTGGATTTTTCCGGCCAGATAACTCTGAGAACAGATATCTTGGTATTTGGTACAAGAAAGTCTCTGTTATAACAGCGGTTTGGGTTGCCAACAGAGATCACCCACTCCCCGGTGTATCACCACTTGTTTTAAAAATTGTTGATCCAGGAATTCTCGGCATCTTTAACAATATGAGCATGATTTGGTCATCCAACACAACCATGACATCACAGTATGCGACTGCAAAGCTGTACGACACCGGAAATCTAGTCTTGATGGACCAACAGGAGAAGATGATCTGGCAGAGTTTTGATTATCCAACTGATACTCTTCTTTATCACATGAAGCTCGGGAAAGATTACTTGATGGGCGTCGAATGGCATCTATCATCATGGAAAAGTAGTCAAGATCCAGCTCCAGGTGAATTCATCTGGGAGGCTGACACCCACGGTTATCCAGAAAGCAAACTAAAACAAGGTGCAGTGGTCAAATTTCGGGGCGGACCATGGAGAAACTCACGGATTATTGGGTCTAAATTTAGCTTGAACTTGACTCTGATATACAGTATAGTTATAACTGAGAACGAGATGTCTTTTGAATTTTACGTTGAAAAAAGTTCTATCATATCGAGGGTCACCTTGAATTCTTCTGGGGAGTTACAAAGTTGGGTATGGGCAGAAGATGGTAAAAAGTGGAAGCTCGGCTTCACATTTCCGGTAGATATCTGTGATACGTATAACATTTGTGGTGCTTATGGAACCTGCAGTGTGGATCCGAGGCAACAGTCGTGTGCTTGCTTGGATGAGAAAAGATTTGTGCCCAGAAACCAAGAGGGTTGGGACATTGGTGATTGGTCGGGTGGTTGTGTTAGGCGAACACCGTTGGATTGCAAAAACGGATCAGACGGATTTATCAAGTACTCTAATTTAAAATTGCCAGACACAGAGGGTACCTGGTTCAACATGAGCATGACTTTAGAGGAATGTGAAGCAAAATGCTTGAAGAATTGTACTTGTATGGCTTACGCAATTCCCGATCCCACTTTAGGAGGAAAGGGGTGCGTGCTTTGGTTCAAAGATCTTATGGACATCCGCGAGTATGCTACTAATGGTCGAGATATTTTTGTAAGAATGGCTTCATCTGAATTAGGTAACAACAATTTCACCAGTTACATTATTGTTTACATGCTTTCAAACTAACATCATATCTATGCTAATATCATACAGTTGCTTTACCGACTTCCAAAAAGAAAGATGGAGCAAACATTGAGGTCATCGTAATTGTAATCGTTCTGGGGGTTCTTCTCATAGGTTTCATCTTTACATGGATTTGGTATGCACGAAAAAAAAGGAATAATGAGCAACCAATGGAGGGAGACAATGAAGAAGTACCATTGTTTAGCTTTCTGACAGTAGCAACTGCTACTGCCAGTTTTTCAACCGATAATATACTTGGAGAGGGTGGATTTGGAGCCGTTTATAAGGTAATTAATAACAATGTGATAACATGAAAATGAATATACACACTTTTTTATTTATTAACCCTTTTAGAGAGGTAAATATTACGAATCTACACATTATAAGCAAGTGATATAAACAAAAGTTTCATATAAGATTGTGAAATTACTCACATTGAAAATTGTATTCTTCAGGGTGTGCTAGACGATGGGCTAGAGATTGCAGTTAAGCGTCTCTGCAGGACTTCCAACCAAGGAATAGATGAGTTCAAGAATGAAGTCATTTGCATTTCAAGACTTCAGCATCGGAATCTTGTGAAGCTCCTTGGCTGTTGCTTAAAAGGAGATGAAAAGTTATTAATCTATGAGTACATGCCAAACAAAAGCTTAGACTCATTCATATTTGGTGAGAATCATATATGCAGACCCACCTCAACTGCTACTACTGGGAACCATAGTTGTTGACTCGCGACTCGAGTCGTGACTTGAAATCATAAATTTCAACTCGCGATTCGTCTAGTGACTCGACTTGTAAGCATCATGCCACAGACACACACACACACACATACATACACATAAAAGTAGACACCAACAAGTAACAATAACATATCTTATAGATTTTAATTCTTCAAAGTTAATGTTACAAGTCTTTAGAATTTTAAAATAGTTAGTGAACAGATTAACTTTATAGAATTTAAGTAAATAACATATAATAAAATAATAAGAATATATTGTATTTTTTTATGCATTTAAAAAGTTAAAATTTGGGATTAGGCATGAGTAATTAAGCGAGCCGGTTACACTATTGTAAAAACTTGACTCCTTAATCAGCCATTAATCCTGCAACTGTTTCTTTAATCACAACTTCTCATAGTCTCTACGGTGTCTTTAAGATAGCACTCAAAGTGATAATCATCTTCTAAGATTTTAGTTCTCAAGAAAATAGAGTAGGGAGAGGGTCAAATAGTGAAGTCACCAAGACACCAACTGGCATAAACGCAACTGCTCTATTCAAAACAATTCGAGTTATTTCTGTTTCAATTTTCTCCTTTTATTTTTATTATTACCCTAAAAGTTTGTCTGAATTTATGACTCTTATGGAGTCATAATTTGAAACAACTAGAAAGAGTCGGTGAATTACTGGTAAGAGTCAAGGTCAATTAAGAGTTGGAGTCCAAGTCGCCTTGGTTTTAGGTAATCTGACTCGATCCGTAAGAGTTGATTCGTGACTCGTGACTCGTAAGAGTGAAGAGTCTAATAACTATGTTGGGAACTATCTATACAGACAACTAACCAATCATGTTGGGCAGATGAAAACCAAAGTGTGCTCCTTGATTGGACGAAGCGCTTCAACATTATCAAAGGAATTGCACGAGGACTTCTCTACTTGCATCATGACTCACGATTAAGAATCATTCATAGAGATCTTAAAGCTAGTAACATTCTACTAGACCGGGATATGAACCCTAAGATATCAGACTTTGGCCTAGCTCGAAGTTTTGGAGGAAACGAGACCCAAGGAAATACACAAAGAGTTGTTGGCACATAGTAAGCCATTCTAAACAACTTTTCCTTCTATTTTAATTCAATTAAATGGTACTGCCTTTATTAACATTCTGATACGTACAGCGGTTACATGTCACCGGAGTATGTAATTAATGGTGTTTTCTCAATAAAGTCAGATGTATATAGCTTCGGCGTTGTGGTGTTGGAGATAGTGAGTGGGAAGAGAAATAGAGGATTCATCCATCCCGAGCATGGAAATAATCTTACCGGACATGTAAGTTCACTTATGAAAAACTATTCGTTTAACTTGTACAATGTCATATAATTAAGGGCAAATTGACAAGAAAGGTAACATAACCAAGATTTGTCAATGTGGGGTATATCCCTAATTTCTCTCTCCTAAAAAAAGTGAGTAATATTCAATTTGTTGCCAAGAAAGGAATGTAAGATCCAATTTATTCAAAGAATGAGTGTAAGATTCAATTTTTGCCAATAAAATGAGTGAAACTTCAATTTTTTTTACATATCTTGAGTTCTTGACTAATATAAAGTTCATTTTTTGACCAAATTTGTCTAAATATTTTTATGCTAAATTTAGACTCATTTCTTAGCAAAACTTGGATTTTATGTTACCTTTTCAATAGAGAGAAATTTAATATACCCCACATTGACAAATAGTGGATTTTACGGTAGCTTTTTAAGCAATTAGCCTTTAATTAATTAACATTAATTTCTACACTATATTCAGGCATGGAGTGTATACAATGAAGGCAGGTCGATGGAATTGATTAATCCAAGTTTAGCTGAATCATGCCATACGCACGAAGTTATAAGATCAATCGGGGTCGGGTTGTTATGTGTTCAACAAAATGCAGGAGACAGGCCAAATATGTCGGATGTGGTTCAGATGTTGGGCAATGAGGGTCCGTTACCACAACCTAATCAACCAGCATTTTTTGTGGGAAGGAATTTATTAGTAGCTGACTTCTCTTCTTCAAGTACTAATCCAGCAGGTTCAATCAATGGTCTATCTATTACGCACTTAGATGCTCGGTAGGCAGCGTTTCGTTTGCAGAATTTACATAGAGATTAATAGTTAACGGATAAAGTTTGTATAATTGCAGAGAACATATAATTTTTAGAATTAACATTAAGTTATCAAGTATAAACACAATAACTAAATAACTAATTGAGCTGTCCAGCTTTTCAAAAAACCTAATTAAGCTATACAAACTAGAACTAAAAGGTAAACCCTAACTCACAAGTAAAGTAATGTACGTGGATGTAAATTAGGTGAGTTTTCAGTTTACCTTCCTTCAACTCGAGTGACCGAGAGTCTTCAAGAGCCGATTGTGGAGGTCCAATTAACGGTGGCCGGAAGCAGGGCAGCATAAAACCTCAATTGATCGTATAAGGAGGGAAAAAGGGACCGTATTAGCTGATTTTATTCGATTAAAGATAACTTCCAAGTAAATCTATTATATTTTAATTTAAACCCTCATTTTACTTCAAAATTTGATATGTAAAAATTATAAGAAAAAAAATTATATTTATAACTTTGAGGTGAGTTCATTCAAACATGAATTTTTTTGAAAGTAAAAAGTATCAATAATCAATAATAATGTGTCATTTGATAAAAATCTCATTTTCTTTCACTTTTTTAAAATTTAAATATCTCAAAAACCGTTAATCAAATGATTATAAAAATTGCACTATAAAAATCAATATTTTTTCTTCTTCGATTTAAGATCCCCCAAGGTATATTTTTGACGAAATTTTTTTTCTTCATTTTTTGTGAATTAATGTTACGATTGACTAACAAAAGTGTTACCCGCGGCTATCACATGTGTTATCAAAGACTATCACATGTGTTACAAGCGATAGTCGGTACTAACACATGTGATAGTAGTCGGTAACACATGTGTTGTCAATTTTCAAAACCCACAAAAAAAAAAAATCGTCGAAAGTATATCATGTGGGATTTTAAATCAAAGAGGAAAAAACACTGATTCTTATGGTGCAATTTTTATAATTTTTTGACTAACAGTTTTTAAGATATTTAATTTTTAAGAATGTGGGGTTTCGTTATTTTGATCAAGATGGACGGTTGAGATTTGTACTCCTATACTTTCAAAAAACTCCATACTTGAATGAATTTTTGTCTTATAACTTTTTCCAATAGTATATAAATATAGAAATAAAAAATCAAATTAATTTATATTTAATTGATTTTTTTAATTTATATTCCTCATAATCATCTTTATTTAAAATATAAAATAAATAATAATTGAAATACAATTATTGTGATAACATAAAAAATAAACGAAATTGAAATAAAAGTTTATAATCATTATCATTAAGATGACTATCATTATCGATCATTATCATATTATTATTCAAAACGCCGCATTGCACGGGACTCCGACCAATAATAAATAATCAATTCTATAAACAATGAATGAGCTGAATTCTTATATCAATTAATTAAATGTATTTATTAGTGTAGAAAAAAAATTAAGTCTGTATATTTTCATAGTTCTTAGTATGTTAGCGTAACAATCGCTATATGCAACGAAATACGATGTTTTATTATAAATAGCCACCTGATATTTTAGTTGTTTTTATTCGGGCCAACATATTTGTTTCCTTTGCTTTCATTTGATTTGATTATCAGTTCTATATTACTGAGTAGTTTTCAACGAATGGAAAAAATCATAATTACCAAAAGAGATCACGTCTAAAGAATACAGATATACCAACTATGATATGAAGTATGAACCAACATTCTCTCACATATCTTTGCTGTAAGAATTTAATAGAACTAATTTAATTCAGTATCCTAGTTTCCCTGATAATGTACAAATAATTGGACCAATCACATGAATATTTGACCATAATGTGTATTCAAGAATTGTAGATTACACGTTCTTTTTTAACAAATTGTATGCATTCTATCTACCATCTATAAGTGTAATGGTGACTTCATTTACCGAAACCTGCGTAGCCGCACTTGAAGAGCATTGAGCTTGAAGTACATTATCTTTGGTGAAAAAACCAGGCTGTTTAGGTTCAGGCAATTTGCATTCCCCAGACAACATTAAAACCACCGATGACATAGTTGGACGGTCTCCTGGAGAGTGTTGGACACATAACAGACCCACTTGGACCGAACACAACATTTCTGAAAGAAAGGATGATTCGAGTAATGTTGCATCTATTAGTTCCATGGTCCTATCCTCTTTATATAGCCTCCACGCCTGAGCGGATTTAGTTAAGTTAGAGCAATACATGACCTATTATGACTGTTTGAAAATGATATGTAGGCAGTCGGGTACACCACTTACATGCCCAAGAAGGTTATCACCATGGTCCTGTTCAAAGAAGCCTCTATTTTTCTTGCCGCTAACAATTTCCAAAAGTAAAACACCAAAGCTGAAGACATCTGATTTTACAGAGAAAAGCCCATGAACAGCGTACTCTGGAGACATGTAACCACTACAAAGAATGTTGATATGCAGGCTTAGACGACATACATAGCAAATGGATTCTTGGTATAATTGAATAAGTCAAAAGGTTGTTGCTTTCTTACTATGTTCCCACCACCATTCTTGTATTGGATCCCATTTCATTTCCTCCAAATCTTCTAGCCAATCCAAAGTCTGATATCTTTGGATTCATATCAGAATCTAGCAGCACATTACTAGCTTTGAGGTCTCTATGAATAATCCTTAGCCGTGAATCTTGATGAAGGTAGAGAAGCCCACGAGCAATCCCGTTAATAATGTGGAACCGCTTAGGCCAGTCCAATAATTGCCTTAGTTTTTCATCTATCAAATTTTTGAATGTGTTAGGCTTGAGTAGACGATCATTCATTTGTTAAGAAAGACATGTAAAGTCAAGTAATCAGTGCACATAACAGACCAAATAAAATTGAGTCCAGGCTATTGTTGGGCATAAATTCATAAATTAACAGCATCTCGTCATCCTCAAGGCAATATCCAAGAAGCTTCACGAGATTCCGATGCTGAAGCTTTGCAATACAAACAACTTCATTCTTGAACTCTTCAAGACCCTGTGTAGATGTCTTTGAGAGCCGCTTCACAGCTATTTCTTGTCCCTCATCTAGGATCCCCTAAAACAAATATCACCAGTTTTATTACATATAATTAGACATACCTAAGAGAATGAATGCTCCATAATCAATATAATTGCATTCCCATTTTTTAATGGCTAAAAACTTTTCAAATCTCAGAAGAGGATTAAACACTAATTTAGTATAATAAGTCTAACCTAATGAAACTATGGTCATGCAAACTGTAAAGAAAGAGTGTATTATTCCAATTTTAGGTGCTTTCTGAATAGCAATTTATGAAAATAACTGAGGAAGCCCGTGTACTTAAAGGCATTTTCTAATCATTACCTTGTAAACAGGGCCAAATCCACCTTCTCCAAGCTTACAGCTAATCGAGAAGTTTTTTGTAGCATTTGTTATCTTCGTTAACGCAAATAACTGCAGCTCCATTTCTTCTGTTTGCATCTCATCGACGTTTCTGCATCTCCCTAAAAGAGTTATAAAGCATCGTTACTAGAAACACCCGGTGAAACTCCTTACAGTTTACAAAGAGACTCATTTATACCTTTCCTATACAGCTCAGATATCTTTTTCTTTCTCCAACAGTACACTACCAGGCTAAGTGCCAGAATTACAGTCCCCATTAGTAAGGGCAATACAACTTTCAGTTTCAATTCTTTCTTCTTATTGGATCCAAGTGATATGAGAGCCCTGTCATCTTTCAGATAAACCAAGTTAAAAAATAAAACTATAAAACTGAAGTTGTTTGTATATGCATGTTCTTGAGATACCACACTAAACATAGATACATCCATCCAAGATTGATTTGGAGCATCTTCATCAATATGAAATTTTGTTACCATTGCTATTATATTTTACCTGAATCAAATGAAGCCATCCGTACGTATATATCTTGAGCACTTCCAGATAAATCTTTCATGTCAATTAGATCACCGAACCATAGCAGGCATCCACTTCCTTCAGTTATGTTTAAAGTTGCATAAGCCATGCATGAGCAGTTGTTCAAGCATGCAGCTTCACATTCATCCAACTTCATCGTCTTGTTAAACCAAGAAGAGTGTGTATCCGGCAATTTAAGCCCAGAATACTTGCGAAACCCATCACTTTTGCAGTCCAAACTTTTCATCCTAACACATCCACTAGACCCATCATTAATCTTCCATTCTTTTTTGTTTCGAGGCACAAACTTATCCAAACACCGACATATAATGTTACAAGTACTATAAGAACCACATAATGAATATGCATCACAATGATCTGTTGGGGCAGAAACAAAAACTCTCCAACTCTGCGTTTTTTTTACCCATATTAACCATTGCGTAATCCCACCATAAGTGATTGTAAGCTTTGATAGAGTCGATTTGTCAACAATGTCAAACATATAGTAGACTTCCATCTCATTAATTACTACACTGAATGTAGAATCAGAGCTAGTTTCAGGTTTTTGATATGCTGGTATTCCACTAAATCCAAAACCATTCCATGATCCCAACCTAAAAGACTCAACTGAATTTTTCCTCATAATCAGTTGAGGATACCCAGTAGGATCAAAGTGATAAGTATAATCACCTGGTGATGGATCATCTGCGCTCTTCCATGACGACAAATATGTTTCCAAACCGGTCTTAAAGTTTCTCCCAAGTTTCATGCCAGGTAAAAGCGTATCAAGTGGATAATCAAAACTCTGCCAATGAATATTCTCAAAATTATGATCATTTTCATCTATTACAATAAGATTGCCAGAGTCTAACAATTGTAAAACGGGACGAGTCAATGCAACTCCATTCAACATGTTAGAAGAAGAAGACCATATCATATTATTTGTACCATCTAGGAGAATAAGAGCTGTAGTAGGATTACGAACGAGTTTTAGCACACCTAATCTATTAGTTAGTGGAACTTGTCTGTTTGCAACCCAAACAAATGTAGGAACAGAAACATTCTTATACCATATACCTACGTATCGATTGGTAGAGTTACCCGGGCTGAAAAATCCCAATTCAAATGTTCCTCCAGCTGCAGTTATGGTATCGCCATCTCTTAAAGATTCAGCAACAGTTAAGGTGTCAACTGCATAGGACTTTTGATGGTGCAAAATCACAAAACACACAAGAAACAGTATGGTGGGGCCTGGCATTGATGCTTAACTTTTATCAATAAATGACTCGCATCATTCTGTTTTCTTTTCACTAAAATTAGCAAATATATAGAGTGGTGGAAGAAGATTGGAGCACAAGACACTATAAAAGAAATATTCTTCAAATGTGACTTTTGGCTACTAAATAAGGTTTGATTGATTTGCAAAGAAAAGATTTGAAATTTACAAGTGAAAAAGATGGGTCTAATAGTTGGCATAGAGGTTGGTCCATGTGAACCCCAATTATTAAATTAATTAACCATTTTTGGTGACCCATTTTGGTAGACTTGTAAATGACAAAATAATGCACATCCCCATATATATCCAGCAGGTGGAAATGTTCAATCAATGATTGTACTATTAGTGAGGTAAGTAAATGGTAGATAATATGCATACTAATCTCTTTTTTCTTTTTTCTTTTTTCTTTTTATAAAAAGCAATAAAATATATTAAAAAGCCCTCCTTCTACAAAAGTTCATACTTCCTGTTAAACACTACATAACAAATCTTACGATTAATGAATAGCCATTATATGTTACGTATAACATGCATGTAGCAATTTCAACTTTCATTCAGTTTCAGTTGCAAATTGGTCATATTATTATTCCTATTAAACATTTTTGAACTATTGATAAGTAAGGTTTCGAAAAAAAGTCTATTTTAATAATTATTTTTGAACTATTGAAATGTAAAGTTTTCAAATAATGAGTTTTTAATATAACTTTTAAAACTTAAAGACAATTAATGGAGAAAATAAAAAATCACATGAACAATTTAAATAGTTTACAACAAACATTAATAAGAACTCAAAAGGGTGTTATAATACAAGAACTGGTCATTTAATTTTAGTGATAAATCACAGTTGAGGCTCAAGTTGTTGACTAGTTGACCGCTTCTTTGGTGGGCTTGTAAATGACAAAATATGGCACGTCTGTCGATGTAATACGCTAATGATAAGAATATTATAATATCCCAATTTACTGACTTTCGTAGAAAAATGGCCTCTCGTTTGAAAGTCACTAAGCATCTACTTACCGGAGAAATACATGTCGCACATCTACATCGATAAAAAAAGTATATTTCATTAATTAAAATATACAATTTCTATAGGATAAATAAATTGAAAAGTTTGAGAATGATTCATTTTTGACATACAACGAGGGCATTTTTATGTGTGTACGAGTAGTTGTGTTGATGAAAGGGAAGAATTACTTATATTGACTCCCTTTATTTTTTCATCCCGTTTGTCCTCACATCAACGAACTCATTCAATATACTCAACAAAAAGTAAAATAAATAAATAAATTTTGTGAAGAATATATTTAATTATTTACATATACGAAAAAAATGTTTCGGCCCAAAAGATAAAAAGAACGGTAGATCGATACGTATACACACACAAACACGCGTATCGTGGCCCACATGTAGCCACACGCGGCATGCCAAAACCCATCATATGAACACTGGGCCTTAACCGTCAACCCAAAAACCCATCCAAATTCCAAAGACGACAAAGACTATTAATGATATATCATAGAAAAATTGATGAAAATGAATTGACTTTGCATTGAATCATATCTTTTAACTTTGATTTTGATTAATCATCATTAATTTTAATTACACACATTAATTGCTGAAAATGAACTGGATCTTGATGGAGCTAGCAGTCATATATTTTCTTCTGTTTTCATTACTCCACTTTCACAAAATTCATGCTACTGACTTCGACACAATTTTGGGCCCACGGGTATTGACAGATGATGACACGTTGGTCTCGCCCATTGGGATTTTCGAGCTGGGATTTTTCCAGCCCGATAGCTTGACAAACAAATATCTCGGTATTTGGTACAAGAAAATTAGTGTTAAAACAGTAGTTTGGGTTGCAAAAAGAGACCACCCAATCAGAAGTGCATCACCACTTGTGTTAAATATTACTAATCTAGTACTTTTTAACAACAACACCGTGATCTGGTCATCAAACACAACTAAGACGACATCAAAGAATTTAACTGCAAAGCTTCTAGATACTGGAAATCTAGTCTTGATGGACACACAAGAGAAGATGATCGGGCGGATTTTTGATTATCCAACTAATACTCTTTTACCTGGCATGAAGTTAGGAAAAGACTACTTAAGGGGAATCGAATGGCATCTATCATCATGGAAGACTAATCAAGATCCATCTCCAAGTGAACTCACGTGGGGCGCTGACATACTCGGTTATCCTGAAAACAAATTAAAACAAGGGTCGGTAGTTAAGTTTCAGGGTGGACTATGGAGTAATCTAAGGTTTACTGGTGTTTCTCAATTTAATAGGAGCTTGACATTTGTATACAAAGTGGTTCTTACAAAAAGTGAGTTGTCGTTTACTTATATTCTTGAAAATAGTACTATTTTGTCTAGGACCACCTTGAATTCTTCGGGGCAGTTAGAATATTCAGTTTGGGTAGAAGATAGTAAAAGTGGCAGCTTAGTTTGACATTACCGAGAGACATATGTGATCCATATAACATTTGTAGTGCGTATGGAAGTTGTAGTCTTGATACGGTTACACAGTCCTGTGCTTGTTTGGATGAGAAAAGATTTGTGCCACGAAATGAAAAGCGTTGGGACACTGCTGATTAGTCTTGTGGTTGTGTTAGGCGAACACCATTGGAATGCAAAAAATGGGTCAGAAGGGTTTATTAAGTACTCTAGTGTGAAACTGCGGGACATAGAGAATACGTGGTTTAACATGAGTATGAGTCTGAAAGAATGTGAAGCAGAGTGCTTAAAGAATTGTTCTTGTATGGCTTATGCGAATCCCGACACCAGTTTAGGTTCTTTGGTTTAATGACCTTAAGGACATTCACGTGTATTCTGGAGGCAGTAGTGGTCAGGATATTTTTGTAAGAATGGCTTCCTCTGAATTAGGTAAAAATAAAATCAGTTACTGTTGCATTGTGGTTAGTTCATTACATTATTGGAAGAAATTAATTAACATTGTTGCTACACTAATACTCTGTATCATACAGTTGGTCAATCAAGTTTCAAAAGGGAAGGAAAAGCAAAGATTATAGTTATCTTACTTGTAATCATTCCGGTGGTTCTGATCATAGGCGTTGTGTCTATATGGTTGTGGTATGCAAGGAAAAAACAGAAACATGCTGAACAAATGGCGGGAGGTATGAAATCGTGCACATGCATCAGTGAATTTTGGTTTAATCAAATATAAAGAAATAGCTAGCTATAGCTAGACTAATATGTACCGTGAATAGTTGCATATTTTGAACATACTTTTTGTTTGAACTGTGTTGTATTTCGAATGCATAGATGTCTCTGAAAGCCAGCTACCATTGTTTTAGCTTCTCTAAAATAGCTACTGCCACTGCCAATTTTTCAACTGACAATATACTCGTAGAGGGTGGATTTGGACCTGTTTATAAGGTAATTTATTATAGTAGGATTCTTACAAAGCTAAGTGTAGCAACGGATTTGTATTTCAAGAAACTACTAACAAATATTTGCTCTGTAGTTTTCAAAGTTACTTACGTTGTGAAGAGTGATCTGCCGGGTGTGCTAAAAGAAGGACTAGAGATTGCAGTTAAGTGTCTCTCTAAGACTTCCAGCCAAGTAGTTGATGAGTTCAAGAATGAAGTCATCTGTGTTTCAAAATTACAGCACCAGAACCTTGTGAAGCTCCTGGGCTGCTGCATACAAGGAGACGAGAAACTGTTAATCTATGAGTACATGCCAAATAAAAGCTTGGACTCATTCATATTCCTTGAGAATCATGTATGAAAACTCACATTGAATACTAACTTTAGAAACTGTCATACAATGAACTAAACAAACATTTTTGGCAGATGAAACGCAAAGCATGCTCCTTGGTTGGGAAAAGTGGTTTAACATTATCAAAGGAATTGCTTGAGGACTTCTCTACCTGTATCACGATTCACGATTAAGAATCATTCATAGAGATCTTAAAGCCAGTAACGTTCTACTAGATTCAGATATGGAGGAAATGAGACCCAAGGAAAAACACAGAGAGTTGTTGGCACATAGTAAGCCATTATGACCGACTATTCAAGTCTCCTTTTTTTTGTTCATTCAATAAGTCTTTCTCTTATAACTTATACGTAATCTGCGCTGTGCAGTGGTTATATGGCCCCAGAGTACGCACTAGATGGTCTTTTCTCAACAAAATCAGACGTATTTAGCTTTGGCGTTTTAGTGCTGGAGACAGTGAATGGGAAGAAAAACAGAGGATTTATCCACCCCGAGCATGACAATAATCTTATCGGACATGTAGGTACTAGTGATTAATGTCACCACTAAAGCTAATGCGACTAAAAATATAATCGCTATTCTATTTCTGTACATTATGCTCAGGCATGGAGTGTATACAATGATGGGAGGTCAATGGAACCGATTGTATGAAATTTTAGCTAAATCCTGCGATACACCTGAAGTTTTAGGATCAATTGAGTTCGGGTTGTTATGTGTTCAACAAAATGCAGGAGACAGGCCAAACATGTCATCTGTAGTTTGGATGTTGGACGATGAGGGCTCATTGCCAACACCTAAACAACCAGCGTTTTACATGCAAGGGGAGTTACTTGTAGCCGATTTTACTTCAAGCACTTATCATGCAGGTTCAGTTAGCGATTTAACTATTACGGAAGTAGATGCTCGATAATGTTTATAGATATTAGTGACACAGTTTTTGTTACGGTAATAACACATGTAATTTACTAAATCTTGAATAATTTATATGGTTAAGTATTAATTAGTAATAAATTACAGTTGATTAGATTCATGTTCAAGAGCTTCTTCTAACAAAAAATAAGATTGTTCCATCAAGTCAGGACTTAATCTAAACATAAGAACACAAAATTCCATTTGATTAAGCGCACCATCTCCATCAAAATCGCCTTCTTTCAACATACTCATTAGATCATCATCACTCAAATCTTGTAGACCCAAAACCGAAGAATTCTTTTTAAGGCTGTTAAAAGTAATAACACCCTTGTCAACATCCATTAACAAACGAAACCCATTGCATAATTCGCCGATCAAACCTTCGCCACCTAACTTATCCGCCATCAGTGGCAAGAAATCTTGGAACCCAGATTGGTTATTTGATGCCATTATTGTTTTATAAGAGAGGAATATAAGTAATTAGTTGAGAATTGGATGTATGATGAATATAATGAGTTTGGAGGTTGGTTTATATATATTGGTAAAATGAGAGGTGGTTATTCAAGGACAACCAGGAAACAGCTAAAAATGTTAAGTCAGAAGGTGGCTTTATTTGAGAGTGTAATTGCCTATGAGCTACGGCGAAGGTGTGTGAGGGAGGACTGCTTCTTGGTTGTTATGTTGTTTAACTTTTTATCGTCTTGCTTTAGAAGCTCATGGGAAGTTTCATGCCTAGGACAATTGATTATTCAAATTTATAACAAACTTTAGCTTGTCACCATCTCTCTCCAACATTATTATTGCTAGAGTAAATTACGAATATAGTCCCTGTAAATTATCAAAACTTGCATATATCATCCTCACACTCGAAACTGTCTGCATCAACAGTCCCTACCACCATCCTTTGCTTGGAAAATGTCCATTCTCCAAATAAAATAATCCAAATATCAATCTTTTTCTTCTTTTCTTTTTATTTTTTTTCTTTTTTTATAAATTTCATTTTAGTATTTGAATATATTTTATTTTATAAACTATGACTTTTAAGGCTCTCACCAATAAGTTTATACATGAACAGATTGACTGTTATCCAATAAACTTTTAAGAACTTTTAAGAGAGATTAAGTTTGTTATGATTTGAATATAAATATTGACAGCCTTTAAAACTATCAATATCATTTTTCTTATAATAAAAATAAAATGAGTTTTAAATAAACAAACGTAACTAATAATAAGTATTTAATCTTTTCACCATAGCTCCTCCTCGTCCTACGCCGCCACAAGTTCCCCGGCAATCATTTCCGCTACCATCACCAAAAGCTTATCTGGGTGGTTTAGAGGACGGGACTAGCAAAATGAATCCACAAGAGAGTGAAACATCCACCTGCAAATAATCACACCAAACGTTTACCTAAAAAGACAAATGCTAGACTTTTGACTTAATCTTTTCACAACATACCAAATAACATTGTGACAAGAGAAAATGTCTTTTGACAAAGATTGTTGACTACCTGATTCCTCCCTAATATTTTAATGTTGAACTTTTTCAAAGTTTTTGACTCAGCCACTGACTTCAAATGTGGATAAAATGTACAGATTAAACTTATTGTCCAAATTCTTCCACATTTCTGTAAATAGGTGATGATCCTTGTCACTTATTTTATTCATGTATCATTTTATAGTATTGTACAGTATAGTATTATAAATTATTTTGTAATGGTAAATGGATAAAAAATATATAATAGACAAATTACTCGTAAAATGTTCCTATACCCTTTTGCTAAGCTGTACATTTCACGTTAAAAGAAGGTATATAGAATTAAAAAATAATAATTTTATATTAATCACGTTATTATGAATATATTGAGCGAAACGATAACATGAATATGCAATTACAATTGAATAAAACATAGGAATTAAATGTGAAAGTAGTTACAGTTGAATAAACATGTATTTATTACCTTAATAAGACCCTAATTAGCCACCAGGTAATAACCAGCTTGTAGCCAGCAAATAATAATTCATTTCCATTTTAATACAAAGGAAAAGAAGGGCCACATACTTGAATGGAAACCAACCATGAAACGTGAATAGGCATTAAAGAGATTTCAACGAGCCGATTGAGACATAAAAATAAAATAAAAAATATAAAAAATAAATAAAAAACAAAAAATAAAAGTTTGTTGACTCCTTAAACATAAAAATCAACTCACCTTTTCAGTGTCATTTCTTATTACATAAAATAGGATTCATCATCACATCTTTAGCTTTATTCATGTTGAAAAATATGACACTTTAGATTAAAAAATTAATAATCTCAAGATGAATGCAACCCCAGCCAGCCATTGATTGCTCACTTGATGAAATACTGACACTAAATTCAAATGGTTGGTGGAAAGTAACATGACCTCCATCAGAAGCTACTAGAGATTGCAACAATACAAAAATTTACAAGACAAATATTATTAACAAGATTGAAGGAAAAATGATTTCAACTATATTCTTTCTTTTATTTGTTTCTTTCCATGTTCAGAAAATCTACACAGCCGAAATCGACGTCATTTCAGATTCACAGTTCTTGACAGAAAACGACACGTTGGTTTCGCCAGGTGGAATTTTCGAGTTGGGATTTTTCACTCTGGGTAGCTCAAATAATCGATATCTTGGAATTTGGTATAAGAAAATTTCTGTTAAAACAGTGGTTTGGGTTGCCAACAGAGATGTCCCAATCACAGGTGCATCATCAGGTGTGTTAAAGATAGTTCAAACAGGAGATCTAGCCCTAATGAACAACAATAGTACTAATGATGTAATTTGGTCCTCCAACACAACATCATCAAGTAATGCAATTGCAAAGCTTGATGATATTGGAAATCTAGTTCTGACAGATGGGAAACAGAACAACATCATGTGGCAGAGTTTTGATTATCCAACTGATACCCTTTTACCTGGGATGAAATTTGGGAGAGATTTCTTGACTGGCAAGGAATGGCGTCTTTCGTCATGGAAGAGTGATCAGGATCCAGGTGTAGGTGACTTGACTTATAGCGTTGACACTCAAAGCTATCCTCAGGATTTACTAAAAAACGGTGAGGTAATTAAGTTTCGGGCCGGGCCATGGAATGGTCTACGGTTTAGTGGAGCTTCAGATTTCAGTAAAAATCCAATTTTTACATATAACATGGTTATTAATGAAACGGAGGTAGCTTTCATTTATAATCTTGTAAACAGTTCTGTTGTATCAAGGTTCTATGTGAGTTCTTCCTCCGGGCAGATGGAACGATCAGTGTGGGTAGAAGATGGGCAAAAGTGGCAGCTTATGGTCGCATTACCAAGAGAAATCTGTGATGATTACAACATATGTGGTGCTTATGGAACCTGCAGCTTGAACGCACAGGTATGTTCGTGTTTAAACGAGACAAAATTTGTGCCAAGAAACCAAAAGGGTTGGGAGGCAGCAGATTGGTCTGATGGTTGTATGAGACGAACACCATTGGATTGCGAAAATGGATCTGATGGGTTTATCAAGTATTCTAACATAAAATTACCGGATACACACACTTCCTGGTTTAACCAGAGCATGACCCTGAAGGAATGTGAAGAATTATGTCATAAAAATTGTAGTTGTACGGCGTACGCGAATACAGATATCAGAGGAAGAGGAAGTGGCTGCATGCTTTGGTTTAATGACCTTATAGATGTCAGAGTATACTCTGAGGGCAAGGGTGGTCAGGATCTATATATAAGAATGGCTGCCTCTGAATTAGGTAACTATATATTGCTTAAGTTCATTAAACGGGTATCTTTTTTCAAACACAAACAGCTAACTTGAACGGGTTTTATGAGAGATTTACATTCTGGACACACGAATACAGGTTTGTCTGTCAGGTCAACAAAGTTGGCTCGGGTGGGCTTTTTGTGGTTACTTAACAAATTGATTGTCCAATTAAACAAATTATACTAATTTTGTGGTTGTTATACCTCTCTTAGTTGCCAATGTTGTTGCTATGTTAATATCATGCAGTTGCTCAATCAGTTTCCAAGAATGGAGGAACAAACATCAAATTCATCATACCAATAGCTTTCATAGGGATTCTTGTGATAGGCTTGAGCATTACATTATTCTGGTATGCATGGAGAAAAAGGCATTACGCACAGCAATTGGAAAAATGTAAGAAAATCAACAATTCTAGCAGTGAACTCATGGGAAACCAATATTAAAAAAAAAAAAAAAAAAAAAGGAAAGAATTTGTATATTGAATAGTCTAAAGTGAATATCTCACTAATTTGAGCAGTTTTTTTGAGTTAATTCAAAGTATTGATCTTTTTTCTACCTCACAGGCGAATCATTGCATGCCTGTGAAAGCCAGAAGGAAGGCATGGAGCTACCATTGTTTAACTTCTCTATAATAGCAAAAGTTACTGCTAATTTTTCACTACAGAATAAACTTGGAGAGGGTGGATTTGGACCAGTTTATAAGGTAACAGTAGAATGTGATTCTCATAAATAAACTGTATAGCAAAGTTGCAATTAAACACACTGTAATTCAATATGCATAACAACCATATGTAACCCGGATAAGATTGTCACTTACAAAATGAAACGAATGGAAGTCACCTTTGAAGTTCGTTTAGTTTTCATATTGCTAATGGTTATATTCAGGGTATGCTAGAAGATGGACAAGAAATAGCCGTTAAACGTCTCTCCAAGACTTCCAGTCAAGGAGTTATTGAGTTTAAGAATGAAGTCATTTGCATATCAAAACTCCAGCATCGGAATCTTGTTAGGCTCCTTGGATGTAGCATAGAGGGAGACGAGAAATTGTTGATCTATGAATACATGCCAAATAAAAGCTTAGACTTTTTTATATTTGGTCAGCATCATAGAACTTCATTTACAGATTAAAACTACCCATTGGCTGAAACTATATATGAAACCTCAACCTGCATTTTTGGCAGATAAAACGCGAAGCACACTCCTCGATTGGGAAAAGCGATTCAACATTATCAAAGGAATTGCTCGAGGACTTCTTTATCTGCATCAAGATTCCAGGTTAAGAATCATCCATAGAGATCTTAAAGCTAGCAATATTCTACTTGATCTGGACCTGCACCCCAAGATATCAGACTTTGGAATAGCTCGAAGCTTTGGTGGAAATGAGACTCAGGCAAGCACAGAGAGAGTTGTCGGCACATAGTAAGCTACAACATCCGACCTTTATATTCTCTCTAGGTTTTTTTAAAAAAATAATAATAAATAATAATAAAAAACTGTTATGTTACACTTACAAAAAATTCTCTGCTTCCAGCGGTTACATGTCCCCAGAGTACGCACTAGATGGTGTTTTCTCAACAAAGTCAGATGTGTTCAGTTTCGGTGTTTTGGTGTTGGAGATTGTAAGTGGAAAGAGAAACAGGGGATTCTTTCATCCTGAACACAGCAATAATCTTATCGGACATGTTAGTTGACCTGCACAAGCTACTCTTCTAATTTCTATTTACAGTACTTTACTCTAGCAGATAATTAAGTATTTCCACATTTATTATATTCAGGCATGGAGAGTGCATAATGAAGGCAGGTCAATGGAACTAATTGATACAACCTTCGATGAAACGAGTAATCCATCAGAAGTTATAAGATCAATTGAGGTGGGGTTGTTATGTGTTCAACAAAATCCAGAAGACAGACCAAATATGTCAGATGTGGTTCAAATGTTGGGCAATGAAGTTGCACTACAGAAACCTAAACAGCCAGCATTTTTCTTAGAAAAGAAATTATTTGGTGGTGATTTCTCTTCAAGTAGCTATCCAACAAGTACCACAAATGATTTAACTGTTACAGAGGTAGTTGCTCGATAGAAAACACACATACACACACACACACATAATTACTTCAATTAGATTTTAGGATTCTGTTTTTTATGTACTGGTACTATTGGCATGTGTTTGTTATGGTCAATTAGATCTTAGGATTCTGTTTTTAATGTTCTGTTTTCTAACACAGCATCTGCGTTTAGTGGCGCTCTAAGTTCTTTAACCGATCATTCGTCACATTATATAATTTTATCTTAAAACCGCATACATCTATAAAGATATCTCAAGATTTATACTCAACTACAAACATCTCTATTTTGAGCTGAAAAAATAAAATAAAATTCTACTACTGTATTAACTAGCATGAACAAAAGTTATTAATGCTTTTATGTGTTATATAACTTATAATAATAGTAATTAGCATAACTATTTAAAGCAAATCGAACTAGTTCACCTATCAAACATTCTAGAATAGGTAATGTGGCACAATACGGTTTCATTTTTATCTAATTTAATCAAAAAAGAAATAAAAAGATAATCACATAATCAATTCATCATCAGATGAAGAATACGAGGGTTATTTTTTATATAATTATTCAAATTAAACCGGAAGTTCAACATCGTGTTCAAATTTATCAAAATCTATACAAGTACCGATTGAATCAGATATAAAGAAGCAAATTCAGAAAATAGCTCAACTTACTTGAACTTCAAAATTCACTGAATCGCCAACGTGAGCAGTAACGTTTATCCGGAAACTCACCGGAAAAATTTGTAGTTGGGCCTTTAGACATTTTATAGTGGATCAATTAAATATGGATAGCATTTTAGACCTATTAGTTTACAATGGATTAACATGAGGCCCATTAGGGGTTGTTTTGAAGTTTGAAAACGGAGCCTGCTCAATATAATGTGGGTTTGATTATAACTTGGTATTGGGCCTCAGTTAATGAACCCAGTTTCAGTTGGGCTCATTTCTAACTTGAATTGGGAATGTTAATATGTTATATGGTTATGCATAGAGTACTTTTCTTCTTGAATTACATGAACGATTCAAGTTATTGTAAATACTTAAAAAATAATGTATAATGCAAATACGACATGAAGTTAAAATTTATAATTGTAACTAATTTTTTCCAAGTTATTGCGAACACTTAAAAAATGATATGATGTATAATGCAAATAAGACATGAAGTCAAAAATTATAATTTGTAGCTAACTTTTTTTCAAGTTATTGCGCATATTTGAAAAATGATCGTTTATGTATTATGTCAATATTACCTGTATCTTCATTCGTTTTTTTGTTTCACGAGACATCCCTCCATTCGACATTTCTTTCAAGTGTCATCCTTTTGGCTAACTTCGTTAATTTTTTACCGTTAAATTAGTCACGTACGAGGATGTATTTGTCTTTTCATTCTATTAATTTCTCTATTGAAAAAACCACAACGGTCGTCCCTGTAATTTGTCTCAAAATACATATGTCGTCATTAGGAAAATCATAAATTTTTGTAACAACCACTACCGATAAATATCACATTTAACCATATAACTGGTTGTAAATACTAAAAATGAACACAAAATATGTAAAATCGAAACCCATGAACACAAACATGTAGGTTGCTAGTGGTGGTCAAATGTGAATTATTGGTAGTGATTGTTTAAGAAAAATTATGATATTCTTAGTGAGTTGATGTAGATGAGGACACTTACAGTAATTAAAATAAACAAATATTTAAATTGATCATTTTAATTGTCCAAAGAAAAAGAATAACTATTAAGAAAATAATTAAATTAAAGTGAAAAGCTTTTTAGAAAAATAAATTAAGCAAATACATCTATAAAAGAATATTAAATTTAAATGGATTTAAAATTTGAAAAATAAAAGATTATATGAGCGGTTTATGTGGTTTATAAAATTACATTCGTAGTCTCTAAATTCACTTACATGACCATGGTACCATTATACGCCTGACACATATCAAAGTTTAATGGACTCAAGTAGTAGTCGTTAGGGAAAAGAACCATCCATACAAGATCACGTAGTCACAAGAATAATCAATGTAAAAAAACCTGAATGGATGAAAGATGTTTTTAAAACAAATGACAAAAGGGACCCGCAAATTTTTTTCTTTTCTATTATATGTTTTTAATTTTTTAACTACACAACCTTATCTGCTTCGACTCTTAGACAAGAGAGTAACGACCAAGCCACCACCCGACCTTCCTTCACAACCAAACCTATAACACCAAAATCAACTAATTCGTGTTTCTAGAAACATGAGAGCATACTTGTCAATATATTTAAAATGATTAATTACAGTGATAGATGTGACGTTGAAATTTAATAAAATTAAAATTAATTTTTAAATTAATAGTTAGAATTTTTACTATACAGTAATATTTATTAATATTAATACTATCTCTTGTATTTTAATGTTTTATATATGAAAAAACAATCAAATGAATAATAAATATTTATTTTGATAGATAAACAAGAGTATTATATATATATAAATAACTATTTGATTTATTTGAATTATTTGGATTTAATCGTGATAATCAAAACCAATATGAAAATTGATATATTAATTTGATTTTTATCTAATTCAAATTAAATTGTCCACTTCTCACTATCAAATTCGAATAATTTATTTAAATAATTCAAGTAATCTGAATCTATATCTGTATCCTTTTGTGTCAGTGGAATCTCTCCGCTCGAAAGTGACGTTCTTTTACTATCTTTTTCGAGCTACTATACCTACGTCGTTTTAAACAAATAAAGTTCTTTTTTATCAAGTATAAGTTTTAGTGTCTAAAAAGGAATCGGTCGTGGGAAATAATAAAAGCATATAAGAACAGGAACGCCAATATTGAAAGTTATTAAACAAAACAACTTACGCATCGATAGTTGAGATGCCGATTTCGTACTTTCGTGTTGGTTTACATGGTCCCATGCATTGCCAATGGACATATATAAACAGTGATCGGTCGAATATATATTTTATTGATTAATAATTATAATTTCTAATGTTGAAAAATGTTTGACGTGTAAAAATTACAAACTTAAAATTGAAATTAAAAATAATAAAATAGTCTGTAACGAAAATAAAAATAAACAAATGAGATTTACATGTCATGTATCATTGTTATTGTTATACAATATAAAATAAGCACATATTTTGATCTATATTAAAAGTTAAAAAGAGTATACGAAACAAAAAGAATCATATCATCTTTAATGCAATTGGGACTCTCACGTTGTGAAGTAATATTATATAAGTTTAATTAGATAGATTTAAACATTGATTTAATTTATTTATTGGTTGTATATTTTATCTCATAATTTTTTATTTTTTTTTGGAATGGCGGCATTTATTAAAAAGCTAGCGAAAACTAGCACAAACAATTACAAGAATTTAGAATTTACAATAGGATTATCTACCCAATCTAACCAAGAACATTTAAGTTTTGAATTTCTAGATGAAATCCAATTAAAAGTAGAAAAAACCAACATATCCCATATGTGCATCTTCTTTGGTTTATCTTTGGCGAACACCATCCCATTTCTAAATCTCCAAATCGCCCATAAGATAGCCCCAGTGATGGCTTAAATTAACATTTTAACCTTTTTCGAACAGGATATTGACAATACCCATGTAGAGAATTCCACATACGTATCACACACCGGAATATCAAGATGTAACCATCTAGCCAAATTACCCCACAAATCTTTGGCTAAAGCACAAGAGAAAAAAATGTTTATCTAAATTATTGGTTGAATTTTACATGTGTCTGTATTTTTATTATTAAGTTAACTTTTATGTTTATCTAATTAAGTCTATCTAACCTTTTTCTTTTCAATATTAAATTCTCAAAATTTGTTAACAATAAATACAAATATATAAAACTAAATGTAAGAATAATAAAATTTTAAATTTTAAATACCAGCAAACGGCAAATAGTATCAAGCGGTTGGGACTTCAGATGTCAACATGACACTAGTTGCCAATATATACATGTCCATGGAAACACGAACTACAAGTCAGGAAACAAATATTATTATGGTCTTGTTCAATATTATAAAATTTATTGTTAGATATTTAATGGAGTTTTCAAATATGAAGAGAAATCAAATACAATTTCATCAATATATTTTGTTTTGTTCAAAAGAATAAAAAGTCGTCGGTTTTACACTTCTTGAGTCTCCTCAACTCATTACGGTCGTACCCAAATCATTTTCACTCGTATTAAAAATACCACCAAGTTATCAATGATCATATACATTCATATTATATTACTCCATTTTAAACGTCAATTTCATTAATAAATGGAGACAGTTCACATATTCTTCTTATGTTTCACTTTCTCATTTTATGTATTATTTACTTGTACCACATCATTAGATATCATAGATACATGTGAATCAAATCATTAAAGATAGGCAAACCATTGTGTCTGTCCAACAAACATTCGAGCTCGGCTTCTTTAGCCAACCGATATTTGGGAATATGGTACAAACAAATGACACCGCTCACCGTTGTTTCGGTTGCCAATAGAGATACACCAATTACAAACAAAACAGGTGTGCTAACTCTCCGTCCTGATGGACTTTTGGTGCTCAATGAGAACTAGAATGATTCTATCCACGTCTCAACTTCAAATGATATCGTAACAAAGAGAGATTAGAAAACAAATCATTAGTGCATTACAAACTAATGTATATTTTTATAGAGACAAACATTCATGTATAGTTAAGGACATTGACATGTTATTAGACGCTAAATACTATCAATATAGTTATTTAGCGTTGTCACATGCACAAGTAGAAGTTTGTTGGAATTGTACTACTACAACGTTTGTAACTGTATTACTAATTATATGTGAACATATAGGGTCACACACAGAGAGCAATGAGACACCAATTAAAATGTATATAAATGTTGTATATATTACTAGTTTTAGATCGGTGTATTCACACGAGTGACATACAAGTAACTATGATCTTTTAAATAAATAATAATCATAAAGAATATTACAATAAAAGTTCATTTTAAAGAAATTAATTAGTTATGTAAGATTTATTTTAGGTAGTTATTAGATTTTGTGGCTGCGTAGTTCACGTTTGACAACTGTTTTGAGTAAATTTGTTTTGTCAATCTTTTTTTGTTTTGTATAAAACTATATTTTGTTATTGTGGTTGTTGTTTTGCTTTACATTTTATGGTATTTCATTATAACTAATTCAATTATTTATAAAAATGTGCTTTTATAGTGAGGGTCTTTTTCTGTGATTTTTTACATAAAAGGATGAAAATTTACGATTTTATTGTTTATAATTTTGAAAAAGACATACTTTTATATGTGTACGTATATACGATCATAAATAAGAATAACTGATCATGTGTCACTTATTCAGCCAAATCCTTCTTTGTTCCATTCATTTGCATACAGGGTACAAAATAAAGAAATATAAATCAATAAACCTTCTAAAGACAACAAATAAACAAAGGATCATTGGTGCGTTGGGTAAACTTACAGGCTACCAAAATCAATCAATATGGATTCCCATAAAAATGATTGCATTATATAAGTAAAATAGATAGATACACCAAAAATAATCCGTGTCACTGTGTTTTACTAACAAAATTTATATGTCTCGTTAGAACAATGAACAACTAACCAATATAATATTTTTCCTTCCACTAACTATCGTGTAATAAGCTAGATCACAAAATTAAACCAAAGGGTCAATATCTTTTAGAACCACATTACATTACATAAACGAATAATAAACAAATACAATGCAACTATGTGCTTAACTATTCTCAATATTTTTCATGAATCCATAGAAACTCAAACATCAAATCTGCTAGACCTGTAGGTAACTTTCTAACCATTTGACCTTTAGTTTTTAGCGAATTAGGTCTTTGCCAAATTACTTCTCCATTTTTAGCAACAATACAAATGTGTAGATTCGGTGTTTGCCAAACCCCTCTTGTGTATGCGGGAAAAAGAAATTAGAATACAAAACTAATGAGATGAATGTTATTCTATATTAACACATTCTGGGCAAAAGGAAGTTTATACGATAACGCTTGTCATTGTTTATAAAACAAATAAGATCAAGTACATAAATTAATATATCAAATAAATAATAAGTTGGACCAAACAGGCTGTATAAAAAGGGGAAACAGGTTGAGGGCAACTCCTGAAAATTATGTTACTACAAAACTTATTTTGTTCCAATGATAACGTGGTTTTGTTAATAAAATGATTTGGGAAAAATAGTTTAATATTATACTTTAGGTGACTTATGATCTGTGCACACGTGTACCCGTTTCTTTTTTAAGCAAATTCTACTTACCAATTATTGACCCATTCTAAAGTTAATGGACAGAAGTTACCACCTCCAATGATATGTAACAGATGGTCTCTAAGAATGATTGTAGCTCACATCATACCTTTTCTCTGACATATCATGAGCTAATAGAACAATCTACAACAAATGCTATTAGAATAGCATTAATCAACTTCATCAATAACCTGCATGAATGAAATTAATTTCACCAGTTTGGCGCCCAAAATAGATTCAACTTGATCAAGTATTAATCTTTTGTGAACCTCTGAACCTGCATTCCCATATATGCTCGAGTCAGCTTTACCATGGGCTACAGAGACTTCAACCATCGTAATTTTTGACAAACTTTCTTTGCCTTGTCACCTCGCATTGACCATTTGACCCCATCTTTCCTAGACTCGTAAACGACAGCAATCAAATCCCTACCTTTCCGAAAGTTGTATTGTACAACAGCAGTTGGTTGACCTCACAAATGAGGTTGTTTCCGTAGCTCAACTAATTAATTACAGTATTAAAATAATTCAGGTGATCGTAAATATAGACGTAAATATGTATGAGTATATAACTAAATAACTAAGATGCTTTTATAACACATATCCTCAAAACAAACACACCTAAAACAATCATGTTTATAGACATAAGATATACACACTTCTCTGAAGTTTAGAGTTCAGCAAGTAAAACTAAATATATATATATATATATATATATACATATATAAAGCGAGCACGATCAATGTTATAACCAAGTCTTGGTGTTATTATAAAAGTTCATATGAGATCACAAGCAAAGCATTAAATTATAAAATGTTTTACCCAAAATGCATTAAAGTGTCTAGCCCAAATGCATTTATATCTATTATAGCAACCTTTAGAATTAGTTAACACACATAGATCAATTTAGCTAGGAGCATTTAGGATTAGGTAAGAGGTCCTGCCAGAAGCAGCCACCTTCGATAATAGTCTTCAAATACCATTTTAATTGATTATATATTTGTATGACTATTAAATCCACTCAAGTAATCATGTTTAAAAAAACCTTGGTATGAACACGTTCACTTTTAATATAGGAGATAAAAATCAACCATTGATCCCCATGAATAACCATCATGCTTTTACACTCACATATATGAATAAAAGATCCTATTAAACTTCTCATCTAAAACAAATCATCACGTGAGAAAAACCGTCACGATGTAAGCAAATAAATTAAACAAAACAAAACACCTAATGCACATTTCAAATAAAAACAATCCAATATGTAACCTTCATCGACATCAAATGGCTATCGTCAAACCTAATTGAAAAATTTTAAACTTGTATCAACCCAAGTCAAAAGTATTCTTCAACTTTCTCCCTTTGCAACCTCTTGTTCGGCAATCGGAAATCAATCAAAGACACATGAACATGAAAAGACATCGGGAAAAAACGACTTTGGTGGTGGATGAATGGCTACGGTGTAGTGGGCTAGTGGGCATCAGGATTACAGAGTAGTCGAGTAATTATATGGTCTGCAATTGATATAATTCATATTCTTTTATTACTTTTTTATTTTTTAATTCAATTAATTTATGTAGAAATTGAGCGACGTGATTGGTTAATTAAATTATCTTTTCTAAAAGTAACGTCAGGAACCTGAGTCGTATATTATATTTAGGGTTTAGGTAATGAGACAAATAAAAATCATTACTTTTCATTTGTATTTAAAAAGATAAAGTAAAAGTTATTAATTAATTAACTCGATTGTTGATTAAGTTATTCGACAAAAGTTCATTCAAGTATGAAGATTTTTGAAAGTATGAGAGTACAAATCTCAACCGTTCATTTTCATCAAAATAATAAAACTTTCACATTCTTAAAAATTGAATATCTCAAAAACGGTTAGTCAAAAAATTATAAATGTTGGACCATAAAAATCAACCTTTTTTCCTCTTCGTTTAAAGATCTCATATGACATACTTTCAGCGAATTTTGTTTTTTTTTTCATTTTTTGGTGGGTTTTAAAAATTGGTAGTACATGTTTTATAAATAGATAACACATGTGTTACCGGCGACTTTCACATGTGTTACCACCGACTATCGCTTGTAACACATGTAATAGTCATTGATAATATGTGTGATAGTCGCGGGTAACACATTTGTTAGTCAATCGTAACACATGTGCTAACCCACAAAAATGAAAAAAAAAAAAAACAGTTCGTTGGAAATATAGCTTGTGAGATATCTAATCGAAGAGAAAAAAAATCTGATTTTTATAGTGTAATTTTTATTATTTTTTACTTGTCATTTTTGAGATATTTAGTTTTAAAAAACGTAAAAAAAAATTAAATTTTTATCAAATAATATATTTCTATTGATATTTCTTTTCTTTCAAAAAAATTAATACTCAACAACTAAAGTATTTTAATATTTGAGATCTTAGATAAATTCAGCCAAGGATCATGGGGTCCTTTTCTATCATATAGGAAGGGCTGCAGATTTTATCTATGCACGTCACAACAACTAAAAGACTTTGTCAGTCGACTTTGTTCAAAAATAATATAAATAAGGTGTCAATAAATGCAAATTTCTCCCTTTTACAACATGAAACCTCATACACACATAAAAGAGTGCAAACCTATACGTCTATATATATATATATATATATATTTGTTTGTTTGAAATATGTACGCCAGATAACAACAAAATTAATAACCAAAACTCTTTTCGTTGACTTCCTGGCATGTGACGAAAGAAAAGAGAAAGAAAAAACAACCAAAAGAAACCCCTTCTGTTATTTTGGGTGGTGCGAACGTACGAAACAAGAAAAAATATATATTTTCATGGTTTTTTTTTTGCGACGAACACAGAAACCTTTTTTCCTTTGTTTTCAACCAAGTACTAGTTTACTTACCCCGTAATTACGCGGATTACACATAAAACTTTTAATAATTGAATTATTGATATAAAAATACTTAAATTTTTATTGTTCATAGTTTATTAGTCATTCTAAAATCCACCAAAAAATGAAAAAAAAAAAAATTCGTCAAAAGTATATCATGTGAGATCTCTAATCGAAGAGAAAAAAATGCTTGTTTTTATGGTGTAATTTTTATAATTTTTCGACTAACCATTTTTGAGATATTTAATTTTAAAGCACGTGAGGGGAAAGTGGGTTTTTGCCAAATGTAACTCTCTAATTGGTAATTTTATTCTTTAAAAAAATCTATTCTCATTTAAGATTTAAAGTTTCATCTTTCAATAGATTATCAATCAATGACATCATCAATTTAATCAATTAAAATTAATGGTGAGATTACAATCAAAAAAAATATTCAAGGGTTAAGATTAACTTATAGAATTACTTATGACATCATTATGACTTTCTTTTAACATATAAAAAGAGAAAGAGATTGTACACAAAGTTAGTGTTTTCTTTTTATTGAAAAATCATACTTAATTATTTGTGATTACTTATCGTTTGGAACTTGTATTTATATGTAAATCAATCTTAGAGGTGTTATAGTCTAGACACTCATTTCTAAAATAATATTAATCTACTTTACTTACTTAAAGATATATCTATCTTTATTTAAAAATATAATTAATCTAGTAAATTTAATCGGGATTCGTATTAAAATTTTTTATACAACGTTCTTGATAATTGTTATATTTTTTGATGATTATTATATAGTTAAATAGTTTTGAAACTCGTCGATTTCCAACACTAAGTGGGAGGAAGTGAGGCACTGCCGGTACGCTAACATCGGTAGAGCCAGAGAAACAGATAAAAGAATTGAGGGTATAATAGTTAAAAGATCTTATTTTGATGTTTATTACTAATATTAAAATTAGCATATTATTTGTGCAATATGGCAGTAAAAACTAGTTTTATATTTTTATTATGTACAATATTATGTTTTCTAAATATAATGTTAATATGTCATCTTTGAATAGTTGTATAATATTTTTCATCATTGTTTAATAGATAATGATTCAATTAATTAAATAATATGTCAAATATTTTATAAATAAGTATAAATATATTCTCACAGATTATATATGCTTAAGTAAATGATCTTTTTATTTTTTTAGAAAAGTGATTATTATTTATAAATGTGAAAAAATAAATAAGTAATTTTAATTATCGTTTAAAAATTAAAACTTAATAATTTAGACATGCTTTATATTGGTATAGATTAATTTAGAAATAGAACACAAGAAGTTAAAGTTAATTTAAAATTAGGAAAGAAGTTAAAGTTATTGTGTGTTTAGTTGGCACTTTCTGGGTCTCCTAAACTCATTATGGTCTCCTAATAAATTATTAGTTATCTCTCATTAATACCCACCAAATTATCAATTATTGACTCCTTTTAGAAGAGCAACTTCATCAATGGAGAAACTTTTCATGTTTTTCTTATGTTCCACTATCTGTTTCCATGTGTTATTCACTTGTGCTACAGCAGCAGATATCATAGTGGTGAATCAAACCATTAAAGATGGCCAAACCATTGTTTCCGCCCAAGAAATATTTGAGCTTGGTTTCTTTAGCCCTGGAAACAACTCTCAGAACCGATACTTGGGCATGTGGTACAAAAAAATAACACCACTCACGGTTGTTTGGGTTGCCAACAGAGATATAGCAATTCCAAACAAATCTGGTGAGCTAACTCTCCGTCCTGATGGTGTTTTGGTGCTGAGCGACTCTGCCACAGACAAAATCATTTGGTCCTCGAGTTCGTGGAGAACCATCAGAAACAAACCGGTGGCCCAACTACTAGATGATGGAAATCTTATGGTGATCGATGGTCAAGATGGACGGGATACTTTTATTTGGCAGAGTTTCGATTATCCCACAGATACCCAAATACCAGGAATGCCGTGTGGTTGGAACTTGGAACGGGGCACCTACTCAAACATCACTTCATGGAAGAGTGTTGATGATCCTTCAAAAGGTCAGTACATGATATATCTGGAATTTAGTGGACTTCCACAAATATATGAAATGGACGGAGATAATATCCAATATAGACTTGGACCCTGGAATGGCATTGTATTTTCCGGTACCACTATTGAGCCGAATCCGGTGTATGAAACGATTTTTGTTTCCAATGAAAGAGAGACTTATAGTGGATTTGTTCCACTAATAAAGTCCCTTTTTTCCAGGATGAGGTTATCTCCGGAAGGAAACATGCAAGAGTTCAATTGGGATAATTCAACCCAAGGATGGGTTTTATATTCTTCCCTCACAACAGATACGTGTGAACGGTACAAATTATGTGGGGATTATGGGAGTTGTGATATCTCAAAATCCCCAAGCTATTGTGGGTGTCTGAAAGGGTTTACACCTACAAGGCCGGATCAATGGCGTTTGGCAGATTGGTCAAGCGGTTGTCAAAGGGATATACCTTTGAATTGCAGTGCCGGGGAAGGTTTTCGAAAGTTTTCCTTTATGAAACTACCAGACACTAGACAATCGTGGTTTGACAAAAACATGAGTGTAGAAGCATGCAAGGTAAAGTGTACAAACGAGTGTAATTGTACGGCTTATGCAGAATTAAACATCAAGGTTGGTACTGGTTGTTTGTTATGGTACAATGAATTAGTAGATATGAGAATCATTCAAAATAAGGGACAAGACATATTCATACGAATGGCTGCGGTTGAATTAGGTAAAACTGAACCTTGTTAACCCAAACAAGGTTAGGAGAAGCACTATGATTGATGTGACCTAGAAGTTTACAGAATTCAAATGGCAGCCTCTTAGTTGGAAACAGAGAAATCTAACTATGATATTTCTTTTTATTTACAGAGAAAGATAAAGTAGTTTCTGGAAACAAAATACAACCCAAGATCGTTGGCATCATTGTAATGGTTGGATTAATCATTCTACTTGGACTATTCTTGTTGATCATCTGGATGAAGAAACTGAAGGCGCAAGGTAATTTGTTTTCTTCTGCTATGTTTTCTAGATAATAGTAATTCCATTTAGCAAATATCGAATGAGTCTCATTTTAGCTCTCATATCAATAGGAAAACGCCGGACAATTTCACAGGACTTCATTGACTTACCATTGTTTAGTTTGTCCTCGTTGATTGTTGCCACTCACAGCTTCTCTAGCAGTAACAAGCTCGGGGAGGGTGGTTTTGGTCCAGTTTATAAGGTACTATCAATCTTAGAATTTATTTTCAATGTGTATATTCATATTGTTTATCTTATATATGTAAATTAAAGAGCATATGTGTATACATAGGGATCTTGGGAGAACGGAGAAGAAATTGCAGTGAAACGACTCTCGACGAGTTCGACTCAAGGAGCGGAAGAGTTCAAAAATGAAGTTACGTTTCTTTCCATGGTTCAACATAGAAATCTTGTTAAGATTTTAGGATGCTGTGTGGAAGGGGAAGAAAAGATGTTGGTTTATGAATTCATGACTAACAAAGGCCTTGACTTATTTCTTTTCGGTAAGTTCAATATCATGCATTAATTATACGCTTACAAATTGTATTAGATCATTAAAGACATAAATCTAATGAATCAAGCCTTTTCAGAACCAAGCGAGAGCAATAGACTTGATTGGTCACAAAGATTCCATATCATCAATGGGATTGCTCGGGGTCTACTTTATCTCCATCAAGATTCACCATTACGAATCATCCATAGAGACCTTAAAGCTTCCAACATTTTGCTTGATCAAGACATGAACCCCAAGATTTCAGATTTTGGCCTTGCAAGAAGCTTCCTAGGAACTGAGATTGAAACAATTAAAACTAAAAGAGTCATCGGAACTTAGTAAGCATGCATTATAAACACCCTTTATGTCCAATACTTTTTGTTATATCTGTTTACATTCTACTATTTCTTACATCAAATAAACAGGCTTACATTCAAATGTTAGTTTACTTTCTGTATCATATATATGATAAAAACAAACAACCTCTAATTCGTTAACTTGATCTACACCGTAGTGGATACATGTCCCCAGAGTATGCAGGGGACGGAATTTTCTCAGTGAAGTCAGACGTATTCAGTTTCGGTGTCTTGATGTTGGAGATTGTGAGTGGAAAGAAGAATAGAGCAGTCATTTATCAAACTCAAACCCAAAATGTTCTGGGAAATGTAAGATAAATCATTGTTTGAATTTCAAGTTTATACTAGTTACTTTTTATGTATTAATCGATCTTTAGGCATGGAGACTCCATAAAAAAGGGCGGGCGTTGGAGCTAGCTGATGATTTTAGTATCAAGTCAACAGAAAAGCTTGAAGTATTACGATCAATTCATGTGGGTTTGTTATGTGTTCAGCACAACCCAAATGACAGACCAAACATGTCTACAGTGGTTACGATGTTGAGTAACAATAGTCTACTTCCAGAACCGAAACAACCAGGCTTTTATACTCAAGAAAGTAAACTGGAACATGGGACCACATCTAGCTCGCAGACACTAAATTCAAAGACCACTGGCAAAACTACTTTTTTGGAGCCAACATAGATAGATGAAAACTTGCATTATGTATAGAGTTTATTTCTCTTCCGTGTAGTCCAATCACCTGCACAATATCAAAGTTGAAATTCCTTGGTATTTGTACAGAGAGTAAAATTTAAATTAGTAGTTTGTAGAGTATCTGATATTCCTTACATTTGTGTTATTGCTAGTAATTATATAAACCCTGAGCTAATTTTATGTCGTAAAACATTTCATATTTGAAGTTCCATATTTTTATACAGTAACTCTTTGTTATTATATAAAACATCTTTTCTTTACCATTTTGTGTAACTTGATTATATGTAAATCATATTGCATTTTTGTGCAAAATATTTTACAGGGCGTTGGAAAGTGCAACTATATTGCACATGGTGGTAAAAAGGAAGGTACCTTGTACACATATACGTTCTTGTTAATGCAATCAACTTCAACTCTATATAATATGAGTTCTAAAGGCGTATAGTAGGATCCTATGACCCTACAATCTTGCTACACGAACACGTGTTAGATCATTATAGGACTGTAGGTAAGGCCGTAGGATCGTAAAGATTGATCCTAGGAGTGTTTGCAAGATCTTATAATCATATATAAGATCGTAAGGTAGATCCTATCATTGCTTTAGTTAATTTGTTTTATAAAATGTATATGTAAATTATTTTTCATATAAACCTGTTTATTAAAATAGAATCTTTCGATCTCGATCTTATATTACAATTACAATTTCGATTTGCAAAGATGAAAACGACCTTCGTAAATCGGTAAGACTCTATTCTTATTGATTAATACTTACCAAACACACGAAATTCACTTCTCCCTCAATAAAATAGATGCGTTTTCAGCTTTCACTATTTTCTTACCATTCATGCCTCTCTTCTTTTCCGTTAACCGCCGGGGACTCACGTCTGGCATCTACTGCCTCCCAAGTAACATTGCATTGGAAGACAGGTATTTCGCTTAAATGAAGCTCCCTGTTGCAGTTATATTTTCTGATATTAAAAATTAATTTTGAGTTAAACTGTTAAGTCTGTTAAGTAATCAAGATTTACGAAACTGAAAATCGGGAATGAGTGTATTAATGGTCTTTCACTTCTGGTAAAATGCCCTTGATTTTTTGAGTTTAGTTTTATAAGTTGTCATTTGTTGCCTTTCATGAGGCACACCAACTGTTTTGATATAAGTCCTCAACTAACTATTTGCCATATAAGACATATGATATTGTTCTAACATTCGGCCCTAACCTATCTAATTTACAAGTTAGCCATTATTAATCCATTACTAGCATTTTGTTCGTGTAATGCGGCAGAGACTACCAAATTACATATATTATTTTTATAGAATTGTACATTCGTTAAACAACATGTTATCCATGGATAACAATATAATTATTTTTTCATTATTTTATAGATAATATTTCAGTAGGAGCATACTGAATTTATGAGTGAAGTGATTTTGAAGTTTGATAAAAGTATAAATTGTTGTGCCTATTTTTGTAAAAATATAATAATAATAAAATTTAAATTTAAATTGAGATATAAAATGTTTGAATGTTTGTTGGATATTGTATAAAGAAATTCTTACACATGTTTATAGGACAAAGGAGTATATGATTTAGGTATTTTCGATATTTTCTTAAGACAAAAGTATACATTAATAAACACATAACAATGAGTCAGTGACCGTAAATTACCCAGAAGAGATTGAAGTAAGATTTCCAAAACAGCAGAACATGATGCTTGTTAAAAAACATAAACATGTCAGAGAATTTGATGTAAACACGATAAATGATTTCAATCAATATACTCTCGAATTGTGTAAAGGGCCACTTTTCAAAAGTGATATTTTGACCCTATCAAAGCCTGAGTTCACGAAATTCACTTTGAAATAAGACAAGAGTTACAAATTTGTTTTACGTCCTAAATTCTGTGTTTGAAACTAAGTAAAAAAAAAAAATGCCACCAAAAATGAAGGTTACAAAACGGTTAGTTGTTCAAAACCGTTTTTCAGATTCATTGAATACTGTTATTTGTAGCCCCTAGGACCCACAAGGGTCTAATGAATTATGCCTTTAAAGAACCAAGCAAGAACAAAAGACTTGATTGGTCACAACGACTCCAAATCATCAATGGGATTGCTCGGGGTCTACTTTATCTCCATCAAGATTCTTCGGTACAAATCATACATAGAGATCTTAAAGCTTCCAACATTTTGCTTGATCAAGACATGAACCTCAAGATATCAGATTTTGGTCTTGCAAGAAGCTTCCTAGGAACTGACATTGAAACTATCAATACTAAAAGAGTTATTGGAACTTTGTAAACATTCACGATAACAGTTTCATATATATGTTTAATAATTTTTTTATATATTTTGTTTACGTTTCTCACATCATATGTAAATGATGGAGAAAGAAGAAAATAGGGGAGTGATCAATGAGAAAGAGGTAAGCTTGAGGGAAGGGGGAAGTAAATTTGAGCCGTCCGTTAACATTCCCTTAAAGGGAATGTTAACTCCCCTTAAAGAATGTTAACGGACGGCCCATATTTACTTTCTTCCTTCAAGATTGAAGCTTCCCTCTAGATCATCTGTATATAATATATATATATATAATTAGTTAACTTGATTTGCACTCTGGTGTAGTGGATACATGTCCCCTGTGTATGCAGAGGATGGGATATTCTTAGTGAACTCAGATGTATTCAGTTTTGGTGTATTGATGTTCGAAGTTGTGAGTGGGAAGAAGAATAGATCATCTCTTAAGAAAGGGATGGCGTTGGAGCTAGCTGATGATTTTATGATCAAGTCAACAGACGAGTTTGAAGTATTACGGTCAATTTATGTGCGTTTGTTATGTGTTCAACACAACCCAAATGACAGACCTAACATGTCTACACTGGTTATGATGTTGTGTAACAATAGTTGACTTCCAGAACCGAAACGGCCAGGCTGTTTATATGGAAGAAAGTAAATTGGAACATGGGAAAGTAAATTGGAACATGGGACCACATCTAGGTCGCAGACAGTAAATTCAAACAGCACTTGCAGAACTACTACATTTTTGGAGCTAATAATCCTAATATAGATGGATGAAAACTTGCATTCTTCATAGAATTTGTTTATACTTCCTTTTACTCTATCCAATTATCTGAACAACGATAAAGAGTAAAATGTAGAATCAATATATGGTTTGTACAGTTTATTTTTTTATTTTCCTTAACTGTGATTTTGACATCACGTTTGGTAGACCACGATTGCACTGGGAACAATTTTCTGCTTGTACACGGAGTATTTGAAATTCCTTACTTGTTTGTGTTATTGTTGGTACTTAGATCTTACAGTGTTAACTTCTGTAGATTAAATAACAAATAGACATAGACATAGACATTGTTTTATAAAATAAGAAAGAATGATGTAATACATACAATTTTATAAGAATATTCGTTTATGATTGAACTGCTATGATTGAACTTCTCTAATTAAGTAGCATAAAGTTTTTTGATGACAAAACTTTCTTTATTTTATTTTGAGACTGGCCACCTTGTTCACTATTAAATTGTTACCCACTGTCTTCTCTGTCTCATAAAGCTTTTGTCTTCAATGCCACCACTAGTTAATTATTTTATCAAAACCAATATTTGGTAAATAAATAATATTTTATCGATTGTATCCTTCTTCAGAAAAAGATATTAAAAAGGTAAAGAATAGAAGAACTAGTTGAATTGTTCAATTTTAAATATTTATTTTTACATTTTTTTAAATTAAATATCTTACAAACTGTACATAAATAAATTATAAAAATTACATTTTCGGAATTAGTATTTTTGTATCTTTAATTAGAGATCCCCCAAGCTATACCTTCGACGAATTCTTTTTCTTCATATTTTTTAATAGGTTTTGAAAGTTCGTAATGTTAAATCACATGTGATTTAAACACTAAATAATAATCACACGCGATTATATCTCCAATCACATGTGATTTTAAATAATAATTATATATGAATTATCATATATCGGTAAGTTAATTATCAAAGATCAATTTTTAATTGAAAATCACATATGATTATATACCAAATCATATATGATTAAATATCAAATTGGCAATCACATGTGATTTTTGCTTAAAACAAACATAATTTTTAAAATTTTATTTATAATATTCATGTGAATAAATATTAAGTTGTAATCATGTGTTAGTAACAGTATACCATGAATAAATAATCGTGTAACAATTTTAACTTTTTATTATAAATCACATGTGATTATATTTTTAATACCCGACAAAAAAAATAAAATTCGTCGGAAGTATATCTTAAGCGATCTCTAATTAAAGATATAAAAATGCTAATTCCGAATATGTAATTTTTATAATTTATTGACTTACGAATTGTAAGATATTTAATTTTAAAAGTTAAAAATGAAAATGAGTTTTATAATTAAATGAAAAAATCTCATTAATTCTTTCATTTTTTATTTTTTTATCATTCTTATTTAAACTCACCCCTCACTGTATATATAATTATACTACGTAAGCCAATAATAATACTATGTTGGATTGAATTTTTATAGTTGCTATTAGTGGAGCAAAACAATATGATATATAATCCCAAAAAATTTGTTTTTGTAGTTTTTCCAATAAGATATAGAGCACTTGTGCACCAACTACTAATATTGAAAGTTATCATACTATCCTAGTATGGATGTATACACAAAAACAAGAAAAAAGTACTATTAATTCAAAGAGATGCTAGTGGTGCTTACTATACGACACAAATGACATCTGAGCATGTTGCAGAACTTTTTAGTTGAAAATATTCCATGTCGTGAAAAAAGATATTTCGAACCTAAGTTACATCTGGTTCTTACGAAGGTATAGTTGTGTAGTACCAAAATGTTTCCACGACTACGTCGATGTTATCACAACTGGGCCAGCGAGCGGCATGGTTGTAAAAGTGGTTGGCTTCGAGTGGTGGCGATCACTCCGGTTTAAATCGACAATTGCTTCTTCTTTTTTTCGTTCAAAAATGGTTTTAATTTTCGAGTCGGGGTTCATATCAAAGTTTGCGTTAACCCGTCGACCCACAAACCCGTCAACCCGCTAAAGCAAAACTTCCAACCCATTTAGTTTTTCAGGGGTGTTTGGGTCAGCTTTCAGGTTAACAGTTTGACCCTTCAACATGGAAAATTTTTAAAAGTTACTGTATTCTAAAAAATTACAACACGAGGACAACCCGCTAAAGCCTAAACTAATCCATCAAATATTCCCCATATGATTAGAAACCGACATGCCAATTTACTTTGAGCCATTCATCTTGAAAACAACCCATTTACCCGTTTGGGAAGTTCCTAAACGGGTTATGTATGTCGTCATCTCCGTATTCATTACTTTTGACTCGCCAACCCATTTATCAATGAAGATCTGAGTACAGATTGGGTATTTTTGCCCAGCACCCGACTCAAATCCACCTCTTTTGAGACACCAAACGCCACATCATGGAAATAGAGATCAAGATGTCAACATTGAAATATAAGAACACCAGGACCATGCCCGGCCATGCCAATGGGAACAACACTAATAATTATGAAAGAACTTTTTTAAGTCAATATTAATAGGGCTTAGTGTGTACGAATGCATTGAACTTTTATCAAATTTCTACTGTGTGTACTCAACTTACGGCTGGTGTTTATAATGCATCCAATTTTCAAAAATCGTGTTTTAATGTACTTTACTGATGTGTCGTCCGTTTAAGGTGCCACGTGGCATCCGTAGAAGTTGACACATCATCAAAACATCAGCAAAGTACATCAAAACACGATTTTTGAAAGTTAAGACCATTAAAAACACTACCCATTAATTGGGTACACACAATAGACATTTGTTAAAAGTTCGATGCATTCGTACGCACTAAACCCATATTAATATTATTTGAAATTGGAACTTTATTATCAATTCATCCTCAATTTCCTAATTCCTAGCTCTTGTTTATGGTCACTTTATTTTGGAAGATGTATGCAAAGTCATCTGATTTATAAAGATACATACCACGAAGTAAACAGTGGATCATCAAATCATTTACAACAGCAAGATTAAAAATAAAAGCATTAACAGATTCTTGTTTTACTTATATATTTCTTTCATTTGCATTAACAATAAAAGCTTCGTGATTCTGCCATCAACCGAATCATTTGGTCATCTAGTTCTCTGAGGACAAACCGGAACCCAATAGCTCTGGCTATTGGATAGTGGGAATCTTATGGTAATTGACGGTGAAAAGGGGACAGAAATATACATTTGGCAGAGTTTTAATCATCCTGGAGACCCTTATCTACCAGGAATGAAATTTGGAAGGAATTTGGGAACGGGTGCAGTGACAACTTTTACATCATGGAAAACTACAGATGATCCTTCTCAAGGTGAGTATGGTATATACTTATTTCAGTGGACTCCCACAAATATTTCAAAAAAAATGGAGATATACACATGCATTACTATTTTCACATTCAATCAAACATGTCTGAAGTAGTTACGATGTTGAGCGGCCAAGCTCCATTACCTGATCCACAACAACCGGGTTTTTACACTGAAGAAAATGATAAATTTGGGATGATGCACACATAAAGCTCAAGCGATGATACGAATTTGTCACGGTTAACCTTTTAGTACTATTTAGAACACAAGCACTCATAAGGACAACTGTTCAAATTAATGATTATTTTGCGTTGTTTAAATCTGTAACTATCTTTAGATCAGACTCAAGAGAGAAAGGTAACCAAAAGAGCTAGAGAAAGGTAATCAACTGCTTTTATTTTCAACAGAACGGCCTAGTTTAATACTTTAATGTATATAAAATCAAAAATTTAAGAATATTTGTTTATGATTGAACTTTTTCTTCATAAAGAGCCTTACTTTATATTTTGATTTGCTTTAAAATAAATGTTCATATGTTATAATCTATAAAAATAATTTAAAAGATAAATATGATTTTCTTTGAATAGCTATATAATATTATTATATTTTTTAAACAGTGTGTAATTCTGAAATAAATTACGAAGAATATAAAATTTTCACGTTGAAGCTTTATTTAATTATTTTGAGTGACTGAAAAACTTCTTATACGATGGGAAGATTCAAATAGTAAAATTTATTATCTTAGCAATAATAAAAGTAAATATTTTTATTTTTAATTTTAAAATTAACTAATTTTTTTAATAAAAAAATTGTATTAAAATTATTAGATTCCTAAGATTTTTAATGAAAGATTTTTTTTAAAAAAAAATATATGATACACAACTAATTTTTGTGATACACAGTATAAATTTTTAGTATGTATTACACATAAAAGTTACAAAAGTTGTAATATACAAATTTAAGTTGTACATCATATATAGATATTTATATATATATTTAAGAAAATTAATCTCATATTATAAAGAATAAAATTATAATAATTTTGGTATTATTTTTTTTTTCAAAAAAGTGTAGATATTTTAAAATTAAAAATGAAAATATTCATTATTATTATTACCATCATAAAAAATTTAACTACAATAACGCTCTCTAATATCTATCTATAGTTCTATACTTTTATATCTATACGATTTATTACAATGAAGTACAACTGACATCATAAAGTTGACATGTTCAACATGTCCTCTTCTTACATATGTTTTTAAGTTGACGTATCTTTATGTGATACTTCTGGTGATGTCATAAATTAATAAAATAACAAGTTAAATATGTCAATCTTGGTTGTAGATTTAATGTACTAACTTGGTATGTTTGGTGCAGTTTAGTTAAAGGTTGTTTAGAGTTTGTAGCAGAAAAGGGACAAGTCGGAATCAATAAGGGTTTGAAGTGTTGTTGTTCAAGATAGATACAACATGGCGTCAAGTTGCATATTGTTGAGGGTTCAAGTTGTAAATATTATAGAGAATATATAAATCACAAATTATGTTATTTTGTGATTATTTATAATATATGTATTCTCTCTGCTCATCTCTCTAAACATCATAGGGTTCTGTATTGTTCTTTGGTCTTAGATTGTTCATTGTATTGGTGAACAATTATTTGTCTAAGTATTTTTGTAATCATTTGTTCTGGTATTTTTGAGTCTAAACTCTTCTTTGTATTCACCTACAATCTCAGCTCATTGATTGTTCTTGGTGAAATTTCCTCTTGAAAAATCCGCCCATTTGTCTTGCTCTTTGCACGCTTTAATTTTATCTCCGCTATCAATGTCCACCGCTACTTCTTTTCCAATTACAGTAAAAAAAATTTCATCAATGACTCTTCCAGTGCTTCATCTCCCATCAATGGCTTCTTCGATCTCCTTTTATTTTATTTCTTTATCTTGCGTCATAAGAATTTCTAACACGGTAATTTTTTCCATATCAATTTTTAAATTTCTATATGATGTTACTGTATTTGGTTATTCACATGTAAATATTGACTTCATTTGGATGAATAGATGCTCCGCATGAGAATTGTTAAAAATTTCTTATAAAATTTAAAGAAAATCATTGTTTGTTAAAAGTTATCACTTTTTAACAGGAGCGACATAGATTTACTTAAAAAAAGTTCGCACTTTTAAATACTTATCATAAGTTAATATATATTCATATCAACCAAACTAGTTTATCAAGACAAATTGAAGCTAAAACATATAGTAAATTAAGATGTAGATATAATAATTAATGATAACGTGAAACCAATCTATCTATATCTATAAAACTATATACATTTGTATGGATTACGATGTTAGAAAATAAAGTCGAATAGAATAATAGAAATTCATATAATTTTTAAAAGTTGTATGGATTACTAATGCAGTAACATCAAATTTTACCAATGAAGACTTGTTGAATAATTGGAATACTTTTCAAGCACAGCTGCAATTCCTTTTCAAGCATCAATTAAATGCCTTTCAATGATAAGATAATTCGTATAGTTTTTCTTTTTATTGCAGTAAAATCGTTTAATTTTCCGGAGAATTTTCCTAATACCCGAAAAAGTAAAAATTTTGATTTATGATTTTTTTTATTTTTTATTTTATAAAATGAAACTGTATGTGATCCCAGTTTAACATGTTTTTTAATGATTGCAGGGCGCGCGTTAGCGCTTTACTAATAAGATAGATAGAAAAAAAATTATTGATTTTTAGAGGTAAAAACTTTCTGTAAAAATAGAAATGGGAATATGAAAATAAAAGAAAACTGTAACTAGACGAATTCTTAACAATGTTTTAAAAATCAATTAGACCGGAATTGAAACTCTGACCGGTTCGATTATAATACCAATTTTTGAAACACTGATCCTAAATGATACCTTCGTGGAAATTAAGGTCAAGATGTCAACACGAAAACATAGGAACAACACTAATAAAACAAAATATTCAACAACAACCATTTCAAGTGAATATTATATTTGCAATTTGTATTTTAAGATGGGAAACCAACACATTCGCACTTTCCTGAATCATGGTTATGGTCAATTCATTTATGGTCATATATTTAAAGATTTACGCCATTAATTTAGCACTGATCCTCAAATCATTTTGAGGAACAAGTTTATATCAATGAAAGCATTTAACAGATTCTTGTTATACTTCTATATTTCTTTCAATGCATTAATCACTTGTAGCACATCAGCAGATACCATCTCCATAAATCAAACCATTAAAGATGGTCAAACCATTGTCTCGGCACAAGAAACCTTCGAGCTCGGGTTCTTTAGCCCGAGCGACACCTCTGAAAACCGATACTTAGGCATATGGTACAAACTGTTTGCGACAGGCACGGTTGTTTGGGTTGCCAACAGGGAAACTCCACTTGCAAACAAAACTGGCGAGCTAACTCTTCAACCCGACGGAGTTTTGGTGCTGCGTGACTCTTTATCCAGCCGAATCATTTGGTCATCGAGTTCACTGGGGACCAACCAGGACCCAATAGCCCGGTTGTTGGATAGTGGGAATCTTATGGTAATAGATAGCGAAAAGGGGCCAGAAAATTACATTTGGCAGAGTTTCGATCATCCCGGAGACACTTATCTACCAGGTATGAAATTTGGAAGGAATTTGGAAAGGGGTATAGTGACAAATTTTACATCATGGAAAAATACAGATGATCCTTCTCAAGGTCAGTATATGGTATATACTAATTTCAGTGGACTCCCACAAATATTTCAAAAAAATGGAGATGAGATCCAATATAGACTTGGATTGTGGAACACCTTTGGGCAATCAGGCAGCCCAATATACACATCCAATACGATTTACACAATCAATCAAGTTACAAATGAACGAGAAACTTACTCTGAATTTGAGCTGGTTGACGGCTCAGTTTTTAGTCTGATGAGGTTAACCCCTGCAGGTAACATGGGCCAATACATCTGGAATCCTCGAACAACACAATGGTTTTTAGTTTCGACGCCCACCTCAGATAATTGTGCTCGATATGCATTGTGTGGAGGTTATGGGAGGTGCGAGAGTGAGCAGTCGCCATATTGTAGTTGTTTGGAAGGGTTCGTACCTAAAAACTTAGATCAATGGAAGATTGCAGATCAGAGGAGCGGTTGTGAAAGGAAAATAGCGTTAGATTGTAGTTTCGGGGAAGGTTTCCAAAAGTTTTCTAGTAACAAATTACCGGACACCAGTAAGTCATGGTTTGACAGTAATATGACCCTGGAGCAATGCAAGGTGAAGTGTAAAAACGAGTGTAACTGTACGGCTTATACTGCTTTGGACATCAAAGCTGTTACCGGGTGTTTGTTATGGTACGATGAGTTGAAAGATATGAGAACGTTTACAAACAGGGGACAAGAAATATACATACGGATGGCTGCTGGCGCGTTAGGTAAATCTCATTAATTATCTTGGTAGACTTTATACTAAATAAAAAGATGCAGTTTGACATTTCTAATTAACAGAGGGCAAACTGCATAAGAGAAATAATTCCAACTTTTGAACTTGTTATATGTATTGAAACAGATACAAAGGTCTCCAAGAAAAAGAAAAATGTGAGCATCATCGTAATCCCGGTTGTTGTAGGATTTTTCGTTCTCTTTAGTTTATGTCTGTTTATCTTCCTCAAGAGGAAGTCAAAGGCGCCAGCACAAGGTATTGTGTCTTTGATATGTGTGGATAACTGACCTAAACAATATTCTTTGCTTTTGGATGTTGTCGTTTACACCAAATCTAACTCGAGTTTATGTTGGGAAAGGCGCTCCGATTACAAAGAACGGTCTAGACGTACCATTGTTCAGTTTGTCTACCTTGCAAGGTGCAACCAACAACTTCTCAGAAAATAACAAGCTTGGTGAGGGTGGTTTTGGTGCGGTTTACAAGGTAATATTAAATTTGGAAACTTGTATCTCACATTTATACTTGTAGTTTTGCTTATAAACGTTAATAACACGTACACTTGATCAATGTGAAGGGATTTCTTTACGATGGGCGAGAGGTTGCAGTTAAGCGTCTCTCCAAAAGTTCCAGGCAAGGAGTCGAAGAACTCAACAACGAAGTTATTTTCATTTCCAAGCTTCAACATCGGAATCTTGTTAAGGTTCTTGGATGTTGCATTGAAGGGGAAGAAAAGATGTTGGTTTACGAGTATATGTTTAACAAAGGTCTTGACTTATTTATATTTGGTAAGTTCAACATGATACAACATTATAAAAATACTTAGATAAAGCCTTCATTTAAGAAAACAAATTAATTATTTGTTCACTTTTTGAAGAAGAAACCAAAAGCAAATTACTTGATTGGCCACGAAGATTACATATCATCAATGGGATCGCACGGGGCCTACTTTATCTTCATCAAGATTCTCGACTCAGAGTTGTCCATAGAGATCTCAAAGCTGCCAATATTTTGCTTGATCATGACATGAATCCTAAGATTTCAGATTTTGGTCTTGCAAGAAGTTTTGGTGGAAATGAGACCTCATCAAATACTAACAGAGTGGTTGGAACATAGTAAGAATTCATTATAAACAAATCCCATGTCTAATTAGTACTTCTCTACTAATTCTCATATTTTACGCATTTCTTATCACATCAACTGAGTTACACAATGAAGCGAAAACGTCTAATTAGTAAACCAAAATTTTGATGCAGTGGATATATGTCTCCTGAGTACGCCGCAAATGGGATCTTCTCAGTAAAATCGGACGTATTCAGTTTTGGTGTTATAGTGTTGGAGATTGTAAGTGGAAAGAGAAACAGAGGATTTTATGATGAAGCTACTTATCACAATCTTCTTGGACATGTAAGCTGAATGCATAAATTGTTGAGTTTATTAGATCAAAATCATGTTAAATACAATATTAATTGCAACGGAAGCTTAATTAAGTTGATCATGTTATTAAAATGATTTTACAAAACCCACCAAGATCCAATTACATGTTAATTAAGATACACAACCATAGGGTGTTTAGAAATTACAACATTTGTAGTCTTTGAACCCTCTTGACAATTAGGGTGTTGAGGAAGATAACTAGAGCTCAACATTAGAACTCCTTTATAGTTTGTTCACCAATAGCACTTGAATAACACTTGATGCTAGTCTTTATACCCTTGTAACGAACTCTTAAACTCTTAAGAACAAATCACAATTTTTCCTTAAGAGAGAGCTTGAATTCTCTATACTTTCAACTATTAACTTTTAGTGAGAATTGAGAGAGTAAAGTGGAGAAGAAAAACTGCACTAGATTGCTATTTAGTCTTGAATGAATGCTTGTATCTTATACATGCATACACTTGCACAAAGTCAAACTTGAGCCCATACATGGAGATGCATGCACGTATGGATAAATGAGCATGACACACCCACAATCAACCAAGCAACACTCCACCAAAGGGAGGACCCCTTTGGTGGCTGATTTTTGCACAAGAGAGGAGGGGGAGGGGGGCCACTTTTGATATCACACAATCAACTAGTTGTGTACAAGATTAATTACCAAACTTTTGGGTTCAAAATTTTGTACATAACATTTATTCATCCCATAAGACTTCTAATATGTGTTTCATCCATTGGAACAATAATATTTCAATTAGATATTAATTTCCAATCAATACAAGGGTAATTGATAATTAGCAAGAAGTCAAATTCTTATAATTAATCAATTTGTGTTTAATGTTATTAGTGTGACCCTATAAGATCATGGGTCATTAGTAATATTAATCTTATAATTAGTCTTGAGCATTAAGATCCGACATAAATTACTTTCAATTGTTATATAATAAGTTACCTTGCTAATGGTGACGAATCTTGACTACATGATGTGCAGGCTTGGACACTCTACAAAGAAGGAAAGAATTTAGAACTAGCTGATCCATCTCTTAACAAGTCAGGCCACACATATGAAATGTTACGATCAATTCATGTAGGTTTGCTATGCGTCCAACATAACCCTGAAGATAGACCAGACATGTCAGCAGTGGTTACGATGTTGAGTGGTGACGATGAATTGCCTGATTCGAAACAACCTGGTTTTTACACAGAAGAAGATGGTATACTAGGGCAAACTCAAATTTCATCTGGCATGAACACACAAAGTTCAAACAATGATGTGACGATTACGCTTTTAGATCCTAGATAGAGAAGATATAGCCTTTTTTTGTTTTCCTTTTTTGGAAAAAATAACTTGTAATATAAGCCATAATGTGTTTGATTACCTCAGTACGTGTTTGGATAAATCAATCACTTAAGAAATGTAAATATTTTGGGTTTATAACATTTGAGTGAACTACTTGAGAAAGAAGTTTTTAAACCATAAACTCAACAACTTTTTAGTTTTCGCTTGAATAGTTTCCAGCACTATAATTTTTGTTACTCTTAACAAATAATTCACAATACCAGGTGTTAGGTTCCAGGTGTGCAAGTCTGACCATAGGTCATAGGCTATTATTTTGACCACTAATTTTAACACTTCGAATTCAAAGAATATTAGCTTGTTCCGTTGAATCAAATTTTGTTAAGATTATGCATCGCTGGCTTTATAGTTAATATCAATACCCCTAATAAATTAATGCTTAATACTTTAAAGATAAACAATTACTTTTATATCTCTCACACTAATTACTAATTACTAATTATACATGAATATGAAAACTAACTGATAAATCAAATCAACTTACTTTTTTTAATTTATACACTACAATATACATACATATTTGTATAAAACAAATAATAAATCGAACCAATTATTAATTGTCTGAATTACACATACTTCAATGATCATAAATACTAAATAATGGATTAAATAGCAAAAAAATCTCACATTCATTAATTTTGCTGATTTTCTTTATTTATCATAATAAACATGTTATATGAATATATGATTATACCTAAATTTTTTCCCATTCATTAATTTTGCTGACTTTCTTTATCATCATAATAAACATGTTATATGAATATATGATTATATATGACATTGTTTAAACTAACTCTTGTATTGCGTGAATATTTTATTAGTAAAATTATAGTATGTATTGTCTTGTTTCTTTTGAATTCAAAAAGATAACACGTTATCAATATAGTATAACTTACCTACCTTTATTAGGTGGTATACTAGGTTGTTGCATCGACTCAAAGTGTAATTAAGTAAAGACTTGTTGAAGGAGCAAAAATTAAAAGATATGGGAATTAAACATGGTTAATTCTTAAGTTTAACTAAAGACAATATAAATAGTATTCACTACTTTTTTGTTACTATTATAATACTCTGGCGTGAAATGATACATTTGAAAATTGGTTTTGTCAAAAATCACTTTCTTTAAATACAGGGGCGTAGCCTAGCAGGCCCAGTGGCCCACCCACATAAACCCATGACCAATTGGATTTTGCATTAGTAGACTAGGAATCTCCTGTCCTATATTTATACCCCATATTTCTTTTACTTTTAAGAGCATAGAGCATATGAACATGATTAATTAAAAAGTATGTAAAAAATAAAAATAAATCTGTCATTCTATATAAAAGTATAGTGTAATAATTATATTTTATGTTTTACTATTTATTTTTTGTCCATGTATAATAAACATGAGAGGGAGATGATATCACATAATTACTAAACCAACCCATTGATGATAAGTCGGCCCACCCAACAAATGATGGTCGGAGAAAAAAAACACACCTACAAAGAAAAGAGAATTATAGAATAGATGATGATTTCCTTTCTTATAAGACTCTTAGTTAACTAGTTCTATTAGATGAACTTTAAGATGTAAAAAGGCGCGCGTAGGCCGTAACACAGCTATTTGAGAGTATATTTTATTATATGTCGAACCTCGAAAACTATTTACAAACCGGTTTTATGTATTTGCATTAAGGCATTAACACTAGACCACCAATAACGCTATTTGGGAGGTTGGTCAATGCTATAAATGCTCATAATAGAGTAAAGCAATAATAAAGGTACTACTTTGTATTGTTGAATACATTGATACGTTAATGGGTTTACTTAGTGATCCATACTTAATGCATTGATTGAATCGTTGGGAGAGTCTACGGACATTTTTATTTAGATGGAGTAGTGTTGATAGGGATTTTTTTTCTTTCTTTCGGTTGTAGCTTTATATCTATAAACAAAGCTCGTTGGTTTCTAGCGATGCATGCGATTTCAGTATAATAAAAACCTTTACGTTCATAGTCTTTTATCTCTTCTTTCTCTGTCATTTTTCAACACGTATAACACTCGACTTTTATCATTTCACATGCCAAAGCCAAACTAATGAATTATAATCTCTTTCATCAATTATAAATAATAAATTAATATTGGTTTCAGACTTTAAGTAGATCAAAAGTTTAATATGAAAAATAGTAACGGGAGTAATTAAATCATGGCAAGTTGGCAACATAACAAAATATCAATTATTATAAGTTGATTAAAGAAGTCAAACGAGTAAGAAACACGACTATACGCATTAATTCAACTTTCTTGTATATATAATAAAAATAAAAACTCATAATCATCGATCAATCATAATAAAATAATTTTGATCATTTATCAGTTAACATGGAGTATTTAATCTAGAAGTTTCAACAAAAGAAAAAAAAGTCAAATCATTCCTAAATTTATTATAATTAAAATATTAAAGCTAGTCAAATCCCTATCTAATTCATGCACCAAAGTATCGCTATGATATACTTGTACTTTAAACTTAAATTGGTGTATATTGTGCACGTGGTAGACCTGATCCGATCAACTTTGATAAATCACGACCCGATCCATATGATACTAATTTTTACGGATGAATGATTATCGATCCATTTAAAAAAGTTCTTTTAGATAACACAATTTTGCAATTGACTAGCATGCATAATTAAAAAAACTTCAGCTACATATCTACCATTCTACTGATTGTGGCGCATGCCTCACATTTTATTTTGTCCATTTTTTTTCTTCAACTCCAGAAAACATTGCAAAAGCCAAGAAATATCTAAAATTGCCAGACCAATCACCAGCCAAAATTGTTGTCAACAAAGTCTGCCACTAGTTACAATTTTTTCTGAAAGAAATACAAATTAGCCAGCAGCCTTCATTTGAAAAGAGCTTTTTGACCCATTTGAAAGCAGCTTCAATAATTCTTTCTTGATACTTGAAAACATATAATAACAGTACCATGCAAGTAACATCTGCATAATCACCTATTTTGAGGAAAAACCTAATCAATGGATCCCACATTCCACATATTCTTATTTTTTTTCATATGCAATTCATTATTACTTTCTGTCACAGCAGTGGACACAATAGCTGTGAATCAAACCATTAAAGATGGTCAAACAGTTGTTTCTGAACAAGAAACGTTTGAGCTCGGATTTTTTAGCCTAGGCAACACCACCCAAAATCGATACTTAGGCATACGTTACAACCGGCTAGCCGCAGGCACTGTGGCCTGGATTGCGAATCGAGAGACTCCAATCAGAAACAAATCTGGTGAGCTAACTCTTCATCCTGATGGAGTTATGGTTCTTCGTGATTCAGCCACTAATACAATCATTTGGTCATCAAATTCGCCACCAACAACCGGAAACCTGGTGGGTAGATTGCTAGATAATGGGAATTTTATGGTATTTAATGATGAAAATGGGCCGAATAATTATGTTTGGCAGACATTTGATCATAGTGGAAATACGTTTCTTCCAGGAGTTAGATTTGGAAGGGATTTAGAAAGGGGTGTTGTTAGAAACGTTACATCGTGGAAAAGCGTTGATGATCCGTCTCAAGGTCCGTTTATGGTGTATTGGGATTTTAATGGGTATCCACAAATATTTCAAAAAAACGGTGATGTGATTCAGTTTAGACTTGGAATATGGAATGGTCTAGGGTTTACTGGGATGCCTGCAAGTTTGAAGCCAAATCCGATTTTCAAAATATATTATGTCTCAAATGAAATAGAGACTTCCTCGTATTTTGATTTGATTGACAAATCGGTTCTTAGTAGAATGACGTTAAGTCCATTAGGTGATATGAGTTGGTGGAATTGGATTAATAGAACTCAAGGATGGGTTCTATATTTGTCACCAACAGTAGATAATTGTGTTCGATACGGGTTATGTGGTGTTTATGGAAGTTGTGATATCGAACAATCTCCATCTTGTGGGTGTTTGAAAGGATTTATTCCTAAATATCAAGATCAATGGGATACTTCTGACTGGACGAGTGGGTGTCTAAGAGAAATCACGTTGGATTGTGTTGCTGGAGATGGGTTTCGAAAGTATTCAAATGTGAAATTACCGGATACTCGACAATCGTGGTTTGATAGGAATATGACATTGGAGCAATGTGAGGTAAAGTGTAGAAATGAGTGTAATTGTACGGCTTATACGACTTTGGACATTAAAGATAACATTGGTTGTTTGTTATGGTATGATGAATTAATCGATATGAGGATATTTACAAACGGGCAGGATATATACATAAGGATGGCCGCCGCAGAAATAGGTGACGATTTCTTTTACTTTAATCAAGTACTAAAAGAGATGCAGTCTGATTCGGTTGGCTCAAACTGCATCTCAATGTTTAGAAATTTTAAAAACTTCTGATATTGACATATTATTTTGGTTACAGCGAAAGATAAGAAGGTTTCGAACAAAAAGATACGGGTGACAGTAATTGCTATCCCTCTAACAGTGGGTTTAGCTATTTTAGTAGTACTAAGTGTGTTGATCATCAAGAAGAAGAGGATGCAAAATCCGAAGAAGGCACAAGGTAACTTTTTTTATCTGTAATTTATTCTCAACATTTATCTGTTTCATTTGGGCGATGTCGTTTGATCCAATCATAGATCTTGTATTTGTAGTATCACAGGATCCAGTTGAGCAAAAAGACATTATTGACCTACCATTGTTTAGTTTACCACAGTTGCTCAATGCAACCGACAACTTCTCATTCAGAAATAAACTTGGGGAGGGTGGTTACGGACCAGTTTACAAGGTACTATTCAATCTTGAACCTTAAGTTTAAGGTATGCATTTTAGTTTAATCGTATGTACATGTGCCTATAAACATCTGCTTGTGAATAATTAGGGATTTCTAGAGGACGGGCAAGAAATTGCGGTGAAGCGGCTCTCCGCTAATTCTTCACAAGGAGCTGAAGAGTTCAAAAATGAAGTTTTGTTCATATCGATGCTTCAACATCGTAATCTTGTCAGAATTCTAGGATGTTGCGTTGAAGGGCAAGAAAGGATGTTAATTTATGAGTACATGCCTAACAAAGGGCTCGACTTGTTTATTTTTGGTAAGTCCAAATTAATGTTTAGGTTCAATGCAATCGTTCGATCAAGAAAACCTCACTAATGAACCTAGCCCGTTTTTAGATGAAAGTACTAAAAGTGAAAGACTTAACTGGTCACAACGTTTCCACATTATTAATGGTATCGCTCGAGGTCTACTTTATCTTCATCAAGATTCTCGACTAAGAATCATTCATAGAGACCTCAAAGCCGCCAACATTTTGCTTGATCATGACATGAATCCAAAGATATCAGATTTTGGTCTTGCAAGAAGCTTCGGAGGAAATGAAACCGAAACAAATACCAAAAGAGTGGTCGGAACATAGTATGAATTCTTTATAATTCTGTTTCTTATCTAATACTACCTTTTACTCTGTGTTACGTTTTTATTCTAACATCACTAATATAAACAACCAACAAAATATCTAATTTGATGTAGCGGATACATGTCTCCTGAGTATGCTGGGGACGGAATTTTCTCAGTAAAATCAGATATATTCAGCTTTGGTGTTTTAGTACTCGAGATTGTGAGTGGGAAGAAAAACAGAGGATTCATTCACGCAGATCATAACCACAACCTTCTTGGCCACGTAAGCTAATTAAGTATTATTTGACTTTTCAAAATTGTGATGTATATCAATTAACAAATAGTCAATATTAATAATGTAGGCATGGAGACTTCATAAAGAAGGGAAGACTTTGGAACTTGTTGATACATCTTCATTTGAGATAGACGATATATATCAAGTGTTGCTAGCCATCCATGTGGGCTTGTTATGTGTTCAACAAAACCCGGGAGATAGACCCAACATATGTACAGTGGTTATAATGTTAAGTACTGATGGTCAGTTGCCCGAACCCAAACCACCTGGTTTTTATACGGAAGGTGATAGGTTTGGGCCTGTGAATTCTTCTAGCATACATACAAAAGACTCAAACAATGAAGTCACGATTACATCTTTAAGTCCTAGATAAATTGTCGGTTTCGAAATCTGAACCCGTGTTATGGTAATTTGTAAGATGTATATGTAGCGTTAGTTTTTGCAGTTGATTAACTAAATATTCTTTGGAATATCGATTTATATCACTTTAAGTGCTTTTATGGTTATTGATTAAGTGATTTCTAGACTAAGAGTTGTCCATAGAGATCTTAAAGCTGCCAATATTTTGCTTGATCATGACATGAATCCTAAGATTTCAGATTTTGGTCTTGCAAGAAGTTTTGGTGGAAATGAGACCTCATCAAATACTAACAGAGTGGTTGGAACATAGTAAGAATTCATTATAAACAAAACCCGTGTCTAATTAGTACTTCTCTACTAATTCTCCTAGTTTATGCATTTCTTATCACATCAACTGAGTTACACCTATGAAGAGAAAACTTTTAATTAGTAAACCAAAATTTTGATGCAGTGGATATATGTCTCCCGAGTACGCCGCAAACGGGATCTTCTCAGTAAAATCGGACGTATGCAGCATTGGTGTTATAGTGTTGGAGATTGTAAGTGGAAAGAGAAACAGAGGATTTTATGATGAAGCTACTTATCACAATCTTCTTGGACATGTAAGCTAAAGGCATAAGTTACTTTCAACTGTTATATAATAAGTTACCTTGCTAACGGTGACAAATCTTGACTACATAATGTGTAGGCTTGGACACTCTACAAAGAAGGAAAGAATCTAGAACTAGCTGATCCATCTCTAATAGCACGTTATCTTAAGGATAGTCAAATCCTTAAGTTAGTTAGGATGCATCATATATATCTCCTGTAATATTGGATTTGTAGTTATCACTTGTATTATATAAGCATGAATATACATCTCACCAAATTATGGTGATTATTCTATAACCCTAATATGGTATCAGCCTAACACCTCCTGGCCGCCTTCTTCATTTTTTCACATTTGCCATGGCTACTACCGAATCCAATGATTCTCCACTCCCTCTCGCTACAATCTTACATATGATCACTATCAAACTTACATCATCCAATTACCTACTCTGGAAAAATCAACTCCTCCCTCTTCTTGCCTATCAAAAGCTCACAGGCTATGTGGACGGCTCTATTGCTGCTCCAGATCCCACCATCGTTAATGCTAATGTCACCTCACCCAACCCTGCTTACACCAAATGGATTGCTGGTGATCAACGTGCACTCTTATTAATTCAAGCCTCGTTATCAGAAGAAGCAATGGCTGAGACACTTGGCCATACCACTTCTAAAGCTGTGTGGTCTGCTCTTGCCGATGCCTATAGCCACGATTCTGTTGAAAGAATGAACACACTGCGTGACTCTCTTCGTCATCTTCACAAAGGCACCTCTACTGTCACTGAGTATAGTCGTAAATTCAAAGCCATTTGCGATCAATTAAATGCTATTGGACATCTGCTTGATGAATCTGACAAGATTCACTGGTTTCTATGTGGTCTCGGATCAACGTTTGAAACTTTCTCTACCACTCAACGTTTGATTCGACCTCGTCCTAAGTTTCGTGATTTACTTTCTCAAGCAGAGAGTCATGAACTCTTTCTTAACTCTATGAACAGTAACTCCTCCACACCTCAAGTTGCTTTTCATACAACTCCCACCTCTGGATCTGTACGTGGACGTGGTCGTTCCTCACAACGTGGTGGTTCTTCTCGAGGCCGTAGTCGATCATCACAACGACGATTACCTCATTGTCAATTGTGTCGTAAAGAAGGACATTATGCCTCTCAATGTCCTGATTTACACACGTTTGCTCGTCAATCTCCTACGATTGATGCCAACCTTGCACAAGCTTTTCAAGCTCAATGCCATGTAAATGACTACTCTCCTGATTGGTGTGTTGATACATGTTATTTTTTGTAATTTTTAAAATTCATTTATGATGAAATCAATGGTTGAGATTTGCTTCCCTCCTTCCTTAATTTTTTTTCTTCCCTCTTATCCCCACCCTATATATATATATATATAATATCGTTTAAAATAACATGTACTGCCGCATTATATGGTTGTATATATATATATATATATGACATCGTTTAAAATAACATGTTCTGCCGCATTATTTGATTATATATAGTAGCTCGTTGCATGGACTCAAAGTGTTATTAAGTAATGACTTGTTGAAGAAGCAAAAATTAAAAGATCTGGGAATTATATTCTTAAGTTTAATTAAAGACAATGATCATAAATATTATTCACTATTTTTTTGTTACTATTATAATATTCTGGCTAGAAATGGTACATTTGAAAATTCTCTAAGTACAGCTGTACAGGGGCGTAGCCTAGCAGGCCTAGTGGCCCATGGCCCACCCACCTAAACCCATTACCTATTTGCATTAGTAGACTCTGCCCTATATTTATACTCTATATTCTTTTTTCACGTTGTAAATTAATTATTCAATGTTAAAAGTATTTGAATATAATTAGTTAAAGTTTCTTATATTATTTATATTTTTTTATAAAAATGTGTGTAGAAAATAAAAGTAAAATTATAATTTTATATAAAAGTATAGTATAATAATTATATGTTTTTAAATTACTTATTTTTGATGTATGGAAAATAAATTTGAAAGGAAGGAAATATTACATAATTACTAAACCCATTAACTAACCCATTGACGATAAGTCGGCCCACCCAACAAATGATGGTCCGAGAAAAAAGAACCTACAAAGAAAGGATAATATGGAATAGATGATAGACTTTATTTTTTATAAGACTTTTAGTTAACTAGTTCTATTAGATGAACTTTAAGATGTAAAAGGCGTAGGCCGTAACACAGCTATTTGAGAGTACTAGCATTACTAGCATTGCATTCGCGTAGATTAGCGGCGTGAATGATTTATTAACATATATTTATTAGTATTCGAAGTGTATGTTTTTACGATGTTCATTAGGTGTTTTAATGTTCAGATGACAGATTTGTGAGGAAGACAAATAAAGATATTGTATGAGATTTTTTGTCAAAATTATTTATTTATTTATTTATTATGTATGTTATTATATAGGTAGATTAAAGTGAAATGAAAAGTAAAATCTCACGTAACTATTTACAAACCGATTTTATGTATTTGCATTAAGGCATTAACACTAGACCATCAATAACGCTATTTCGGAGGTTGGTCAATGCTATAAATGCTCATATCAGAGTAAAGCCATAATAAAGGTACTACTCAGTATTGTTGAATGAACTCATACGTTAGTGACTTTACTTAAGCATCCATACTTAATGCATTGACTGAATCGTTGGGAAAGTCTACTGACATTTTTATTTGGTTGGAATAGTGTTGATACGGATATATTCTTTTCTTCGTCATTTTTCAACATGTATGGCACTCGACTTTTATAATTTCACATGCCAAAGCCAAACAAATGACTTATAATCTCTTTCATCAATTATAAATAATAAAATTATTATTGATTTTCAGACTTTAAGTGGATCAAAAGTTTAATATGAAATATCAATCATTATAAGTTGAGTAAACAAGTCAAACGAGTAACAAACACGACGCTACGCATTCATTCAACTTTGTTTTATAATAAAAACTCATAATCATCAGTCAATTCATAATAAAATATGTTGAATTTTATCTCCAGCATAAAATATGTTCAATTAATATGGACTATTAAATCTTAATGTTTCAACAAAAGAAAAAAAAATATAGTCAAGTCATTCTAAATTTATTTATTATAATTAAAATATTAAAACAATCAAGATTAGTCAAATTCCTATTTAATTCATGCATAACGCTAATATATACTTTTACCTTAAACTTAAATTGGTGTATACTGTGCGTGGTAGACCTGATCCGATCTGTCAGTGATCCAGCTTTGATAAATCACGACCCGAGACATATGATACTAATTTTAACGGATTAACTATAATTTGGATCGATCCATCTAAAAAAGTTTTTACATAATACAATTTTGCAATTGACTAGCATGTATAATTAAAACAACTTCAGCTACAAATTTACCATTCTACTGATTGTGGTGAATGCCTCAACTCCAAACAACATTGTAAAAGCCAAGAAATATCAAAAATTGCCAGACCAATCACCAGCCAAAATTGTTGTCAACAAAGTCTGCCACTAGTTAGTTTAATGGATCCCACAATCAGAAACATATATTAAAAACATATTAACAGTGCCATGCAAATATCATCTGCATAATCACCTATTTTGAGGAAAAACCTAATCAATGGATCGCACAATCCACATATTCTTATTTTTCTTCATATGCAATTCATTATTACTTTCTGTCACAGCAGTGGACACAATAGCTGTGAATCAAACCATTAAAGATGGTCAAACAGTTGTTTCTGAACAAGAAACGTTTGAGCTCGGATTTTTTAGCCTAGGCAACACCACCCAAAATCGATACTTAGGCATACGTTACAACTGGCTAGCCGCAGGCACTGTGGCCTGGATTGCGAATAGAGAGATTCCAATCAGAAACAAATCTGGTGAGCTAACTCTTCATCCTGATGGAGTTTTGGTTCTTCGTGATTCAGCCACTAATACAATCATTTGGTCATCAAATTCGCCACCAACAACCGGAAACCTGGTGGGTAGATTGCTAGATAATGGGAATTTTATGGTATTTAACGATGAAAATGGGCCGACTAATTATGTTTGGCAGACATTTGATCGTACTGGAAATACGATTCTTCCAGGAGTTAGATTTGGAAAGGATTTAGAAAGGGGTGTAGTTAGAAACGTTACATCGTGGAAAAGCATTGATGATCCGTCTCAAGGTCCATTTATGGTGTATTGGGATTTTAATGGGTACCCACAAATATTTCAAAAAAACGGTGATGTGATTCAGTCTAGACTTGGAATATGGAATGGTTTAGCGTTTACTGGGATGCCTGCAAGTTTCAAGTCAAATCCGATTTTCAAAATATATTATGTCTCAAATGAAATAGAGACTTCCTCGTATTTTGATTTGATTGACAAATCGGTTCTTAGTAGAATGACGTTAAGTCCATTAGGTGATATGAGTTGGTGGAATTGGATTAATAGAACTCAAGGATGGTTTCTATATTTTTCACCAACAATAGATAATTGTGTTCGATTCGGGGTGTGTGGTGTTTATGGAAGTTGTAATATCGAACAATCTCCATCTTGTGGGTGTTTGAAAGGATTTATTCCTAAAAATCAAGATCAATGGGATAATTCTGACTGGACGAGTGGGTGTCTAAGAGATATCTCGTTGGATTGTGTTGCTGGAGATGGGTTTCGAATGTATTCGAATGTGAAATTACCGGATACTCGAAAATCATGGTTTGATAGGAATATGACATTGGAACAATGTGAGGTGAAGTGTAGAAATGAGTGTAATTGTACAGCTTATACGACTTTGGACATTAAAGATAATATCGGTTGTTTGTTATGGTATGATGAATTAATCGATATGAGGATATTTACAAATGGACAGGATATATACATAAGGATGGCCTTCGCAGAAATAGGTGACGATTTCTTTTACCTTTAATCAAGTACTAAAAGAGATGCAGTCTGATTCGGTTGGCTCAAATTGCATCTCAATGTTTATAAATTTTGAAAACTTCTGATCTTGACATATTATTTTGGTTACAGCGAAAGATAAGAAGGTTTCAAACAAAAAGATACGGGTGACAGTAATTGCCATCCCTCTAACAGTGGGTTTAGCTATTTTAGTAGTACTAAGTGTGTTGATCATCAAGAAGAAGAGGATGCAAAAGCCGAATAAGGCACAAGTAACTTTTTTTATCTGTAATTTATTACTAAAATTTATCTGTTTCATTTGGGCGATGTCGTTTGATCCAATCATAGATCTTGTATTTGTAGTATCACAGAATCCAGTTGAGCAAAAAGACATTATTGACCTACCGTTGTTTAGTTTATCACAGTTGCTCGATGCAACCAGCAACTTCTCATTTAGAAATAAGCTTGGGGAGGGTGGTTACGGACCAGTTTACAAGGTACTGTTCAATCTTGATCTTTAAGTTTAAGATGTATGCATTTTAGTTTGATTGTATGTACATGTGCCTATAAACATCTGCTTGTGAATAATTAGGGATTTCTAGAGGACGGCCAAGAAATTGCGGTGAAGCGGCTCTCCGCCAATTCTTCACAAGGAGCAGAAGAGTTCAAAAATGAAGTTTTGTTCATATCGAAGCTTCAACATCGTAATCTTGTCAGAATTCTAGGATGTTGCATTGAAGGGCAAGAAAGGATGTTAATTTATGAGTACATGCCTAACAAAGGGCTTGACTCGTTTATTTTTGGTAAGTCCAAATTAATGTTTAGGTTCAATGCAATCGTGCGATAAAGAAAACCGAACTTATGAACCTAGGCCTTTTTCAGATGAAAGTACTGAAAGTGAAAGACTTGACTGGTCACAACGTTTCCACATTATCAATGGTATCGCTCGAGGTCTACTTTATCTTCATCAAGATTCTCGACTAAGAATCATTCATAGAGACCTCAAAGCAGCCAACATTTTGCTTGACCATGACATGAATCCAAAGATATCAGATTTTGGTCTTGCAAGAAGCTTAGGAGGAAATGAAACCGAAACAAATACCAAAAGAGTGGTCGGAACATAGTATGAATTCTTTATAACTCTGTTTCTTATCTAATACTACCTTTTACTCCGTGTTACGTTTTTATTCTTAGATCACTAATATAAACAACCAACAAAATATCTAATTTGATGTAGCGGATACATGTCTCCTGAGTATGCTGGAGATGGAAATTTCTCAGTAAAATCAGATATATTCAGCTTTGGTGTTTTACTACTCGAGATTGTAAGTGGGAAGAAAAACAGAGGATTCATTCACGCGGAGCATAACCACAACCTTCTTGGCCACGTAAGCTAATTAAGTATTATTTGACTTTTCAAAATTGTGATGTATTTCAATTAACTAATAGTCAATGTTAATAATGTAGGCATGGACACTTCATAAAGAAGGGAAGACTTTGGAACTTGTTGAGACATCTTTATTTGAGACAGACGATATATATCAGGTGTTGCTAGCCATCCATGTGGGCTTGTTATGTGTTCAACAAAACCCGGGAGATAGACCCAACATATATACAGTGGTTATGATGTTAAGTACTGATGGTCAGTTGCCCGAACCCAAACCACCTGGTTTTTATACAGAAGGTGGTGATAGATTTGGGCCTGTGAATTCTTCTGGCGTAAATACAAAAGACTCAAACAATGAAGTCACGATTACATCTTTAAGTCCTAGATAAATTGTCGATTTCGAAATCCGAACCCGTGTTATGGTAATCGGTAAGATGTATAAGTAGCATTAATTTTTGCAATTGATTAACTAAATATTCTTTAGAATATTGATTTAAATCACTTTAAGTGCTTTTATGGTCAATAATTAAGTGATTTCTACGATTTGTGTATGGGTATTAACTTAGTATGTTAAGTTGCTTTTAAAGCTAGAGAAGTAATTGCTTAGTAATTAAACTAAAAACATACATTATATGAAGAAGAAATAAAAATATTAAATAAATATAACAGAACTTTTATTTTCAATCATCTATATTTAAAATTTTAAAGATGCACAATTACAATAATACTTTCCTATTGATTTAAAAAATATGAAAAGCCCCTAATAATCTATTAACTCAAATAATTTGAATATATATCGCAGTTGATTATAAATCAATTGAATGGCGTCTTGTATATTCTGTTATAAAGAATAATGTTAATGTTAATTGACAAGACATAAAATAACTATCGATATAATTTTGTGCTTTTTACAATTGTAAAATAAAAATAAATTGTTGGTTACATATTTATGCTACCAAACAAATATCAAAGATATTATTCACATAAATTTTTTAACTGTTTATCATATTATCATTTTATAGATTAAAAAAAAAATCGTTACATTGTACGGGTACGAAACTATTAAATCTTAATGGATTGATACGACTATTAGCACAAATTACTAATGTACTATTGACAATAATGATTAACTTTTTGAGGAACGAAAATTATATGGACATTGATTATTACGGTGGTAAAACAAAATGAAACATTGTAAATATTACACTGAAACACAGTATCTGGCATACATTATAATTTGATTTGAGCATAACTGTTTTTCTTTAAAAAACAGTCACAGTCTTGAAAAATACGTGTAGAAAATTTGTGTCACATATGGTAACTTTTCTAATAAAAGTCACTATCCACATCATCCACAAATTAAGTGGGTCAGCTCAACAATTTCATGTTACAATTTAAAATTACAGAAAGAAGTACTCAAAGGTCACGACTTTAAATTTATAAAAGCCTCAATCTCATTTTCTTTTAATAATGTGGAATGGGTTGTTCTTCAAACAATTCGAAAGGCACGCCAAACTTTAAAAATAGGGGATGACATATAAAAGCACGGAGTGGGGTTCAGGTGTCCTGCTCTTTACCGGGATTTAATTCTGGCGTCCGCATTTACCATTCCTCACCGCCATTTTTTATCAGCTTTGATTTCTTTATTTTTATGAGACTTGAATTTGTTCTTAACAACTCTCCCTTCGAGTCCAAATTTCACATTAAATTTCCTTTTTAATGATGTACGAACCTTCCATGATCAAATGATGTAGACTAAAAAACGAGATAACACAATCAAACCTGTTGATTTACACAAATACAGGAACAATTCTTCTAATTATTGTTGATTAAAGAATACCAATAATTAGGGAAAATTCAACTCAAATGCAAAGCACCAATTTGAGAGAAAATTAAAATTTCAATAATATCATAACCAACTCTTCCAGGTTCTTAATGGAACCCTAAAATACACTCTAAATTTCGAATATGTCAAAAAAGATAAACGGACCGAACTCTAGCTCAAAAACAAAGTCCAATAAAAGGGACAAAAAGACATATAATACCTTATAATTCTTAAAATAATGGGACTTTGTGCCCGGAAATGGGTAAACCTGTAACATCCTACCCAACGGCCTAGTATTTTCCGGTAAATTTATTACCTAATTTTACTTTATTTAATTGAATTAATTTATATGAAATGTTTGAACGGGTAATTGTTAGGAATAATTAAATGGGAATTATGGTATTTTTAGTTTAAAATACGGATAGGCCTAAGTATTAGAACTAATACCATCATGTGCTAGATTAATGATAATAATACATCGTAGTATACGTAAATCAAAATTATATAAACAAAACCCAAAGAAATTATCACCATTTCATCCTCTAAACCGCCACACACTAAACACACACTTATAAATTGAAGCTCAAATCTAACCCAAAACACCTTCAAATTGTATGGTTTAATTCGGAATTCATCAAGAATCAGTCTTGCAAATCGTTTCAGTGTATTAAATCAATTTAAAGGTTAGTTTTTTTTGGTTTTTCAAAAAGGAGAGAAAAGATAGTTGGTTGGATTTTAATTATGTGTTTTTATGTTAAATTGAAGCATTTCGAGTGTTTGTTTATGTATTTACGAAGTGTTGGGACGTTCAATTGGTGAAAAACGATGTTAGAATTAAGATTTGGGAATTTTTTGAGGAAACAGCCTTGTTTTCTGCAAGTTCGCAGGATGAACTGGTTTTGCGACATTGGTAATGTCGCAGGTAGTGTCGCTAGTAATGTCGCTAATTATGTCGCGGCTAATGTCGCTGATAGTGTCGCAGGTATGGTAGTGTCGCTTCTTGTGTCGCAGGTCTGGTAGTGTCGCTTCTTGTGTCGCTAGTAATGTTGCTAATAGTGTCGCGGCTAATGTCGCTTCTAGTGTTGCAGGTTAATGTCGCAGGTCAAATTATGTTGCAGGCTAATGTCGCTTCTAGGGACCGCAGCCAGGGGCCAGCCCCTTGGACCCCGTCAGTGGCATTGCCCTTAACCTTAACCCCGCTGTTTAGTCGACCCCGAGTGGGTCATTGCGAATACTATATGCAGGATGATATATGTGTGTGACTATTTATATGAGTATTAAACATTGAATTATGTTAACAGACTACTGACTTGTATTCCGTTTATTCTCAGAGACGCAGAAGACTCAGTGATATAAGACTACTGAGCTAGTAAGCTGATATACTCAGGTGAGTGGATCGGTAACCCTCAGTATGATTTGGTTGTAACTGGTTTGGTTACAACGGGCAAGCGTAATTTACTGTGTATAGACTGTTTAGTCTGTTATGATTATTGATTATTGATAGACTGCTTGTCTGATACATGATGCCATGACGATTATGGATCATGTGATACATTACCATGACGATTATGGTTTATGTGATACCGATGGTCAACTGCGGTTGGGCTTGATTTCTAGCTGGAGATCAATGCAGAGTCTCGATGCATGTGTTGTTTCTAGGGCTCTGAATTGGTCAAGGTTTTAGCGTCAAGCTATCGGTTAACCCCTGTATTGGCCTGCAGTGGTGTAAGTGTTCCTCAGGGCCGCCATAGCAGTAGGGTACCTCGGGAACCACCGATCCATTGTGTGCATACGTGTTTACGTGTTATCTGCAGTAGTCAGATTATGTTATAGCTAACTCATATTGTTGATTACATATCTTCTCACTTAGCTTTGTGCTAATCCCCCACGTTACTCCTCGCAGGTTAGGATTGCTATGGGTCGGACTAGGAGTAATGGGCGAATGTTTGACCAAGCGGTTACTCTGATTCATTTTGATAACTTATATTATGATTATAACCTTGTAACACCGGTTTAGTATCAATAGTACAACTTAGTACTTTCGCCTATAAATCTTATTACTTTTGTATATATATAATGTATAATTAAATAATATTATGTTTCCGCTTCTGTGACATTTTAAAAAAAAAATGGTTCTAAATTAAGGGGTGTTATAAAACCGCCTATCACATGGTGATTACAATGTTGAGTTGCAAAGGCCAATTGGCAGAACCAAAACAGCGTGGTTATTTCACTGAAGACAGTTGTAAGAGTTCAACTACTATTTGTGGAAATATAAAAGATAAAGGACTGGAAGTGACAACAATTCAAAGTTACAAGTGTGTAAATTGTAAATAGTTTAGAAAGTAGTTAGTCAGTTAGTTCGTTGATTAGTTTGTTAATTAGTTGCTAATTATGACGGTTAGTTGTTAGCTTCTGTATATAAATATTGCGCACTTGTTCATTGTAAACTTGAGTTACTGAATAATGAAATAGATTCAGTTTTAATCTTCAATCAGTTCTTTGCTTCCGCGTTCATATGGTATCAGAGCTACGGCTCTTATAATTTTCTTTGATTCATACAGAATCAATGTTCTATTGATCAATACTTGATTCGATTTGATTCAAAAATACTTAATTGAAAGTTTGAGTGAGAAAATTTTAGGTCAAACTTCTGCTTACAGTAATCATTTCAATGGCGATTCCTTCAAACCTCAATAATCCTGATACTACGAGTATTCCGACTCCTGATAATAATTCGTCAAATTCGTTCAATGATCCATTGTATTTGGCAAATTCAGATCATCCAGGAATGATGTTCACAAACACACCGTTCAATGGAGGAAACTTTCTTGGCTGGAGTCGTACAATCAAAATGGCTTTAGGAGCAAAGTTGAAGCTAGGGTTTATTGATGGTTCGATTACAAAACCTGTAAGTAATAATGAAAACTTACAAAGGTGGATTCGCTGTGATTATATGGTGACATGCTGGATTTTGAACTCTATGATTACAGAATTGTCTGATGCCTTTTTGTATTCACAATCTGCATGTGAATTATGGAAAGAAATATCTGAGAGGTATGGACAGAGTAATGGTCCATTGGTTTATCAAATTGAAAGAGAATTAAGTAAAGTTACTCAAGGTAGTCTTTCTATTGCTGCTTATTTTAACAAAATGAAAAAATATTGGGATGAATTGCATAGCTTGAATGGGATTCCAACTTGCACCTGTGGAAAAATGAGGGAATGCAATTGTGGAATCACTGGAAAATATTTGGAGCTAGAGAGTAGATCCAAATTAATGCAATTCTTGATGAAACTGAATGATGATTATGAATCTGTGAGGAGTCAGATTCTGTCTATGGATCCACTGCCTAATGTCAACAAAGCTTACTATATTGTTCAACAAGTGGAAAAACATAAACAAGTCACTAATAATGTGCCTGATCCCACTGCATTTTTTGCTAATAACATAAATGGAAAAGGAGGAAGTTATCAAAGGAAAGACATCAGAAATGTTAAAATTGAGAACAGGAATGACAGAAGATCTTGTACATTTTGTCATCAAGATGGACATACTGAAGATCAGTGTTTTGAGAAAATAGGCTATCCAGATTGGTATAAAGGGAATAAAAACAAAAAGAATGTCAGAATAGCTGTATATACTAATGTGGATAATGGCAATACACCATTTGATTTGGACTATGAAAATGAGGTGAATAATGATTTCAGAGGGGATTTGGATCAAAGGTTGGTGAATGCAGTTTGTCAAGAAATGATGAAGATGTTCAAAGGAAAAACTCAAGAACAATCTGGAAATGAACCTAGTACTTCAAGGTCTCATGCAGGTATATCATTTTATCACAAACTGCATGCTCTTTCATGTAATGTTAGCATAAACATTGAATTTGATTGGATAGTAGACACTGGAGCATCTGATCATATGTCTCCTTATATTGAAAGATTTCAATCTATTACTGTTCTGATGAAATCCATTCCCATTCATTTACCTGATGGCACAATCAAATTGGTCACTAAAGTGGGAAATATTGTCATTAATCCTGAGTTAGTCTTACAAAATGTCTTCTATGTTCCTAATTTCAAAGTAAAATTACTTTCTGTTGGTAAATTACTGAATAATCAAAAACTCATTGGTATCTTTTATCCATCCTGGTTTGCATTTCAGGACCCTTCAACTAAAAAGATACTTGCAGTTGGTCAAGGGTTCAGGAATTTGTACACCTGCAAGCCATCTTCAGTTTCTCCTTCCATTAAGAATTTTTCTTTACCTTCCATTTTACATTCTTCTGTTGTTAATAATGCTTCTGCAAATGCAGTTAACTTAGCAATATTTCATGCTAGACTTGGTCATAGTTCTTTGTCTAAACTTGTTCATATTCCTGAATGTAAATCTACTAGTACATCTGATTTTGCATGTAATACATGTATGCTTGCAAAACATCATAGATTGACTTTTTCTAGAAGTACTAGCATGTCTATGATTCCTTTTGAATTACTGCATATTGATCTTTGGGGGCCATATAAGGTTCCTGCTCTTAATGGTGCACATTATTTCCTTACCATAGTTGATGACTGCACTAGAACCACTTGGACCTATCTCTTTCATACTAAAATTCAAGTTGTTTCTATTCTGTCTTCTTTTGTGTCATATATTGGTAACCATTTTCATACTAAACCCAAATTCATCAGAACTGATAATGGAACTGAAATCATCAATAAGGAATGTTTGAATTTTATGCAATCCAATGGTATTATTCATCAAAGATCAATTGTTTACACACCTCAGCAGAATGGAGTTGTTGAAAGGAAACACAGGCATTTATTGGATACTGCTAGAGCAATGAAGTTGCATGCAAATCTTCCTAATTATTTTTGAGGAGATTGTATTTTGGCAGCCACATATTTGATAAATAAAATGCCCATGGACAAACTGAAATGGAGGTCACCCTTTGAGGTTCTGCATGGTTCTAAACCAGATTACTCTAATCTGAGAGTTCTTAGTTGCTTGTGTTATGCAGCTGTTATTAAACCTCATCAAGATAAATTCAGTCCCAGAGGTACCAAATGTGTATTCATAGGTTATCCTTCTGGACAAAAGGGTTATAGGCTCTATGATCTTAATTCTAAACAAGTCTTCACTAGTAGAGATGTGATTTTTCAAGAGGATGTTTTTCCATTTAAAACATCTCTGACAGATATTCAATCTCCAGTTCCTTTGCCTATAATTTCTTTTGACAATGAGGGAATTCATGACAGTTCTACTCCTATATCTTCAGAAGAAACAGATTCTGATGCAACCTCTCATGATCAGCCTTCATCTGATCCAATTGTTACTAGAAAATCTACCAGGCATACTAATCCACCTGCTTGGTTGAAGGATTTTGTAACTCCAAAAGCAAATTCTGTTACATATCCTTTGTTCAAGGCTCATGATTTTGCTCACTATCCTGCAGATTATGTGGCCTTTTTAGGTAATGTTTTACCCAATATAGAACCCACATCATATGCTCAGGCTTCAAAGGATCTTAAATGGGTCACTGCCATGAATAAAGAAATTGCAGCCTTAGAAACTAATGAAACCTGGGAATTAACTCATTTGCCAAAGGATCACAAAGCCATTTCTTCAAAATGGGTTTATAAAATCAAATACAATCCTGATGGGTCATTGGAAAGATATAAAGCCAGGCTTGTAATTAGAGGTTTCAGTCAGAAGGAGGGCATTGATTACAAACATACCTTTTTCTCCAGTTGCTAAGTTAGCTACTGTTAGAGTTTTAATAGCCATTGCCACTGCCAAAGGATGGCCTTTGCATCAATTAGATGTTAACAATGCTTTTTTACATGGTTATATTGATGAGGACATTTACATGAAACCTCCTGATGGTTATTTCAAAGCTGCTCCTAATCAAGTTTGCAAATTAAAGAAATCCCTCTATGGCTTAAAGCAGGCTTCTAGGCAATGAATCATGAGTTTACCAAGTTCTTATTATCCTTAGGTTTTATCCAATCCAAACATGATTACTCTCTATTTGTAAAATCTACTTCTTCCTCATTTACAGTTGCATTGGTATATGTAGATGATGTTCTTATAACTGGTAACTCTCTCACAGAAATAATGGCTACTAAATCTGCTTTGGATAAGAAATTTACCATTAAAGATTTAGGTTTAGCTAAATATTTTTTGGGAATAGAGTTATGTAGAACTGAAGCTGGCACTCACTTAAATAAGAGAAAGTACACTCTTGATTTACTGAAAGATGCAGGGTTAACTGCTGCTAAACCAACTCCTACTCCTTTACCTCAGCATCTACATCTTTCATTAACAAAAGACATTCTTTTAAAGGATCTTGAATCTTATAGAAGATTGGTGGGAAGACTTCTTTATTTGACAATGACAAGACCAGATATTTCTTATAATGTGCAACATCTCAGTCAATTTGTTTCAGCTCCTAGAGATACTCATATGCAGGCAGCTCTACATTTGCTTAGGTATCTTAAAGGAACAATATCCAAAGGTCTTTATTATCCAGTACAATCTCAACTCAAGGTCACTGGGTTTTCTGATGCAGACTGGGCTTCTTGTATAATGACTAGAAAATCTCTCACAGGTTATTGTATTTTCTTAGGTCATTCACTTGTTTCTTGGAAGACAAAGAAACAAGCCACTGTTTCCAGATCTTCCACAGAAGCAGAATACAGGATTATGGCAGCTACTACCTGTGAACTCATTTGGTTATCTTACTTACTACAAGATCTTCATATCCCAGTTAAAATTCCACTCACTCTATTTTGTGATAACAAGGCTGCTCAACAAATAGCAGCAAATCCTTGTTATCATGATAGAACCAAACACCTTGATATAGATTGTCATTTTACCAGAGACAAGGTTCAAGAAGGTTTTCTGCAAACAGCATATATTCCAACAAATCTACAGCTTGCAGATATCATGACAAAGGCTTTGGGTACTACTCAGCATACGTTTCTTTCTGACAAGTTGAATATGCAAGATGGTTCAACTTGAGGGGAGGATGTGGAAATATAAAAGATAAAGGACTGGAAGTGACAACAATTCAAAGTTACAAGTGTGTAAATTGTAAATAGTTTAGAAAGTAGTTAGTCAGTTAGTTCGTTGATTAGTTTGTTAATTAGTTGCTAATTATGACGGTTAGTTGTTAGCTTCTGTATATAAATACTGCACACTTGTTCATTGTAAACTTGAGTTACTGAATAATGAAATAGATTCAGTTTTAATCTTCAATCAGTTCTTTGCTTCCGCGTTCATACTATTGAAATACAAAGCACGAACAACGAGGCACAATTACTTTTAGAGGCCAGATAAATAAATTTATGATTGATCTAGGATCAATCATTCATTCGAATGTACGTATGCACGAATACTTCGTTTAGAATATTTACTAGTGAACTTAATACTTTCCCACTTTAATAAACCATCTTTTGAGCGATGATGTTTTTCGTATAATGTGTTTTAATAGAGAAAAAAATATCATCTTGAATTAAATTACAGTATGGAGTAGGGTTCTTCCATGTTCCTGGTTTCTCCCATCTCTGTCCTGGTTTTTGAAGCTGATAAAATTAAAATTTAAAACGTGTTGGTTAATTCTTGAATCCATTTCGTTGCTAAATAGAATTTGATGACTTTAACATCCTAATTGCAGAAAAGGAATTGCGCGCACTAAAAATCAAGTTACCGAGAAAATCGTTTTAATAACCGGACAAGTACCATTTGAGTCAACTTTGTTGATTTGACAGGGAAGCTGGAAGTTTCACAATACAATGTAATCTTTGAACAGGTTGTAGTCAAGTGTTACTACAACTTATGAGATTTTAAAAGGGTTAATTGTTTCGTTATATATTTAATTTTATGTTTTTTTACAATTGTATATAATCACATTTAAAATTTGCTATTATATGTATGGAACCTTACAGATTTGTATATTGTATGTAACAGGTGACCGGAAACCACCAGTTTCAGTAAGTAAAATAGATATGTTTACAAAGTTCAATACATACAATAAATATTTTTTTAAGAGGAAAAAGCCATATACATGCTCATCTGATCACCCGCTATATACAATTTACGAAATTATAAAGTTCAACAATAACACTTTTAAAAAGTAATTACATATAATAATAAAAAAATATATAATTAGATGTTTAACGAAATAATTATTCTTTAATTATATATAAAAAATAATTTGTTAATTTGTGCCTAAAGGCATACGTTAACAAAACAATTATTGACATTAATATTCTCTTTGAAAATATAATTCAACATTAATTAAATTGAATTCTTATTTTATACCCAATTTACCCCGTCTATATTCAAACAATATATTTTCTTAATCAACAAATATTTATAAAAAATTTCCGGACAACAAAATATACGTACGAGTTGATAGAAAAACTAATAAAATTCCACAACACAAACTAGTGAATACGATAAGTTAATAAAAGGCTTGACTTATTCTTATTGTTTTTCATATGTAATTATTCATAGATTATTTAACACATGCCACAAGACGCAAGTGAAGGTATCTTTTTGTTTACATTCAGCTCTTCTATTGGCAAGACAATGGTGTTGGTAGTCGAAGTAACTTTTTCACTAATTAATTTTCATTTGGTCATCATTTAGTCAACTATACTATTACTAATTTACTTTTAAATAATATGTAAAAGAAAACATTCTACTTAGCTTGTTGTCCAGATGTGCACAAAATATTAGCTCCATCAAATTAAGTGATCCGTCATGTACTTTTAACATCCTACCTAAAGAAATAAAATAGCTTCTGAATTTCAAACATAGTTCATGAAAACTTTCTCCATACAAAACATTTAATATTATTTTAACTAACAAATTAAATGAAATAAATCATAGTATGTGTATATATATATGAGTGAATTTAAGGGAGAAAGAAAGATTGATGGAGAAGAGGAAGAAGAGTTTTTTAACACTTTAATTCAGTTTGAAATCATATTTATTTTTTATTAAATGATACTTAATTTTTGGTTGAATCATAGTTTTAAATATATATTTCTTCACATTCTTTTCCAAATTTCATTATTTTTGGATCCTGATATTATATATATATATATATATATATGTTATCTTGTCTTATCGAGCGATTAATATGAATTATAGTTTCAGTAAATTGTTATTAATCGGAGCATTTTTTATTTTGAGGGAATATATATGGTTAATTTAATAAGTACATTGCTTGAATATGAAGGGTAGATTGGGTAGAAAACAAAATTCAGGTTAATTAAGGTTGAACTATATTTTCAAGGGAATATTCATGTCAACAAATGCTTATTAACCTATGCCGTTGAGACATAATATAGAAAATCCATATTAAAGAATCTCAATCCCAAACCTTTATAGCTCTACCTCCCTTGTATAGCACCGTTGATTTTAAATTGTAAATTAGAATGTGAAATTAAAGCCAACCATTTGATTGGTCGAAAAAGTCAAAGTCCGCATTTGAAACATCAAACATATGTTTTAAATAGAATGTTTAGTTGCATACAATATTTTAAATACCGGTTGTTTTAGAGCGACCGTTCATTCGATTTCGATTGTACTGATTTTTTCTTTTCTTTGACTCTCTAGTTTCTTTTTGACTTGTTAATTTTTATCAAAAGTGATTAAGCATTAATATTTAATACTACTTTGTATTGATTGTAAAATCTATAAAGTTTACAAATTTGAAACTAAAATTTTTGTAGCAAATTATGAATATTCAAAGTGTATCTAAAAGTTAAAATAACAGTAAATTGTTAAAATTGAAAATAAAGGAGGCCAAATTTCAAGAAATTTTAAGAGCAAACTGTCAACAAATAGATCTCGAAAAATATATAAATTAAAAAGAAATGATGACATAGTTCGAGTTACAAGTTAAAAGATGTATCATCTCAAAATTAAAAATAAAATAAAAAAGTCAACAAACCGATTCAAACTAGTTCCGATTCCGATTTGACCAATCTATTTTCGATTACGCTGCCAATATTGACTTAATCAATATTATCCAAAAACCAATTATTTTCTGATCAAATTCTCTCAAAATTCAATTTGACCGAACTGATCAGACTGATTTTTAAAACATTGGTCGCATACATCAACAATCAACCATGCATAATATATTACACCGTCCAAGGACAAATACATTAAAACTAGGCCTGATCAATATGATAATTGGTCAAATTCTTACAAAATATGACACATGTATAAAAGATTATCTAGAAGCCTAAGTAAACGATATTAATATTTAAAATCCACAAATTGGTAAAGATCAAATCATTAATTAATTTTAAAAGTAGTTATGTCCGAATCATGTCTACATTTATTGCAAAACTAAAGTATAAACAGTCTTATAATTAACTATATAGGATGTATATATTTAGCCCAAATAACTTCCTAATACTTAAAAATATCATAGACAATCACCGGATTATCAGAAAATCTCCTCAATATGGAGGCATTGTTCATATTCTTGGTTAGTTTTACTATTCCTTTCCATTCACTAGCAGATACCATTGTTGTGAATCAAGTCATTAGAGATGGCCAAACAATTATATCACCGCAACAAAACTTCGAGCTTGGATTTTTTAGCCCGGGCAACGCCTCTGAAAATCGATATTTAGGCATATGGTTCAAACGTCTTGGAACTGGCACCATCGTATGGGTTGCCAATAGAGAATCTCCAATGAAAAACAAATCAGGTGAGTTAACTCTCCATCCTGATGGAGTTTTGGTTCTTCGTGACTCTACAAACAATAGAGTAATGTGGTCATCGAGTACAGATGGAAGTGGTCAAAATCCTGTGGCAAGACTCATGGATAATGGAAATCTGATGGTTACTGATGATGATAATGGACTGGAGAATTATATATGGCAAAGTTTTGATTATTTTGGAGATACTGATATACCAGGAATGAAGTTCGGAAGAAATTCAAAAGGTATTGTGACAAACTATACATCATGGAAGAATCTTGATAATCCTTCTAAAGGTTCTTTTATGGTTTATATGGATTTCAATGGACTCCCACAAATATTTCAAAAGGATGGAGATGTGATCCAATCTAGACTTGGATCATGGAATGGTATTGCGTTTACCGGCAGGCCTAGAGTGACGATCAACTCAATTTACATGCTTAAGTATGTTTCAAATGAGAAAGAAATTTTCACCACAACTGAGTTGTTGAACAGCTCGACACTTACTAAGTTTACCTTATCTCCAGATGGCACTACGGATCGGTTCACCTGGTTCAACCAAACACAAGGATGGCTTCTATTTTCTTCAGTCACATCAGATAGTTGTGTCCAATACTCATTATGTGGTCCGTATGGTAGCTGTGACACTGATCAGTCACCAACTTGTGGTTGTTTAAAAGGGTTTACACCAACAAGATTGGATCAATGGAACTTAGGAGACTGGAGTGGTGGATGTCGAAGGGAAATACCGTTGGATTGTGGTGTTGGGGAAGGGTTTCGGAAATATACATATGTTAGATTACCTGACACCAGACAATCATGGTTTGACAGGAATATGACCATTAAGCAATGTAAGATCAAGTGTAAAAGTGAGTGTAATTGTACTGCTTATGCGACTTTGGACATTGTGTCTGGTACTGGCTGTTTGTTATGGCATAGTGAATTGATCGATATGAGAACATATTCTGATGCCGGCCAAGATATATTCATACGAATGGCTACTGCTGAGTTAGGTAAGTAATATTCACGTTACACTAATGCCAAGTTGATTCTCGTTGTTTTGTAATATAAAAAATCATAATTAAGTCTTTTCGAGCTTCTAACAGATAAAGATAAAAAGGTGTCGAGCAAGAAAAAGGCGAGGATCATTGTGATCCCTGTAGTTCTAGGATCAGTCATAGTACTAGGACTATTCCTTTTGATCATCAAAAAGAGGAAGTTGAAGGCACAAGGTAGTTTTTGTTAGCTAGACATGGATCTTTCCCTTTGTGTGTTATCATTTAGATCCAGTAAACATCTTTTTGTTCTTGTAGAGAGACATGTTTCAGTTCTACAAGAAAATGTTTTTGACCTACCTTTGTTCAGTATGTCTACATTGCTTAGCGCAACCAACAATTTTTCGGACAAAAATAAGCTTGGCGAGGGTGGTTTTGGACCTGTGCATAAGGTACTAATCCATCTTAGAACTTGATTGAGGTTAAAACTTCTATTGCTAATAATATAAACATGTAAAATATAAAACAAATCAAAAGGGATTTCTGGAAGATGGGCGAGAGGTCGCAGTGAAGAGGCTCTCTAGAAGTTCAAATCAAGGAGTTGAAGAGTTTAAGAATGAAGTATTTTTCATTTCCAAGCTTCAACATCGAAATCTTGTCAAGATACTAGGATACTGCATCGAAGGGGAAGAAAGACTACTGGTTTATGAGTATATGCACAATAAAGGCCTTGACTTGTATATATATCGTAAGTTCAAATGACATATCATACAATACCCTGTTTAGACGTCAAGAATATGAACTAAAGGATCCATCCATTTTTTTGCAGAAGAAGAAAATAGCAAAAAACTCGATTGGTCACAGAGATTCCAAATTCTCAATGGGATTGCACGGGGTCTACTTTATCTTCATCAAGATTCTCAATTACGTATCATACATAGAGATCTCAAAGCTGCCAACATATTGCTTGATCAAGAGATGAATCCCAAGATATCAGATTTTGGTACTGCAAGAAGCTTCATTGAAGATGCAACCAAAACAAAAACTAAACGGCTGGTTGGAACATAGTAAGGGCCAATCTGATATAAGCGAGTTCTGCGTATAATATAAATGAAGTAGTATAAGTTTATTCCTTCACCATAATCATATATATATATACATATATGTCCTAGTTTCTTTTATTAGCAACAGCTTATGACCAGATGATGATTAATAATCTTAATGTACCTCATGCTTTGATACAGTGGATACATGTCCCCAGAATATGCAGGGGATGGGATTATCTCTGTAAAATCAGATGTATTCAGCTTCGGTGTTATATTGTTGGAGATTTTAAGTGGAAAGAAAAATAGAGGATTTTCTCATGAAGCTCACAGCCATAACCTTCTTGGACATGTAAGATGAAAGAAAGTCTGTTTTTGATTCCTGATATCAGATATGTGATACTTGTTTGCTCTAAAAATCTGCTTACAGTTATAACGAACTTATAAAATTCTAGGCTTGGATGCTCTATAAAGAAGGGAGGGCGTTGGAACTGGTTCGTGTGTCTTCTCTCAACTCAAATCAGATGTCTGAAGTGTTACGGTCAATCCAAGTTGGTTTACTATGTGTTCAGCACAACCCTGACGATAGACCCAAAATGTGTATGGTGATTACAATGTTGAGTGGCAAAGACCGATTATCAGAGCCGAAACAGCCTGGTTTTTATACAGAAGACGGTAGTGAGAGTTCGACTACTATGGAAACACAAAGCACGACCAACGATGTGACAGTTACACTTTTAGAGGCTAGATAAGCAAAAGCGTTAGTCCTTGTACTTGAACACTTCTTTTCTAAACCTCATTCTGTAGTTTGCTAATCAATATAATACTCGAGGATCAATAATTCATTTGAATGTAGCTTGCAGAAACACTTTGTTTAGACTATTGATTAGTGAACTTCATACTTTCCTACTAATAAAAGCCATCTTTTGAGGTGATAGTGTTTTCCTCATATTGTTTTAATTTGTATAGAGAAACATTAGCATCTTAAAGTAGAGCGAGGGGGTAGGGTTCATCCGTTGTCCTACCTGCTTCGTATTTTTTTTCTGTTTTTTGGTGTCCAACCTTTAGACAACTAATACACAAAATCTGAGTCCACTGCGACACCAACCCGAACAAGGTCAAGTTCTCCCAAAAAGAGATTGACGTTGCCACAAAAGGATTGTTGTTTATTCTCTTTTTTATGCACTAGCCAAGGTCCTGATTGTTTCACTACCGCATATGTCCTGGTGTTCAAGCTGAAAAATCTAAAAAGTGTTGCTTGAATTTCTGAATCTCCCTTTTTCCTTTCAACGTTTAATTTGTTTTTAATTAAAATAAAATGGACATCGCCTAAGTACAGAAAAGGAATTGCGTGTAGTTGTTCAATAACAGCAACTCAACAGCAAAAATCTGTGCTAGATATATCATTTGTAAGTTGTAATTAACAAGCGATCTTTCAAAAAAATTCAAGGGTTATTTTTCAAACAGCATTATAAAGACTCCATGGGAGCTGCATAATGCAGTGCCTCTTGACTGCAAGGGTAAGTGAGAAATTTACTTCATAATTAGAGCTAGCTACTTCGATCTTTATGATGGTGATTAAATTAAGGGTTTAATTTGGGAGTCTTTGTAATGTTGGCCGCCAGATTAAATTAATGGTTGAATTGACTTCATTTTTTGAGCAAGCTACTTCGATGTTGGCCGCCTGATAGCCACCAGTACTTTTAATTGTTTTTATTTTTATTACTTTAAATGTAAATCTTTTAACCACTTAAGTTTTTTTTTGACAAATTTTTGTTTCGTTTATAGAACTTTTTTTCTTATGTCTCTTCCTTTTTAAGCAATTGGTAATAACTTATTTTATAATTTTATTTTGTTTTTATTATTTTCTTAAATATCAGCAAGCGAATTGTATAACTATGATCCAGTTATTTCTTTTAACGAATTATATAAATATGATGCACTTTTTTCTTAAAGCAAAATGTAATGTGATTAATTTTAAAGCGTGAAATGTTTTTTATTTTGATAATGATAATGATAATGGAGTGTGTTTGGTTTCAAAACATGATGTAATGTCTTTTATTAATCAATAATGCATTGTGTTTAATATAAAACCATGATACATTTTAATTTAAAAGCATAATAAAGTGTATTAATTTTAAAGCATAATACTTTATTTAAAAATGATGCAGTGTGTTTAATATAAAAGCATGACTCGTTGTTTCTAATTTAAAAGTATAATGCAGTGTTAATTGAAAAATTATGCATGGTGTTTAATATAAAAGTATGACACACTGAGAAAGGTCCAATTTTTATTTTTTTTACAACACTCCCATTTACATTTCTAGCAAAATGTTACATTACAAAGTTAAATAGTTATTTCACTTCAAAACATGATTTATCCAAATTGACATATAAACCGACACAAAGAAGGGAAACTCATTCAAAGTTTAGTAATAACACAAGCGTTTAAGATAACTAGAAAGCCTTCAAATAAGTAGGTGAACCTCCACTTGGAGTTTTAGCCAATCATTTCCCTCGATCATCTTTACTCTCTGACCCACCTGCTCCGACAAGACATTTTCAACTAAAGTTGTAAGCATAAAATTTAGTGAGCATATAATAGATATATAAGTATTCATAAGTACCACACCAATTCAAATTAACATTCATACTCCATTCAAACATCAATAATCAATTACTCTAAGTAATAAGCTACTCATATCATAAATCGATACTACACTCCAAAACGTTCCACGTAACAATTAACATCTGAACAATCAACATCTGAACCATTAACCTTTGATTAGGTCATAGACCTTATCTTCACTACACAATTTTAACATGAAATATAATTGTTGATTATATTTATTCTGTTGCGTTCATGATCAATGGTTCATTATCATATAATTGAAAACGGTTTTAATTACATATAGATTCCTGAAACATATCACTACTAGAATAATTGGATTTTTCAACTATCAAATGTCGTCACTAAAGGCTAAGAATTTCGACGCTAGAGGCCTTTTAGCGACGACATGTCGTCGCTACAGACCCGCATGTGTAGATCAACTGTGACGACTTTTGGCGATGACAGACCGGACCTACACTTATAATTTCCTGCAAAAAAAAAAATCGAAATTAATTAAATGTCGTCACTAAAGAATTTTAGAGATGACATATGTCGTCGCTAAAAGTCAGGCGAGAAACTTTTTAGTTTTGGAGCAACAAAAAGAAAATTTTAAAACAAAAATACTTTCTTGTCACTAAAGGTCAGGCATGATTTTTCTTTAGCCAAACAAAATAAAAAGGAAAGGGAAGTACCTTTTACGACGACATGTGTCGTCGCTAAAAAGTGGTGAAAGTCAAAGTAAAAAAGCAGACTTTTTTGTCCTTGTGGCCCAAAGTGGACTTTTTATCGTTTCGTAGCCTTTAGTGACGATATTTGTATCGTTGCTAAAAACCCCTCGTCGCTAATCCCTTTTCTTCTTGTAGTGTATGACATGAAATATGATGTAGTACATCATAAATGGATTATACTTGCCTCTTTTCCTCGAATCTACTTCATTGTCTGCAAGAGATCAATTTCAAACTATTATCATTTTCAGCAAACCAACTGTTTGTGCTCCTAATACATTCAGACACCATGCCATGCAGTACACGTCCCAGAAGCTATACAGTCATGCCAACAAACTTGTAAACATTATAGCTGAAAACCCATAGAAACTAAAAAATATGTATAAACCGGAAAATATCGACATGTAACGAGTCGGTTTCGTCCCCTCATTGCTGCAGCTAGCCTATGAGTAATAGAGAGAAGGAAATTTATACTTTGTTTTAAATTTTGAATTTAGTTTTGTACCGCATGCCTTTTCTGAGTTAATTACATTTTATCATATATTAAGCAGGCGATTAGTTGATCTCCTTCACTGATCAGTCTGTAGGTTGTTGGACACATTTGACCAAGTCAAAAACTCAATAATTTACCTCTGACTTTTGGGGAACTTAGAGCACCTGTTTCCGACTTAAATGAATCTCTTTAAAGCTAACTTTATATAGTCATCAAACAATAACTTTGATTAATATTAAATACCAACATATACATGAGGTTGACATATGGTTTATAAGTTATAGTACCTGGTATTATCAAATTTTTATAATTTAAAAAATTAAAAACCGGTCAGAAACCATTACCTTAAAAAGTTAAAAACTACTGTAAGTGAAAACCTGACTTTGTATGTGAATTGAAATAGAAAACAAATTATTCTCTACGCTGTCTAATATATATTTCTAAGGTGTAGAAAATGGATCCACAATATCATCACAATCACCAGAAAACAAAAATTTCCCCCTAGCTATATTCTCGGTGGACCCCACCAAAGCCTCATCCAGTAAACAACTACTACTCGTGTAGACCACGGCAGGACCGCTTCCTATAGTACCCCACATAATAAACATCTACTTTCATGACCCATCTACTATGGAGTTCTTTTTATTTATTTATTTATGAATCAGAACATTTTAATTACTATTTTAGTCCAACATTATTGTTTTCTTATATCAAGTAGAATCTACGTAAATGGAGGGAAGGCTGATCTTGATCATGACCACGACCAAGGTGTTGTCATGCTTTGTTGTTGTACTTTATGCATTGATAAATTCTACTCATGGAGTGGACACCGTGTCTGCAAACCAAACCATTAGAAATGGTGAAACCATTGTTTCACAACAGGAAACCTTCGAACTTGGTTTCTTTAGCCCAGGTAACTCCACAAATATTTATGTCGGAATTTGGTACAAGAAAATATCGTTGGGAACTGTTGTATGGGTAGCCAACCGGAACACACCACTCATGGATCCCTTGGGCGAGCTAACTCTCACTATTCAAGGAGATTTAGTACTCCGTAACTCCTCTGGCTATATCATATGGTCGTCAGAGAACTCAACAAGGATGTCAGTAAGGAATCCGATTGGTCGGCTTCTAGATTCGGGGAACTTCATAATTTACGAGGAAGGGGACATTGATCAAGAAGATCCCATATGGCAAAGTTTTGACTTTCTGACAGACACTTTACTTCCAGGAATGAAGCATGGTTGGAATTTGGTTACTGGGATTGAAAGACACTACACTTCATGGAAATCTATAAATGATCCTGCTACTGGCGAGTTCTCATCATGGCTTGATAAAAGGGGTTACCCTCAAGTGTTCCTAAGGGATGGCCCACGAATAAGGTTCCGAGCAGGGCCATGGAACGGACTCAGGTTTAGTGGAGATGCTGATTTAAGACCAAATCCGATTTATAACTTCAGTTTTGTTCTTAATCAGAGAGAAAGTTACTACCAGTATAATCTTGTAAATGCTTCAGTTTTCACAAGGATTGTGTTACAGCCTAGTGGTAGTTTAGAGCGTTTGTTATGGATCGATAGTAGAAAAGAATGGAACCTTTATTTGGCTCCAGAGAGCGATCACTGTGATGAGTACAATGTGTGCGGGTCATTTGGGAGTTGCAACATTGACAACTCCCCTGTTTGTGAATGCTTGAAGGGGTTTGAACCCACTTCACCAGAACAGTGGAGGGTTGCGGATTGGTCACAAGGGTGTCGACGTATGATCAGTTTGGAATGTGGGAGTGGAGAAGGGTTTAAAAAGTATTCGAATTTGAAGTTACCTGACACTCAGGGGTCGTGGTATAATCAGACCATGACCCTTAAAGAATGTGAGAGGATGTGTAAAATCAATTGTTCGTGTACTGCTTACACAAATTCGAATATCTCTGGGAGTGGGACTGGTTGCTTGCTATGGTTTGGTGACCTTATTGATATCAGAACGTTTACTAAAAATGGGGACGGACTTTATCTACGATTGCCACCATCAGAGTTAGGTAAATTCAACAATAGTTTAATTTTTGTGACCAACTCCATTATATGTGTAAATTCCTAATGCAAATTTTGTTTTTGACATAGACTCAACAGAAAAGAGTACAAGCTCAAGTGCAAGGAGACGAGTACAAGTCATTGTCCCTATAGCGTCTGTAGTTTTGTTCATACTTGTTTCTGCATGCTTATGTTATCGGTTTAAAAGGAACAAGGACAAACAAGAAGGTAGGAATTAAGAGTACCGTGTTTTAATTAGAGAAGGAAACTTATATCCTTTACATATGAATGGTTAGACTCGGATTATTGTTTATCTTTAATGGGTCAAATGGGTAAAAAGAAATTGACAAAAAGGAAATGGCCAAAGTGTTTTTCTTGATGCATAAAACCTATCAAGTCATTTTTTATCTAGAGAAAATGAATGTTTGGACTAGAAACGTTTCTAGTTAAGCAGCCTGACCTTCCTGATCCATCCAGACCCATAACCCGACACGTCCATCTTACCACTTCCATGTATGAGTGTTACTAGTTAAGTTTAATGAAGCTGTGTTATCCACTTAGCAGGGACTCATGGGAACGAGATTGGTCACGATCCTGAAAATAGTAGCTGTGATGAAAATTTAGAGCTACCACTATTTGGCTTCTCCACGTTAGTCAAAGCTACAAATAACTTTTCAATGATAAATAAACTTGGAGAGGGCGGTTTTGGACCTGTTTACAAGGTATAGTATGAATCCAAGGACTTCATGAGTTCAAGAACTAAGTTATCTTTGAAGTTGTGCAGAAGGCTAGTTTTTATGTTATTATTTATCTTAAGTGAAATTTCAGGGTGTACTCGAAAACCAGAAGGAAATTGCAGTGAAGCGGCTAGCAGAAACATCCACTCAAGGACTTCAAGAATTCAAGAACGAAGTAATCTCGGTATCTAAACTACAACATCGGAATCTTGTCAAGCTCTTAGGCTGCTGCATTGAAGGAGCTGAAAAGATGTTGATATATGAATACATGCCAAACAAAGGCCTTGACTCCTTTATATTTGGTAAATATAACTCACTTAAAAGTATCATTGCAACAAAGACAAACTAAAATTGGAATCATTTACAGATCGAACTCAAAGCAAACTGCTTGATTGGCCTGCACGTTACCACATTATCAATGGTATTGCTCGTGGGCTTGTTTACCTTCACCAGGATTCTCGGCTCAGAATCATTCATAGAGATCTCAAAGTCAGCAATATTTTGCTTGACAATGATATGAACCCCAAGATATCGGATTTTGGCATGGCTAGAAGCTTTGGAGGAAACCAGATAGAGGCAAACACAAACAGAGTGGTTGGAACATAGTGAGAATCATATATTCTAACATCATTGTAATTCCTTTACTGAACTACTTGTACTAATTAACAAAATATTTCCCACAGTGGCTACATGTCGCCCGAGTATGCAGGGGATGGTATATTTTCAATAAAATCAGATGTATATAGCTTCGGTGTTTTAATGCTGGAAATCATTTCTGGGGAGAAAAACAGAGGATTCATCCACAGAGAACATAGCAACAACCTTATCGGACATGTAAGTTTGGGTTGGGTACTTGTCATAAGGAAAATTTTATAAATGGATTTCATAGTAAATATAATCAATATGATGATGGAACAGTTGAGGTTTGGTGACTGATCTTGTTGACCTTTTCTGACAGAAAAAAATGATTAGTTTGGAAAATTTCTCTAGAGGACAACTTTCTCACAGTTTTAGCCTTATTAGTTCAAATAAAGTTGGTAACATATGCAGAAATAAGAACAAAGTCAGTTACCTTGTTATGCAGGTTGCTTTTCTGAAGTAAGAACCTGATGTTCACTTGTTTTGTTGTTCTTAATAGGCATGGGAACTCCATAAAGAACGTAAATCCTTGGAATTGGTTGCTGAGGGTCTAGTCGAGTCAATCAATTTGTCTCAGCTTCTACGATCAATCCATGTGGGTTTGTTGTGTGTTCAACGTTCTCCAGAAGATAGACCGACTATGACTTCTGTGATTCTAATGATGGGGAGTGAGGGTCCATTGCCATCACCTAAAGAACCAGGTTTTTTTATAGGAAAAACTATGGAAGATACCAGACATTCATCTAGCTCGTATGAAATAAGTTATAGCAATGAAGTTAGCATTACAATGTTGAGTGGTAGATAAACTGATCGAAAGCTGTACTATGATGCTGCAATCACATAAAAACATAAGGTGCCTGATATTTTAAATTTTTGTAGAGTATATATATAAGTATCATCATGAAGACTAATTATGAATTTTTACTTACTGTTGGCAAGGAGATATGTATTATCACTTAAAAATATCTATTTGTATTTTATTTTCTCAATTATACTTTTGATAATTTATGTAATAAAGAAAGTATAATATCAATAAATTACTTATGAGTATGTGGAAGGGGGAAATATATATGATCAGAGTGAACGGAGTGAGTTGAAGTGTACAAGGTTGCCCACCTACTACATTCGTGTGGTGACCTCGGAGTCAGGGTGATACTCAGTGCCATAGAGCTGAAATGCAATAAAACAGAAAACATGTAATGTTAGAAGTTGTATAGAGTGCTAGCTTTTTATATTTGTACCTAAAAAAGTTGTGCTTTAAGGTGTACTCGCCGATGGGAAGGAAATAACAGGGAAGAGGCTAGCAAAAACATCCACTCCAGGACTTCAGGAATTCAAAAATGAAGTCATCTCTGCATCTAAGCTGCAGCATCGGAATCTCGTTAAGCTCTTAGGCTGCTGTATCGAGGGAGCTGAAAAGATGTTAATTTACGAGTACATGCCAAACAAAGGCCTCGATTCCTTCATATTTGGTAAATGGAAAAAATAATAACTATGGAACTTATAATTTCAACAAATGCATAAAATAATATTAAAACCATTCACAGATAAAACTCAAAGCAAACTGCTTGATTGGCTACCACATTATCAATGGAATTGCTCATGGACTTATTTACCTTCACCAGGATTCTCGGCTCAGAATCGTTCATAGAATCTCAAAGTCAAAAATATTTTGCTTGACAAAGATATGAACCCAAAGATATCAGATTTTGGCATTGGCTAGAAGCTTTGGAGGAAGCCAGATAGAGGCAAACACAAACAGAGTGGTTGGAACATAGTGAGGATCATCTATTCTAACCTCATTTTAATTCCTTTACTGAACTACATGTACTAACAAAATATTTCCCGCAGTGGCTACATGTCGCCTGAGTATGCAGGGGATGGTATATTTTCATAAAATCAGATGTATGTAGCTTCGGTATTTTAATGATGGAAATCATTTCTGGGGAGAAAAACAGAATATTCGTCCAAAAAGAACATAGAAACAACCTTCTTGGACATATAAGTTTGGGGTGGGACTTTGGACAGCCAAATTACATGAAACAGTAAACCACTTTGATTTTTGGTTTGGTTAACTGTCTTTGTATACCTCGTTATAAAGTGACCAAACTTTCAAAATATTTGATTGATGGTAATCTGATCCAAGGGTTACCTGCAAAATGATGATGTGATATTTAATGTGTGGTGGTAACTTTCTATACTGTCTTTGACCTGATGAAGTCCTTGAAAACGTTTAACTTACATACTACCGTAATAAAACACTTCTTGATAGTTTGAGCCTTTTTGTGGGTGCAATTATATTGGTTACTTAAACAAAAAATGAGAACAAAGTATTTAACTTTTTATGCAATTCTCCCTTTTGATTGAAACAACAAAACATAGATGAGGCTTACCTATGTTAGTTGTTCTTGACAGGCATGGGGACCCCATAAAGAAGGAAGATCCCTGCAATTAGTTGCTAAGTGTCTAGGGGACTCATTCAATGCATCTCAGGTTCTACGATCAATTCACGTGGGTTTGTTGTGTGTTCAACATTGCCCGGAAGATAGACCAACTATGACTCCTTTAATTCTAATGCTGGGGAGTGAGGATCAATTGCCTTCACCCAAAGAACCGGTTTTTTTCGTTGAAAAAACTACAGAAGATATCACACGTTTTTCAAGATCATATGGAACACGTGCTACCAATGAACTTGGCATTACAATGTTGGATGGTAGATAAACTGAATGTCGTATGTATTTAAGAAACAACATCAGATTCTCGAATATATCGAGTCGATCTTCTTAAAGATTCGAAAGACAATATTTACAGGCTAGTAAGTCAGTAAGTGACATTTAATTTAGTACAATTTTGTTTGGGAAATACTCTGTAACTTTTTTTTCTGGTACTTTGTTAAATGATTTTCCAAAATATATTATTTTATTTTTAAGTTAATATTCGAGGATAAATGATCATAAAGAAGAACCGTATTCCAAGGCATTCTAACAAACACCTTGTGGGTATGGATTGAATGATCACATAAATGAACTAATCAAAATGAATTTTGATTTTCATTCCAAGATCAATAAATCATTCCGCATTCAACAAACAAAAGTCTGGAGAACTGAAGAGAAATTGGCCGGACCTACGTGTCAACATTATGTTTGATTGACGCCATTGTTGACTTGCAAGCCCTTTTATGCTTGCGGACAGAAGGAAAGACAAAAATAAAATAAACTAAAACCTGCTGACTTTTTAAAGGGTTTTTGACAAACATATTCAAATACGGAGTACTGCTCAAGGGAGAACTTATAAAAATCTATTCTATTGAGGAAGAATAAGAAAAAGAAAAACAGGTTACACCTTGACATGATAGCTAATTAAAACATCTATGTGGTAGGTTTTTATTTAAGTACGGTTTCTAATTAATTTTTCTAATTGTTGATATTATGAATTCATTAATATAATTACAAATAAGTTCAATTTAACTGCAGTACTTTTTACGGGAATTTTAGTATTTTCCAACTCAATCTAACCAAACATGCAAGGAATCCGAGATCAAGGGGGAGTTATAATAGCACAGTGAAGCTAACTTTAAGGAATTTATGATTCAAGTTTCATTCGAAGACTTTGAACATAAAAAAGCTAAAGATGAAGATATTTTCGCTGAAGGAAAAAGTGCATGGAAGGTTAAAGATGTTGAAGCTAAATGGGAAAGCTAAACATTGTCCAAGTCAATTTTTAAAATCGTAATCAATAGTTAAAAGACCTTAAAGAAACTTTAAAGGTGGAATTTATACTCACTTATCAACAAAATCTATTACATCATATTTGCACACAAAAAGATGAAGAAGTTATACGAGGAAGTTTCTGAAGTTTCACATTGAGTATCTTCCCTTCTTTCTTTATTAAGAAAGGATGATGACAAAAAGGGGAAGAAATATTTAACAAGAAAAGAACAATTGATGTTAAAGGTAAAGAGAGAAAGTGTCGGCATGGAGCAAGTTGATTATGGGGGTTTCTTGTATCGAAAATTTTCCTAACAATGAAATGATTAGGTGGCGTGTTTCAATAGCAATATTGGCGATACAAGATATTTGGAGTTATCAAGTTAGAGATTAGGATTAGTTCTTAATCTATATTTAACATCTTGTATTTATGGTGTAATCAGTTTATTAATTGTTTTGTCATTATTAAATAGCGGGAGATGATTGGAGAAATTATTCAGTTAGATTTTTCTCACGTTATAATTATGATGAGACAAGGTGGAAACTGAAATTAGACTAGTTGAGTATGCTTCAATAGTCTAAGTATGATGCTGCAATACTCAAGCTGAATAGTCAGATCGGGAATGTCGCAATTCAAGGAAACATTCAAGGTCGGCTTCTAGAAGACTTGCATATTAAGTTAAAGATAAAGAGATCGACTTTGAAGAATAGAAGGAATTAGTTTCCTAATGGATATAAATTTTACTAATGTAAGTCGTGAGGGTCTCTATAAATAAAGAGATCTCTAAACATTTAGAGGTGTTTTTAACTTGTCAAAAACTACAATCTCATATAAATCGTTCTTAATTGGTTAATACATATAACTTATAAAATATCATCTTTATGTTCTTCATTATAACAATTATTGTTTAATTCTTTTGTTTACTCCATCAAAATACCTAAAAGATATAAAAGAGGTCAAGGAGGTTATTTTTACATTGACAATATGGACGACGGAGATTGAAGAGCTCGTGAAGATAGTGGTGTTCACTGCCCATCTCGGTACTTTTGAAAACGCAAATTGCATAAGGCGTTAAGCACTTTCGTTGTTTGTTTTAGATACAATTAAAAGTAATCTCAAAGTTCTACTGTATCATACAGGTTCCAAAATTATACTCAAGACAAAAACACATATTTAAAATATTTATAATTAGAAAGCCCTAGTATTTACCAGGAGGTAAATAACTATTCAATGAATAGTTATTTTACCTCTTTTCAATATATATATATATATATATTATATAAATACTTTATAAATACTATTGTTATGTTTACTATTGTTATGTTTACTATTGTATTTATAAATACTTTAGCTTCTTGAATAAATGTTATGTCAATTTAAATAAGAATTAATACACATTAATTAAAAAAGATTGAGTCGATTTAATCTAATTCGAACTTATATTTATTGAACAACTTCCCTTTATTGCTTTACAATAAAAGTTGGTTACCTAATTGTTATGCTTACCAAATCTATAATAATGTCATAAACATATATCTCTATCAATACAAAAACAAAACAAAAAATCAGTTATGTGGTTATAAACTTAGATGTATACATCTTTATATACATTTACACACACGTAAGTAGTAAATATGTTGTTATTTTTTCCGTGATCATAAAGTTATTTAGATTAGATATAAGTAAAAAACATGGGTTCAGCGGAAACCAATATATCTGAACAAGTGCTAGAATGAAAGGGATTAAACCCACAATATCTTCCTTGGATATATGAAAGTTAAAAGAAGTTCAATATAACTAAAACATGTATATCTTCTATTACTATATACGAATGTTTAAATTTAACTATATACGAAACAGTGTGTCTTAATACGTTGATTCTTAAATTGTATATTAATATAGTTATCACATGCGGCATATATTATCATTCTGCCGCAACGCACGGGTCAAAAATGCTCGTTACTATCTATTTTACAACAACTTCACGTGTTTGTTTCTATCCGTCATTTTTATTATTAAGGGTAATAAAGGATTTTAGTTCAATTTAACCATTTCTTTTTAAAATGTACAATAAAATGAAGACAATAAAAAAGGTACATGGACTATAAAGTTGAGACCGGTGAAGTATATGGTCCCTGACTTGTTGGAACTTTGACCATGCTTTCCATTATGGCACAAACCTTGTGTAAGAAATTTTGGGCATTTTTATGAATGTAAATAAATTGTTTCCTTAAACTTAGAAAGGAAAAAAAAAGTTTCTTTTAGGGGGTTTATTGTATCAACATTTTTTAGAGGGTGATCTAACTAATATATACATACATATAAGAGTTGATGGGACTGATACGCATTTAAATACACTCACACAGAATGTACATATAAAAATATTAGAGTGTCCATTTATAATTTCCCTTCTTTTGAAAAAGTAAAACATCACAATAGTAGTCAAGTAAAGGCCGTAAGTCGGGAGGCGGCCATAACATAAAGCTATTATTTTCACACCTCTATCTTTATATATAGATATCTATAATTCTTGTTGGTCTTTGAAATAGTTTTTTGTCATTTACTTGAAGTGCCACAATTGTAGTACTTAATTAGTTATTTAAAAATAAATATAAAAGGTTTTTGATGTTATATAATACTTCCAAAGTGTTTGGGCGTCCCACTACACCTAATCGACATAAAGATCAAATAAAAAATTCAGTTTCTGTGGTGCTTATTGAACCGCCAAAAGAAAACTAGATTATTCCAGAAATGAACTTTGGCCAAGATTTGGTAGTCAGTCTTGTAACAGTTAATTAGATTTTTGATCAATCATAGACCAAAAACAGCATTTCGTACTAATAGTAAAACTAAAAAAGTCCTGTCGTAACCAGTCTTGTAATAGTCATGATACCTGTTACTCATCTTCTTAGTAGGGAGCTCAAGAATTTTTAAAGTCTTAAATAAAGAATCCAACAAAAGAATTAGCAAAGGAACATTACCTTAACAAGATAAGTATAAACATTACATTTTAAATAATGAACTTAACAAAACACAAAGCCATCTTGCTTGCAAAATAAAAGTTAAAAAAGGAAAAAAAAAACTACTGACAAAGTGACAAAATCACCCATGATGATGAAACCATTATTTCATACGAAAGTAATTAGATTACTTGAGTTATATATATCAAATAAACCCAATAATAATGGTCCCAAAAAAATGGATGTGATCACACATACTCTTGACAAAACTAACACAAAGTTAATGTTGAATCTAACACAATACTAACATAATTGAGAAACTGTTCAAGCATTTTCATCTAACAGTTAATATGCATGAAATAGATACTCATATCAAATCACAAGCATCTGAATCGACAAGTTTATCATATATCGACATGTTCAACACCCATAATGATAACATTATCTCTATTGTATAAGAAATAAGTTGAAAATCTACCTCCTATTTGAGCTCCAGTAACGATGTCACGATTTCATGTTCTTACATACAGAAGCATTTGTTAAAGAAAGTCAGGATGATAAAAGAAGAAAAAGTATTAAAACAAAATTCAATTACATTTCGAAGAGCTGATCTCAAAATTCAATTACATTTCCAAGGAGAAAACAAAAGCCTAAATAAAGTGTGTGTATATATATATAGAGTTCGGTTTGATTAAAAACAAAATGTGAAAATGAGAACGAATAAAAATAGAGCTTCAATCTTTTATAAATGTACGTGAAACTAAAAACTAATAAATGTTTTTAATTAAAAAATTTATGAAGCAAAATAAAATAAAGATTCAAAGCTAATGTAAAACAACAATATATAAAGCTTCACTTTTTTAAAATTATTTCTTTTTATGCTACAAAGCTACAATCATATGTTTTGAACTTTTTTAAGATTGAGTCAAAGATTATTTATATTTTCCAATAACCAAGTTTTTATATTTAACGGGTAAGATTAATTTTTTTTTACTTTGATTAACTTCGTATCTATATAATAAAATAAATATACATATTACAATTATCAAAAGAACAGTACACTTCACACTTATTTCATTTTACGATAGTTAAAGGTAAAAAACATATAAGATATACACTATCAAATATTCTGATTAAAAACCGGAAAATATAACTATTGTAACCCTAAAAAAATACGCATGTATGCTTGATAATAACTATCTATATTATCATCACAATTTACATTATTTATCTGATATAAAAGGGGCTATTAACATCAAGTTCGCAATCAAAATTCACATAATCTCTTATCAATACTTTTGATGAGTTATTATGGATATTATAGATATATAGGAGCACAACACATTAAGCTTTTCAAATCAAATGAACCATTCACGAGAATAATTAGGAACTTTCCTAACATATCACAATAGATTACACTCACATTAATAGCTAACAATATTCACAAGGTAGAAAATGGGTCTCCATCTTAAGAGTGAAATATGCAAACTTAAGGGGCTTTGAGTAACGAAATGTGCAAAAATCTAGTAGCAACGATGAAAAAAGAAGACCCGTTGGCGTCATGGTTTCGATCTAATGAAAAATTCACCGGATGGTCCATTTTGTTTTATGGGCGAAGGTCGATCCTTTGATTTTGAAAATTCCGTACGAAAAATAAAAATAGGCTTTAAAATTTTTATTTATATAAGTAATATTCTATAAGTATTAGGCTTATAAATTATAATCAGTTATTTTTAATGGACTACAATTGTTAAATATACTATACTAATAAGTTAATGAAAAATGATTGGAAAAACTTTTCAGAAAAAAAAAAAAAAAAACGAGTCTTTCAAGATTTGAACATGAATCAAACAGAGATGGTGTACGACAAAAGGTGATATATATTAATATATATAATATATATTGGCTAAATTTTGAACTTTATTTTTTTTATGGCCCTGTAGGATGGCATACTTGTCATCTCCTTAAGACCGGGCATGTCCATGAAATTTTCGTTTTATAATAGATAGAGAATAATCGATAAAGAAAGAGATAAAGATAGAGAAAGAGCAGGTAGAGAAGAGACAGAGATAGATATCCACATATCGAGATGGGTCGATGTCTTTTAATACTAGTAAAGTCGCCTTCAACTCTGACTATGTGGCAGGTACTAGTAGAGTTTGGAAAGCAGAGTTTCAGCATTCATAAAGCACTTAGTAGCTGTGGAAGGGGGACATTTGACGTATGTTTGCTCTGACTATATATTTTAGATGTCTCCTCAACCAACATACTACTAAATTATATCATAAAGTATTCCGTTAGGACCGTAATAAGCGTCTTTAATCATCCCACTTTGAGTAAGAAAAATCAAGCAGCCACACCCATGTCAGTGTCCACTATATTTGTCAACAACTATAAATAATTAACAAAAATGGCTACTTGCACGGCACCGACATTTAAATTATATTTGATTCTTTTTTCTCGAATCTACTTCATTTTTAATTTTCTTTAGTAAATTAATTGCGTAAAGGAAATACTCGATTTTGAATTTTGAATTTGGTTTTGTACTGCAAGCCCTATCTTCGGCGACGCATGGCTTTTGCTAAAAGTTTTAATGAACTTTTGGTTAAAAAACTTTTACTATAGTAAAAAGGTTAACTATGATTTCTTAAACTTTTGATGGAATAGTCAAAATATTTTCATTTTCTTTATGAAAAAGGTTTTGGAAAGTTTCTTCATATCAAAGTGGAAGCTTTTCTAAAGAGCCCTTTAATTTTATTTAAAAGTGAGTTAACTGAGTTTAGTTAGTCATATACTAACCTTGCTGTTGATCTCCTTCATTGATCAACCTCTAGATCGTTGGTCACGTTTGAACAAGTCAGAAACTCAAATGGTACACCCTCGACTTTTGGACGAACGTTAACGTTGTTAGGCATAAGTTTCTCCCTAGTCAACAGTCATTACAAACTACGGAATGATGTAAGAAATATCTTCAAATATTATTATCATTTCTTCTTGATTTCATGGTACGGATTACTAACATACTTTACTTTTTATGCCGATGTTACCAAATTCTATTTTATTATCAAAGTCGACAATCTACTTTCAAAACTTGTCTCAAAGTAACCCTATATTAACCAGTAACCGGTTCAACCAGTAACTTTCATTTAATAAGCATTTTTGAAATTTGTTTTAAATACCAACATGAAATTAGTTTTAGGGTTAAAGTCAAGGTTCGCCAACTTACTATTCTTTTTGTTCCGATGTCACAAACGTACCCTTTTATTACCAATATCACCAATGTACTTTTTAAAATTGTCTTAAAGTTACCATATACTAAACGGTAATCGAGATGGTGACGGAAGTTCAAATTCTAACCGCAGAGTTGCGGCGGCAACGGGAGTCCAAAAACTCATCGGAAAGTGGTTGGGTATTACAAAAATTATCATTTTCATGATTTTGTTTTAATGTTTATATATATATATATATGGTAATATTTTTGTATATGCGAGAATTAAAAAGGTGAAGTTATGAATAAATTAGTTGTGTTTATTAGAATTGTGATATGAATCATTAAGGACTTTTTGTTTGTATTTGTATCTATGAATCATGAAGGTATAATTAGTGTGTATATAAGTTATTTTCTTCAAGTTTGAATTTTGAAGTATTATTCGAGTTTTCATTTTATATAATCAGTGTATATATGTGAACTTGAGTTGAACTATCATGAAGAAATTGTTGATTTGAGGGAGTTGCAGGTTATGTCCCGAAAAAATGGATGATGTGTGTTTTGATTCGCCCTTGGAAAATGATGGTTAACGGAAAAGTAGCTGGAAATTATACAGTAGTCCTTCGGAGAAGATGAAGTTAGTCCTATATGTACAACTTTAGATTACGTGGATGCCTTGTCAATTAAGTGAATGGGTAGGCAATGATACGTCGTCAAATTAATGAGTTAAGTACTTGTAAATGTACTTAACTAAGGTCTGATATCCATAATTGTACTTAACAACTGTATTTTGATGACGTGTCAACTTGTAAAGATGCTACGTGCCACCTTATATTTAATAACACGTCACTAAAATATATACAATAATAATAAATAATAAGTTTCTTACACATAGTCTATGCCCCAAGTAATTAAATACGCACTATGAATATCAGACATTAGTTAATTACATAACATACTTAACCTAATTACATTGTTACATGTTAAGTATGTTGGTAACATCAACACAGTTTAAATAAATATTTATCAACTTTAATAATAAAAAATTAATGTTACCGGTATAAAAAAGAAAATATATTAACTATCCGTTTTATAAATCCTTTTTTCTTATGACAATTCAAAAACACCCAATGGAACATCCATAATATTATTCCCATTTTCCACCATACAATACAATAAAGAGACGCTTAATCAATTATAAGTCAATCATCTATTATAATCATGAATTGACCATTTCTAATTACACAGTACGGTAACTCACGTCGGTTATGCTATTTTAATATAAAAAGGTGTTAAAAATGATATCTTTGACAAAATAAGTATTGCAAACTAGCTTTAGATCCGTGTAAATACGGGAATGACTAGCTAGTAAACATATATTACGATAAAATTTGACTCTAAAAGTATTAATTAATGCAGATTTTTCAAAAGCGTATATTAATGTAGATTTTTCCAGTGGTAACCTAGCTGGATATATATAAAAATATATGAGATGAATTTTATAAATTTAGATAAATTAATATAGATCATTCTCATAAGTCATGTCAATTTTAAATTTGACTCTTTTGAATATCTCCCCGGCCAGTCATGCAAGTTTTTTTATGGGTGACGATTACATTACTATTTTTATTCGTAAATTATTAAATATCTTTTATGTTATTATAATATCATGAGACATATTTAATTGTATAGAGACAAAAACTAATGGTAAACGGAATTGGAATTTTATATACAGTGAGAAAAAATAATATTTAAACCATGCATGATTGTAACAACTACGTATATTTCAACAAATATGATTCAGCTTGGCTACTTTGACCAACTGGAATTATTACACACAAATTTAAGATCTATGGATAAAGTGATCCATCATCCACTTTAAAGCATACATCTATCATCAATAATGATGGTGGTACCCATCCTATCAGTTTGCTTCCTTGCATTAATTACTTGTACCATGACAGCAGACACCATATCAATTAATCAAACCATTAAAGATGGTGAAACCATTGTTTCAGCCCAAGAGTCCTTCGAGCTCGGGTTCTTTAGTCTCAGCAATACCTCCCAAAACCGATACTTAGGCATACGGTACAAACAACTTGCAACAGGAACCGTTATTTGGGTTGCCAATCGAGAAATTCCTATTAGTAACAAATCTGGCGAGCTAACTCTCAAACCCGGTGGCTTATTGGTGCTCCGCGACTCCTCCACCAACAAAATTATTTGGTCATCAAAATCATCAACAGACGCTGGAAATGCGGTAGCTCGGTTGTTAGATAATTCTAATTTTATGGTTGTTGATAGTGAAGATGGGCCCGAAAATTACATTTGGCAGAGTTTTGATCATCCCGGAAATACCATCATGCCAGAAATGAAGTTCGGAAGGAACTTAAAAAGAGGTGTAGTCACAAATTATACATCATGGAAGAGTGATAATGATCCTTCTCAAGGCCAATATACGATTTATATGGATTTCAGTGGACCCCCACAAATATTTCAAAAGAATGGAGATGTGATCCAATATAGACTTGGATCTTGGAACGGTCTTGCGTTTAGTGGCAGTACCAATAACCAGCCTAATCCGATTGAGAGAAGCTCGTTTTATTGGGATGAAAATGAGATATCATCTGTATTTGTATTGAATAATAAGTCGGTTCTTACCATATTCAAAGTAACTCCAGAAGGAAACATGGCACAATTCAATTGGAGAAACCAAACTCAAGGATGGGTTCTATATTCGTCAGTCACAACAGATAGTTGTGAACGATATGCATTATGTGGGGTTCATGGAATTTGTGATATTTCCAAGTCCCCTAATTGTGGGTGTCTAAGTGGGTTTATGCCTAAAAGGCCCGATCAATGGGATGTAGCTGATTGGTCGAGTGGTTGTCAAAGGGAGATACAATTAGATTGTCTTTCCGATGAAGGCTTTCGAAAGTATTTGTTTCTAAAACTTCCAGACACCCGAGAATCATGGTTCGATAGAAATATGAGTCTGGAGCATTGCAAGGTTAAATGCACAAATGAGTGTAATTGTACGGCTTATACAACTTTGGACATCAAACTAGGTACCGGTTGTTTATTATGGTACAATGAGTTGATCGATATGAGATCACTTCCAAATAACGGGCAAGACATATACATACGATTGACCGCCATTGAATTAGGTAAATATGTTTGTTTCTATTTCAGTAAATAAGAGAATGAGATGCCATTTTTAATAACATGACTCAGAAATTCAGGTAGATCAAACATTATCTCATTTTGTAATAAAGATAAAAAAATAACCGTGAAATATATTTATTATTGGCAGAGAAAGATAAAAGGAGATCCGGAAGCAAAAAGAAAGTTTGGGTGGTTGTCATCCCCGTTTGCCTGGGATTAGTCAGTCTATTAGGACTATGTATGTACATCATCATAAAGAAGAAGGTAAAGGCACCAGGTAAATTTCTTTTGTTATTTGCCATTTTGCACGTATCATATAACTATTTTCCTCTCGATCCAAACACTAAACTTTGTTGTCGTAGGGAGACACTATCCAATTGGCCAGGAGGATGCCCTAGAACTTCTGTTGTTCAGTCTATCCACATTGAGCACTGCAACCAACAACTTCTCAATCAGTAACAAGCTTGGAGAGGGGGGTTTTGGACCTGTTTACAAGGTAAATTTACTTTCAAAACTCAAACTTGGCACATCAAACGGATCAGATATATCTAAAAGTACGTGTGTGTGTGTGTGTGTGTCTATAAAGGGAAATCTCGCGAACAGACAGGAAATTGCAGTCAAACGGCTTTCGTTGTGTTCTACTCAAGGAGTTCAGGAGTTCAAGAATGAAGTTATCTTCCTTTCCAAGCTTCAACATAGAAATCTTGTCAAGATTCTAGGATACTGCATTGAAGGGGAAGAAAAACTATTGGTTTACGAGTACATGTCCAACAAAGGCCTTGACTTGTATATATACAGTAAGTTCAAGATTATATAGCATACAATGACCAATTTTCAAATCATATATCCATTGATATGAACTAAAGGATTTGTCCATTTGCTGCAGAAGAAGCCAATAGACTTGATTGGTCAAAACTATTCCATATTCTCAATGGAATCGCACGGGGCCTAGTTTATCTTCATCAAGATTCTCGGCTACGTATCATCCATAGAGACCTGAAAGCTGCCAACATTTTACTTGATCATGACATGAATCCTAAGATATCAGATTTTGGCCTTGCAAGAAGTTTTGGAGGAAATGAGACCAAAACAAAAACTAAAAGAGTGGTCGGAACATAGTAAGTATCCGTGTTAAAGTAATTTATATCTATTATTTACATACAAATTAATGAGGCTTTACTTTTCTTTTTGGATACTAGATATACTTGTATCTTTTCATACAAACCAAATTGCTACTATGTGATGAAGAATTATATTTTGATAACCTAATTCATGACTATTTATACGTACAGTGGATACATGTCCCCTGAATATGCAGGGAATGGGATTATCTCGGTTAAAACAGATGTATTCAGTTTTGGTGTCTTAGTGTTGGAGATTGTGAGTGGAAAGAGAAATAGAGGATTCTCTCATGAAGCCCACAACCACAACCTTCTCGGGCATGTAAGATGAAATTGAAAGTCAATGTTTGACTTTCAAATAAGTTAAATTTCACTTTAGAAAACTTGACTGACAATTTAACTAATTAATTTACCTTTTTTAGGTTTGGAGACTCTATAAAGAGAAAAAGTCGCTGGAACTGGTTGATGCATCGTCACTCAAGTCAAACCAAGTCTCTGAAGTGTTATGCTCAATCCAAGTTGGTTTGCTATGTGTTCAGCACAACCCAGATGATAGACCAAACATGTCTATGGTTGTTGCAATGTTAAATGGCGAAGATATGTTACCAGAACCAAAACACCCTGGTTTTTATACAGAAGAAACTTTTGAAACCGTGGAAATTCAATGCTCAAACACCGATATCACGGTTACACATTTAGAAGCTAGATAAGTAAAATTTCTCAGTCTTAGGCTATCTCACTTGGCTTCTCTCTACTCCAATCAGAGACTATTCAGCCAATATATGTACCTATGGAATTATATTTAATATCCTGAATATATATTTAACTACCGGAATCATATAAGTTATACGTAGAATTATCATAAACTTCATCCCTCAATACTAATATGTTATTGCTACTTAACCTTACTAGACATTAATTTACTAGTTTATGATTTTATTTGAGCTATTAAATTAAGAATATTATAAAGTCTGATGTAAATCTCGTAATTATCGCTATTCGTAAGTGTTAAACCTTACTTTGAAGTTCGAAATTAAGCATTTTGATAAGTTGAAGAGTAGTTTTATCACAAAGAATTGTGAATTTGTGGTCATAGTTATGGCAGATTTAACTCCTAAACTGTGGATGTTTAGCTGAAGTATTAGTCAGATGATTATCAATAGTGTGTTCTTGTGTTATGTTTGTTTGATGAATACCAACGGTATGATGGAATGTCTCAATGAAAAACTATTTTGACAACATTATAAACTTTGAAGTTGGCATATAATATGTAATGTAAAAGATACGTACGTTTTTTTATCATAAAAACCTTGTACTGAAGTCATGATTTGCTTAGAAAGATAACAGGGTTTTTCTTGTTTTTAATTTGTGTACAGTTTGTATTTAGATCGTATAGTTAGTGCATCCATGCTTGATGAAAATGGGATCGTTATCGTTGCATGGTCTTCTTCATTTGTTAGAGATATGCATGAACAGATAAACTATATATCATTAAATTAAGAAATAGTATTAGACATGAAACTCTCTTTGCCACTTGGAGGTAAATTACTTGGTTTATCCTTGAGACTTTGTGAAATTTTATCTCTTTGGATATGTAGGAGGACCTGATCCTATTTTTGTTTATGTTCACAGGATCTATTACGATTGAATTTGCAGTTGCTTTGAGAAAGTCAGAAGCTATGAAGAAGATGTTCGGTCTCAGGTCTCAATTTCCTAACTTATAATACTTGCACCAGTTATATACCTAAATGAGTAACAAAATTTACAAATAATATATTCAAATGGTTATACAATGTGCGGTCTTTGTAAAATGATAGTACGTGGTCAATAGTTTATAGAAAATAGTGAACCACAACTTCAGATTGAGAACAGCTAGTTGTACGTGACTGCAAAAATGTAGCCTCTATATGCTTTTGTGGCTATATACTTTTGTGTGCAATTTAATCTAACTTCCGAAATGCATTTGATACAAAATTAATAAATAAGCGAATGGCGAAGGATTAGATTAATGGTAGTAGCTCGACTGTTCGAAACAAAGTTTAGAACCTTACGAAAAAGTCATTAAGGAAGCAATAGTTTTAGTTCCCAAATTACCACTTTTTCACCAACACCAAAGCACCAACAGATTTGACCATGTTAAGAATAGCTTGAAAGTTATTAATGAAGGTAATTGTAGTCTCTTTTGTACCCAAATATGAGCATTTTAATTTTCATCATGGTAAATTGTTAATGAAAATTTCGAATTCTTATGTCGGAACATATGAAAATGGACTTGGATGCAAAATGCAAGATACAAGTGATGGGTAATATAAAGCAGACGCTAAAGTAACTTAAAAGTTAAAACAGAGCAGGCCGGGAACTTATGTTACATGGAGATGTGGTGGAAACATGGCTCGTGATGAAAGAGCTGATGCACTCGCTGCCATTTATGAACGCATCAAAGATAACTCAAAATCAACCATAGAAGTTAAACTTCAACAGGGTTTCAGTATATCTAAATGTACCATATGCTTGTAATTTACCAAGTAAGAGATTAGGATTAGTTTTTAATCTATATTTAACATCTTATATTTATCGTGTAATCAGTTTACTAATTATTTAGATGTATCTTTGTCTTGTGTAAATTCGCAATCTCATAATTTGAGATCGTCTTTTCCATGTCTCTTCTAAGTCGTTATTAATCGATTAATACATATAACTTATAAAATATCATCTTTGTGTTCTTCATTATTACAATTATTGTTTAATTCTTTTGTTTTAATGATAAACGGGACCTACAAAATACATAAAAGAAATAAAAGAGGTTAAGAGGTAATTTTGAATTGGCAATATGGTCGACGGAGATTGAAGAGCTCATGAAGATGATGATTCGAGAAAGAAAAGTGGTGTTCACCGCCCATCTTGGTACTTCTGAAAAAGTAAATTGCATAAGAGCAAAGGGAGTGAGGAGGAATGCGCACGTTCCCCGTCGGGAACGTCATTCCCCCACTCCCCGTCGGTGTTCCGGACAAAGTTCCGGTCAGTGTTCTCGGCACAGCGTCCCCCTTTGGACGTTGTGTTCCAACATTTTTCCTTTTTTTTTTCTTTTGTTATTATTCTCCTTTTCTTTTGATCAATTTCTTTGTTTTGAAGGAGAAAAAGTGATGCGTGTGTGTGTGCTGCGTGTGTGTGTGTTGTGTGTGATGTGTGTGCTGTTGTAGCAAGGAGCCAAGGAGAAGAAGCACAAACATTAAATTTTAGGTTTAGGTTATAATTGGGTCCATATTTATTTAAATGGGCTTATTTTTCAAATTGACTCATTTTTAAATGAATTATTTTTTAAAGTTATTATAATTGAATTAAACCTATTAAAATTAAAACAGATTAGATTAAAAATATTTATTTGTTAAATTATTTGAATCTTCTAACAAATAAAAAAATTAAAAAGAAATTTTTGAACACTGTCCTGAATATTGTTCCCACTCCCCCCTTTTTCAGCAATAGAGTTTCCGAAAAATATTGTTGCTGAACACTATGATGAAGAGGTCACGACTCATTGTGCTCTAAAGTGTTCAGCACTTTGATTGTTTATTTTAGATACAATTAAAAGTAATCTCAAAGTTTTACTGTATCATACAGGTTCCAAAATTATACTCAAGACAAAAACACATATTTAAAATATTTATCATTACGATCTATTTTACAGCAACTTCACGTGTTTGTTTCTTACCGTCATTTTTATTATTAAGGGCAATAAAGGATTTTAGTTAAATTTAACCATTTCCTTTTGAAAATGTACAATAAAAAAGGTACTGAGAGCGGTGAAATATATGGTCCCTGACTTGTTGGAACTTTGACCATGCTTTCCTTTATGGCACTAACCTTGTGTCAGAAATTTTGAGCATTTTAGTGAGCCTAAACAAATTGTTTCCTTAAACTTAAATGAAACGGAAAAAAGACAAACTCAATATATCAATACGTTTACTAAATTTAGTAGTTAACTATTTAAGATATATTTTTTAATGTAGTACTACAATTTTCAACAAAATATTTTTCATATTAATCTAATATGTTTAGTAGCTCTCGCAAGAAAAGAATTTCTTTTAGAACAGTGAAATATAATTCTTGCTGGTTTTTGAAATAGTTTTTATCATTTACTCGAAGTGCCACAATTGTATGGCGAAGAAATGATCAACGTTCATAAAAAATATAATTAATGATAGAAACCGTTGTAGTCACTGTTTTGAAACCCGAGTCAGACCGGCCTGGAACCGGACCACACGCCGGCCCAACTACACCCGACTCAACTACTGAATCTGACTCGATGCGAACCGACCGGTTTACCGGTCGAACCGGGCTGACCAGGTGAACCGGACAGGTTTTAAACTTTTTTTTTTTTTTTTAATAACGGGAACCGCATAGGTCAACCTCCAAATTAGTAGGTCAACCATAGTTAGGTTGGAATTACTTGTGTGTTTGGCTTGAAATATATAGGACATGATAGTAGGTTGTGGTTTGTTGTACCACCAATGTGGGAAAACTTCAATGTTAAAGGAAAATAATTATAAAAATTCCTACCCCATGTTTCAAACCTTATACCTCACGCTTGTTGGATGAGTTGATTGCCAATTGATCTAACCATGACTTTGTGATAGTTTTGTATTTATAAATATTTATTACTAGTTTGTAAATGATTATTATAATTTTTTTAATATTTCTTTTAGTCATTATTTTGACAATTCTACCTTAAGTTAATAGCTATCATATATTTCATTTTAAATATCATAATTTATAATTGTAGTTTTAAAGTTTGAACATATAAAAAAGTCAAAAAAAGTCTAAAAAAATCAAAAAGTCAAGAAAAGTCAAAGATCGGTTCGACCGGAACGGTCGGACCGATTCGACCGGACCCTGAGACTCGACCGGGTCAATGGTTGACCCGGATTTCAAAACATTGGTTGTACTACTTAATTATGAAAAGAAATTAGTTATTTAAAAATAAAAAGTAAAAAGTTTTTGGATGCTTTGTAATACTTTCAAAGTGTTTGGGCGCCCCACTACACCTAATCGACATGACGATCGAATAGGCAATTCAGTTTCTATTGTGCTTACTAAACCGCCAAAAGAAATAGATTATTCCAGAAATGAACTTTGGCCAAGATTTGGTAGCCAGTCTTGTGACAGTTAATTAGATTTTGATCGATCATAGACCAAAAACAGCATCTCGTACTAATAGTAAAACTAAAAAAGTCCTGTCGTAACCAGTCTTGTAATAGTCATGATACCTGTTACTCATCTTCTTAGTAGGGAGCTCAAGAATTTTTAAAGTCTTAAATAAAGAATCCAACAAAAGAATTAGCAAAGGAACATTACCTTAACAAGATAAGTATAAACATTACATTTTAAATAATGAACTTAACAAAACACAAAGCCATCTTGCTTGCAAAATAAAAGTTAAAAAAGGAAAAAAAAAACTACTGACAAAGTGACAAAATCACCCATGATGATGAAACCATTATTTCATACGAAAGTAATTAGATTACTTGAGTTATATATATCAAATAAACCCAATAATAATTGTCTAAGAAAAATAGATGTAAAGGTTAAAAGTTAAAAGTTTAAATAAAACAAGAATATATAAAACTTCAATTTTTTTAAAGTCTTTTCTTTTTATGCTACAAGCCTACAATCATACGTTGGAATTTTCTAAGATTGAGTCAAAGATTTTTTATTTTTTCTCCAATAACCAAGTTTTTATATTTAACAGATAAGATTATCTTCTTTTTTTTTGTTTTGATTAACTTCATATATATATAATAAAATAATTATACATATTATAATTATTAAAAGAATAGTATACTCCACACTCATTTCATTTACGATAATTAAAAGCAAAAAATATACCATATATACACTACCAAGTATATTGATTAAAAAATCACTAATGACGCGTAGCTCAGTTGGTAATGGGTGTGGGCATCTTTGCCACCAAATAAGCAGAAGGTCAGGGGTTCAAGCTCTGACACCTCCGTACCCACAACCGCTGAATGAGTCAGGTATGCCCTCTACATTATGGATAAACAGCCAATTTGTGGACCAGTTAGCATTGCCGGTTATCAACTTTTTGCCACCGAATATTGATTAAAAACCGGAAAATATAACTATTGTAACCCCAAAATATACGCATGTATTTTTGATAATAACTATTTTTATTATCATCATAATTTACATTATTATCATATATAAAAAGGGTTATTAACATCAAGTTCGCAGTCAAAATTTACATAATCTTTTATTAATATCTTTAATGTTCGTTAGTAACTTACTGGTAAGAGTTATTATAGATATAGATATATAGGAGCACAACACATTAGGCTTTTCAAATCAAATAAACCATTCACGGGAATACTTAGGAATTTTCCTAACATATCACAATAAATTACACTCACATTAATAGCTAACAATATTCACAAGGCTGAAAATGGGTCTCCATCTCAAGAGTGAAATATGCAAACTGAAGGGGATTTAAGTGACGAAATGTGCAAAAATCTAGTAGCAACGGTGAAAAAAGAAAACCTGTTGGCGTCATGGTTTCGATCTAAAGAAAAATTCATCAGATGGTCCATCTTGTTCCATGGGGTTTTCTTTTTATTATAGATAGAGAATAGAGATAGAGACAGAGAAATAACAGACATAGAAGAGACAGAGATAGATATCCACATATCGAGATGGGTCGATGTCTTTTAATACTTGTAAAGTCGCATTCAACTCTGACTATGTGGCAGGTACTAGTAGAGTTTGAAAAGTAGAGTTTCAGCATTCATAAATCACTTATTAGCTGTGCAAGGGGGACATTTGACATATGTTTGCTCTGACTATATATTTTAGATGTCTCCTCAACCAACATACTACTTGATGATATCATAAAGTATTCCGTTAGGACCGTAATAAGCGTCTTAATCATCCCACTTTGAGTAAGAAAAATCAAGCAGCCACACCCATGTTTGTGTCCGCTCTATTTGTCAACAACTACGAAAAATTAACAAAAATGCCTACTTGCACGGCACCAACATAAATTAATTAAATATACTTCCCACAGTAATGAGTATGATTACATTTCCCACAAATTTAAGATACCATTGAGAAAGATATAATGACCAATTTATAACCATATATACTATCAGTTTGCTTCCTTACATATATTATTCATAACTTTAAAACATATATCTCATCAATGGAACTAGCCATACTATCAGTCTGCTTCTTTGCATTATTATTTACTTGTGCCATGGCAACAGACACCATATCTACAAACCAAACCATTAGAGATGGTGAAACTATTATCTCAGCCGAAGACACTTTCGAGCTTGGGTTCTTTAGCACTAGCAACACCTCCCAAAACCGGTACTTAGGCATATGGTACAAACAGTTTGCAACAGGAACCGTTGTTTGGGTTGCCAATAGGGAAACACCAATTAGTAACAAATTTGGGGAGCTAATTCTCAAACCAGGAGGTTTATTGATGCTTCGCGACTCCTCTACCAACCAAATTATTTGGTCATCAAAATCGTCCACAGAGGCTGGAAACGCGGTTGCTCAGTTGTTAGATAATTCGAATTTTATGGTTGTCGATAGTGTAGACAGGTCCGAAAATTATATTTGGCAGAGTTTTGATCATCCCGGAAATACCCAGATGCCGGAAATGAAGTTTGGAAGGAACTTTAGAAGAGGTGTAGTCACAAATTATACATCATGGAAGAGTGATGATGATCCTTCTCAAGGCCAATATATGATTTATATGGATTTCAATGGACTCCCACAAATATTTCTAAAGAATGGAGTAGTTATTCTATGCAGAATTGGATCTTGGAATGGCATTGGGTTTAGCGGCAGTACCAATAACCAGCCTGATCTGGCTAGAAGAAGATCGTTTTATTCGGATGACAATGAAATATCAAGTGAATACGTATTGATTAACAAGTTGATTCCTACGAGAATAAAATTAACTCCGGATGGGATTATGGAACGATGGAACTGGAACAACCGAACCCGCGAATGGTTTCTATATGCGTCACTCGTGACAGATCACAATTGTCAACAATACGCATTGTGTGGGGTCCATGGGATTTGTGACAGCATGCAGGCCCCAAATTGTGGGTGTCTAAGTGGGTTTATACCTAAACGGCCTGAAGCATGGGAAGTCTCAGATTGGACCAGTGGTTGTCAAAGGGTAATACCGTTGGATTGTGGTGTCGGGGAAGGGTTTCGAAAGTACTCGTTTATAAAACTTCCAGACACCCGACAGTCATGGTTCGATAGAAATATGAGTGTGGAGCAATGCAAGGTCAAATGCACAAATGAGTGTAATTGTACGGCTTATGCGACTTTGGACATCAAACTAGGCACTGGTTGTTTGTTATGGTACAATGAGTTGATCGATATGAGAACACTTCCAGATAACGGGCAAGACATATACATTCGATTGACAGCCATTGAATTAGGTAAAAATGTTTATTTCTATTTCAGTAAATAAGAGAATGAGATGCCATTTTTAATAACATGACTCAGAAATTCAGATAGATCAAACATTATCTCATTGTTTTGTAATAAAGATAAAATAAACCGGGAAATATATTTGTTATTGGCAGAGAAAGATAAAAGGAGATCCGGAAGCAAAAAGAAAGTTTGGGTGGTTGTCATCCCCGTTTGCCTGGGATTAGTCGGTCTATTAGGACTATGTATGTATATCATCACAAAGAAGGTAAAGGCACCAGGTAAATTTCTTTTGTAATTTGCCGTTTTGCACTTTCATAAAACTATGTTCCTCTCGATCCAAACACTAGCCTTTGTTGTCGTAGGGAGACACAATCCAATTGGCGAGAACGATGCCCTAGAACTTCCATTCTTCAGTCTATCCACATTGAGCACTGCAACCAACAACTTCTCAATCAGCAACAAGCTTGGAGAGGGGGGTTTTGGACCTGTTTACAAGGTAAATTTACTTTCAAAACTCAAACTTGGCACATCAAACAGATCAGATATATCTAAAAGTACGTGTGTGTGTGTGTGTGTGTGTGTCTAAAGGGATTTCTCGCGAACGGACGGGAAATTGCAGTGAAACGGCTTTCGTTGTGTTCTACTCAAGGAGTTCAGGAGTTCAAGAATGAAGTTATCTTCCTTTCCAAGCTTCAACATAGAAATCTTGTCAAGATTCTAGGCTACTGCATTGAAGGGGACGAAAAACTATTGGTTTATGAGTACATGTCCAACAAAGGCCTTGACTTGTATATATACCGTAAGTTCAAGATTACATAGCATACAATGACCAATTTTCAAATCGTATATCTATTGATATGAACTAAAGGATTTGTCCATTTGCTGCAGAAGAAGCCAACAGACTTAATTGGTCAAAACTAATCCATATTCTCAATGGAATCGCACGGGGGCTAGTTTATCTTCATCAAGATTCTCTGCTACGTATCATCCATAGAGACCTGAAAGCTGCCAACATTTTACTTGATCATGACATGAATCCTAAGATATCAGATTTTGGCCTTGCAAGAAGTTTTGGAGGAAATGAGACCAAAACAAAAACTAAAAGAGTGGTCGGAACATAGTAAGTATCCGTGTTAAAGTAATTTATATCTATTATTTACATACAAATTAATGAGGCTTTACTTTTCTTTTTGGATACTAGATATACTTGTATCTTTTCATACAAACCAAATTGCTACTATGTGATGAAGAATTATATTTTGATAACCTAATTCATGACTATTTATACGTACAGTGGATACATGTCCCCTGAATATGCAGGGAATGGGATTATCTCGGTAAAAACAGATGTATTCAGTTTTGGTGTCTTAGTGTTGGAGATTGTGAGTGGAAAGAGAAATAGAGGATTCTCTCATGAAGCCCACAACCACAACCTTCTCGGGCATGCAAGTGAAATTCAAAGTCGATGTTTGACTTTCAAATAACTTAATTAGTTCTCAGTTTAAAAAACCTGACTGACAATTTAACTTATCAATATACCTCTTTTAGGCTTGGAGACTCTATAAAGAGAAAAAGTCGCTGGAACTGGTTGATGCATCGTCACTCGAGTCAAACCAAGTCTCTGAAGTGTTATGCTCAATCCAAGTTGGTTTGCTATGTGTTCAGCACAACCCAGATGATAGACCAAACATGTCTATGGTTGTTGCAATGTTAAATGGCGAAGATAGTTTACCAGAACCAAAACACCCTGGTTTTTATACGGAAGAAACTTCTGAAACCGCGGAAATTCAATGCTCAAACAACGATGTCACAGTTACAGTTTTAGAAGCTAGATAAGTAAAATTTCTCAGTCTTAGGCTATCTCACTTGGCTTCTCTATACTCCAATCAGAGACTATTCAGCCAATATATGTACCTATGGAATTATATTTAATATCCTGAATATATATTTAACTACCGGAATCATATAAGTTATACGTAGAATTATCATAAACTTCATCGCTCAATACTAATATGTTATTGCTACTTAACCTTACTGTAAAAAAAGTATAGAACAAACCAAAGAACACACGAATTACTCTTCAACCAGAGGAGTAACTTCACTATAACCAAAACCGGATTTAAACCCAAAAACAAGACCAAATGAGTTAATCCTCACCACAAGAAAACACTCAACGAATCAATATCAACAGATAATGATCATTCACTCATATACAAGTTCACAACTAACTATGAAGATGATTATACAGAATGAAGATATATCTCTGAATACAACAACCCTAACTGAACTTATACAATGAAAAACAGAATGAATATAATAAATAAAATACATGAGTAAATATCTTTTCTGTAACAGAAATATTTACATCCTGCACCCTTGAACTTCTCTTTCTTTACAAACCTGCACAAACAGAGATACTACACACAAAGCAACTTTATGATTTCACACTTTTACCACTTACCAAACAATCGTTTACATCTGAAGTCCAAACTAACTCATATTAGATTGTACATTTTAACACTTACTTGACATTAATTTACTAGTTTACGATTTTATTTGAGCTATTAAATTAATAATATTATAAAGTCTGATGTAAATCTCGTAATTATCGCTATTCGTAAGTGTTAAACCTTACTTTGAAGTTCGAAATTAAGCATTTTAATCAGTTGAAGAGTAGTTTTATCACAAAGAATTGTGAATTTGTGGTCATAGTTCTGGCAGTTTTAACTCCTAAACTGTGGATGTTTAGCTGAAGTATTAGTCAGATGATTATCAATAGTGTGTTCTTGTGTTATGTTTGTTTGATGAACACCAACGGTATGATGGAATGTCTCAATGAAAAACTATTTTGACAACATTATAAACTTTGAAGTTGGCATATAATATGTAATGTAAAAGATACGTACGTTTTTTTTTATCATAAAAACCTTGTAGTGAAGTCATGATTTGCTTAGAAAGATAACAGGGTTTATCTTATTTTTAATTTGTGTACAGTTTGTATTTAGATAGGATAGTTAGTGCATCGATGCTTGATGAAAATGGGATCGTTATCGTTGCATGGTCTTCTTCATTTGTTAGTGATATGCATGAACAGATAAACTATATATCATTAAATTAAGAAATTGTATTAGACATGAAACTCTCTTTGCCACTTGGAGGTAAATTTCTTGGTTTATCCTTGAGACTTTGTGAAATTTTATCTCTTTGGATATGTAGGAGGACCTGATCCTATTTTTGTTTATGTTCACTGGACCTATTACGTTTGACTTTGCAGTTGCTTTGAGAAAGTCAGAAGCTATGAAGAAGATGTTCTGTCTCAGGTCTCAATTTCCTAACTTATATTATTCGGGTCAATGTTCCTTTATGGAAAATGCATTGGAAATCCGAATTTGGAATAAAAAACCCGGTTTGACCCGCCCATTTGAAAAGTGGTTAAAAACGTCTGAAAAAACGGTTTTAGTAACTGCTCTTTGGTCAGTTTTTCTTATGAACTTTGGTACATAAATCATAACACATACATATTCGTTTCTGGAAAATATTGAATTTTATCCAATTGAGATTTCGTGAGTATCAACGAAATACTTCAATCTGAAAGTGTATCACGACTTTCAATATCATCCAAGTAATCAATAATCCGTATTTCTAACATATTACTTGCACCAGTTATCTACCTAAATGATTAACAAAATGAACAAATAATATATTCAAATGGTTATAATAGTGAACCACAACTTCAGATTGAGAACAATCCGTATTTCTAACATATTACTTGCACCAGTTATCTACCTAAATGATTAACAAAATGAACAAATAATATATTCAAATGGTTATAATAGTGAACCACAACTTCAGATTGAGAACAGCTAGTTGTGACTGCAAAAATGTAGCGTCCATATACTTTTATGTGCAATTTAATCTAACTTCCGAAAATGCATTTGATACAAAATTAATGAATAAGCAAATGGCAAAGAATTAAATTAATGGTAGTAGCTCGATTGTTCGAAACAAAGTTTAGAACGTTACGAAAAAGTCATTAAGGAAGCAATAGTTTTAGTTCGCAAATTACCCCTTTTTCAACAACATCAAAGCACCCACAGATTTGACCATGTTAAGAATAGCTTAAAAGTTATTGATGAAGGTAACTGTAGTCTCTTTTGTACCCAAATATGAGCATTTTAATTTTCATCATGGTACATTGTTAATGAAAATTTCGAATTCTTATGTCAGAACATACGAAAATGGACTTGGATGCAAAATGTAAGATACAAGTGATGGGCAATACAAAGCAGACCCTAAAGTAATATAAAAGTTAAAACAGAGCAGGCCAGGAACTTATGTTACATGGAGGTGTGGTGGAAACAGGGCTCGTGATGAAAGAGCTGATGCACTCGCTGCCATTTAGCTGCTCTGAACACATCAAAGATAACTCAAAATCAACTATTGAAGTTAAACTTTAATAGGGTTTCAGTATATTTAAATGTACCATATGCTTGTAATTTACCAATTGGATTCTTTTTTGTATCAATTGAGTTTTTACTGTCTAGGTTAAACTTTCCCGTATAAGTTACACTCACATTAATCGCCACCAATATTTATACAGCTGAAATAGGCCTCCAGCTTGAGGGTGAAATATGCAAACTTAAGTAACGAAATGTAGAAAAATTTATCCGATGGTCCATCTTGTTTAATGGGGTTTTCTTCTGTTATAGATATATAAATAATATAATAATATAGAAGATAGTGATAGAGATGGGTCCATATCTTTTAAAACTTATAAAGCCACCTTCAACTCTGACTATATTAGACATACCACCACATAGTAGAACTGAAAACTTCAACTTACACAAAACTACCATTTACAAGAATCTGTCTCAAATTTTCAGCACCTTAAAAAATAAACTATATTAATAACATAATTTCTCCTTTTGGCAGTTTAAAAACACAAAATAGTTGTTTAATAATCAATTATAAGTCAAAATGGAGGTACACTATCAGTTTGCTTCCTTGCATTATTCACAACTTTAAAACCTATATCTCATCAATGGAGGTACTAACCATACTATCAGTTGGCTTCTTTGCTTTAATATTCACATGTACCATGGCAACAGACACCATATCTACAAGCCAAACCATTAGAGATGGTGAAACTATTATCTCAGCCAAATACTCTTTCGAGCTTGGTTTCTTTAGCCCTACCAATACCTCCCAAAACTGATACTTAGGCATATGGTACAAACAGTTTGCCTAAGAAGAAACGGTTTGATTAAGAAGAGTTATTCAAAAAAGAAGATCACGAGAAAGATTTGATTCGAGAAAGAAAAAAGACAGAATAAATTGTATATTTTTTAGAAAAGCAAAGAAACAAAACAGAGCATCAAATGCCCGCGGAAAGAGGTAGATTTTTGTTTGTATTTCTCTGTTGTAATGTGCAAAGGATCCGTGAGTGTACAAGAAACGTAAAGTAGGACAGAATTAATATAAGACTATCGGATTTTGCCTTAATTTTAGTTAAAAGTTAAATTAAACTAATAGATATAGATAGATATAGATATAAATATTATTTAAAAATAATTACTAACTAATCTAAAAATATCACTAAATAATATATTTTAATAATATTAGTTAGAGCAACAAAGACTCATGCATGAGACTCCAGCATTAAATCTGAAGGGTTATAAGTTTAATAATGGGTATGGAAGCAAATGAATAATGATTGGTACACTATTTAAGGTGGCTACTTAACAGCAACCAACATCAGGCCTCGCTTTCAAAAATAATTCACATGCTTCATTCTTCTTCTACTTTCATTCTCATTTTCGTTACCAATCTTTCCATCATCTTTTAATTATCTACCAAAATGCCACTCAGTTGGAACATTGTTCTCACTCTTTAACATAAGGTATCTATTTTATAAATACTAAGGCTGCGTTTGATAAACAAGCATCATTTAGCGTTGAATGGTTTAAAAACCTTAATGATAATAAATTATCTAATCTAATCTAATCTAATAACTATTTTAAATGAACATTCTAAATGATATAAAATTACCATATTAACCTTCTGTATGAAAATTGAATGATTTGTAACTGTTCGATAAGTGGTATCAACCTATAAAATTTATAACCTAAACAAAAGAGTGTTAAAATAAGACATAGGTTTGCTAACTAATAACTTAAAACATATGACAGGAATTATTATAGTTAAGTTTCTTATAGTAGTAATGGTAAGAATGAATATTATTTTTTATTTTAACATATCTAGATTTGTTTGTAAAAATATATATATAAATCAAAATTATTATACTTCTATAATTTATAATATGAGATTGATTTTTTAAAATATATATATATATATATATATAATAAACAACTTTTATGTGTGACACACTGAAATTTTCATAGTGTGTATCACACAAATTAGTTATACATTACATTTTTTTTAAAAATTTTTATCTCATATTAAAACTCATATAATTCTAATAATTTTGATATTATTTTTATCAAAAAAGTTAATTGATGTTAAAATTAACAATAAAAATATTCATTTATATCAATACTAAAATAATAAACTTTACTATTTTAACGTTCTCTAAATCAACATGCATTATAAATCCACCTAATATTTGCGTATATTTTTTAAGATGAATAATTTAGAAGTATTGTGTTAACAACAATAAATATTAATATTCATTCCCGTTCAGGCATTTTAACAAACACCTAAACGCTATAAACCAATTGTTCTAAGATTTTTGACAATAGCATGACCATTAAAACACCTAAAATTCTCACCGAGTCATTTTAACCGATCAAACCAATTCAATACATGTTCTAAATTTTTTACGTAACCCCTTTGATAACTTGTTATGGATTTTACTATCTCTTATATCAATGTGCTATTAACTCAACAAATCTTAAAATTAAACAAGCAGGAATCCCATCAATCGTACTGCACTAAAGTTTCTCACAACATTGAGTAGTCAAATTTCCAATAATCAAATACAAGAAATAAAATTGGTGACGAAGCCTTGATTACAAAGTGGAGCCCTCAAAAGTTTCTTATTTCAACCGATTGAGGTGTCCACTTGTTAAGAAAACTATACTTTGCTTTTTAAAAAAGAAAAATTAGATTCAAAATAAAAATAAAAAGAATCATTAAAGAAATAAAAACATGAACACAAATATCTACAGCAAATATATCCCTGATCAGAAAGGTTGCATAGTCGTACAAGAGGAATTAGGACGATTTCATGATGGTGAGACCAAGAGTTGAAGATGAACGAACAGAGGAATAAAGGGAGTAGGTAAGGAGGTATAGAAGGGTAAGGGTAGGAGGGTAAAATGAGGGCCACTGAATGGTTAGGATTGTCTCAAAACTTGGGATCATTCAGCATCTCTTGCAGCACCAATGGACCATCCAGAGGTAATGCTGACGGATTCAGCGTGCAGTGCTGAATCAGCCCATTCAGCACACATCAAACACAGCCTAACTCACTTTCATGTATGACAATTGTTAAATTCTGCATAGTTGAATCACTCGGGGCCACATCAATTGTCATGTTTTAATAATTTATAATTTATTTTCAAATGTTTATCTTCATATCATGTAATGGGCATCATACATTTTCAAGTAAACAAAAAATATTATGGCAAGCGGTTATTTGGAGTGCGGCATACATCATTTGGACCTGTCCAAAAAATGCTATTTATAAGGATAGAAATAGGTCATACGGATCAATGTACGGAGGTTCAAGTTTTAACATTTTTTTGGGTGATAGGCCAAAGATTTTAAAGCTACATGGCAAATATGGTGTACAAGTCCACAAGGTGCATGGTAATATTCCATAGTGTACTGTACAAGTTTATGTTGGTAAAGCACAACTATATTTGTTGCATGAATTGTTTGAAGTTGGTCAGTAGCTTGGAAGGTCTACTCAAATGTGGTATTTGTTTTAAAGTATGGTCAATTCTGCTACTTTTCTAGGTAGTTATATGGTGGGTTTTTTCGCCAAACTATATTTTTGCTCCTTGTAGATAGGTTTCGGAGTTTTGGTTTAGTTCATAACTTCATTTGAAGTTTTCTCATTTTAATAAATATAATATAATGCATTTCATGAAAAAATGTAATATTTAATTTATGATATACAGCGATTTTGACGTCAAGTATGCAAGGGCACAAAATTTGCGAATCAGAGTCTCAAACTCCATTCAATCATATCATGGTTATGCGGTTAATCGGTTATCAAACCCATAAATGTTAGGATTTGGATCCTCATTGTTGACTTGGTCATTTTCTCTCGTAAAAAAAAACTTAATTAATTTAAATAATTCACTTTTATCTAAAACTGTGGGTCCCATTATTTTCCTTTACGAGAGAAATTGACCTATCATTATGAATCAACGTATACAAACTGCAAAATGGCATTAGAGGTGAACCAATCAATGACATCCATTTTTCTCATTTATACTCCTCTCTCAAGTCTCATCATGTGATTGATCCAAGTCAATTTACAGTGTATGCATTTGTTTGTAAAATTTTTGTAACTCTAACATTTCTCTCTTTTACACCTTCGCAATGTGGCTCTCCTACAATTGCATTAGAACACTACCAGATCAACGCTAAGAAATCATTGAACCTGCTACCGACATTTATATGACCGCGCCCAGTCTCTCAGCGACAATCCCAATCAAATCAATCAAACATTATATATATTAAAATTGGATGTCCACTTGTTACATAATTCATGATACATATATATACCCATGCACAAGCCATTAATAGTCAACCCAAATGCCAGTCCATATGCTTCGTAGTCTAATGAATGCAGGGATAAGATTTATAATACGAAAAAGACATACAGGTATAACTTTTTGTTTTATTATGAGTTAAATCTCACTAGCAGTATAAAAGAGTACAAAATCATCTGTTTCAGAAAAACAAAAAAGAAAAAAGAGGATCCCAATGGAGGGGGTACTAACCACATATCTTCTTGTGTTTTGTATACTTTTTTCTCACAAAATCTACGCTGTTGAACTCAACACCATTTCAAATTCACGTTTCTTAAGAGATGGAGACACTTTGGTCTCGGCAACAGGAATATTCGAACTGGGATTTTTCAAGCCACATAACTCAGAGAACAGATATCTTGGTATTTGGTACAAGAACATTTCTGTTAGAACAGTGGTTTGGGTTGCAAACAGAGACCTTCCGCTCACAGGTGCATCACCCCTTATGTTAAAGATTACTGATCCAGGAAATTTAGTCCTTTACAAGAATCACAGCATCTTCTGGTCATCCAACACAACTATCACATCAAAAAATGCAACTGCAAAGCTTCATGATACCGGAAATTTAGTCTTGATAGACCAACAAGAGAAGATGATCTGGCAGAGCTTTGATTATCCAACTGACACTCAACTACCTGGAATGAAGATAGGGAAAGATTATTTGAGGGGTATCGAATGGCGTCTATCGTCATGGAAAGGTAGTCAAGATCCAGCTGTAGGTGAATTCACTTGGGGAGCTGACACACTCGGTTACCCTGAAAACAAACTAAAACAAGGTTCTTTGGTCAAATACCGGGGCGGACCATGGAGTAATCAGAGGTTTACTGGAGTTTATCTATTCAACATGAGCATAAACTATGCATGGGTTGTAGTTTTAAATGATAAGGAGGTGTCTTGGACTTATATTGTTGAAAATAGTTCTTTGTTATCGTGGGCAAGCGTGAATTCTGCTGGACAGCTAGAAAATTGGGTGTGGTTAGAGGAGGCTAAAAAATGGCAGCTTAGTTTCTCATTACCTGGTGATGTATGTGATACATACAACATTTGTAGGGCTTATGGAAGCTGCAACTTTAATATGATCAGACAGTCTTGTACTTGCTTGGATGAAAAAAGATTTGTGCCCAGAAACCAAGAGAGTTGGGACATTGGTGATTGGTCGGGAGGGTGTGTTAGGCGAACACCATTGGATTGCAAAAATGGATCAGAAAGGTTCATCAAGTACTCTAATGTAAAACTTCCAGACACAGAGAGTACCTGGTTTAACATGAGCATGAGTTTGGAAGAATGTGAAGCAAAATGCTTACAGAATTGTAGTTGTATGGCTTATGCAAATGCAGACACTAGTATGGTAGGGAAGGGCTGCTTGATTTGGTTCAATGACCTTATAGACATCAGAGTGTTTCTAGAAGTCAATCGTGGTCAGGATATTTTTGTAAGAATGTCTTCATCTGAATTAGGTAATGATCTCTTGCTTCTGCTCTAGCTAACCCATTTGCCAATGTAAAGGCATTTATTTTTTGCATTTTGTTTCATGCTTTCGAACTAACTTTGTTGCTTTGTTAAATACCATACAGTTGCTCAACCAGTTCCCAAAAAGAAGGGAGGGATACGCATTAAAATCATCTTACTTGTAATCTTTCCGGGGATTCTTCTTATAGGCTGCATCTCTACATGGTTTCTGTATGCACATATAAAAAGAAATCATGCTGAACAAATTAAGGAAGGTAAAAGATTTTGAACAAGTTACCTGTAAACCGGTGGGAATCTGTTGAAAATAAGAATATTCATTTATTTAACTTTATTGCTATTCTACAATATTTTCCCAATTGTTTAAGTATGAAGTCGTTTGTTTCCATAATATGCAGGGGAAATCTTCAATGTATCTAACAGCCAGGAAGAAGCCATGGAGTTACCTTTATTTAGCTTCTCTATGATTGTTAATGCCACTGCTAACTTTTCACCAGACAATAAACTTGGTGAGGGTGGATTTGGACCGGTTTATAAGGTAGTATCGATGAAGTTCTCATAAACTTAATTATAAAGTATTTGAAATGGTACCCGATCATTATCCATCCATAACACCGAAATTGTATTGAATCATCCAATAAGAACTTGCATTTTCATTCCTTGTGGCGAATAAGAAAACGAAAATGTAGGTGCAATGTAAGCATGCCGCATATACACAAAATATAGAAATTGAAGTCACCTTAGCAGTTTAGTATAGTTTTTCACATTGGAAATGGTAAATCTTCAGGGTCTATTAGAAGAAGGGCAAGAGATCGCAGTTAAGCGTCTCTCCAAGAGTTCCAGTCAAGGACTTGATGAGTTCAAGAATGAAGTCATCTGCATTTCAAAACTACAGCACCGGAATCTTGTAAAACTTCTTGGCTGTTGCATACAGGGAGATGAGAAGATGCTGATCTATGAGTACATGCCAAATAGAAGCTTAGACTCATTTATTTTTGGTCAGAATCATTTATACAAAACTACATAATTTCCAGTATTGGTCTAAAGTTAGAAACTTTTCATAGCAAGAAAAAATAAATATATAACTAAAGCAACATGTTGGGCAGAGAAAACACAAAGTGTGCTTCTTGATTGGAGAAAACGCTACAACATCATCAAAGGAATTTCTCGGGGACTTGTTTACCTGCATCAAGATTCGCGATTAAGAATCATTCATAGAGATCTTAAAGCTAGCAATATTTTACTTGATCGGGATATGAACCCCAAGATATCAGACTTTGGCATAGCTAGAAGGTTTGGAGGAAACGAGACTGAAGCAAACACAGAAAGAGTTGTTGGCACATAGTAAACCATATAAACCACCTATTTTATAATTTTTTTAAATTGTATCATCAGTTTTCTCTTATATGCATTCTGCCGCCTGCAGCGGATACATGTCTCCAGAGTATGCACTAGATGGTATTTTCTCAATAAAATCAGATGTATTTAGCTTTGGCGTCTTGCTGCTGGAAATTTTGAGTGGGAAGAAAAATAGAGGGTTCATCCAACCCGAGCACGACAATAATCTTATTGGACATGTAAGTCCATTAGTCAGAAGCTACTCAGATCTTTAAACAGTCATCTACTCGAGGTACCACCTACTCACTTTTATACTCTGCATTGTATTCAGGCATGGATTCTCTATAATGAAGGCAGGTCAATGGAATTAATTGATGCAAATTTAGTTGAATCCTGCCATCCACCCGAGGTGTTAAGATCAATAGAAGTTGGGTTGTTATGTGTTCAACAAAATGCAGGAGACCGGCCAGACATGCCATCTGTAATTCTGATGTTGAGCGGTGAAAGTGCATTACCGCAACCTAAGCAACCAGCATTTTTTATGGAAAGGGAGGAGTTATTTGTTTCTGCCTTCTCTTCAAGTAGTCATCCAACAGGTTCAATCAATGAGTTAACTATCACGGATGTGGGTCCTCGATAGAAAGCTAAGTAGTTCTGCAGCGCAAGATTATTATTTTTGCCAGTTTGGTTAAGTTGGATGGAATATTGGGATGATAAAAGCATTCAGTGGACAGAGTGTTGGAATGAGAGAAGTAGTGAAATGGTCAATTCCATTCCATTATTGTATTTGGGTGCAATGTATAAAATGATTGATTGTTGGAATGAGAGAAGTAGTGAAATGGTCAATTCCATTCCATTATTGTATTTGGTTGCAATGTATAATATGATTGAATATGTCAAATATGTTGTTCTATATATATATATATATATATATATATATGGTCGTCCAAATATATCATTTTATTTATTAGGTTATTTATATTTCCTATGAGTTTTTAGTCGGATTTGATATACATGAAATAATACACGAATTTAAATGACTTACAAAATTATTTTAAAATATAAGCGGTCTACATAAATAAAATAATATAGTTGAGGTGCCTCGTAGATCATCCTATATATATATATATTTGTATAATCTCTTACTTTATTTATTTACTAGATTATGGGAAGCCTGTTATATATTTACTAGATTATGGGAAGCCGAAATAACAGGTATGTAACATCCAAAAAATCCCACATCATTATTTTAATAAGATTTGAAGTCAAGAAGTTAAAAACTTAAAATGCTAGTCTAAGTATATTTTGGAACCAATAAGTCAAAGTAGGAGTAAAGTAATTATTGAAAAAAATTGAGGGTTTATAGAAGTAATTATTTAAAAAAAAAATTAAAAAAGAGACAAAAAGATGGTTAGTTAAGAGAGTCGGTGACTAATTTGACTAAGAGGTTAGAGTCAGTTGGGTTTTTTGAAAATTTGAGGGTGTGTAAAGGTACCCATAAAATATTGGTACAATGATCTCTCAGAGACTTCCGTAATATCTATCAGTCTTGCATATTTAAATTAACCAACTTATCATCTACAGTCTCTACTAGTCTTTTTAGTTTCTTGCTAGACTTCAACCCATAATATAAGAGGAATGTTGGATGACCTACAGTGAACGCCACAGAATTGTGGCTTCGCATTTGTAGTTATGAATTAATGACCTACGTTTCTGCACGTCTGTATCAACTTGAATTTTCGAACATATATAGACTTTTAATAACACATATATTCACATAAGATGAGGTACCAGTTAAATCTTGATAGTAAGTGGGTATGACTTCTAATGATCATATCCATGTTCTTTTTTTATGTGACTACCATATCAATACTTCCATGCACTACCGAGTTATTAGAGAAACAAAGTGCTACTTGTGGCATGCTAGCGCATATTTGACTAAATATATGGAAAGTCAACACTCTCTAGAGAAGGAGTCGGTAAGGATCAATTTCCGCAACTAGCATTTGCAAATGATTATGAAATCTCAACGACCCCTGGCAATGATTCATTTCAGCGAGAGATGATGGGTAACCCCAAAAATGATGAAGAAGCAAATGTCCCAATCGTAGAACCCCTCGTGTCTTTTGTGAAGGATTGTATGCATGCAGATTGCAGACGACTTGAACCGGTATGAATTAGAATAACAAATTAAAATATACATCATTAGATTGAAATGGTCCGATGAAAGTAGTTCTGTCAACAATTTCTCCTGTACGGATGTTTACTTTCATAAATGGATTATAGAAATACTTTGATTATTCAACCTCTTCAAAAGATTTAAATAAATAATTACAGAAATCGTGCAGGTTTAATAAAAAAATTTATGATGATTATAAATAAATCAGATATACTTTCCATACATATATATGATTACTTTATTATTTCGCAAGCAAAAAGAAATTTAGCAAAAAATAGATAAATTGGAAAGGAAATCCACAAAGGAAAATATTATTGCAAAGATAAAAACAATCGCAAATAAAAAAACAAAAAAGAATAAAAAAATACTTTTCGCAAATGAAAAGAAAAATGGCCAAAATAACTCGCAGGTTTACAACACAGGCAATTCTTCAAAGGAGGAGGATAACCCCCAACTAGAAACGGTTATTACAGTGACAGATTTATGCGGCTTACAAAAACAGAATTTCAGATGGCTTTTTATCAAAGATTCAACATAAAAGTTACCACAAATCAACTACATAAAACCGTGCAAATGACAAAACACCTGTGGGTACATAATTAACACATAGTTATATTACATTATGTCACATTGTCACATGGAATCCAGTTACACTACTGGTAGACGCAATACTTGCTCATTATAAAACTAGCACTACTTTTTCTACCTCAGACAAATCTCATGTATCATACCCAGACTCAAACACAGGGGAAAGAAAAAAAATTGACTACTTAATTTCACCTCGACTTTGCAGACTGCAATGCCTTCTGACCATCCTGCATGTTGTAAAAAAATATGAGTAACATCAAAAGACATATAAATTATCCAGCAGTCCAGCACATGGCCCCACTGATGCAATGCGTTCATAAATTAATATACCATGGGATCTCTTTCATATGCAGATGGGTTATTGATGAAGGTAAGAAAATGGAGAAGTAGGAAGGATTCAAGTCAAAACATGTAAATTTGTACGAATTGAAACTGGTACTTGGCCTGAAACATTGCCATTAAAGAAGTTACTTATATCCAAAAAAAAAAAATTCTAAAAATTGGTTGGTGTAGAATACAATTTTTAGGAAACTATACTTTTTAAACTATTTTGATTTTAAACAGTTGTCCTGTTAGACAAAACCTAACTCCTCAAATTGACCTATTCATAAGTAAATGGGTCAAATATGCCACTTACAAATGCAATAATGTGAATCCTTACCTTTAAACAGAAGATGCACAAGAGACCATTCCATCTATGCTCCTGCCAATAGATAAAAGCAGAAAGTAAGAAAAGCAATGACATAAGGTAACCAAACAGCACCTCGGAACCTGGCTTTGAAATAAAGTTAACTGATTGCATACATAATTAAACAGAATCTCAATAACTTCAGAACTAACTTTCTGTGAAGAGAACAAATGGTTAAAAGGAAGGGGGAAAAGAATGAAACCTGGAGATAGTGAAGGGGGGTACATTTTGTGAAGAGACCAATCCAAATGTAGCTATTACATTAGATGGTCTCCTTTTATAGCTTGAAACCTAGTAATCTACTTACCCAAGAACAGTTCCAACTATATGGAAACCCTATAAATCTAGTATTTTTGACAAAGACAATGGTACCATATATCATACCCGAAAGCATTTGCAACACCAATATAATAAAATTATATAAAATTGAAGGGAAAAAGCCATGAGGACATAAATATACAAGATTTAACTCCATTGTACTTGATTAAATTTCAACATATTAGCTCTCCAAAAACAAATTAAACAAGCAGTCAGAATAGTCCAATGCCAACAATTACAATCTCCACATCAGTATCTAAAAGATGCCATAAGACATCGAGTAAATTACCGCTCTTCTTGCATCAAAGATAGTGAACATAATAATGTTAAGTACACCCAATAAATTCCTTTCATAGTTATATAGACCTTGCAAAGACTGTTGAGTTTGGTAATAACTATGTGTGATCGTAAACACATACACCTCCCTACCCATAAAAAAACATTTGACTAGTAACATAGTTTAATGTAACTATTTGAATTTTACCAAATGTGCAAGTGCTCAAAAATGACGACTAACGAGTATAACTAATAAAACCCCCTAAGCTGGAAGTTCGAAAAAGGCTACAGAACTCAAGCCACAAAACAGATAACCACTAACCACAATCTTCAACGCCAACAAGTTGCAATTATAAGTTTCTAACAACTAACCAAATAAGTAATTTAACATTTTAGCCTTAAAAAAGTTACCCAAATAAGTATGAACTACTAATTTCAGAGACATCCCAAATGGAAACGTTGCAACTTTCTATAAAAGGGAAAATGTGTTCTCACGTCAAGAAAGTTAACAAGTAAATTACAATAACATTGTAAAAAGATTATGCATCGAATATCACCTACACAAGAATGCTAATATCAAACCATGCATTAAGTTGCAAACAACACCAATACACATATTGAAATCGTCACTACGTATCTTAAAGCATCTAGTCTTAGTTATCCAATCTCAAAAGTCAAAACCACCTAATTAATTGCATTCAATTACTCTTATAAGGATCTTATAAACACATAACAACCATAAAGTCAACACATCAAACAGTCATATATATCCATAACAAAAGAAAGCCAAAGTACTTACATTTTCTCTCATCGGTTGCATCATGAAACTCAGGTTCCTCATCTTCCTCATCAACAGTAGCAACCGAAACAACCGGTTCACCAGCCGCAGCACCAGCATCTTTCTCATCAGGATACCTAACAACAACAACTGGGCACACACAATGACGGACACAGTAATCACTAACACTTCCAAGCCTTCCATCACTCCCTCGTTTCGTAGCACCAAAACCTCGGCTTCCCATAATCACAGCACTTAGCCCTAACCTCTCAACTTCCAAACAAAGCCTCTCTTTCATATCATGATCTTTAACAATATGGATTTTATACGGTATATGCGCGTCCACAAGAGGCTGTGCTAAGTCAGCAGATTTAGTTGTTGTGAAAGTATCAAAATCATCTTCTAATTTTGACTTGGTATCTTCATTATCAGTATCAACGATTGATAGGTCAACGGAACCCCAATCGGCGCCGTACAAGACGGAAGTAGGACGGACGTGGATCAGGATCACGGCGTCGCCGGGACGGAGGTACTGATGGACCGCCCATTTGACGGCGAAAGCGCTTTCATCACTGAGATCGACGGCGATGCCGATACGGCGCTGGGCGCCGGCGGTGGGGGTTTCGGTGGCGGAAGGGTTGGCAGTTGGACGAAAACGAGGGGAGGATGATTTAACTTTGATGGCGGCGAGCGACGGTAGATCGGAATCCGGTAGGGATTTGGAGGGTTGCATTGTTGTTGAATGAAATTAGGGCTTATTTGTGATGATGGTTGACTGTAGGTTGAAATTATAGAATTTGGGAGTGTTTTTGGGGTTTTAATTATGCCAAAGAGATGCCATAACTGGGGGTTTTTCAAGGCTAGTTATTCGGGTCGGATAAAATATTGACTTGAAAACCGAATTTAATTGGGTTTTTTCGTGATTGATTGATTACTTTCGGCTTACGTTCTATAAAGTAAAACAAAGAGTAGTTCGGGAGAGAACTTTATATAGGAATAGTGGAGAGCAGATTTGAGGTTATCAGGTAGTGTTACGTGTCATTATTAATTGGGGTGATTTGGTAATTTCAATTTTATGTATAACCGGCTGTTAATTGAATTTGTTGAGACTTAGAAAAAAAGAACATTATGAACATATTATTCCTTAAAAGTTTGCGATTCATTCAAATCATACACGAAAATATCGTTATGCAAAATATGTATATATAGAAAACTAATATGCAGTTAAGTAGTATATAAAAATAGAAGATCAAATATGCGGCACAAAAAAAACCACATACAATATACAAATATACAAATGTAAAACACAAAATATGCAGGAAAAAAATCAAACCAGCAAATAAAACATCATCATGTAATAAAAAAAAATTGCATTACAAACATAAACTCTAAAAAGAAAATAAACATCAAAATGCAATTCAAACATGGTAGCATGATCTACAAATATTAAACTCTAAAAATTCAGTATACTTAAAATACAATAATAAAATCAGTAAACAAACATTAAAATGCAGTAAAAAAAATAAACACAATGCAGTATAAACGTAATAGAAAGATCAAGTACTCATGACTAAAAGAAAGTGCAGTAATGAATCACATATAAAATGCAATAACATATACATTACATGATTACCAAACAAAAAGGACCATAACACTTAATTTTAGCAAGAAAATAACAATATATCAAATAACTAGTGTAATCAACACCTATAACACATTAATCTTAACAAAGACATATCTCTAATTACACTTTAAACTTCTTGTTTTCACTATCATCAAATTCACAAAGGTCTATAGTTAGTTCCCTTTCATTATGTTTAGCATTAACTTGATCCCTAGTTGTTCTTTGACTTTTATGAATGGCTGTAAAGTGAAACAAAAACTTAGATATTAGAAATAACAACAAAATTCATAAATAAAACATGATAGTTACGGTTTTAACTTACAATTTAAATTTTCTTTTTCCTTTCTTCTTGCGATTAATAATTTTTGAATCTTCAACAACAGAGTCTTGAGAATCCTTTCGAACTTTTAACATATTTTTAACAAAAACGATCGATTACATGCAATCCGAGCGATTAAGAGTGATTATTTTGAACTAATTTCGTTGTAAGGAGTGATTAATGAGAGTGTGTAAGTGTGTATATTGAAATTAGGTGCATTTAAAATAGAGTGTGTGAGTGTGAGTGTGTGTTTTCTCGTAAGAAACGTTAATAAGATTAAAAGGACCTAACATGCTGACTACTTTTGTAGTCATTAATTAAACTAATACTTTTAGCCTTTAACTTTTACCTATCGATGAAAATACACCTCGTCCAAACCTCAAATAATTTGTTACATTGATTTTGATAATGAATGACTCAGAATAGCAGATTTCCCTTCTCTTCATAAACATAACGCTCTTTTGATCCTTCGGCTAAAACCAATTGACAAATTAGTCTAAAGAGAAATGGATATCTTGGGTACAAACGTTTATCAAACTAAGTTAATAAAAAAATATGTTTATTAAAACTTTATAAAAAGAAAACTTAAAAGATAACATTCTATTATATAAAATTATGAAACTAAAGATTGTTACCTGTAGTAAGAATCAGCTGAAGAGTAAATTGTGTTTGCTATAATCGTACTATTTTAAACGTTGACACCAACATATATGTAAAGAAGAAAGAGAAATACGTGTAAAAAACTGTCATAGTTAACTATTCGTTAACTACTAGTATTAAATTTCTTTTAATCATTTTCAACCTTATACATTAACACATCTTAAAAGCTTAAGTCCAAGATTGTTAAGATTGAGATCTTACTTAAGATGGTTTTTGTCTTCGCAAGATCGGGATCATAAGATCGAATCGGAAACTTAAAATTCTACTAATATACTCTAGTATCATATATCATATATATATATATATATAGGGTGGGGATCAAGAGGGAAGTAAAAAAATTAGGGAATGAGGGAAGTAAATCTCAACCCTTGATTTCATTACAAATGAATTTTAAAAATTACAAATAATTTCAAAATTTAACATTCATCACAAATGAATATTAAAAACATCTATTTATGAAAAAATGAAAGGCTAAGATTTGTTTCCCTCCTTCCCTAAAATTTGAAGCTTCCCTATGGATCCTTCCCCTATATATATATATATGTGTGTGTGTGTGTTTTATGATACATCTAAAAGACAAAATAAATGACAAATTAATGAAATTTTTATAACTTAAACACCATAATACTAGTTTAATATTACTCATAAGGATTTAGATTACTTAAATTTATTGTTAAAGATATGAAATTTTCACGTGTTAGACTACTGTCGTAGAAGAATTAATTAGTTTTACTTTTATTAATTGATTAAATGATTAGGCTATTGACCTTTTATTAGACAAAATTAATATACTTGTACTTTTCAAATTCATTAATTCATATTAAGCTGCTTAACTAATGCAACTTAAAACACTAATGTGGCAGGTGAAAGAAACAATAGTTGGACAAAGACAAAGACTAACAACAAAACTTAATATTATTTATAAGTTTAAGGTTGTAAGTCAAAGATTTGTAATCTTTAGTTGACTGAAAGGACAAACTTTTCATTCTTAATTGATGGTGTCGACAAGATACAACTATAAAGAACAGAAAAAGTAACATGATTTTGTGATTTATAATGTAGCCTTGTCCCTTTATGAGAAAAGAAATGCTAAAAATGTGATGTGCCTCTTGTATTATTTTAACTCAAGTAAATATATCACCATAGACTTAAAGGGATGCCATGATGTTTAGTCGTTGACTCTGCAAAAGGCATATACAGTAGAATGTACAGAATATTCTACTGGCTCTACCCAACGACTCGTGTTAATATTATGAAATCCTACTTACAAGCAATATTTTGTATTTAAAGAGCCCTATAGAAGTTAGGAGTAGCCTTACCTACAAGTCTGTTTACAGATTCAAACAAATCATGCTATCGGTTTAATAAATAATTAGCTCATTCTCGTACCACATACACACGAATGATCAAAGTGGGTAAAATCCTTAAAACCCCTTGTACTCTCTTACTTGTCCCATATTAATTAACCAACGAACCCCTAAAACGTGTATATACAACACTAAAAGATGGTTTATAGTTTTCATTTCACCCATTTTTTAACTGCTACCTACTAATCAGGAATAAAGAATGGCTCAAGTGGGATTAAAAACCATCTTTTATTGGGACAAACAGAACATTCTGAGTTTTTGGTTGATATGAGACGAGGCAAATACGAAAGTATATAGGGGTTTATAAAAAGAAAAAAATCACTCTTATTCAAGTTTTTATTATTCCATATGAGTCGAGGTGACAATTTGAACCCATTAGTTTTTGAATGAGTGATTTCCAAAGCCATAAAAAACTAGCTTTAGGAAAACGGGTGAATGGTTCAAAAGTTGTCCAAATAGTGTTTTTTTCTATATAAACCTCCTGAATCATCATCATATTTTCAGCTCTTCAAATTAATATAAACTTTTGTGATCATATTTGACATACTATACTATTTATATATACAATATAAAACAAGTTTTTTGGGGACAAACGGTATTCCGTTTCCTCCAATCAAACCTTAATTTTTTTACCCACTTTAACCCCGCCAGCTACTTTACCACCTCTGATATCTAATGTGAAAGGTAGAGGAACTATTCAAAATGAATTTTCATCATATGCAACAAAAAATGGCCTCATTTTAGGTAGGGATATATAGACACTAACCTCCAATCTGCAAATGTGTTGATGTTTCTTTGTTCAAGTCCAGATACATTCTAAAGTCCTCATGAAGCTCGTTGGTCTCTTTGACCATCAAACCCTGTATAAATCCAGAAATAGATTTATGAGAAACCATGAACATGAAAGCAAACCACATATGATACAAAGATCTCGTAAAGGTTCTTACACATGGAAGATAATAGTAAAAGTTTATCTGAAGAAGTCTTCATTTCATATGTACACCCCACAGCCCAACCGCAATATAAATTATATACCACATAGACCAAACTCGATATGTAACTAATCAGTGGCAAACCCTTAATTACATTACTCATTGATAAGTCCGTTACCGTTATTCTTGGAGCAATAAAAAGTGCACATGAAGAATTTACGTGGCAAAATGGACGGGCTGAGTGGGTCGTCGGGTTTAAACAAATTTTGTCAAAAACGTGAACACAAAAATAAATATTTATGTCAGTTTGAGCAAGGACCCCGTCAACAAACTCAGTACCGTAGTATTTTCTTTTTAAACAAAAAAGAACAGAGTCACAGACTAACAAGAACCCATTATGTCATGATTCAATCCGCCACCTGTACTAATAACAACTCGCTTAAAAGTCATAACATGCTTAAACAGTAAAGAAGCACTTGACTACAAGCTTAAGGTGTGATCTCTTTTCTACAAGTGGTAAACTTGCTTGCTTATTAAGTGATCTAATCTTTCTAACCAGAAACTTCCTTCTATCTATAATGCGTAATAATTACAGGAAAAAGAAAATAATAGCATATTTGGTTAATATCGAAACAGAAATTAAAAAATCCAAGAGGATACCATGCAACTGATACAGCTAGAAAGTTACATACCGTGTCACGTGGATGCCCTTGAGTAACAGTTTGCTGAGTTCTTTTTGTCGACACAAACCTGAAAATTGTATATCATATTATCATAGATCCCTTTATTAGTACCAATCATAAGAGAACTTTGGTACCGCTGACTACGAATTCCTACACAAACAATTATGATTCACCATTTGGAAAAGCACCTAGACGCACTTGACACCTTCCTAAAACACATGTTTAAAACAGAGGGACATATTCTAATGAACAGATTGTGCAACACGTTTCTTACTCAGGGATCCACTCCTTAAAATATTATATGCCGAAACTAACCATTTCCCGGTAGAAGTATCCCTTGGTCATTCACTTAGTGTTCTGTATACATTGGTATTTGGGGAACAAGCTAATTAGTCGACAACTAACAGTATAACACCACTTTAAATGAGAAACTATAAAAGCATACATGTGTTTACCTGGATACGAATAGAATGCAGCATAAATTTAATAAATAAATATAAACAGGTGAAAAGAAGTAGAAACTTACATTTCCCTGAAATTGGAGCCACCGTACAGCATTTGTCTCCTTCTTTCTTCTATTGCCTATTTGATAATAAGTAACGCGATCAAGATAACCAAACACATTATATGTTCCCACATTTAACGTATTATGTGAAAATTCTAACCTCCATCTATGCTCTCACAGCTAAAAAATGTTTGAGTTCCTCTTCTAGACTAGTACTCGGAATATAACATGGTGCTGCCATCTTTTGTACCCGTGGACTAAGACTTGAAAGTTATAGCAACGATTCAAAACATTTATCCTTGTATACTTTCAAGAAAAAGCAATTTGGTACTCCACACAGCGTACACTTAAGAATGTGAGATTGTAATCAAAGTTAATACTGAAACTAAATAATTGTAACAAAAACAAATTTATTTTTTATTTTTATTCTTTTAACCTTTTCCACCTGAACATAACAGAGAGCAGTCAAAGCCATCACAAGCCACAACAACATATATTGGTTAGAATCAAAATCGCTTACAATTAACGATAAAAGCAATAATAATGCAACGCCCAAATTCAACTGTTCAATTAAAAATTCATACGTGCGATGATGATGATTTGTAAATTGTGAGGACACCTACATCTATTCTACGTATATTATTATAGAATAGGATTCAACAAATTCATCCAAAGAAACAATTAATCCATAGAGTATGTTTTCCCTATTAACGATCCGACAAACATTAACATAATATCAGACCAATTTTTTATTCGTAAGTAATTATTTAAATTGAACTCTGAAAACGTAAATTACCTTAATTCGTAAGTGAAGGTCAATCAACTTTACTCTGGATGCTTATACCTATCGAAAGGGGTCCTTTCTATCGTTCGGTTTTATACAGGTTCTCATTAAAACTATCTTCGAATAGAAAAAAAAGTAGTTAAACCCTGCCATTAATCATTTCAATCAATTACTCACCATATATATCTTCGTGCCAATTTTAAACTCTTTCAAATAACTAACTATGTACGACGGTGATCGGAAAATCAGAAACGGAAATGGGCGGAACCAAGATCAAATGTCACAGATTGTACACATTTTTGTTTAATATAAATTAAAATAAAACATTAAAAGAAATTTAAGCTTATTAAATTATAATATTTTGAAAACTGGACTGGTTGTACTATAAATTTGAAAGTAATTTCACATCTAGTATAACAAATAATATTAGAAAAAAATATTACATTACATCTAGTAGTAGTTTCACATCTACTATAAATTTGATACTAGTTTCATATCTAGTATAAAAAATTACACCTTATAGTTGTCCCCGACATTCACTTAGAAGATGTAAACGATTAATGTATAACCTCGTTAAAAACATCATATTCCAAAGATAACTTCCATTTCTTTCCCTCCACCTTTTGAACAAGACTTTGGCTACTCGTAAATACACAATCATGATTGGGATAGAGAAATTCAGAATCCGAATTTAAGGAACTGAGTAAAAAACCTAAATCTGACCCATGGTCGCACCTTCTTCTTTGTCACCCAATTTTGTTCAATCGGGTCATTCCAAGTATCTTAACCTTCCGTCCGAGTGACGGATTCCGGAAGTAGTCCAAATAAGAAAAAGAACTCAAAAAATAGAAAATTATACACATATCATTTTTCATAACGAGATATATGACTTTGATTAAGGGAAAAACAAGGATCAAATGTCACGGGTTGCACACATTTTTATGTAATATAAATTAAAATAAGACATTAAAATAAATTTGAGCTTATTAAATTATAATATTTTGAAAACTGGACCGTTTGTATTATAAATTTTGAGAGTAATTTCACATCTAGTATAACAAAGAATATTAGTAAAAGATTACATTACAACTCCAACAAGAGTTTCAAACTACGCATAAATTTTAACATGTAAAACGATGTCGTTTCATGTGTATTTTATTTTAAATCTTTTAGGTTTTTAAATTACGATTCAATGTCGCAAAATTAATTCTATAAAGTTAATCACATCATCAATTATTTACCGGATCTCCCGATGGATAGTGCGAATAGTTGCCTTGAGGACAAAAAAAATCAAGTTTCAATAGCCCCGAAAGATAAAAAAAAAAAAAAAAAAGTATATTGGCTCAAAAGGATAAAAATGAAAGTAAGTTGTTAGTTTAGATCAAAAACTCTTCTTTTATAATATAAATTCCATAGTTTAGTTAGTAATTTTATAAAGAACTGATTGCACTCTAAAATTTTCACTAGTTGCACTTTAAAAATTCACTAGTTGCACTTCTACTAAAATATGAAAAATTTAAAGTTTATCACACTACGCAAATTTTTTTGACTAGTAGCACGTGCTACTCCATCGCCATAATGGTTTTGCCCTTGGAAACGGAGATGGCTGAAGGTACCACGACGATGCATCCACTACATAATTCGTAGCGCTCAAGAGTGATGTTGATTACGGTGTTTCTCCTTCTTACTCTGAGCAACTCCATCTCACCCAGCTCAGAGATATCATCTATGGTTACGTCGAACAAGTACGATTCATTTTCGTTCTATAAATGCGTTAATATTGTTGAGTTATTCATCTAGGTTATCCTTCGATGAGTTATAGTGTAACTGGTTGATTATTATGTTAGATGTAGTTTCGTTACTTAATGAATTGTGTGACGTAATTCGGTAATTCTAAATCGTTTATGTATTGCAGTTGGTTTATGTGAACTGCCGATTGTAATTTGATGCGATTCGAGTTATCGGTTTATCGGTTCTATTCTGTTTCCGAATGATCATCTAACTATTGTTGTCGAAACAATTATCGTTCTTAATTTCTGTTGTTGCATTTGGTTTTTGTGAACCGCCACCTTTAATTTGATGCGATTCGAGTTATCGGTTCTATTCCATTTCTGAATCATTTGTCTACCCCGTTAAAGCGGAAACACGAGATGTAACAATACAGTGATTTCATAATCGAAAATTACAAAAGTTTACCGTTCAACGGTCTACAAATAGCACATTACATTAAGTCTTACAAACGTTTACAACGCAAAAGTACATAATCTAAGCATGCGATTACATCCAAAAGAAACAAAGTCCGTAACACTACAACAACATAGATTACAAAACAGGTTTAGCTTCAATTGTCATATTATGGCCAAGTCCTGAAAAACATGTAAAAATAAACGGGTCAACTATGAAACATAGTTTGTGAGTACACAAGTTTTGTGTAATTAAAGACTTTTTCAAGAGTTTTCAAAATCTAGTTTAGAAGTTTCACGTTACTACGTGGTTAGTTCAAAGAAATAGTCCGTTTAGAGATGAGGCTCATATAGGAGTGATAATCGTCCAATAAGTTCTTGAAATCAAGTTTAGGATAGATAAGCGCTATCATGCAGGTAGTTATAAAACTAATTCTTTACAACAAAGCTCATTTAAGAGCGATACTCATGAGATAGTTAGATTCATTTATGAATTGATGTTTTGTTCGCAAAAGAGGTTCATTTAAGAACGAGGCTCATTTAAGAGCGATTACCTTTGGAGTTCAATTACGTTTCAAAGTCATGTTTCATTTGTAGCATCACACTCATATTTTCAAAAGAAAAGTTCATGTCACGTTTATAAAAACTCAAGTTGTAATGTCTATAAAGTTCTAGTTATTATGTTTATAGTTTCAATGGATCGTCAATATTGTGAACGCGTAGCCGCTCACTCCGATAATGTCACCATCGAACCACTATCTTATTGGATTCAAAGTCAATCGCAGAAAGAAAACATGGGTATAGTTCCAAATATATGAACATGTATATTGATTTGTTTCATATTTTATTATTAATCAACAAGAAAAAGGTGTTAAGCTGAAACTACTAGACTAACCGTCGTTCTCTTTACAAAAGAAAAAAAAAACTTAATTCTTTCTTACGCATAAACCTTCCAAGCCATTTTACGAAACAAACATAACGATTATGGGGACGCTAAAAATAGACATTGTTCCCTTGATCCTTATCACCATATTATGGTCCAAGTTTCCATCTTACAAATCTATAAATCACACTTTATCATTTTTTTTCTCTGAATACTTTTTGTTTATACAAATAAATAGGTACACTTCTAAACACATTTCATTTCATACAGAACGATCTCATTTTTCCCTACCGAAGGGGATTACGAGTCCTATCAAGTAATCCAGCCATAATCACTCTTTTCTTGTACTGCTCCGAGTCGGTATCGAAAAACTTAACCGCATTACTAACTGAGTTGACTTTTTTAATCTTTCGACAAGGTACGAAATAGAACCAAGTTGATGTACAAAGAATCGAATAAATCCTTCCGTAAAGCATCAACACAACTAAGCTCAAGAAAATAAACAAACACCAACGAATATTCCAATTCTTGCCATTAGATTTAACCTTAGCAGGATGCAATGAAACCGAGTTTCTTGAATCAACTGAGTCAGCTAGTCGAGATAATCCTTTTCCAAATGACAACAAATGACGAATATAATTCATAGGTTTTGGTTTGTCTAAAGGTAGCAAAACAGTAGAATCTTGATATCGATAAGGCTGATCTTTTCTGGACGAAACTTTTTGGTCAATAAATGCACGATAATTGAATGTAATCAGATGTCCAAAATCGAGTAAATCTATTGTAGATGTTTTTTGGTCAGATGATGATTGAGAATTAGAATTATTGGACGAAAAGGAGGAACTGGAGTATGAAGAAGATGTGGTTCGTGATGAAGACGATGAATGTAATTTTGAACGATGGCGACTACTAGACTTGTCCGTGTCCATATATCGATCTCGACCGTTCGTGAAATTGTCATCGTTTGACTTATCGATTTTTTCGACTAGTAAGTTTGACTCGCTCGTATCTGGAGATTTAGATGAACTATTAGCAATCTTCTTCACCTGTCAGTGAAAATGAAAATTAACATTCTAGATTAGCAAATGATTATGAATTAAATTCATACGGTAACGTACAAAAACATCAATCGCTAAAAGATGATATATGTGAACAAACATAATACCCCGTATAACAAAAAACAGACTAATGTCCATGAAATTGAATCTACAAAAATAAAATCATTATTACTTCAGATATACCAACATATATTATTGTTAACTTATGCGTACTACTTTATTGTATCCTTAGTTAATTGTTCACGTTAACAAACGTAATAATAATCTACTGAGCATTAGTTTCCTATTTAAGGTACTCTTAATTAATAAACTATTGCAAGCCGTATGTCGTAAATGTTAACGTTAAAATGATATCTTAGAGACTAAAAGCACATTAATTGATTAAATGCAAAATAGATTCACATGTAAACTCATTTTACCCACAATAAAGAATAAAATAATGATAAATTATATATTTAGAGGGCACTCTGAATATATCATTTTGTTTTTATAGGTCACCCATATTTAAAAATGATTTTATAAACCATATACTAAATTCGACCAAAAATTCAACGAAAAAATGTAAAAGAACACAAAAGCCCCTATATTTCTTAATTAACATTATTTATATTATTTTAGTTTTATGTAAATACATGGGTATTTGTGTTCTTTTACACTTTTTCGATGAGTCTTTTAGCCGAATTTAGCATACATGGGACAATATACTAATATGGCGCCTACAGAATTATTTTTCAAATATGGGTGATGTAAAAAACAAAAAGATATACTTATATCTATAAACATAATATACTTAAGGGATAATCACATATATACCCAACTTAAGTTGGGTAATTACATATTTCCCCAAAACACAAGTGTTTAATGCATAATGTACAATAATTTTAAAGCATGTTTGGGGAAATATGTAATTACACAACTATAGATAGATTCATGATACGTATATCTATAAACATATACTTATAATAAAATTATTCAAACGAAGCGGTTCACGAAAATGAAAGAAGAACTAACCATGAGAGAGTTAAACAAAACGGTTTTAAGTAAACGAGAAATACATCGTCGTGGAGGAGATCTAGATCGTTTGGAGTAAGAATCAACGTTAACCAAATTGTTAACATCAGGAATCAACCTTTTTTTGCCACTAACCGCTATCATAACCGGTTTTCCTAACCGTCCGTTTTTGTTATAATTCCGTGCATCCGAATAAATATTATCATCGGGTGTAAAAGATGACCGAAAACAAGAACGTAAAGTAAGTTTATTATTTCTCCCTCTCTTCTTCTTTCTCTTATCATCCGACATACCGCAAAAAAAGAGAGAGAAAAAGAAGGGGAGAATCGATGATTGGATTGTTAGGGTTGCTGCATGTATTTAGGGGAATATAAAAAAAAATTTATTTTTTATTTTAGAGAGGGATCAATATTCTAAGTAACTTTTGATCCAACATATTATTATGTATTTTATTATGATAAAATAAATATTTATTATTTAATTTATTCATCATCATTATCTCTTACATTAACATGATATTATGTTATTTGAGATGGTTCTAACCCGTAAAAAGTGCCCGAAATTGCCGCTCTTCGTCTTCCTTTTTCACTTGTTTCTTTCTCTATTTTATAAACTTCCAAACTTCCACCACCCCCGTTATTTAAATGATTCTGATACGAATTTAATTTACATATGTCACCCTTACACTATCTGTTGTTGTTCATGAAGGTTTTTATTTTTTATTTTTATCTTTTCTTTTTTAGAATGATTGTCCAAACTTCAAAGGATTAGACCGCGAAAGATAACAAAGATCTAAACTTAGCATAATAACAAGAATATGATACATGTAAAGTTCAATTCATAAGACAATCAAAGATAAAAAGCCAATAAATCAATTAGGCAATTTTTGGGTAAAATGAATGGATGAACGTGGTAGGCATTATTCCGTTCACCATTCGTCTTTCATGTTTTTGTCCACCGAGCGACAGAAGTGAATAGAATGAAAGTGGGCGTACCTTAATTTTTTTTCTATTAACTTTTCATTTGGGTATAATATAAATGTATTATTAGTAAAAATAAGGTCGAATTAGTAAGTTATGTATATGCCTTAATCGGTAGTATTTAGTTCTTGACAAGTTATGCTCATGTGGAGATGACTTTTTTTTTTTTTTTAATTTTTTAGAAACTGTAGACTTTACCATTAGTAAAAACAAAGGGTACGTACACAAGTAAAACAAAGAACAAAACAAATGTTCCTATTACAAGCAGTAATAGAGCAAAACACAAGTCTTCGTAGCAGTAGTCTTACAGTACTAAATATATTATATTATAAAGAATACAATTGATAAGTGATGATAATATATAAATATGATTATTATCTATGGGATTAATGTTGCAACTTTATGAATCCGTAGCACCAACAAATAATAATAAAGTTTTTTTTTAAACATTTTGCACCTTTAAAATGAATGGATTTGTCTAAACTATTTATATTTTAAGGGTATTTTTAACGTATGCATCAAATATTACACTAAATTTGATGAATTTTTAAAAAAAAAAAAATACGTCCGCATTAAATGTGGTTAATCTCCAACGTATGCACCAAATAGTTACTTGCATTTACATATTGCACCCTAAATTATATATTTTTATACTTAAAATTAATTATTATTTATAAAAATTTAAATTTGATTATAAGATGAAACATAAATAACTAATACATTACAATGATAAAGTTATTAAAAACTTACATTATCTTTTTGGATCATTTGCTCTTATTTTCTTTTGGTTTTGGACTTGCATAAAAAATTATTTCAATTAAAAGGGTTATAATGAGAATTAAAAATCTGGTGCAAAGTTTTGTGTTGTACTAAATTTGATGCAAAATCTTCAAAAATTTAGTGTACAGTATAATTTGCACTAAATATATATGAATTGATTGAAGATGGGTTTTTGCACCAAAACACCAAATTTAATGTTTTGATGCATACATTAAAGATGACCTAAATGTATCTTTCCATGTGTAATATATTTTTAACTTAAATTTACACTAATCATCGTTGCTGGTCAACTAATTTTTGCCCCCAGGGCCACTGACTGTGGTTTGTTGACTCCATTTTTCACGTCGATTTGAATGACAGAGTCGTTGAAGACTTGTGTCGACCCTCATATCACTGGTCGACTGTTGACTTCTTTTTAGTCTTATTGATTCTCCAATATTTGATTCTCCAATATATCACCAACCCAATTAGAATATTTTTCATATTCTTAAATATCTAAAGTGACTTTAAAGAAAGGTATTGGGATCGAATAAATTGTATTAATCAGCAATGTAATTCTTACCTTGTTAAAATGATTTTGACCTGATTTAGGGATTTTGGTGTGGGACCGAAAGAATGGACCAAAGAATGTCCACTAGACTCGGTATTTTCTTTACCTTAGTTCACATGTATCCAAAGTCTTTTTTTTAAGTTCCATTTAATTTCAAAATCACCCATTAAATAATTATAAAAGTTCATAATAGTCCATAATTTAATATATGAGCTAATTTTGCCAGCACTATTAAAATTTAACAAAAAAACTTGTGATTCATGAATGAAATCGGGTCTTATGCAGTGGCGGAGTTAGAGTGGGGACAATGGGGGCACTCGCCTCCTCAAAAAAATTTGAAAATATGTAAAAAGAATATTTTTTTTTTAAAGTATTAATGACAATTTTAAATTTTCGCCTCCACAAAACTATAGAAGAAAATAAAATATTTTTTTTTCGTTTCCTCCATTTGCATTTCCTAGCTTTGCCCCTGGTCTTGTGCGATGATTAATACATAACTAAATATAGAAATTGGGGGTGATTTTGAGTTTTGTATCAGCTTAAAAAAAATAACAAATAAATAAAAATAATAGTTACAAACCATCTGGAGTCCTTACTAATTTGTTTTATGTCAATTAGGAAAAGCAAATGCATAACACACGATAAAGAGACATGGGAATGAACAGGTGACCTTCACTTTTACAGTGCATGCATCTCTTTAGCCGTTAGACTATGATCATGCGAGTATATTACGGTAGTAAATATTTTACGTACTATCATTATAGACATTTCAACCTTGAAGGAATTGGTATCGATATTATCTTTATTAAATATATTCGAGAGCCTCTACAAGATACATATATAACTCAAAAGAGAATAAAAAAGAAACTCTGACAATATAGTCTAATGGTTCGGGAACAGAAATGGACTAGAATATGGTCAAAATATTGAACAAAAATAACATCCTTCAATACTCCCTCTCAAGTTGGAGTATGTAGATTTACAATACCCAACTTGCCAAGAAGTGACTGAAGCTGTTGAGCGCCTAAAGACTTTGTGAACAGGTCGACGATTTGTAGTTTGTAGTTTGGTGAACAAAAATAACATCCTTCAATAAACCTACAATTAAATATTGAACATTAACTAATTAATCTGATTTTTTTTACCATTATTTAACAACTACTCATGACTTTTATGTTGTTAAACATAGCTCTTAAGAGCTATGATTAGTAAATATGAATAATATATGTCAAGTAAAATAATAAGTGATAGAGAAAACTATTAAAACACTCTTTTATCTTTTATGACGGTTCAGAATTGAGAACTAAACATGATATCAGTACAAGGACTGAAGAACGGATTTAGAACTGAACACGTCTATAATGACTGAAAAACTGAACTTTTCAATACTACGTCATTAATTCTAATAATTAAAAGTACTTTATATTAATATAAAACTTACAATAATAAAAAGAAGTATGTTATATTAGTAATAAAAATTACATTAATTTGGGGTTTTGATAAATAAAAAAATAGAATGACTATGAATGAAAAAGTAGAACTGCAGGCTTAAAACTGGAACTTTCAAATCCAAAAAAACAAGGCATTCTTATTCACAAATTGAAAATATTTACAAAAATTACAAAACATAATTCCGTATTAATTAGAGTCTTTTGCAGTTTCACTTAAAATTAAGTCATTCATATACGATGTAATTCTTATTCTTTCCCAACCAAACCCCCATTACTTTATCTCTCTACCAAGATTCTAGAGAGAGAAACACACATAGACCGAAACAAAATTGAATCAGTGAGTGAAGAAGCCTAGCAAATGATCAATTTCTCATGTCATCAAAGAATCCACTAGATAAATGTTCATTGTTTTATTATTTATCAAAAACTCAAATTAAAGATTCTAATTTTATCTTAGTTTTTATCACCTCAAGGGCCTACACTTTAGCCGTTCTCACTCTGTTCCCAACAGAACGAACATTTTAGGATGGCACTTTAAAACGGTACCGCACTTATGGGAAGACGAGAGCCATATCACTTGAAGACGGAGCACGGTCAACTCTATAAGAAGTGGTCTTAGATTTCATCAAAATTCAAACTAATAATAATGCTTATATATTTATTTTGAGTCTGTCACTGAAGACTAGGGGAGGATGGTAACCGCAAAGATACGTACTGATCGAGTTGAAAACTAGAACGATTTGATCAAATAACTGACTTAACATTTTATAGATTGGAAAACGACATACATAAATTAACACATAATAAACAAATACCCAAATAAATCATTGCTCATATCAGTTTCCAAGTAGTTTTGTCAGGGTGTAAAATTTATTCGGTCTAGCTTGTCTGATCATCTGCTAATGGACTAATCAATTAATATCACTATGTCAATCACTAATTAATAGTCAACTTTATTTGAGGAGTGATGATATTTTTATCATTGTTTTTGACAAATTCATCAAAATTATACATTAAAAATTTGTACTGTACACATAAATAATACACATATTTGATAGATTTGTCAAAAAAGTTGATGGAAATATCAACACCCTTATTTGAGCCACTCAATTTTGAGCAACGTTTCAATGTATTTACTATATACATGAACTGTTGTTTAATTCTATGTTATACATCTTGAAGATTAGTTATTAAGACTTGGGTCATCCTTAGTTAAAATTTGCTCAAACAAGGTAAAGTGATTATGGCTTTATGGGTTACTCTGTAAACGAACATGAATAGAGTTTGTTCGTGTTCGTTCAATAAGGTTTTACCAAACAAAAGAATGAACACGAACGAATTTTTATATTTATGTCCTTTCATTAAGAAAATTTGGTTGTTCATAAATATAAACAAACGTAAATGAATGAATACATAAGTTAACGCTTAGTTACAAGATCAAACGCTTAATCACAAGATCAATGTTCGAAGTCAAAATTATAAAAAATTTCCTAATAACACTATCGAGAAAGATATTAAATTAAAATAAATTATATAAGAAAGTTTACATAAACAAAATAAAAATAAAGCTTATAAAGGTTTTAAGTTTACATCAAGTTGTATAGCGTATATATTATATTTAAAATATATAAAAGTAAAACGAACAGATTTTAACGAACGAACGAAAGATATGTTCGTATATCTAAAATAACGAAAAATCATTTTTGTATTTGTTCATTTAACTAAACCAAAGAATCTAAATAATCGTTCCCGGTGAACTGTTCACAAAATGTTAGTTGTACAAGGGTAGTTATTGCCATTAGCCCTGTTGACACGGCCCATGAGGGTTTCCGGTCTATGTTTAAAAGGAATATTTCTGTCATAACATTTTTCATGATTATATATGGACTACTTCTTACAGTCTTTTCCTTAATTTAACATTCATGATTGAAGAAACAAATCGAATAATTGTTTAAACTTTTGATTTATAATATTCGTCAATACATACCATCTTTGTTTACACAAACTTCAAGCAATTTTAAATCAATGTGTAAAAGACTTCTTATCATTCATTGGTGTTACTCTGAGTGGCTGAAACTCTGAAAGCTACTTCTTGGATGAAGCTTATTCATGGATGAAGCTAGTCGCGAGATGAAGCTACCTTCCATATAGAGCTAGAGATGGATGATTTATGTTTGGGATGGAGCTACCTATTGGATGAAGCTACCTTTCCTGAAGTGGATGAAGCTACAGCTGCAAAAGAGAAACCCGTCAAACTCGTCAAAGAGAAGGGGAATTCTTTGGACAGATGCACTGAGAATCTTCCCATTACTCCATTCTTTCTTCTTTTAGTTATTGCATGCAATATATGTGTCTTTGTTGAAACGTCGTTGTTCCTTTTGTCTTGTCATCAGATATGTTGCTTCGACTTACCTCATTGATCTAGTGTCCCTAGCTTACTTTGTGCCGATTCTTGTTTGAGTCTTTGTCGATCAGCCCTACTTTCTGTGTGTGATGTTGACAATTTTTATTTTCCTGCTGAATACTTATTTTCCTGTAAGACGATTCATCCGTGTTTAATCTTTGTTGCGTTTAAAATACGTCCACAGTGGCCGCACATATATAATACATCGTCAATTTTTAATTTCTAATTTCCGACAAAACAAACCGGACCGTGCCCAAGTATGATAAAACATAAGCCCATTCTCTTAAATAAGTATTCATTTCATATGGAGATCACAGGCCCAAGTTGAGTAAAATTAGACTCGGTGCAATACTCGTATCTATATTTTCGCTTGTTTTTCAAATTTGAAATGAGAGAAATTGGACTCGGTGTAAAAACCTTAGAAAAGTTTGTACTCCGTTAAGTTTTCGTTTGGTTAACATGGCATTCGGTTTTAGCTAGTTACAAAATTGAGGTATTTGAGTACAATAAGTTATCTAGTTATATAGACGTAGGAGTGTTCAAATACTCCGTATCAAAAAAGGAGTGTAGAGTTATAAAAATTTTAAAAATAAAAGTTTACAAAATGATGTGACAACGAAAATCGACAAGTCATATTATTTCTCTTTATCAAAAGAGTAATTAGTTTAGTGGTATCAAAATGTCTTTTCAATCGTAATACTGAAAGTTCAAGTACTCATATACATCCCTGGACTAAATGACCTCTTCCTTACGACAAGTCACATCATTTTATAATCTTCGTTTTATAAGTCTTCTGTAAGCCTGACATTTTATGTATCACAATGTATTACTTTGAAATGGAATCTACCGGATTGTTTTGTCAAATTAGACATGCTTCGTAAATAAATCCACTGATGATGACTGCATTATTAGCCATTATTAATGTTATATCCACCATGGGGCAAAGGGAATAACATTCTTATCATCTACAACTCACCCTCACCGCCCTAATCAAACCCATCAATTATCACGGTATCTTCAAGTTTTTTGATTTAACGTTTATTATTTGAATCTTCGAATATAATGTAATTATCAACAATTTTAGTTCAGGTATGACTTTTGCCATATGGTTTAGTAAAATTCAAATTAATTAATAATTAAGTATATTAGTAGATAATAAATGTCAGAGTGGGATATGGCATAAATTTGTTACTTACTAAAGAAGTAATTTTAAACTAATAATTACTCACGCTTTGCTAATTAATAAGAACAAAATAACGTTGGTCAACAATAATAGTTGATGGTAATATGTATGGGAATGGTCATAATAATTGTTAACGTTGATTGTCAATTTTACGAGTAAATATTGGTGGGCAAACAGTAGTGATATTGTACTATAAGCTATTTATTTTCACTTAATATTCTTGAACTTTGTTATGATATTTTTAATCATCATAAAATTTTAATTATATAAATAGAAACTTTTATTTTGTTTTAGAATTCATTGTAAAGTAGATTTTTGTGAGCAATTGAATGCTTTAATCTTAAGATTAACTATTTGACGTGAAATAAAAATAATATGTAGATAATATTTATTTATTTTTATTTAGTCAATAGAAGGGCGTATCAGTAAATTCCTATCTTCAATTTAAGGGATTAAGTCTAGATTGTAAATCATATATGATACGGTACTAGTCGAGATTTTGCACAATGCAATAGTTATAAATAGAAAATATGATGATGGTCGATAATGATAGTTGTCTTATTGATAATGATTGAAAGTTTTCTTTCAATTTTATTTATACTTTATGTCATCATAATAATTGTATTTTAATTATTATTTATCTTATATTTCAAATAAAAATAATTATAAGGTGTATAAATTAAAGAATCAATTAAATATAAATTGATTTGATTTTTAGTTTATGTATTATTAAAAGAGACATAAATGTAGTTTTTAATATATTAATTTTTAAATATTAAACTTATAAACGAATGCTTTATAAAAATTAAAAATAGATAAAAAAGTATCTAAATATATTCTATTCAAGTATTTATATGCAACCAACATGTATTTAATGCGTAGTATGTATATTTAATGTTTATGGCGTATATACCAACCAACTAACTTTCACCCATAACTATTCTCTAATGCGTTGGCATTAGGAAGAGAATCTATACATACTTTTACTTATGAAATGATAAAACTTTTGACGATACCAGAAAGTGTTTAGTTAAAAGGCTACGAGGCAGAGGCTTCACGTTATTTGCTGACTAGTACTTTTCATTGCTGACATGGGTTGTGGTTATTGGCTTTGGTTGACACGTCATTGGAGGAGCTTAACAACGCTCACAGGCACCGCTGTTAGTTAATTGTGTTGTTGTGTTTAATCATGAAGTCTCCACTTCAAACAGCTAGGATACACCTACTTGTTAATATTGAATTAAATTCTAACATAATACTTTTCACAAATTTCATTTACCTCCTTCAATTGTGTTAAGTAGACAAATGCCCCCTTATACTTTTCGTTTCCTTCTAAACCATCTCGTAAATGTGAAATGATCTCCCAAGCCAAGTGCAATTACACATGCAATTACAAAGGCACATATGTTAATGACTTTTGGAAAGAACTTAGAAACAAAATAAATGAAGCTATAGTATCAATTAAACTTATATGGAAGGTACTCAAATGAGGAGTAATAATGAAGAACAATAGAAAATTATATCAATTTGTTGTATGTTATATTGACATTCGAAATTAGTTAGAACTTCAAATTTCACTTGTTAGTATAACTATTTATTGGTAGCACATAAAATTCGCTACATTAAATTTATAAATCGTGCGTTACGCAAGAGGTATTTAATTCTAAAATAAAATGTTTCAGATACTTTAAGTATTTAATTCTAAAATAAAATATTTCAAATACTTTCTGTTAAAGTTCAAACTACTATACTATCCTATAAGAATATATAACATAATTATACGAAAATTTAATATGAAAAGTGGAAATTAGGGGAAGATATCGAAATATCTAAAACTTAAGGGTGCAATATGTAAACGTAGGACAAACTTAGGGGTCCATAAGGTCATTGGTTAGGAAATGTACCATTTGAGTACAGCAAGTACAAACAGAAAACAGCCATTAAAGACGCAGCTTAATTTCCTGAAACTTTCTTAACTTGCATTCTCACTCTCACCACCAAAAGTGTGACTAAGGTAATTTAATTTAAATTCGAACTAAATAACCTTCGATAATCATTCATTTCAAGTCCGTTACCGTTGTTTTTTTGGTACACGAAATACAGAGACCGCCTGAAATTTTAAATTCCGTACACCGGAATCTAGTAATGCCTATCTCCGACCACCGGCGTACACATTCAGACGCAAAGCAGTGGCGGTTATTTCCGTTTTGGCAATCAGGAACATCTTCTTCGTCCCCAACGCAGCATCCTCAATTTCAGAGTCAGAATAGCCACGAAAATGGCGTCGTATCGAACGTTCGTTCTTCAAATAAAGTATCGTCGGTAGCGAAGTCGATTCTACCAGTTAGAAGACGTCTCCGTCTTGATCCAGCTAATAACCTCTACTTTCCTTGTAAGTATATTTATTTAATCGTATCTCATTTTATTGTTAGTTATTATTATTAATTGTTTGTTACTTACTAAACATTTATGTAAATTATTTCGTTTTGAATGTAACTAGTTTCCTTCACAGTTTGAGATTCTATCAGTTGAACTTATATATTAACTGACATTATATGTCATCGTTGAGATTCTCCTAATCATTATTGTATGCAATAGTTTGACATTTATGTCATAGTTGACTTTTGTAGGTACATCGATTATTATCGCCAATTGTTGAGGATGATTAGGTTGGGAAGGGGAAAAAATCAAAAAATAAAAACAACAATAATAATTAGAAAATAAATGGGAGAAAAAACATTATTAATTAGAGGTTTGATTTTGATTGTTGATTATGATTTTTGACATTGTAGATGAACCTGGAAAACAAGTCAGGAGTGCGGTTCGGATTAAAAATCAGAGCAGCTCTCATGTTGCTTTTAAGGTATTTTAAATAACTTCTGGTTAAAATTTTAAGGCAATTAATGGAGCATCCATGAACGTGTTATTTATCAGGCATTCTCATAAATGGAGTTTTCTTAGCTTGAAAGGAAAGAACTAACTTGTATCTATTTGGGTTGATTATTTTAGTTTCAAACTACCGCCCCAAAGAGCTGTTATATGCGACCTCCTGGTGGTATTCTGGCTCCTGGGGAAAGCATTATTGCTACAGGTAAGATTTCCTTTTTGTATAACATACAAAGTTGGATGTGGATTATATCATATGATGTTCAAGTGAATAGCTGCATTTATGTGTGTTTGATTGGCTTAATATATATGATGGCAGTCTTCAAGTTTGTTGAGCAGCCAGATAAAAACGAAAAACAGTTTAAAGAAAAAAGCAAGGTTAAGTTTAAAATCATGAGCCTTAAGGTCAAGGAAGGAACGGATTTTCTGCCTGAATTGGTAACTCCCTTAATCTCTTTATTATTCTCATTAGTATTTTGAAAAGCTTTATTGTCAGCAGTTTAACAGTCTATCTCTTAATATAGTTTGATGAGCAAAAGGATGAAGTAGTTGTTGAACGAATTTTACGTGTTATTTTCTTGAATGCAGAGCGCTCTACACCTGTAAGTACTAAATGCTTTTGTCGCCATATATTAGCAGTTTTTATGTTAGCTGCATTCTGTTGCATAATGATCATCATGTAAAGTTTACATGAAGAATGTTGCATTCAGGCTATGGAAAAACTAAAACATCAGCTGGCTGAAGCTGAAGTTGAATTAGAATTACACAAGAAACCTCAAGTAGATACTGGTATAAAAGCTGTTGGGGAAGGACTTGTTATCGACGAATGGGTAAGTTATTGCATCTTACTAGCAGTACGTATACACTGGATGTATGATGTTTATGTACTTCAAAATGTTAAGTTAGTCCCAATTTAAAAAAAATAATTATCTTTTGTTATGAATCATTCTTCTTACGGAGCAAATTCTGACTTCTAAGTCTTGTTATATGATCTATTTGTAACAGAAAGAACGAAGGAAGAAATACCTTGCACGACAACAGGTCGATTCTATGGATTTGATGTGACCTAAAGAGTTCTCAGATCAGTTTGTAAATTAATTCTTTCTACTGCCTCTTTCATGCACTGGTTATGTCATATGGTAGCGGTTTCACAGAGGTGTATAGTTATGCTGGTGGATGTTTGAACATTTAAAAAAAAGCCTCAATACGAATAAAGCTTCATGTGCTTTACCTAGTAAATCATGGACCTTATTCTTTTCAATAAGTTTAAAGAGTAGTGATTTAACTATTTAAACCTTCTTTTCTTTACGTGTTTTATTTTGAAAATTTATATCAATATCAATATGATACAAAGTGTAAATTTTCATATGTCAAAAAGTATGAATATTCTGCATCAAAGTTCTCAGAAATAATATCCAAAGTGGCATCTCTATGCACGTTTAAACTTGGGAGTACTAGTTTTGCATCTTCACAGAATTTTTGGTTGAATAATATATGAAAACACAATAGGAAAAAGATAACTGCCTGGTGGTTGTACTAATACACTGAACAATAATCATAAGACTATTTTAATCAATATCATTGTTGTTTGTCATTGTTAAGCGATTCTGGTTGGAAGGAACATATAATGTCTACAGTTGTACTAAAGCTAGGAACTTAGTGCATGAATTAAGATTTACTAAAAGGATGAAAGACCCAATAGGAAGATAAATGATGGACCTTATTCTTTTCAATAAGTTTAACAGTAACGTTATTCTATGCTTGAATAATGAGTGTATAAAAAGCATTTGAACTTTCTTCTTTGCACATTTTTTATTTTGAATATTTGTATCAAATACGACTTAGAGGTATTCGATACGATGCAATGTCTTAATTTCATGTTCATAAAGTATGAATTTTCTACAGCAGGGTCACAAAATTAATATCCAAAATGGGATCTATGTGCGACATGATTTAACATTGGGAGTAATGGTTTTGCATCTCCATTTCATTTTTGGTTGAAAAGTTATGAAACAAAATAGGAAAAGGAAAGCTGCATGGTGGTTGTACTGATACACTGAACAATATTAATAAGACAATACTAGATTGTGATGTCTTACTATCTTAGGATGGACCACAATAATGAGACAACAAACTGTAGCCGGTTTCAGCAATTGGTTTATCTTTAGCAGTTCAGCACTCTCCTTCCAAATTAACCTCATACCTTTTCTACCTCTATATAAAACCACAATCAGATTATAAGCCTCAAAAAACAATCACAAGAGCTTTCAAAAAAGATAACACGGAGTTTCAAAAGTTGTAGAAATGAAGCTTGTCAACAAGGCTTTCTTTATCGTCACACTGGGAGCGGTAATGGGACTAAGACATCACACGCTTAGACCCAAATCGCACACCATTTGGCAAATAGTTGGTCCATCTGTGTCCCAAGCCAGCCTGTGTCCGGTTGCATCAGAATCATCACACCAAGTCTCAAGCAAAGCGCAGAAGCTTAAAGATGTCAAAGAACCGTTGAGGACTGTAGCCTATTTAAGTTGTTGGGGTCCTTATCAATAAGCTCAACCATCTTCATAATGTAATATCCCTACATGTTAGAAAAATAGCTAAATTCTAATAATAGACTGTATTCATGATGTAATTCATAAGATTTAAGCACCCCAAATTCCACAAGACAATGATCAAACTAACAACCAAGTCATTAACCAAAATTTACTGTACAACAAAATCTGTAACTTACTATTTCAATCTTTTAAACACACGCATGTAACGAATGGTCAAACAAACAAGTTAATCCGTTAGCAAAATTCGCCTTAGAGATTTGCAGGTAGCTGAATGCGCTGGGAACCAAATATATGATGTGTCCCTTGTTGCTGCACAAATACAACAATACCACATTTGGAGCTGTTGAAACCTTGCCAAATGCCAAAATCTAGCGTTCCTGTAAGTGTCTTTTTGGGAGGGTGGTCCTTGTTGACAGAACATAATTTCACGAGCTTTCTGACCACGAAATCATTGGCTAGGATTCGGTCTTTGTTTACACCATTCTGGCAGTCAGTCACGAGCCCACTCTCGCACAGTGCCACCATGATGTCTGCTCCCTGACCTTCTACTTTGGCCCTTAGAGCGCCTTTCAGGGAGACTTGTAAAGATTCTGGGGTTGTTCTCTCGAATGTTGCCTACAAGCATATACAATAATGTGATACAAGTAAATTAGTAAGTCAACAATTATCCAAAAGATTTCACTAAAAACAGGTGGATTCGAGTTATAAAACTTCACAGATAAAGCTAGTTAGAATATAATAGAAACTCTATAAATTAATACTCACTACTTAAATTTGTTAATTAATAGAGTTATTAATTAATCAATAAATTTATAATTATTAATTTATATATTAATTGATATTTTATAAATTTATAATTAAACACTCAATTTACAAACACATTTCAAACTTCCACTTAATTATTATACATTGCATAATAAACATATCAAATGAAATACCCAATTTGAAAGGGTGTTTCAAAGTTCTACCACAGAGTTCCTTTCGGGAAAAGAGGTTATGAAAGCGGCAATCAAATTGTATAATTTCTTGCTGAGCTATAAGAAAACAACACCATAAGTTCTTATAGTGAAAAGGAAAATTAGAGACGACATTCAAGGTGGAGTTGACTTCAACAAAAAACAAAAAACAATTGAGTTGTTTTTCAAAAAACCTTTACAAATCATTCATCTAAAATTAAGTTTATAACAAATTATTAATTTATAATTTATATGGGGTCTATAGAAATTATAAAAAGTGTATTATCTTATAATTTTAGCAAACTATTAATTTAGCACCTTATCTTCGAACTGGAACTTACAAAAATTTATTATTTTAGAGAATTTTTTAATTAATCATGTATTGCTTTATCGACTTTCTACTATACTCAAATATGAAAGAGATAAATATCACAAGTAGATTGAACGTTCTTTTTAATCAATGTAAGGTATCTATGTTTTTTAACTACAAAAGAGGATATCTATATATTATTATATCAATTTGAAAATTTAAGGCATTTATCTTCTTTTGTTAAGTTCAAAGATGATTTCTAGACATGATTCAAAAGGTAAAAAAATTTCACTTTTTATGAAAAAAAAAAGTATATATATATAATAAGAAGTTAAAGAACACATACAAATCATTCATGAGATTCTGGAAACTCCTACTTGCAAATATGCTATCCCAAAAACTAGTAATAAAATAACATAACAATAACAAAAACAATATAAAGATAGGTGCCAGGCATAACCTTGTACCACCATCTATTTACAATAAAATGCAACAAAATTCTTACAACCCCTTTTTAACTATAATCATTTTATTATCATAATACAATAAAAAATAAATAATGAATTAATCTAAAATTTTAGTTTCATAATCTTAACATTCAATTCTAATAAATACATTTAATCTCCTAAATCCACAAATAGAAACACCACAAAAATAATTCTAAAAACCACAATTTCTCAAAACCTACGACACATGCGTATAAAATTTCTGTATCTAATAGTATAATCACCTGAAACGCGGGAGCAGGGTATCTAGGTGCACTCACGATTTCCGAAATCAAAGCATCTTCATCGTTCGCAATACACTGCGATCGCCCTTGAACAACAACTTGTGGCGTAAACATTGTATCCAAACACAACGATTCCACGTACTCTTTTTGTCTAACTGTCCATTGACTTGAACCAAACACATCTTTCCAACCATTGTAATCCCAGTAATCAACATGATACCCCATTAATATCACCCCCACTTCAAGATTAAAATCACCCCTACCTAATCTTGAAAACAATAGTTCTGCTTCTGCTGACGTGGCACATCCTTGTGATGAGAATAGTTCCACTATTACTGGTCCCGGTCCTTTTGAATCGTCCGGTGTGGCGTCTGACGTGGCGGTCATGGGTATTGATGACGTGGACGATGTGCGTTTTGGGAAACAGGCGAATAGTCCACGTGCCATGATCGGTGATGGGAATGTGGCCGGAGATTACAGATTTTATTTATTTTTTTGATATAGTTTTTTGGGTTACTTGAAAAGGAAAACAAGAAGAATATTGAAGAACCAAATGGTTTGGATACAGAATTTGGTATGTAAGAAAATAGAAGAAGTATTTCCAGGATTAGGATTGGTCGATCCAGAATGGGGTACTTGTTCTGATGCAAAATATACAAGTGATTGAAGGAAAGGTGGTGTGGATTTCGGAAGTTTTGATGTGGAAGAAAAAATTAGGCAAAAGGTAAGAAAGGAGTCGGTGACACGTAGGTGGGAGATGGCCATCTATAATTCGGTGAGAGATCTGACGTGTGGGCCCCATTAACATTCTCTGTTGAGTAGGTGTATGGTCGCTTTTTAAAGGAAAAATGGAATATTGGATTGCCAAATATTTGTCACATATGATTTAAAAATTAATTAAACTTTAGGATATAAAAAGTAAATGGGTTGTTATATTCTGTATGAATTTTTAATTCTGTAGTTAATTTAATTAATATTAATATAATATAATATTAATATTAATATGCTGAGTACAAATGTATAATTATAAAAGTTAAGTAAAAGGGTGGTTTATAAAACAGAGTAATTTGGAATATATGCACATGATGAAACAGATTTACTTTGTGTCTTGTCGGGCTTCTACTCAGAAGCCCAAAACCTAATCCAAACTGGATAAACTATTAAATTTTATTGGACTACAATGACCCACTCTTCTATCTTCAAATACCCATTTCGAGAACTAAAAAGCCCATAAGTGATCAAATGATACTCAACCAAGTCAAAATAAATATTACTCTCTTCTTTTAACAATTTCTTTTTACCTAAAGAGATTGTCACTTATATAAAATAATCATATAAAATTATTAAATTTGTATATTTACTCTAATTTGTTACTTTCAATAACTCATTTCTAAATATTTTAAGATTATTTTAAGTTAATTTTAATATAACAGTAAAGTTGATATTTATGTAGAATATTTTAAATTGTAAAAAGTTTGTTAAAAATAATATATTTAAAAGGGATGTAGTACTTTTTTAGTAAGAAAATAAAATATATGATAGTCTTACCACCACATCATATTCATCAAGAGGCAATCTGAAAAGCTTGTTACATGATAAAATAACGACATATTACATGATGTGTTATACAAACCTATGATAAACAAAGATAATAAACATTACATTTGCACCTAGATAATGAACATCACTATGAAATTTCACCAAATATTTAATATATAAAGATTGAACATCAATCCAACGATTTATTAATCATTCATAATGATTTTATTTCATGATTAAGTCATTATACTTCAAATATTTCATCGTCCACTCCTCATTTCTTGCAAACAATCCCATTGCCATGAAACAATCCTTTAGCAGAACAATCCAATGCACTATTCTCCATCACCTCATTCTCCCTCTTTACAACATTACTAGAATCAAATATACAACTTGCACAATCAGCCACGAGCAATGAACTTGTTTTGTACTTATCTTCACCTCCCACAACCGCCATCGCAACTCCTGGTTTAGCCGGATTCTTGAAATCTGGCTGATAAGTCCTTCCCAACACCCCTTCAACCTCGTCCGAAAGTCCAACAAACCTAAATTGAACTTCCAAATGTGCAAAACAATCATCAGAAGGCACTTTGTAGCCATGGATTTTGTCATCTTCTGCAGTCACCGGGACCACATTTGCCAAAATCTCTACGACTCCTTGTACGGTCACCATCACACTATTAACCGAAGATGTTCTCTCGATTATAACTGATTCGTCTGATGACTTCCACGAGGAGAAACCACCAATGGGTAGGGAGATTTCTTCGTTATCGTATGAGAATTTTAGGTGGTCTATTTCGTTGTCCCATGTCGCCGATTTGGTGGCTTCTAATGAGAAAGTGTGGGAGTTGAAGAGGAGACCCAAGGCTTGGATCCATGTGAAGTCCCTGGATCGGCCCACGGGTCTGTGGCCGATGAATCGACCGTTGATTTGAAGGTTAGAGTCGGAGATTAAGCTGAAATGCTCGTTAACCTGGCCGTGAAAGTAGAACACAATGCCGTCTCCCCCAATCAACCGTGGGTCGTAGCATGCGGATCCCGGGGTATCGCAGTTTGCTTTAGGGTCTACAATGGAATGAATCAAAACACGAGGACTCGTTAATCGGAGTAATAAAATAAAGATGTAACACATATACGTTTTCCGTTCTAAAAAAAGTCAGAATAAAAAAATGTAGCATAGCTATTAAAACGATGATTTTGAAAGTATGTTTTAAAATTAAGAAAATAACAAAAAAGATGCTCTTTTTAAACGCATGCAGTTGAAGTATGTAAAGATGAATTAACGAAGAGATGAATAGGCATTGTTACTTCTGCATTCAGGTTTGCATTTAGGAGAATAGCAATCGATACGACAAACTTTAGCTTTGGGTTCGTTTGTGACACTCGAGGGGCACTGGGAAGGGCAATAAAGGGTTTTCCCTGCGCAACGCGACCAAGGACCACAGTAAGAGCTTGAATAAGCTCTCACTTGTGTGATTGCGCTACAAACTGCAATTGTCGCCAAAACGATCAAAATTGAAGTCTTTGTAGTTGCCATATTGTTTTTGGTTGGTTTGTTATGAAATAAGTGTTTGTAAATGCTCTACTTATAGCTTGTTATTTCCATGTAACTTGTGATGTTTGTAAATGGGATTCATTCACTTATGTCAACGATATAACTTGTGAGACCTTATACTTTTACCTCAATCTATGGCAATTATATTTAATTTGTTCTCAATGATTCAAGGTATTAATTTTATTTTTTTTTAAAAGGTTTAAAATCATTTGCAATACATATAGGTAGGTTGCTAGCTAAAGTTGTATCTTGAAAAACAAATTTTTGTTTCTGTAGTTTATTTTGTATGCATGGTTTGCTTTTAAGTCTGGTTTTTACAATGGATTTATTGTAATTAACTTATAAAAATACTTAAAAGCTAGTTATGAATATCTACAAGTTTATGAATACCAAATTAGTGCTACTTGCATGTTAAAAGAATAAGAGAATAGTAATTACAAATAAGTCTTTAAAAAGAAAAGACGACCATATTGAGTACAACTTCATGTAGCTTAGAATCAAGTAAAGTGTATGTTATTTTTTCCTTGAGTACAACTCAATCGCTTGAATGTAACATGAGCAACAATTATAATTAATTGGTTATCCAATACAATCATTGCCTCCATTTATGGTTACTTAATTGTGGGTTTATTGAAAAACAGATGATGTCATGTAATTAATATGCGTATCTAAAAGTTATAGATATTATTGTTATTTATATCCAAATCTTATCAGTGGGTTGAAACCAGATTTCATAGCGTTTTATAGTTGACATCGAATTTGAATCATGTGATACAAAAACTCATGAAATTTTTATTGACACAAATAAATCGTGCCATGTTTATGAATATTAATTTCACACGGTGATTACTTTATTACTTAACAAGACTAGAAACCTTTTGTTCAAACAAGTAGAAATTGGTAATGATCTTGTTATTTTCTATATAAAGTCGTAAACCACCATTTAGCGATCTCAATGAGTATCCGAATTGACCCTTAATCGACAAGTTCATCTTCTTTCGAAGATGCTGAATGACCAAATGATGCAGTGTACAAAGAAACAAAACACACATTAAATCTATTGATTCATAGAATATCATGTTAATCTCTTCCAATACACGTTGATCCAAAGAATATCGCGTTTATGATCGATTCAATTCAGTTGATAAACACAACTTAAGAGAAAATTTAATTTTCATAAAAATGCCAACCAACCCTTCCATGACCACCAACAAACTCTAAATAAGAACTGGATTTTCGAATGGGTCTAAAAAGAACTACGGGCCAAACACAAGTTTAAAAAACTAAAAAAAAAAACATAAAAATACTCATAATTTCTTCCGGAAAGCGTTTTTGGACCTCAAAAGTAGGTAAGCCGCCTACGACGCTTGAGACTTTGTGCTCATCGCTCCAAGCTTCGATTCGACAGGTCATAGGCCTAAAACGGATCCTTATAGCTCAAGTTATGACCATTTTCGTGAAGCTCCTTTAATGATCAGATTATGAATCGCTAAAAACATAAGGGCCCGATCCTCCACAATAAGACTCATGTCACCAAATGAATTGATTCCTTGTTTGATACACGTAGTGCTCATCAGTCCTGTTGCAATTGGTTAAAGTCGACAAGAAAAAGACATCAACACAAAACTATCAAAACTACGAGACCCTACCGAGTAACACATAGAGATAATACAACAAGGTTCAATGGAACGACTCCTTCAACGTTAACAGCCTTTGCCGACTTAATACTTTTTTCGATATTTACTGTATAAGTCATAAACGAAAAACCTATAAATTAGTCAAAATTTAAAATTTGGGAACAAGTTTTATATATAGAAACAAAATTATGATCCTGTTATTTTAGGTGCTGCTACCAGTATATATTTTTTGTCGTTACTTAATTAATTAACGATTTTACTTGTAAAAAAGTAATGAAATAAATGATAAAAGCTGCTAACCTCTAGCTTAGTCCCCAAGTCCAGCACACATCTATTGTCTTTCATGAGCTTTGTTTTGTGCCACACCATTTAGTTTGCGGTAAAGCTTATCCAACTCATGTTTTACTTACTACAAATCGTGCTATGCTAACCACATAAACTCGACATCCATTTGGACACCAACGTGGCTTGAATACGCCCAAAATTTACCCTCTTTGATTATATATACTTTTCATTGTCACACTTTTTTCTGTATCCACAATCTTCTCTTTTCCAAATTAACGCTTTAATCATTTCTTGTGTCGGTAAATCTTGTAATTAACCATGTTAGAAGGCAAAGCGGTGATAGGGGAGACCGATATGCTTCAAACCATGCAAGATGATGCACTTCAACTCGCAGCTAAAGCACTTGATTTCTTTGATGTAACTGAAGCCACTGAGATAGCACGAGTCATGAAACAGGTATGAGATCAATAGATCAGGCACAGTTCTTTCTTTTTTCTTTTTTTTTTTCTGAAAATGATTTGAATGTTGATTGCAGGAATTTGACAGGGTGCATGGAGGTGGTTGGCAGTGTATTGTAGGGACTGATTTTGGTTCATTTGTGACTCATTGTTATGGATCTTTTATTCATTTTTCGATTGGGAGTCTTGCGATTTTGTTGTTTAGAGGATCAGCAGCTCCAGAGATTGATGAATTTTCGAGTTTGGAGGGTGTAAAAGCATGATCACATCATTTAACCATTTTACTACATTTTAGTGTTCGTTTAATTTTTTGTAACAAGTTCCTTTACATGTTTAAATTAAGAAGGAAAGATAACATATTGCCTCTGTTCACTTTTATTTTATTAGGGAGTATAACAATTGGTAGGTGTTGAATTCAAACTCAAATGTTAATTGGCAAATTTGTGGGTGTTGGTTTTAAAAATCAAACAAATTTTGTTGATAACAAGCCTTTCATGAACCACACATCAATTTATCCACACATTGTCATGCCTTCTTTATCTTATTCCGCTGAAAACATACAAAATGTAATAACAAATATCAGCTATTTCGAATTCACTTATTCGATTAACACAAAACTTGGATCTCTGTTGGAGCTTCTCAAGCCTTCACCACTAATAACAGTTCACAACCACTGTTTCACATATATACATACAAAACATCATCATGTTTCAGAACTCGAAATCATCTTGATTAGGTTTTGGTGAGGTCAGTAAAGCCATATAAAACCTTAGCCTATATTCCCCAAATGAAGAGCATCTCGACAAAGGTCTCCTTGGCCTAATAAACGACAATGAAGTCAGAGTAAGCCTATTTTTATACCTTCTCCAAGCCAACTGAATCGCAACGGCTGCCCAAGTCCTCCAGCCTGGGGAATAATATCTCGCACTCATTTTCACTTTTTTGTTAACAAATGTATACCTAAAATGTTGAGTAACGTACTTCACATCTTCACCATCTAGCCCGAAAACTTCCGTGGTCTCGAGAGTGACTAGTGTTGAGGATGATGGTGGTAATCTTTCAATAAAAGGTCTCTTTAAACACCACGACAAGAGCTCATCCCCACTAAAGTTTCCCGGCCCTAACATGCAGCAACTCTTGACACCATCGCGTAGAACTTGGCTACTTTTAAGGTGCCCTCGTACTATAAATAACATTTGTTGTACAGGATCTCCTTCTCTAGTAATCTATTATAATTGAACAATTAATCGATTCATTTGTCATATGCAAGAAATTGGACTTTGGAGGTATGAAAGGTTAAAAATTAGATTGAACTCACAGTTTCTCCTTTGGTGAAAATAAGGGGCTTAACACGGTCACATATGTTCTCAAGGGCTAAACTGTCCATATGTTGAAATAAGGGTACCTGAGTTATACATTTCACACGCCAAGATTTCAGTTTCAAAACGCATATTTAGTTTCAGTCTTACACCCTCAAAGTTCACTTTTTACATTTCTGCCCCATTTTATAAAATTCTTGTCATTCAAGTAAAATTTGTGTTTTAACTTGTGGGATTCTTAAGTTCATATTAGTGAATATAATGTACCTGTCGAACCAAATCCAAACAGAGATGGTATTTGATGTCTCTTCGAAGACCCTCAGGCAAGTTAGAAATCATATGACACTCATCCACTCCACGCATTGCTGCCCAACTTTGTCGCTCGTAGTTTCTAACTCTTTGTCGAAGTCCATGAGGAAGGCGTTTCTTACTCATCCACCACTCCATGTTTCTCATCTTCAACTGCATCGCTTGTTTCTTCGATGTTGTTGCATGCAAAAACACCTGCATATATATGTACACTTTGACTTCGGTAAAAACTTATTTGGGTATTTCAACTCGAGTCTACAAATCGATATCGTACCTTAATATTTCCAATCAACATGGTGACTAAAAGGAGCCCAAGGGTAATAACGATGATCATGAAAAGCACTTCTAACCAATCTGTTGTGCTATCCAAGTTACCAAACGTACTGTTGCACTTTTCCAAAACTTATGGATCATAATTCACATCAAACAAATGAAACATGCAAAAATAATAGTAACAGGGTTTATCAAGTATGAGCACCTAAATTGCATGTTGCTAAGACAATTCTTTACAAAAATATTTACAATTTTAACCTCTTAACTTTTTAACTTCTATATACTTTTTTATGCAAGAGTAGCTGCAACTAAGTTTAGGTGCTACTAGAAGCAGGCATCATTTTCCCGTAGTAAAATGACCTGATAAGAATTACTCTGCAGTACCTGAGATTCATAAGACCCCAAAATATGGGAAGTAGCATCTTCTCCAATCGATTCTCATTGGTAACGAGTTGAACGGTCCATTTAAGAGCCCCATAGCTGTTGGTATCTTGTAGACAAGTAGACCTTGCGCTTTTGTTTTCGCCCCATAACAGTCTCGAATGGCCTCTCACTACTTCTTTCGTTCCATAATACATGAACTCTTCACATGCCAATATTCGCGATTTGCATCCATTTGTTTCCATACATTTCTCCTTCAAGCATTTTGTAGTCCTTTGTGCTCCTAACAAGTACCAACATGCCCCCACCGCCTACATTGTTTGCACATCGAAACAAAATCGGGATCACCCTATGACCTGATCTTGCTAATATATCTGAACTTAAAAGATGTCTAGCAATTAATTAATTTGAAAAGATGTTACATGTGATGCGACGAAGTAGGCAACCAAGTTTAGAACAATTCCCCACCAAACGGTACCAAAAACGTAGCCAGATAAACTTTGCATTCGCCTTAAGACGCGAATAAAGTGATAAATCTTCGGTAGGAATTGGAAGAGAAACATGATTAAGAAAACCGTCATAATAAGTGTGGCTGAACCTTTTTGTAGCAATGCCGGAATCACTACCCATAATACAACCTGCATTTGTTAATTAAGTTATGCACTTCATTCGTCAGAATGTAAATGAACAATTATTCGAATATAAAATTTGTAAATCGATCAAACATAGCCCATAGGAATTGATGACGTAATAGGAAAAACTAGTTGTACGCATTGCCGAAATGTACATATAGAAAGTGTCATCTTTTTGGTGAAAAACGTGGTCCCTCATTAGCACTCTATATTTATTATATGTACACACGTCTGTTTCAAACTTGTTTTATGTTACAAAAGTGTCATTTTTTTTACTTTTATTTTCCGGTATATATCTAATTAAATAATAATAACTATTATTTTATTAAATATATAATTTTGGTACACAATTTTCATTGGTGAAAATCCACTTTATATGATATTTATCCCATAGATATACAAAACAAAGTGAATCAAATATACAAATCGTGACTTCCATTCAAGGTTTTGTGAATTCTTTTAGTTTTAGAAACTAATTAAACTATCAATGCAATTTAATTTCCACCAAAATTTAAGTTTTAGAAGACGAAAATAGAACCTGTGGTATCGGTAGAATAACAAATACATCAAGCGAAAACCGGTTCTTAGCCACCGCAACAAACCACCCAACCACATTAGTCAACCGATGCTGACGTGGCAACGATGATCTCCACCACCTGTTCATCTTAAACTGCAACCACATGTTCCACATGTGCAATACATCTGTCATGCACCGTAATACCGTCACGGTAACCGCAAACCACCCGTCAACAAACACACACATGCACGACTCATTTATTGACAATGTGTAGAAAAAAAGCGGGTCAATGAACAAACTCATTATACAAACTAACAAGAAAACCCGGTTCCATTCTTGAACCCATGGTGATCTCGGGTCAAGTCCACGTGGAGAGCACGTGTCATGAATGGTATTCAATTTGTACTCTTCTTGCTCTTCATCTTCTTCATCAGTTGTTATTTCGTCAGTGTAGTAATAATCATCTGAAAGTTGATGAGTTGCCATGTGTGTATTTGATTTGTTTATTTGATTTTTTTTAATGTGTTTGTGAAAGAGAGAAAATTGAAGTGGATGCATGTACAAAAGTTGTAAATTTGTAGCGATGGAAAGGTCAGCCATGTAAGATATGAATGTACTTATATACCCTTTTGGTTTTTGGTTGTTGTGTGTTTTTTATGTTTGTTTTTTTACATGATCGGTAAAAGAGGTTGATATTTGTTAAAAAAATACAAGCACATTTTAAGCCCGTGAGTTCTAAATCTGTCTAGTAATTGCCGGATTGGTTATTGCTAGATAACATGCTAAAAATAGGATATTAACATGTAGTATGTGAGAAAATAAGTGGTCTAAGTTCCCGAAGTTTTAAATTTGCAATATGCTTTTATTTGTACAAAATGGAAGTTTTTTTTATGCTTAAGTTACAATTTTCTTTTTGCATATAATAACATTGATAATGTAATAATTCAATACTACAAATTCAAATAAAATAATAAACCAAAAAGAAGGACCATGGAAATATCCATTCACTACCCTATGCATTTTGAATTTACACGTCAATAACAAGATTTCAACCTCCACGTAGGATGCCTATACACGTAGAAATCAAGGCTTCTATATACACCAAGCATGCATGTTTCCCAATTACAACAAAATAGGACCGTGGGACCCAAATCATAATGCCAACATACTTAATGACCTTCTATATTGCGAACATGATTTCATCAATAATGAAGGTCTTTTTTCTTTTTACGAAAATTGAAAATATATTAAAAAGTTTTCCTCAACGAAAGTTGAAGAGAACCACATAATACAATACTAGAACTGAACAAATCTAACCCCATTACATAATGTACTTAGAATTCCCAGCCAGATGGCCCAGATCAACCCAGATTCAAAAACCTTGAACTTACCCATATTATTTCGGGCTTGATGCTTATTTGATCTGGACTCCTGTTATGATGGGAAACAAACGGGCTAACTTGGGCTGGGCTGCATTAGTCCTTAAGCTCTATAACAATTAAATCTTTGCGTCAGTAACTCAAGTATGAATGAATTGAAGTATACTTTTCTCTTTTGGACATTAACTTCATTTCATTATCGCCGACCCTTTATTAATAATATTCCAGTTAGATTTAATTAAATTCTTGCAGAAAGCAACTATCCAAACATTTGGTTCAATTAGTTAATGGTTTGCTATTTTTTGTATATATATCTTCATTTAACTAAATATTTATAATGATATAATTCCATATAAATGACATCCGTAATTCATAAAAAGGGAAAGTAGATTAGTACGTCAAAACAAGTAATGTTACAACATGGTTAGATAGGTGAGCTTCTTCTATTTAGTTTTTATTATTCTTTTTAGTATTCTTTTCGGCCTAACTCATACGTCACTCATGTATGTAAATTCAGATGGAATTTCATTCTAAAATCAATTGTTAATTGTAGAAATAACCTATACATATTTATACAAATTTTGAATTCTTTATGTTTTTAATGTGAAACTTGAATTAATATATATACAAAGTTGAATGTTACATACTCATATGTATAAACGTATAATAAAAAAATATATATTTGTGGTTGGAAAGTGTATATGGGTTGCAAACAGTGAGACTAGCTAGAAGACAGATAATGGATAGGGTAATATGTGAGTTGGAAGATATTAGAAATCTTTTGAAGCTTTCTCATTGGTTGTTTCAAAATTTCCAATATTAACCACAAACATGTCACTTCTCAACCCCTACACATACCCCCTTCTTTTACATTCTCCATCATCACAAACAATTTAACAACATTTGCATCTTCATCTAATCAACCACCACAGACAACCACTATCAATGGCTGCAGCTACTAGCTCCACCACTGTGGTCAAAGCCACCCCATTCTTGGGTCAATCTAGATCATCTAACATCAACCCATTAAGAGATGTTGTCTCCATGCCAAGTGCCAAATACACCATGGTAATATTGACTTATTGAAAACGTAACTTTTTAAAGTGTTTAATTTTACATAGAGAACTTAAATATAATAAAGTGCGTGTTGGTTTATATTTTTCTTATCAGGGAAATGACTTGTGGTATGGACCGGACCGTGTTAAGTACTTGGGACCATTTTCGGCTCAAACCCCGTCTTACTTGAACGGTGAATTCCCCGGTGATTACGGTTGGGACACCGCTGGTTTGTCCGCTGATCCTGAGGCTTTCGCTAAGAACAGGGCTCTTGAGGTAACCATACTACCTATTTAACCGATTTATATATAAGATTTTACATGTTCATTTTAATTCAATACGTACATGTATAATAATCTTTGTAACGCTTATAATTGTGAACTATTAAATGTGAAAAATTAATCGTAAATGAAAGACAGGTAGAATCTGTAATTATGACATACAAAGTTTACAATTAATTTATGTTTTGTAGCTTTGGTTTGAATATAAGTTGCAAGGCTAAAATGTTATTTGACTTGATCATGTTCAGGTTATCCATGGGCGATGGGCCATGCTTGGTGCACTCGGGTGCATCACACCCGAGGTTCTCGGAAAATGGGTGAAGGTAGCTTTTAAGGAGCCCGTTTGGTTCAAGGCCGGAGCCCAAATCTTCTCAGAAGGTGGTCTAGACTACCTAGGGAACCCAAACCTTGTCCATGCTCAGAGTATATTGGCAGTGCTCGGGTTCCAAGTGATCCTAATGGGCCTTGTTGAGGGGTTCCGTATTAACGGGCTTGATGGGGTTGGAGATGGTAACAACCTATACCCAGGTGGTCAATACTTTGACCCATTGGGCCTTGCAGATGACCCAGTGACTTTCGCTGAGTTGAAGGTGAAGGAGATCAAGAATGGAAGGCTAGCAATGTTTTCAATGTTTGGGTTCTTCGTGCAAGCAATAGTGACAGGAAAAGGGCCATTGGAGAACCTTTTGGACCATTTGGACAACCCAGTGGCTAACAATGCATGGGTCTATGCCACCAAGTTTGTGCCTGGGTCATAGATTATGTAACCTTTCCATTGTTCTTGTAATTGCAAGTTTGGGAAGATCAAGGTGTAGATTATTATGATAATTAAATGCTATATTTTATGGTATTCACAACGTACTTTTTGATGGTGTTATTTACTTTTTCAAACTCATGGTTACACGGAGAACATTGGTATTAATTTTGATTCATTTTCTTTTAAGTGGACTATATAAAACATTAATCAAACAAAACATGTCAAGTTATACCTCAATAATGATATTTTTTTTATACAATAAAGCAAACATTATGTTTACTGCTGAGGCATCACAAATTAGAATAATGCTTAGTATGAGAAATGGCATGTGGAGGAACAATGTAAAAGAAATTGCTAGATGAAGGTCCTGTTATTAGTCGTGCTGAGACTGAGATTAATAAATTATCGTCACATCCGAGCCCAGTAACACATAGCTTACAAGACCAGCTCTGGGCAAAGGCCCGATTTTTAGGCCCAAAATCCGGTCCCTGAAGCATAATTCGTATTCACCGTCTATTTAATTTCGTAATTTTATGTTGTAAATTCTGTGATTTTGTGGTATTACTAGTTTTTGGGTTTTTCTAATTTATTTAACTTTGTTTTCCATGTAAAGAAAATAGTACAATTTTATTCTCATGAACTATTTATATATATATATATATATATTAATAAATTGTCAGCTCCTTATGCTTTAATATTATATCTGCACTATAAGAATCTTTATTGTTGAAAAACAAAATTCCAATTGAATGAACTGTTTTTCTTTCTTAGTAAGTGCTAAGTTAACTTAATACATTTATTTATATATGTTTTTGTTTTTATTTTATTCCAAAATTGAAGCAAATAAATAAACAAATGCCAGGACTATGTCACCACTAATGGCTGGTTCTAACATGAAACAAGACATGACTAAACCTATCCATTAACAATCGCAAACAGGCGAGATGACCGGACGGTAGAGCTGTAGAGGTAGAATAGTGACGTTTATGGCTATAATAATGATGAAGATTTGGGTATATAACAGCAAGTGATTAGAAGTATGTAGCTTGACAAAATTTACAAAGTAATTTCATAATTTATATATTATGAAGTAAAGCAAAAGTTATAGACAGCATAACTTTATGTATATGAAACCAAACTTCCCTAATATGTGATATCATGCGTAAATAGTTATTTGATTTAGACCTGAATCACTTACATATAACAAGTTATTTTAAAAATAAAAATAAAAAAATATATATTAATACTTGAGTCATATCCATTATTTAATTATTTTGCATATATCAATTATTTTTTACCGGATCACATTAACCTCAAAAAGTAAAACAACATTAGACGAGCGTAAATTTGTCGGAAGACATTCAAATATTGTGTGTAAATTTTAATTATGATGATAAACTGTTTTTACGAAGGTTTGTAAAATCAGTATCAAGTATTCATGGTTAGAAAATCAAATGTCAATAGTTTGACCGCTTAACCACGTTTGAGTGTTTGACCACAACAACGTTATCTTACTAACGGCCTCCAAGGCAATCAACCGACGGTTGTTGCTCCCCCTAAATATTAGTGGTGCACATATGACAAAACCATCGACAGCTAGTTTCTAGTTGCTTCTCTTTTTGTTTTATACGTTCATTTATCTTATAGATCCGTAATTATATGAATAATTATATTTATTTTTAAAAAGTTAACAATATAATTACAAATAGATAACAGACACGTGTTTGGGTTGTATCTTGTGATGGAACATATTATAAAAAACAAAAATCATATTGTGAATTATATGATTCGAAAAAGACATTTAAAAGTAAAGGTATATAACACAAAATATAGTAGATATAAAGTTTATATGTTAATTGACAACGATCAAATTCACAAAAGTTATGGTATATGAGTTATATGATTCGAAAATCATATTGTGAATTATATGATTTGAAAAGGACATTTAAAAGTAAAGGTATATAACACAAAATATAGTAGATATAACGTTTATATGTTCATTGATAACGATCAAATTCACAAAAGTTATGGTATATGAGTTATTGTTAAAAAATTGCCTTCGCAATGGAACAATTGGAACCTTAATATTCCACCAATCTTTATCTTCATCGATATCACGTACACAATTAAATTGAGCAACATCAATCATGACAAATCTTGCAATGAACGTATTTTTTGTGAATTAATAATATATTTTGAAAATAACAATCGATGGATGCAATTAAGTTGAAAGGTGATATTTATAGAAAATTCATTGGTAGGTTATATAACACATAATTTTTTTTTTGAAGCTTATCAAATTTTGTAAGTGTATTTTTTGAATTTTTATTATATATATTGTGTAATGTGATAAATTAAATTGAAATTGAATATAACTTTAAAAGTGATAAATGAAATTGAAATATATGACTTAAATTAATTGTGTAATGTTAAAATAAGACTAAGATTTGGTGCAATGTTTAAATATAAAAAAAAAAAAAAAAATCCTAAATTGTGTATGTCATCACATTTAATATATATGCTTTTATTAGAAATATGGCCTTTTTTAATCAAAAAGTTATGTTACTTTCTAAATTTAAATAGATTATTCAAAAGTCAACTAAATATTACAATAATTCAAGTTTTCATAAGAATTTTTAGCAGTCTAAAAAGAATTAGTTAATGTAAAATATAATCAATTGTATTTTTAAGTGCTTGTCAAATTAAGAGATATGATATTTAGTTTATCCAACCCTTTAAACTCTTTATTTTTATTATTATTATTATTATTATTATTGTTATTGTTAGTAATGTTTTCATTCGCTTTTCAATTTTAAATATTTTTACTTTTTTACTTATTTAGTAGTAGGTGTGTGAGATCATTATCTTTTTAAAATATAAAAGTGAAAATTGAAGTTTATTTTCTAATAAGTGTTTGGTTGTAGGAAGTAATACTAGAAATGAAATTGAAAACCAAAAAATAAAATAAACAAAAAAATATAGAACGCAAACAAAAATCGAGTCTTATGTACATGGTTCTCTTAAAAAATATTTGTGTATATTTTTCAGTTTACAACGGTTTAGGCCGTTATAAATTCGAAGTAGACTAACTTACTTAAACAATATTTCCAATAAGTAAAATTACTTGAAACTTAAATAATTAAGTTAACATATAAAGATAGAAATTACATAATCAATAATATTTGATTTTAATAAAACGAATTTTGTTGAACTTATCATAATTAGTTACTCTATTTAATGTTTAATACCTAATTTATTGTAACTCTAAGCTATAAAAGTTCTCGTGTCATTGTTATTAAAGCCTGATAACTCGATTCTTACTCATATTTGACCGACATAAAGTATCATATTGTGATCTGTGAAAATGACTATTTTTATGAAACGATGTACGTGTGTATAGTGGAGACATAGAATCATTATCCATGTTTAACCATAACTACCGGTGGTTGTTTTGTTAGGATTTGGTAGGAAAAGTAAGCTTTGATTGTAACCTTAACAAGAGAGGGGTCTAGAAGTCAAATGTCAAAGTTTGACCAAATCATATGTGCATGAGTAGATAGCCACCCACACAACAGACAACACCAGAGTTTCCTTCTTCTGTGAGGATATTCTAACAGCCGCAAAAGCTCCAACCGACCGTTGCCTTTTCGCTCCACATATTTATGTGGGCGCATAGACACATGTCATCTATTCAAATATATAGTTGCTTTTGTTCTTAGTTTAATTTCAGAAACTAATTAAATACATAAAATATTGTTCAACTATCGTTTAGATGCTTACCAAAATTCATGGACAAAATCAAAACTAAAAATTAAAAGAAGAATAAGAGAAAAATAGAATATTACTAGCTAGACACGCATTAAAGATGAATAACATAACTAGGAAATTTTGAAAAGCCATAACAATGCAATTTTGACCTTCAAATCTTAAACAAACAAATTTGTGCTTTAGTAGTCATGTTAAAAATATATTGCTTCTATATGCAATTATGGATCCTTCTATAATGTTACAAATCCCGAATCAATCTACCATTCTTGTTATTATCGACTTTGCAAAAGGTGAGTAGCTCAACCGGTGATGGTGATAAGTGAGAGTATTTTTATTACAAATAACATGAGTTACGGATTCGATCTTGAAAATCTTTATAATTACAACCGTTAGAGTGAATTATGTATTCTCCTTACATTATAAATAAGGCAGCCGATTGTTAGATTGTGAGTCAGTGATTATCAACTTTATTGTCACAAAATTATTTTTGTAAACGTATAACAACCCATTTATTCCACATAGTAGTGGGGACGAAGACACGTTTTTATATTCTTGATTTATGCGGACCACATATAACTTAAAGTTATTTTCAAACTAAAATACTATGGATATATTATATACACTTTTCTTTTCTCAAGAAACAGTCATATAAAAACCAATAAACGACTATCAAAACTAAATAAAGACAACACGTCAACAAATTGTTGTCGGTCGAAGTTACCAAAAAAAATACGTCCAATATTGGTAACTTCAATCAGCACTAAGACGGTTAACATGGAGTTTGTATGTTTGTTAGCTCATAAAGAATACATTGCTTTGTTCCATTTGCATACTTCTGAAAGTTACAACATCCAAAGTTGAATGATAAAATAAACTAAACAACATTGTTGTTATCGATTTCTATATCTTAGATATACAATGTTTTATTTCACCACCATAATAAATAAAATTGTACATCACTATGATCGATGTGTAGTTCATGACCAACACAAAAGAAGTAGTAAATAAAAAAGACAACCTATGAAACATTATCCACTATCCTAAGATTGGTCTATAAAAAGATGAACAAAAACAGGACACCGTTCTACGGAGTACGGTCGTTGAATCAATGGGCCCCGCGGTTAATCATCTCCATGTATTGATTCAACGATTCTTGTCTTTGTAATCTCATATCTTCATTAAACTTCTTAATAAACGCTTCCACTCTTCGGTTCAATTCCTCTTGTCCTAACGAAGGTTCTTTCTTCAACCTTCCTGACCCGCCAGAGCGGCTCAGTTTTGACGGAAGAGGCGGTGGTTTTCTGTCACTGTCTCTGCCACGGTTGACATCAAACGTGTCGGATTTTGTCATTCTTTCGGAATGTTGATCGATCGGTAAGTCTTCGGAGTTGCGACTTTGACGGCTGTTTCCGTGGGTCTCCCACGTGTCGGATTTTCGGAGGTGGCGAGTTAATGGCACCGACCGTCCCTCAGTTATAGTCTTCCACGTGGTTTCCAGCGTGTCTTGCCGCTTTGGTTTTGCAACTCCCAATGTTCTACCACCTGCAAAATCAGTGGTCTCTAACTGTCAATTGTATTCCAATAATCTGTATTCATATGTGGCTTTATGGACCATTAAATCTAAAACACATAAAGCTGACGTCATATACATATGGTGGGAGTGTTTTTTTTTTTTTTTCTTTTTCATTTTTTATTATTTTAATTTATTTATGAAGGTTTTTGCCTTATCTTTTCAAATTTAGTGAAGGGATGAACTTGAATATTAACCTTTGCATATTTTATTTGTCCGTTTCCTCATATTTTAATAAAGTATATGTTTTTTAACGAAAACTGAACCATAAATTAACTAGTATTATTATTCATGAAATGATAACTATACTTCTTACAATTATAATAAACAAAACGATCTTTTGTATCACTTAAAGATAAGCATCAACACAAAAGGACAAATAAAAGTTACTGTTTCTTTCTAACTCATACATATATGATATATATATATATCCTTTTTAAATGATCGCGTGTCCAAGCGTTAAATATATATTGTGCGTTATCAGTTTAAAATAAAAATGTTATTTTTTACGTTCAAACCCTCGATCACTTACGTATTAATATCTAAGATAACTAACGATTATACAAAACGTACAAGATTAGATGTATATGGCTACAAAAACCTGTTTTCTTTACAGCTTTGTTAGTGATTATAGTCATATATTTTATTTATTCTTATAACGGTTAGATTAGTTGTTAACCACTTTATTCGACACATTGCTGGTGACACCGTGTAACAACTAAATAACTTTGAGAGAGTGTTGGTGTTTACCTTCGTTGGTGGATTTCGACGGTTTACGGTGGCTGAATCTGGCGGAAGCCGGTGGTTTGTCCATCGAAAAATTAGATAAATCAACTTGCTTCGCTTTCGACGTTGACATCGATATTACCGACTTCTTATTAACCCTGCTATTTTTCTTTATTTCTTCATATGCTTTTTTTGCTATCTCCATTTCTTCATCTCTTTTTTCATCACTAATAAACTTATCATTATTACCCAAAGCCGGTTCCACAACTTCAACCAACTTCACCGGTTCCGGAACATGAACATACTTCACCGGTTCATTCACAAATGAATCACCATCATAATTTACTTCCGGTTCATGAACAAGGCCAAACTTTACCAGTTCATGAAATGGTATTTCCGGTTCATGATGTGCATGCGGTAATTCAACCGGAAGGACAACTTTGACCGGTTCAGCCGGGAGGTGGACCGGGCTCGGGAAAGTTGATATCGAGTGAGAACCTTCGATTTTGGATTGTAATCGCGAAGATGCAACGATAGTGATGATGATACAATTGATGACAACGTAAAGGTAAGGTGGTTTGAGCCATGATATTAAGGACGTCCAAATAGTTGGAAAATCAGAGGTTGCGAGATCCGTAATGATAGGTGTTAAAAGCTTTAGCATGACGGCGGTGGACATGACGGCGGTGGAAACGAAGGCGATTTTTAGAGACAAGCCCATTTGGCGGTGGTGGTGGTGGTAGTGGGTAGTGTGTGAGTGAAGATAGATATAGAAAAATCGAATTAATAGTATTATGGGAATAAATAAAAGATATATATAAATAGTTGGAGATTGGAGATGTCAATATAGTGAGTGAGATCTGGGCCGGTGGTAATTAATGTGAGGCAGTGTGGGCTTCCGCAATATGGGTTGCTTCCTAAGTATTTAACAACACTCCGTATAGGTCCCACACACATCGACCTTTCACACACCTTTTCTTTTTTTGCCTTTTTTCTTTTCTTTTTTTTTTGTAAATTCATGCATGTTTTTCAAGAAAATATGCGATTTTAGTAAAAACATAATGAAACATGATTTTTCAAGTCTTCATTTTAAATATATCATATCTGTTTTAAATATAAATATAAATATATTTAGTTAAATACAAATAATAGAGTTATATCTTCTATGTTAAAATGGTACCTTCAATAATAAAAAAAAACAAAAATAAAAATAGAAAGACAAAACAAATATGTCGATAATTATTTTTATATGGTAGAATTTTGACCTTGTTTCAAATTTTTTAAATGATTATATGTAACCTTTAAATCTAAGTTAGTGCCTTTATTTTGGGTCTTTTATAAAAATTTTCAACAACTAGAGACTTGGTCAGTATTTTAATTAGTTACAAGTTATCATTATCATAATAGTTTGTTTTCATTTAGAACAAACATGAAACTTAAAATTAATATACATGTAATGTTATTAAAAAATCAACATTAACTTTTTTAAGATGGGTCGTGCATCAAACGACCTATAAAGATTTATTAATAATGTAAAATAATATTGTGTATCATATAAAATTATCAACTGAATTTCTTAGTTAATGAATATTAAATTAATTCATTTTAAAATTCATGAATCAAACAAACAGACAAATAAAATGAAATTAAATTTTATTTCTTACTATTTTACTAACTAAACGGATAAAATGAAACCCGATTCAAATTCTACCGTACCGAACTACATTGGAGGGATAATCTCCTTCGAGCTATGGCAATTGTTATAATGATTGAGCTAAATTAGTTTTTTTATTGACAAATAATGAGTGATTTATTCTACCTTAGTCCATAGCATTTTTGGTCAATATCAAAGAATGCTTCATGCTGATCTCACGTCGACGATCATAGCTCTACAAAGGGTCAAGTTGTCATCTTAAACTCATCCATCATCTACACAAAATTTAGATATTTTGAGTGTTATGACTATTTTATTTTTTTGCTAAAACAACACTATATGTTCTTAATACTTAACAATTTTCAATAAAATACAAGACTTTGTTGGCATTAGCTTAACAAATACACGCGCTTTGTAATACTTTTACCATGTGATGTGAGTCATTTTGCATACCCTCATAGGACACCTGTCATAGAAACAAAATAAAAAACGTACGTACACCTAAACGTTGTAATTGTTAAAATTTTAACAATATTTGTCCATGTTTGAAAATTCTTCTAAAAAATAAAGTAGCTTAATTAATGGTAGGTGTTTGATTCCTCTATCACTTGTATTCTTTGTTGCCAAGTGTTATATGCTAAAGTCACCTATTCAATAAAAAAGATTTGTAACCAAATCTTAGTTTATGTCATCAATTTATTTGGGTAAACTGTTAGTTTAATTTATTAAATAATAATTGTATTATATACGTACATAACAATGCAATTATATTATAAGCTAGGCATGACGATCAAGTTGGTTGATCACCGATTAAAATAATATTAAATATATATAGTCATTTGTTCATGCATAATAATATTAATAATATATAGGAAATTAGAGAGAAAAAATCTCTATTTATTATATCAATATTTTTCTTGATCACAAACATTTAGATAACGTGAATGTTGTTCATGATGATGGCATGGCACCATTACACTTTATTTTAATGATGAATATAGATATAAAAAATAATCGATCTATATAGAATTCTTTAATTTCTAATTTAGGTCGAGTTCTTGTAAATAAACAAAATAAAATAATAATATTGGCGAAATGGTTGATATAATTAAATAACATATAACCCGTTGAAATTTCAATACGGTCTTTTGCATGTTCTCGACAGCTAGTTGGGGTGTCGCATTTATCATAAATATCTCCCACATTTAATTTATTTCTTATTATAAAAAGTACTTTATTTTATAATTTACTTGTATCGTGTAAAATTAATATATACTACCTTTTTAATATATATATATATAGCTAGCAGGGCTCAATTGCATTTAAATTGTTTAAAGTAAGTTGATATCGTTATTCTAATCGAGATCATGACTCGATCGTTGAGTATAAACTTTTAGAGAAAAGTTGTTATATTGATAATCATTAACATTCAATATTTTTTAATTTTTAATTTTAATGTGTTTATATTTTTTAATAAAAAATAATAGTAAAATTATTATAATTTTGATATGAGACTGATTGTTCTTTTAAAATATACATAAAAAATACAATTTAAATATGTGTATCATAATTTTTATAACTTTTAAGTGTAATACTATACACACTAAAAAATTTATAACATCTATCACAAAAATTAATTGTAAATCTCATATTTTTAAAAACCTTTTATTTTATATTAAAGAACATAAAATTTTAATATAATTTTTTTATAAAAAATTTAGTTAATTTTAAAATTAATATTTTTACCGTTTCTATCCTAACAAACTGCATAATTTGAACATTTCTCTAAACTTGTATCAAAATCCATTATTTTTTCTAGCTACCAGCAAAACTATTGAAAGCTACTCATATTAACTTAACGTTTAAGATAATTACAAGATTAGACAAAAACAATCGGAACCTTACTCTTATTGTGTGAGTGTGTGTGTGAAAATAGGTATGTATTTTTTAATTAGTTTCTGTGTGTGCTTCAAATAAGTTAAAACGAAATACTAGATATTTAATGCATAACAACGTGGAAGTTGTTAATATTAAACTAGCTAGTTAATTAATTATGAGAAAGTAATTAAAAACGAATGAATTAGATCTGGGAAAAACTTATTAGATTCTTATGGGAAGACAGGTGTTTGATGTGGTTTTTGATGGGAAATGTAAATTTGTAAGTCGATTACTTTTTCTTTTATACTCTATTAATATAATATTTTATAAGATTATAATATAATTAGTCGTGTATTAATCTTTTTTAGTAATATACGAAGAGTAACCATTTCTTGATGAGTGTTAAATATGGCAGTAGCATAAACACAATCGTTCCTTTCTTTATCGTATGTTGTTATAAACTATGACCGAAAAAATAATTCTATAGTCTATGATTTACAAAGTCTGTTTAAACAAAAATATCATGCTTCTTTTTCATAAAAAATAATAATATAATATAATTTATACATATAAGAAGCATGAATAAATGCATCAATGTTAAATAATGAATGTTTGAATTTATACTTTTAATCACATATAACAATCTTCTTTTCTCATATGTATAGCAACATCTTGTCATTAACTAACTCACTTTTCAAAACAGACATGATTAGACAATTAAGTTTTTTTGGACCATAATTACTTTAATTAAATACTTATATAAGACAAGTATTATAAAACATGTGATGGAAGTAAATAGTAATATTGTACTTTGCCATATTGGAAAATTGACATTTATCAAAAACTTTGCACCATAAAAATTTATCCATATATTGGAAACCTTTGGAAGTTGAGACAGTATAAGCACTTGCATGTCATAAGTCTTTACTTTTGTATAGTAGATTTATGAAGTATCATGATTAATTAATAATTAAAAATAAATAAATAGTAACATTTAAGGAAATTAAGACAATACGATACACGGTTGTTGTCGGTTGTTTCATGGCATGTGGGTTCTCCCGAATCGCACATGTGGATTTTTCCTTATTCCACGCCTACTTTAGCTCGTATTATGGTCTTTATAAACCTTTACAGCTTTGTTTGTGTAACTAGTTTTGAATTTTAAAAGTCAATTCCATTATTTAATATTTAGATTTAAAAGACATACTTGAAATAGTACAACACTGATTAATGTGAATCTAGTTTTGACCTTTAGAAGTCAAATCCACTATTTTAGTGTTTACAAAACAGCTACTTGTTAAACGTTGATTAACGAAACTACCACCAAGAAAATTAGTCAAGTCAACTCCCAAGACTACAAGCAAACTAGACATATTTGTGAAGGACCATATATATAAGAAATTTATAAAACTACCAAGGTGTCATGTTTAAGGGGTCCATTAAAACTTAAAGTCAAATTGAAGCTACGTATTAGTTTCATGAAATTTACTAACTTACGTTACATCGTTTCCAGATTTTATTAAAAACAAACTTTAATATGATGATTTCATGAAAGGGTTAGACTGTCAAATACAATAATTGGGCCTCCGGCCCAACATAAGAGAAGCTCGTAAGTAAGGTAAGTCCACTTGAACAAAGCATGTATATCATAAGATACGATTTACCAGGGATGCTTATGGTATTTAAACACAACACATGAATTAACCAACAAACTAACGACTGAATATATTAAGGGCATAATCTTTTCATTTCAAGATTCATTCACATACATGGAAAAACTAAAATGGGAAATATCGAAAAAATACATGCCGGTACAAAACAAAGAGACCATCCTCAGAAATGTAGAAGTGAAATTTATCAAAGGAAATAAACGTTGAAACCTGCATCCTCTACAGATAGTTTACAATACCCGATACAGGAAAAATATGTATTTTTTTCTTTGTGAATTACGCTTTATGGTACAACTATAACTACTGCATGATAAAGCTTACGGCTTTGAGAACATCCCTTGAGTTAATGACGAGAAATCGTAGTCTTTGGTAGACTGAGAAGGAGATGCAGATGATAGTGAAGAAGTCGTTGATGGTCTAGAAGCTCCAGAGGGCCCCATGCTGTTGAACGAAGAATTCTGCCCCATGCTTCCAGGTGGCATCATGCCATTGGTAGTTGCATTCAGGCCCATGCCGTAAAGGCTATAAGAATAGATAGCTTTGAAGTGTTAGGGGATTTTCTCTTTTATATATGCCAGGACAAAAATACACTTGAGATAGAAATATACCTGCTGGATGTTGGAACCTGAAATGAATTCCCAGCTGGATTTGCTGCTCCCATATTTCCCATCTAGTTCAGAAATGTATATTAGTATATAGAGAATATGATAAAAATAGCATACTTAAGACTCACGAGTATATTTTTAATAGGTCAAACGTATTTGCTAAAAAGTACTGTGTCAAACACGTAAGATTAAAAGTATTTTGCTAAAAACAAATGAGTCAAACGCATCAAACAGGTCGAAGGTTTACCAAAGTGTATATAAAACCTCCTAAATACTGTTCATAATATCAAATTCTTATGGAAATGAATAGCAGTTACATTCATAGTTAGGACTATATATTTGTTAGATTTTAAATCTTTAGGCAAAAAGTGTTTTTCTCAACCTATAAACCACCTTATTCACCGTGCACAAAAAAAAGAAAAGAAAAAAGAAGAATAATCCATTTTGGCCCGTTTCTGGAGTTTCTGGATTGCCCATTTGCCACCTCTACGTAAACCCAAAATACTAATAAATTTTATACCTGCTGCAAATATTTCTCTAGTTCATCTTTTCCAGGAGCTGGGATATGCATTCCTGGGACTTGAAAGCCAACATTTGGCCAGTTTTGATTGGACATATTTGTACCACCAGATACGTTCTGTTGCCCATTTACAGGAAACTTCGGTAAACCACCTGATTTAGCTGCAGCAGCCATAAGTAGGTACTGCTGCTGCGCTAGCATGGCAAGTTGCTGTTGATGAATAGCATATGGTGATGTTGTATTATTACCCTGCTAACATACAAAAAAACTAAATCAGTTCCCATTCATGGTGGCCCTCAAAGAAGAAATAAGAAGAGTGTTCACACTAAAAAACATTAATGTCATAGGTGACCATAACAGGCTGGTTTGGTAACAGGTCAAAAGATGTAAATTTTAGTACGTGCCCAAAAAAGACCGGGTTGGGTTGACTCAAAACACTTATCTTCCAAAACAAATAAGTTTCTTTTTCTAAGAAACAATTTAATTGTGAAATATCATTACGAAAGTTATATTATTTCAATAATAACCTAATTTTGATATCCGAATGATTTAGAAAGTTTTATGCTTTAAAAACAATTTGTGCGGCTTTAGACCGGTTCGACCCTTTCCTTAATGCTTAATTGCTTATGTTCTTGGTTTTCACATTTAACCCATTCGGGATAAACATAACCGGAATCGACCCATTCATAAGTGAACATGCCAAATTTGCCACCTCTACAACAAGGCACAGAAGAAAAGACATATATTTAGAAACTATACCTTCTCAAAAAGGCTCATAATATCATTTTTGACATCCTTCTGAGGCTTTTCCGATGCATTGGGTTGTGAGACAGGAGGTGAATCTTTGAATAGATCTTCTATTCCAGAAGCGGGTTTGACCTTGTTGTCAACAGGTTTTGTAACGTCTGTTGTCCCCGTGATTGGTACTTCTACAGCGGCTGCAAATACGATAAGAGGTAAGTCAGTAAGCTCATTAACATGATATGCATCCACAACTAAAAAATGTGACAAAAAGGAGTGTTGATGAATAACATATGGAAATCTATCATTAGGGACAGACTCCGGAATATTAAATTTCTATAGTTTTGATAGACATTTAAAGTGGAGAAACGAGTCGTGATGATGACAACAGAGAGCCGTGAGAACTCGTATATCTAAGGGAACTATAGACATACATTGAAATCCTGCCCACAGATCATCTGTAGAAGCTGTTTCTGGAACTTTCTCAGTAGGACCATCATCCATTGAAAGCATGTCAAAAAGATCAGTAGCAAAATCAACTTTAGGAGGAGAGACAGTTTCAGAAACCTCTGTTGCCAACTCAACAGCAGGAGCTACTGGTTCAGCTTTCTGTATCACCTGTTGAGTTGAAATACATTTATGAACTTTCTTGATATAGAAGATACAAAACAAACACATAATGAACCCAATATATTAATTAACTTGCCTAAAATAGATGAGATGACAAGCACACACATGAATCTAAGCAATATATATATAGCAAAGGGAAGTGCTGAAAATCCCTTTGATATCATAGAAGCATGTCGCAATAACGAAATTAGCCGTTGAAAGTTCTATCGACATTAGAAAATGGTACCAAAGCTTCCAACTTACATTTAAGTCAATAACCGAACTTTTCATTTTCTAATAATAAGCAACAAAAGGGAAATGCAAATTCTATTCAAACATACCTATAGGCTTCAGCATTTAATCTCAACAAAGGAGGCTGCCCTAGGTTGTCAAAACTTTTTCTAGACTATATAGATATGTCAACATCCACCATCTCAAATGACGATATAACTGCGTATTAAATCATGTGAAATGCTACTTTCTAAAATGCAAACGAATAATTTGAACACAAGAGCTTTTTGTCGTGGGTTTATGGACTTATGGTAAATTTAAAGCTTACACTTGCATTCTTGCCTAAGCATTTAATCCAAGTCCAGGAGTAAACACAATAACTTGTGAGTTGTGAGCAAATAAAATTCAGAGGTTAACCATAGAAACACTATTACCCTTTTAAGAACATTCTTTGAATGTATGTCCCCAACCAACTCTCCTGATGAATAAAAAAGTCTAGAGGGGGCACTTTTGACCCATTTACTTATGAATGGGACAACTTAGGTTCTGTCTTATCACTCTAATCTCAAACGGGTCAAATAAAAAAATAAAAAACATTAGCTATAAGGAGAACAGGTCAAATGGGTTGATCAGGTATGTAATTCTATATTCAGTGCGTACACTCCCGTAAATTGTTTTACTCAAATTACTATTATTTTATTTTATTATTGCTGCTATTGTTATTATTAACATTATTCACGCATTGAATTAAATATTCATAATAAATTCTAAGAAGTAGACGAATTAGTGTTGGCTAGTCAACTAAACCCAGCCAGCCAGCGACATAGCTCCATATCGACCCAAACTAAAAATGACATGTTCAACCCAAACCATTAAGCAACCCAGGGTCCTGCTCCTGCCCAAACACTTCCATGTTGCCACCTCTATTCAAGTGACAAACAATGCTGCTATGGTAAAATAGAAAGCCAGGGAGTAGTAAAATGATAACAACTTGACATACAGGTTCAGGTCCTTTTGGAGGCACACGAAGATTAATTCTAGCAACGGGTGTGCTGCTCTTTGTATTATGTGCTTGATAGTTCTTCCTTTCACCCGCAGGACTCTCAGCAGGTCTCTGCCACTGCACGGGAACCTTTTCTTCTTGCAATGCAGGAGGTGAAATTGGTATACCATCTTTAGCAACCCATCTTTTATCTTCATACCTTATAACATACAAAGCAGATTAGGACTTCACAACATAGACAATGAAAATAAAGAGGCATCATGTTATATCATTTAAGTATCAAAAGAGTACATACTTGGCCCGAATAAAATTTTCAATGCCAACTCTATCATAATTTGGTGGCAGCTGTGCTTCCCAATAACTATTTGACCTTTCATTTCCCATAGCTAACATAAGGAGAAACCAATCATATAAAAACATAATTTCAAATTTTCATATATATATTCTTGAAGACAGGAAATAGGAAGAACATCTGTCTTACATTGGATAAACGCGACCTGCTCAGGAAGCCAGGTGTCCAGTGTAGCTGATCTTACCTGGGGAGGGGTGCACCAATAAATAATGAGAAAACAAATCTTGGTTCTGCTAATAGGCAATTTGATCTTCGACAATTGAACACACTTAGAGTAGTGACAACACAAAGGCCTATAATTAATAAACACAAGCTGGACGAGGCACAGAAGCTGAGCCAATAGCTTAGTGATACCATAGACTCCTATCGGAGTCAAGGGATGAAATTTTGATCATAATGGTAGCTCCTTTCTGAACTAGGAAATGACAGATATACACAACTGGGTTGCAGCAAACAACTTGCGACATTTGAAGCAATGATACTACAACAACAACAACAACAACAAAAATACCCAATCCCGCCATTGGCGGGGTATGGGTTCCCGAAGGACCTCCGGCTAACATGAATATATATAAGAATGCAAATGGATATGAGTAAGTATAAATACATGTATGTAATATACAAAACTATGGATATATGTATAAATAATATAATATCTAACATGTATACATGTATAAATAATACAAATACATATACAAAAAAGCTAGACATAAATAAATACATGTATCTATAACACGGGACTATAGATCTATGGGGTGTATGACTGTTATAGAACTATAAATATAAATATAATATATAATATAAAGTATAAATATTATAAAATAAATATAACTAAGCAAATAAATATAAACTAGCAGACACCCACGCAAAGAAGCGGAGTACTTATTCCTATTAGTGATCATATGAACATGTATTTCAAATTTACACTTGTTTATATATGAACTAAATTGCATTTCATTTAATATACAATTATATCTTAAATATCTATGTCGTTTCCAAAATTAGGTAAGGGTAGATTAGTCTATTTCGTTGAAGATAGGAGTATTTGTGTCATTTTCATTCTTTAAACATTTAACTTATTGAAGAAAAAGGTTAAACCCTTTATAAGGGTGTAAGATAAATACATGTGTTTATTGTACAAAAACTATAAATATGTGTATGCGTGATATAAATATAAATACAATATAGATATGGATAAAATATAAATATATTCACATAAGTAAATATATATAACTAAATATCATGATAGTGGGTTACTGCCTAGAAACACTAGAAGACCCAAGGTCGCATAGAAACACTAAGCGCCATACTCATCTACCCTAATTCTAAGTCTCCATGCATTCATATCGGAGGTCATGTCCTCGGCCAAGAGCAACTCCTTCAAGTCGACTTTCAGTCTATCCTCCCATCGAAGTTTTGGTCTACCCCTCGGCCACGAGCTATCAACTGTGATGGTTCTCACTCTTCTAACTGGCGTTGTTGGTGGCCTCCTTCTGACATGTCCGAACCATCTTAGGTGTCTTTCTCTCAGCTTGTCGGATATTTCGTCACTTCTAGCTTCTCCCTAAAAACTCCGTTTGGTATCCTGTCTAACATGGTTTTACCACAAGTCCATCTTAGCATCCTAATCTTTGCCACTTCCATCCTACTAGCTTGGGCCTTAGTCATCGGCCAACACCCTGATCCGTATAACATAGTTGGTCTAGTTGTCACCCTATAAAATCTTCCTTTCAACTTCAGAGGGACTTTCGCGTCGCACAAGACTCCTATAACCGTCCTCCACTACAACCATCCTACTCTTATACGATGGCTCACGTCCTCGTCTATCCTTCTGATTTGTGTAGCACGGATTCCAAATATCTAAAAGACTCCTTTTAGTGTAGAATCTGTTCCTCAACACAAATTTCTTGTCTATAATCCTATCACTACACCTATTTACATGGACTACATTTTCAATTAGTCGTGTCGCTAACATAACTCCTACTCTGTTTTGCGCAGTCCTAGATTCCGAGAACCAAAGTTATTCCTGTTTTCTTCTTTGGTACCGGCCCCCTTCCATTTGGTCTCTTGGAAGCACGCGATGTCTACTTTTCGCTTAGTCAACAAATTGATCAATTCTATAAGTTTTCCGGTCAACATTCCTACATTCCAACTACGAACTCTAACTCTAATAGATTTCACTATTCTATTATTTCTCCTAGACCTCCTACGCCCGCCCACCTCTGAACTGTTGGAGACTTTTAATTTATCACTACATATTACTAATTTACTATATCAGAGACTACTACTTATTTGCTTGCTGTTTTTTTTATCATACTTTGCAATCATAATTCTATATCTTGATACATGCTCACTACAACCCTGCAATATTGCTAGCCTATTGTACCATCAAAGATAAAGCTTCTGCAAGCCTGAACATATGCACGCAGTAATCATATTGAGGTAAAAAGCAAGTCCTGGGCCCGGGTAGATGTATACTACTCTACTACATTATGAGAAAGCTATGAAACTTTTCTATGCAATCTATTATAAACTAAACACTGACATGGCACATATTATGTGTCCTAACCTTCATAAGCGGGATCAAAATTCCAAACCTACCATTCAGCAGGCATCACTCATGAATATTCTACTCTCTCTACGCACTCAACTATCCCTTCTCATACCTTCATGTTCTCTTACTTTATATCTGTTATTTAACAAAAACTAACTCGGTACTGCTCTTTGTCACGCTGTTAAATTAAAATTAAAAAATCTTGAAATGATCGGAAGTTTTTTCTACAACCACTTTCACATACAATACTAGTTGGAGAATAAAGGTTTAGAAGTAATCAAATTATTACCTTTGATATGTGCACCCCGAGGCTTCTGTGGATACCAGAACATTGCATGCATATAAAGATGCCTAGGTTCACACTAGCCCATCGAGGACCTCTGCCATGAAAAGGTCAGTATCATCAGTTGATGTACAGATATAGCTAACTAATATTATATTTTAATTAATAAACATAAGTGCATCACATACTTGGTTTTGCAATCAGCGCACTCCCTATTCTCCGGCAATTTAAGAAGTCCTTCTAGTATCTGGAAACAGATATCACATAAAATCAGTTGATGTGCAGCAAAAAGGAGGAGAAAAACAAAAGAAACATTTAGCATAAAAAACCAGGTCCAAACACTTGCACAACCTCAACTATAGAATACCGACATTTGGAAAAAAAATAGGAAATCATTTTGTATCGCTTTGAACATTTGTATATGCAGATAGTTTAACTTTTAAACCTACGACACTCAATCTTAATGACCAAATCAACCAAAGGATGATGGCTTGTTTTATATGGCTTCTATCTTAACTATTCAGTTATCTCATTTTGGTAGCATTAACATCTAATAGTAACGGAGTTCATCTAATAACTCATAACAATCGTTTCTTCCGATTCAAGACAACTTCTTGCACTACTTTGCAAGTAAAGACGACCTTGAAAGAAGATTGTCTAAGAGATAGACCAACTAATTAGAGCCTAGAGGGATAAACAGTTCCTAGAAAACAAATATATGAAGATGTGGATTCCTATCTAAATTAAAAACTTGTCATCAAATTAATAGACCATACTACTCTAGTCTGCTTCTTAATCCACCCTTACCTTATTGAACAAATGTGAATAAATTGAGCATTTAATGATATTACAAGTTTAGGTTCATGGTCATAGCATTAGCAGCTAAATGATAAAAAGTACTTTTGGTAAAAAAAATTACATGACTACAAATTAACATCATCCTCCCTATCCATGACATAATCGTAACGATCAATTTTCAGATAAACTTATTATCTACTCTACCTTATACATAATACGAACAAGTTACTCAACATGCTGATTTTAACTACCTACTATTTTACTAAATATATCATCTAACGCGACAACTGAAAAAATATTAATAATAATAGGAAAAATCAGATCTCTGTAATACAGTAACTAGAAAAATAACCTCAATCTAATTACTAAACACAACAAATTTCACTCAACTTCATTAAAGTAGATTGAAACCAGATCAGCTAGATTAAACTATAGTAAATAGTACTAATGAATCGCGAAATCAGACAATTAACCTAAAAATCGCGCAAAAGTAAATACAGATCAAGTGGCAGAAGATGGAGAACGGACCTTTCTGTGCCTAGCATTAAGCTCCTTGGAGACGCCCGCCTTCTCGTTCATTTTTCCGATTAATTTAATATATATAGATATAGATATAGATATAGATATAGATATAGATAAATATAGATATACACCTCAATTTCAATCCACGTTGGGATCTATTCGTTTAAATCCCTCCGATGATGAAAATAATTTGGATCACCGGAGACGACGAAAGTGACAGATCGGTAGTTGCTTTGATATTTTTGCTGTTCTTTTTCGTCTACCGATTGGGTCCGCGTTTTTTTTAATTCTGTTCCTGATTGATTGAGCTAAAGAAATTGCAAAGATAAAATGAATAGAATAGAAATATAAATATAAATATAAATATTTAAATATATAATTTATTAGTGTTTGTTAGAAATTGGTATTTTAAGTTTAGAATTTAATTTAATTACATGTCAAATCAGAAGGAATTTATTTAATAACTTTTAATTTAACCATGTAATTATAACACATGTTATACAAACACTCTATGAGAAAGTAATTGAAGGTGATATTAGATGGAGACTTGCATTTAAACGGATTACATTAATTAAATTTTAAAGAATATCCTCATGATGTATTTAAATTTAAATATATAGATATTGTCTTAAATATTTGAAGAAAAAATTACGTGTTAAAGATAAAGAAAATGTTGACATGAAAAATACTGTTATCAAAGAAAATGGTATAAATTGACAAATTATCTAATCTAATGGATATTTTTGGTGCTCTAATGTGCCAAGATAGAATGTACTCATGGCCTCATGGGTGTACCCAGAGCAAATAAGTGGGTCAAAGTTTGTCAACAATGATCCACCCTTTTTGGCATGAAGAACACTCTCATTTCTTAAGAAACTATAAGCTCACAATATGTTACATGTAAACCGATACATTTGTTCTGATTCTAGCAACTAATCGTGTTGTTTTGCAACGAATTATATAATTATGTACATCGATAACTTTGACAGTAAAAGAGTTATGAATAATGATGTCTATATATATTTATATAAAATAAAAATAGCTCAATCAACATCCTTAACCTCAGCTTCAACATCAATAACAGCTCTAGATGGAGCCTTCCCTGCAGAAAGATATTAAGTAACACATAAATGATAAAACTCGCATCATCAAAAACAACTTTTGTAAATGAGCGTTTATTGATGCAAACCAGTGTACCTTTCTTCGTTTGTGAAAACAAGTCGTTGAATGCTCCATCAAATGTTGTTGATTCCTTTGAGGATCTTGCAGGGTCCCTTACAAACTCATCACCCACCACTGAAATCGAATATAGTCGTTCAGTTATAACAAATGATCACTCAAGAATCAACATTATGCCATGAACAGTGATAGCATAATAGTTATCCAAGAATTATGAAAACTGTCATGTAAAATAATTCTGAACTAATCATCACACTTAATTCAGATACTAATATCCTGGTTATTTTGATGTGAGTTCGAACAAGTAAGATTATGGAACGAAGATACAATCAATGCACTTATTGGGGAAAGTGTTTCAGCATTAGTCAAACACATATATTAAACTACATGTCAAGTCAAACCTTGTACAAAAGTTTACTCGAGCATACAAAAAGGGTAAGCACGCTCATATCGAATAAATAAGTACAATGCTCAAGACTTTTACCTGAAAAGGGCTGATTACAATAAGGACACAGTTGTGGCTCATCATTTAACATAGATCTGCAACAAACAATATAAGGACCAAGTTTAAAAAACAAAATTCCATACAAGCTTTAGATACAAAAAGCATTAGAATCGGATCAAGTTTCTTACTTAAAAACCTCAAATTGACTTTCACAATTCCGACACTGCACAAAATCCAAATGACGGTTACCTCAATTGTGATAATACCTTTGTAACAATCAACTACGAACAATATATAAGGCTTAATAAGCATTAGGCAACACAGAGCATCTTGCTACAATGAGACATTCAGAGCTACAAAGATAGTTGTGAACTAATCTTACTTGGATTTCGACCATATCTCGCATTGCCCACCAAATTAGAGCTCCCAAACCCACAATCGGAACAATCACCACAAAAAGCTGCCATTTAAAAGTACAAAAACGAACAGATTAGGAATAATTGAGTAGTAGAAAAAAGAAAAAAAAAAAGACACAATTCACAAGTTTGTTAACTGCAAGCACTAAGAGCACCAATTAAGCATGAACCTACAACACTACTACTTCACACTCAAAGTTTACATATGCAAAACATTGAATAACCGGTGACACTAACCAGTCCACACTCGTCTGGCCGAGTAATGGTATGCGGCAAATTCAAAACTTGCATAAATTATGTTTTTGTAATGGTTATAATGTAGATGTAGATATCAATATCTTTCTCAAGCAAAATAATAATAATTATTACCCTATTGTGAAAAATAGTAAAATGCACAGTAATTAGACACATACATACCCAAACTGAAACAATGGTATCAAGAATCCAACCAAGTTGACCAGTCAAAGATAGATAAGTCAACCCAATAGCCAAGGCAAGATTTCCCAAAATCCTTGCTATATCGTCGTCATCTTTCCCGCCGCCACCACCGCCGCCGCCGTTAAATTTAAGATTATTTAATCTTACAAGAACCACCCTCTTCTTATCGTTAGATAATAATCTATCACTAGATTCAAAACCCAATCTAAAACTATGTTGATTGTAACTACTAACGTAAAATTTCGTGGGTTTTCTTGAATTTGTGGTGTAACTGTATGAGTTTGTTTTTGGGGTTTTGTAACCTGTGAATTTTGTGAAAACTTGTGGGATTATTGTTGACAGCATCATGGTGAACATGAAAATGGGTTTATATAAGAATTTGGGGATAAATCATGGTTTATTTGAGAGAAAAGATTTGTAGGAGATAACTGTGTAAAGCCAATTACGGAGTATCTTGTCTGTGTTCCTTCTTTCTTTATTTTCCTTTTTTACAGTCAGGGGGTGTTCCTTGTTTGTTTCAGTCACCTTATTTTCTAAGTTCATTGCTTATTGTTTGAGTAGAGAAGTTAAGAGTTTAGAGCTCATTTTGAGCTCTCTCTCAAATAATTATTTAAGCTCATCAATATGGGTTATCTAAATAGTACATGTATGCTTGACAAAACTAATTAGTAATTGAAAATGGAAGATAACAATGAGACTAGGAAAAGGATACTAATGAGATCAGGTTAATTCATTTTTATGATCCTTGAAAACAAGGACATGTTAAAAGATAATAGTGAGATTAGGAAAAGGATAAAACTACTTCATTTTGTTATTCCATTAACAATTATTTAACTTGGATGATATTGTTTTATCCACACAAAAAAAAAAATATAAGTAGTAGTAGTAACTATAATAATAATTCGTTATTATTATTATTATAATTTATAATAAATAAATATAATTTTTATTATAATAATAATGGTTTTCTTTTAACTTGTAATCTAATCTAATTACTTTCTTATTTCTTTTAGGTAAAACATAAAAATGAGATTTAACTAACATTCAACCCCACATTAATTTGACACCAAGACATATAATGATTAAACACTAATAAAATAACTTGAAGAATAGCAAAATGCAATGGATGTAACATGAATGATGAACCTCACAAAGAATTTGGCAATGCAGGACAAATAAATTGATTGATCATCACAACGAACCAAATTTCAACACAATAAGTTAAAAATTATACCAAAAAAAAGAGCTCTGGTGACATATCTTATTTTTCGATCCAAACCCAATGATGATGCTTAATAACAAGTGATTCAATTAAAAACAACGGAAATATCCAGCAGTTGCATTGACACAGAGAAACCTCATTGAAACTCGAAACAAAAGAAGTATTTGTGATACGTTTTTGTTTCAATGCCATTCATTCGCTAAGTTAATGGTAAAAAAACTGTGGCAAAGTTCTGTGCAGAATGTAGCTAGTTGATGTATACTTAATCACATGTTCTATATCGATATATGCACTGAATTAATTTTTGCATATCATTGAATGTTTCAGGAATTACCATAAGGCACTCTTCATTCAACATCTGTTATACCTTAAGATTATCCAAATACAAGCCCCTCAATAAGGAATTAATCATTATTAAAATTTTAAATATGTTTGTAAGCTAAACACAATAGTTGTAGACTAATAACATCCAAAAATCGAATATTGATGCAAATTATCAATCACTCTTTCTTCTTTTCTTTCACATCAGCCACCTTGTATGGTGCAGCAGTGTATGCATACATCTGAAAGATGGCAAAAAACACCATCTCCACTATCACCAGCGCGTTTTGCAGCGCTTGTTGGATATGTGACACATCAAGCCAAAAATGATTTGATTTAATTACACCCACTGCCACGAGACCACTGAGTACAATTCCCTGTAAATAATCATACAGAAAGATCCAAGATTTATTACAAACGTTGATGAGCGTGTAAAACAAGATTTGTTACATAAGATGATAACTTTACCTGCCAAAAGCAGAAGAAGACGATCCCCTTGACACATAAGAATTTGGCAAGAGGCTTATGTGGTGCTAATTCTTTAGCAAACACATGGTAGAAAACCACAAGAGCGTATAATGCCAATGAAACGGATACATTCAAGATCATAGTGAATGTCCAGCTAAGCCAATCAGGATATATCTCAAGGAGTTGTAGAACTATCATCAAGACAGAACACACAGGGCGAATCACTACAAACTGCCATGTCCAGTACTTAAGGAGCTTCAGGTTTTGATGGTTCAAGCGAACTGAATGAGGCTGTATTCAATCATTATACATGTCAGTAATATTGTCTGTGTTTCGCTTACACTATGCACATGCCATTTATATATGCTTCCTTTCTTGCCTGACATGAAAAATTCTTGTATGAAATTGAATATAATAGTGATGCATCTAATGCGAAATTGATATGAAACAAATCGAACATATAGTCAGGACATTGATTGAAAAACTGGATTACTGGATTACTGGAACATGGAAGAAGCGTAGAAAAGTGTGCATGAGTTTTGATGTGGGAGGACCAACTAGAGGTCGAAAAATGGGCAGGTTCATTAATGGTTCAAATTGGGTATCCTTAAGAATGGGTGAATATGGGTATCTTTTAGAATGGGTGAAAAGGGGTATCTTTTAGAATGGGTGAGTATGAGTATCTCTTACAAAGGGTCGAAATGTGTATCTTTTAGAATAGGTCAAAACAAGTTGGGCTAAATCACACACAAGTCTTGTCTTTTCCTTCCCTGGACTTCACATGTAACTAAGTAATTTAAATATGATGCAAAACAATATATTACTACTACACGGCGATGATCGCAAGAAACGGTTTAGAAGGTTTTATGCATCTTGAATACAGCTTGGGTGACTTTCGACCCAGTGACCTCGTATCCATTTATTTGACCCTCGGGGAACAAATGATAGCCCAAATGACTCATTTACCCACGAAAGAGTTAAAAAGTGCAACCTTTCTGAACATCGCATGGATACGTTTGGGCGAATAGGTTTCGCCATTTTGACAAATTAGCCCCACATCCCATCATGAAGGGCTCCAAATGATTTTCCGAATTCTCTTTTATTTAGTGTTAAGGTGAAATGTGTGAGAACGAGAATTTGTCTATCTTGTGATATCTTAGTTAGAGATCAGCATATAAGGCATAGTTTTAACTTTTGAGCTTTGGCCGAACATACCAAAATTAACAGCGTTCTGTATAAAAGAGCCATAGTATGCCAAGAAAATCGTTACGAAAATATGAAACATATAAATTATCTCTAAAACATTTGTTCATCTAAGCATTTGCAACATGCTTTCATTCTATGTCAACAATAAACAAAAAAAAAGGCACAAAAGAAATTGACTTTACTTGGAAGAGAGTCATGGGAAACGAGTGATGGATTTCTCTTCCTTTGATCTCATCCGGGACTATGTTTTTGCTTATCGATATATTCAAATAAGTGTACAACAAAGCCAAGAACTTAGCCATCACCTGCATTCGACAAACAAATTTAATTATGTTCTTCAAAAAAAACTAGATGCATCATCCTTCCCTAGTATTTATAATTAAAAAAATGCAGAAGGTTTGATTCTCACCAGACCCTCGTAGCATTCTTTGATCGAATCCAACAACACGAAAAATGTCTCACTGCCACGAATATCAAGCAGTCCAACATATGAATCAATAGCATAAATTGGTGCCATACAAATAATCACTAAGATGGCCTTTTGCTCCTTGGGTCTCTTCCAATTATTAACATGATCATTAAACAACTTCAATGATAAGATAACCGTAATCGCTACAAGTGTTCCCGAACCAATCAGAGTCTCCTCTTTATGAGTCATCACTATAGTAGCTCTTCAATGCTCAAACCTGCATGAAGAATTAACACTTAATTGAGTTTAAAGGTGACCCTAATTTTCACGTTATAATAATTGAGTGTTTGTGTTGACTAGATACACTTGATAATAAGAGGAAGTGATTTGGAAACATAAGTTCAATTTTTCAAGAATTTACAGTCTGTTGATGGCTATGAATACCAAGTTAAGTAACATAGTAAGTTGAATACAATTGACTAACATATAAACTCAAACTATATAAATATATACCAGACAGATTGAAACAAGTAAATCAAGAAAGTAACCAAAGGAAAACTGGATAAATTCGTGATCTTTTTATAAAAGAAAAAAAAAAGTTATGAAATTTAGAAAGATTAAGGGGTACCTTGAAGGGAGTGCAGTTCAAAGGGTGATTGATTGAAATAGCAATCAGTGTTGTGCCTGCTTCATTTGATTTATCTGCCACGAAGTTTTCGAGGGTAGGTGGGTGGAGTAGATTAAAATCAGTATGCAAGAAAAGATATTTTATACAACAAAATATATCGATTTTGTGCCACGAGAAACATAAGCGTGACTTTTACAATGCGGGTAATACGTACGACATCGGATCATAAAAGCGCAGATCTCGATATCGGATCTATATATCCTTTTTGAATTTTGATCGTCATCCAATAATTAACTTTGGATCAGTAGTTTCGGAGATCATGATTGGGTCCCACTTTTGCATAAAATTGCATTTTTAGTTTGGTTATTAGCATTTACAAATAGTTCAATTTTGGTTAATTCGAATTTGGTTGACTCAGTTTGACTCGTAACTAAATTTGATTTGGATTCATTCAAGTATAGGATAAAATTTGGACTTACACCCACAAACACAATTCGTTCATTTTTCTTGAACTTTAAAGTTTTGTTGATCCAACAAACCTAATTTTACATTTTTTATATTTATACAACATTATATTAGCCTGTATTGTAGACATTTTAATGTTTGTCTAAATGAGCGGTCATTTATATGTACTTAATAAAAGTTATGAAATGTTAACATCAAGGATGTTATCTCCATTTGGAGAATAGGATTAGAAGGAGAATATCTTCAGGGCCGGTTCAAACTAATTTGAGACCCGGGGCGAAATTATAAAAGAAGGTGTCACCCTCATAAAAATAGGTTTAGTCTAATATACTATAAATACAAAATTTGGGGCCCATTATGATGTGAAGCCTAGGGCGGTCGCCTATCCCGCCCTCCTCGGGACCGGCCCTGAATATCTTCCACCCGTGTATGCAAACCATCCAAATATTCAAGTGAATTTGATCATAAAGTGCCTACTACATAAATGTTCGTGCTTTTCGACCAAGCTCAACCCTGCCTTAGGAAGGCTCATCAGCTCGATCCCTATCCTATATGTTAATGTCTGTGGAATCGAGAAACTCAAACTCAACAACCAAAAGTCATAATCCAATAAGCAACTTGTTAAGGGAATCTATGAGTACTCTTAGTCTTCATCTTTTTATGTATGACCTTCATATCAATCTTTATGTGACCATATATCGATTCGACAATGAATTTAACACCTCAACCAGAACTAGTCCCCACTGTGTCCAATGAGTGCCACCCTACATTCACAAATTTCAAGAACATGAACACTTTTACCGTAACTGTAGAAGCTAGGTTGTTGAAGAGTAGCCTTCATATTAGACGTTGCAATTTCCCCATTAGACTTATGAATGGGTCGATTCAGGTTACAATATTCTATGGGGGTGTTTGGCTAAGCTTTTCAAATTGAGTTTAACTTGTAAGAAACGCCTCAAAAATTAGGCTTCAGCTTTTTAGCTTTTTACTCTTTAAAAAGCTTATAAGTACTACAAATAAGCTCCCCCAAACACCCTTTATCAGTTTTTTTAGCTATAAGCTAACACAAAAAACTAATAAGCCCTTCAAGTAAGCTTCTGTGAACACCCATACATAACATTTCAAACAAATAAAATTAGTAAATACTAGCTTAAAAAGATATGGATGAGATGGGTCAAAAGTTGCCCAAAGTGTATTTTTTATGTATAAAACCTCCCAAATAATTTTTATACCAATTATTTCAATGAACTAAAAATATTTCGACTCACCAAAATAGGACCCACAGGCCATTTCCACTTGAACCCGTTTTCCTGTCACCCTCCCTCCCTTTTTACCTCTAATAAAGATAGGTAACCCATCTATATTTGCAATTTCAAGATTTTTTAATTATGAAAAAAAGATGATGAGTGAAGTGAGAACCTGAAAGAAGACATAGAAAGGCTCCCTTAACAGTCCATCACACGAGAGCTCACTTGTGCTGCCATCTATGAACGTCCCATCCGCAAAGATCACCTCTGACGCATAGCCAGCCGATAAACCTGCAATCGGCTTAGTATAAGAGCTTATGGGAGAGCTTCTTTGCACAGCCTCACAGAAAGCAAGTAGCTTTTCACAGTTCCAAGATGTACAGCCTGTAAAACCATACCAAAATATTCAATTTCTTCCTCTATAATACAGCAGTCACCTTTTTTATGGATCAGTGGATGTGATAAATGATTTGATCCATATAGCAAACCTGTACTATGTCATGATGTGGTACTCGAGGAAGTGGCTGCACTTTGTAACCTTTTGTTGACATAACTTCAGCAATCAGTAAGCCTCCCTTGTGACAACGAAACAAAAGAACTGTTAATGAATTAGAAAAAAAAAATCAACCTGAGGGTATTTCCGTTTTGTATTGAATACCTTTATTGCTTCCCCGACCATTTGAGGTGAGAGGTACAACCCTTGAAAAACTGTTCGCATAATGTGACCAGGAGTCGAGCCACAATCAACCCCAAGATCTGGTGCAGAAAGACGAGCTGCTGCAGCCCTTACCCATTTTTCTTTCCCTGCAACATACCCACCACATGGCACAATTGTTCCACCTGGATTTTAAATCAAACTTCCTGCAATAAGATCTGCCCCCTGTTTATTCGTTATCACCAAAACTGATTTGTTTCCAACAAACAAAATAAAAGGATAATGTACCACCATTGGAGGTTCAACGGCTTCCGTGAATTCACCGTAGCTATTATCCATCATAACCTTACAATTTGGATTTTGCGTCTACAATACCATTATTTTGTCACGAAACATGCGGTAAAGTAAAATAGAAGAACAGTGTAAGAGCAAATTACAAACCTTGATAATTTGTATTGCCCTTGATATTTCATTCACACTTAAACTTTTACGCCAAGAATACCCGCATGATCTTTGAATAAGGTGACATTTTGTTTGAGGTTTTAAAGCAACCTCAAGAGCAACCCAATCAAGACCCCCATCATCTGCAAGCTGAAACTAGGTATGCATGAGAATTTGCAGTTACATTGGAAATTAAGGTAGAAAATGGGCAGGTAAGGGCTGAAGACATGTTTGTCTTTTAGTACCAGTCAAAACAGGTTGGGTTGACCTGTTACACATTTGTCCAGAAAACTTCTTTTTCTCATAAGTAATTAGTTATTGACTACATATATATAGTATTCATTAATGATCTATTTTCCTTGGAATAAAATGATTTATGCATTAAAAATGCTCTGTGGGGCGACTTCAACCTATTTGGCTCGTTTCCAGTTTAAGCTAACTTTATTTTACTTGTTTGACCAGTTCATAAGTAAATATATTGAAGGCTCGAAGCAAAGGTAAGGAACAACTTACTGCAACTTCTCAATACTTGATTCCAAAATCTTTGAGGGAACCAAATCCATGCCCATCCCTAATTTCTATAACTTCCTCCAGAGTATCATAAGGAGCACCAGCAACTGCCAAAAGCTGGTAAACGAATCAATTGTTACAAACTCATAATGAGAAAATGCACAAAAAGATAGGAACCCCTATAACAAATAAATTTAAGAAAATGAAGTGTGACCTCATCACCTGGCCTCAAGAAAGAGAAAATGTCACAGGTAATAGCATGAGTTCCTTAAAAAAAAAACTGAATTGAAGCATATCAAGTAAATTGGGCATGTACAAAAAATGGTAGGAAATACACATCAATTGTTATTATTATTAAGTATGGTGAACCTGTGAACGGGCAATTGCAGATTCAGCACCTTTTATTTCTGCAAAAGCTTGGTCAAGAGCTTCTCTCCCACCGGCTTCTTCATGGCCATAGCCAGTGCAACCACCAAAGTGCTAAATCAGTAAACCAGAGAAAATGTTTTAAGAAGCCCCATGCAACTTAGTCATAATTGGGCAAATATTTTTTATCTAAAGATAATTAAGTCATATATGAGATCCGACCCGAGCATTCTGAAATGCTTTGAGAACTCTAGATGTATTACGTGCAACAAGATTATCAACCGCCCTGAATTCTGGATACAATGTATCAACTGCAGTTTCAACCTGAATCGAAAAAAACAAGAAGCCCAAATTTACAACAAATATGTACTTGGCTCAGTTGACAATTAATAATGATGTGTAATATATTAACACATATTCATACATATATATCTAAAGATATTAGTACATTTTTACACATATTTAAACAGTATTACCAATTTCACATTTTCAATAATTTCATATTAAACTGTTGTAACAATATTTCATACAACTAAATAATTAAACTCTAAAGACAGGTTATAAATTCAACTTGTTACAGTCTACGATTAAAGTATCAAATTAGCAAAATACAAAAATAGAAAGACGAACCTCTGGAACGAACAAAGGGGCAAAACGTTGTTGTTGCTGGTGATTAGTAGGTATGGAGATTTGAGAGCTTGACTGTATTGAAACTGACGTTGTTCTGCTTGATAAATTATTATTATTATTAATCACTCTGAAGTTTAAGTTGAAGTTGTTTGGGGGTGTACGGAAGTAGGATAACATCGCCGCCATATTTCTTCGCAGTTGGTTTTATGCTTTATTCTCCTTCTCTTTTCACGAATATGAAGTGTTATGTTTTCTAATATAGATAGTTAACAAATGTCACATAAGGAAGATGACAAAAAAAGAAACTTCAACTGAAAATGTGTTTGTATATTGCTTTTTAAGGAAATGATAGCAAGAGCAATTTAGATCTTCTATTAAAACTTTTAGGTATGTATTTAAAGTTGTATTAAGATAATGATTTATGCATTTACAATTTTATCAATGAAAGGCCTAAGAACCTGTTAATAAAATAATTTTTTTTCTTAATTATTGTTGAAATATAAAACTATCACACTATTCAAACCCAACAATATAAAACTAGCGATAATATTGTGCTAATACAAACAACATCGATCATTAATGAGCTACCTAAACGAATCAAATACTTGTAGAGTGTTAAGAATCTTGCAACAAGGTGTTAACCTGTTAGATCACCCAGAGTGGAGTGACAATGGCACCAGTCATTAGTTGACCAACAGTAATACCACACATAGTGCGGCTCTTTGTCACCGACCGTCGTGCATTTTTGACGCTTCACGTTTGAAAATGTGGGGCTCAAGAGCGAATTTTTTTCTTTTTCTCTTTTTCTTTGAGTTGCTAATGAAATTTTTATTCAAAAACATAAATATGTTTTTATTGATGAAGAGTTGCAGGTCGTCGCTCAACGAAGAAAAAGCCTCTTTAAAAATGGTAAGAGAAAAACAACCCTTAAATCTTCTGTTAAGTTTTTATTTAAAAGTATATTTTTTCTTTATTTGGGTAAGCCCAAAAAATTAAAGAAATATAATCATCCTAAAATTTATGTTGAACTTTATATAAATTTATATTAACAATGTAACTTTTAAAAATATTTATGTAATTTAAAGATATTTTTGTATAATTTAATTTAAACTTTTATTTATTTAAGTGTAATTATCTTTTTGCAAAATTAAAAATAAACAGAGATAGTTAAGTCCAGGTCGCAATCGTGATCAATGCTGATTACCGATCGTCCAGACATGATGAGTCATCTCACAACTAACCATAAGAAGTGCAAGTGGTCTTGCATAAACATTGATGGGGTCTATAAGCGGGTGGTCGGTCACTTAAGAACATTTAAGAACCATCACATATTTTCCAACAAGACACATACGACAAATATGTTCAACACAGATTAACATCCAAGACATAAGCTTAACCCCACCAAAATAAGGGCGACTAGTGTCATCAACCTAAAGAAAACGTTAACCATCGCTACATTCTATTCGTGCAATCTTTCTCACCTACATGGCTTACACAGAATGAAAAGTGTTGTTTTACAAGAGGCATTTACAGTTCATGGGAGCAAAAAATGAAAGAGATGCTAAACTAAATTCATGGACATGAACAATAACTACTTTAATACATCTACGCACTCAATGCCAAAGATCCTTTCGGTTAACTAAATGATGCTCACTCAAGCCAAGCTTCTGCTGCTAGGTGATTCACCATTCTCCAAAACAACCAAATTGGTCACCTGAAAAGTGGAATGATTGTTTTATGTCCAAGAAGTATCCCCGGTTACAACATGTGTCAAGTCACGTGTACGAAACACGGTTTGCAGGAACTATCCTATTTCTGACCCTCCCTCTTCGTGTCGCAATGTGAGAAATCAAGGTATTAGCTAAGAGGGCAAAACTATCTGATCCCATAAGCTTCAACCCATGATTTTTAAACAAATATGTCAATCGACTTTGACCATCTCCAATCTGTGATTGCAACTCCTGTGCCTGTACACGTGTTACAATCATATAAAGCTTCACAGGTTGCTTGTCAGAATGTTGACCATTGTTGACCCTCCCATTATCTTTAGATAACTCACGACTCGAACTATCAATAGTGACCATCATAAGCCCCGTTGATTTAGGGTCTTCGTTTGACGGGTCAAATACAAAACTGAAGTTCCCGAAAGCTAAATCCGGATACTTGAACAGATTTACAAGCGTGTCACTTACTCCAACAATTTTCCGCATGCTCTTCTTAGGATGAATTTGTTTACTACCTCTTGTGACTCCATAGATGCATGAAGCTTCTCTTAAACCACTTAGATATGCACCATGCATGGTGGCGGGATGTTGGCGGTTTGTGGCTTCACCAGCAAAGAAAAGTCGGTTTTCCACATTTTCTGCAAGTACATCATAATCACTACCAGAAGAGTGCACTCTTACATGAGAGTATGAACCATAAGAAAGGGGATCATTTCCCCATTTCGTGCAAATTGATTGGATGGGATCAGGTATATCAACACCCTTTGGACCATATATTCCTGCGCAAAATTAAAAGATAAGGCGCAACATAAACTTAGTTAAAGCCCTCGGAAACAAGAGACAACACTAAGGGTGGTCTGGAGGTGGCAGTTTCCACACATTTATACATAGATGGGTCGATTTGGGTTGTGTTATCACAAATGGGTCAACTATAAAAATTGATAAAAGAACAGGTTGAATGCAAAGTTTCCCAGAGTATATTAATACAATAACCTATTAAATCATCTTACTCGAAGATTAACTTTTTTATTTTTACAGTAATAATATTGTTTTACATGACAGCAACACATTATATATTTTATGAAACATCTTCAAAGATAAACAAGGCATAAGTGGGTCAACCCAGCCTGTTTCACCCGGCACTTAGAGAAAACTCCTTTCAACCCAAACCATTATGTTGAGTGGTTTCCTAACTCCAGGTTTCTTTTATATAGAAATAAAATTAATACGCTGTCACTATCGTTGCTGCGGTATGGTCCAGAGTTGAAACTGGCTAACATAGGGCAAGGGTCCTGATGGGCAAGTAGATGTGCGATATTTTTCAATTTGTATGAAAATTTCAGTTTTGTGGGAAACTTTTAATTTTGTGTGAACTTTTTATTTTCAAGCAGTTTAAAGAAATTTTGCACCTTCTACTTAGAGATGTGCAGTAGTACCTCGAAGGATGCTTAAAACACGGTGAAGTAAGGTGGACGGATGTGTGAACTCAAATGATCTTGCAGCTTCACCGGCAACCAACGCAACGAGTGCCGAACCCCCAGAAACAGTATGATAACTGTAAAACAGGAAGAACTCTCCCCGTGTATTGCTATTTTTACTAAGGCAACCAAATGTATCAAGATCTTCCCCCCAAAATACATATGGGAATACCATAGCAACCTTATTTAGCAACCCAAATCCCAGTTTCTCAATTGCCTCAAGCTTTCTTTCGGGTAACTCAGGTATGAATTTTATGGTCTTTTTCTTTAAGACACCAAGAGGAACGGTGCATAACACCTTATCGGCTTGATACGTTTGATCCCCAGCAGTCACCTCAACACCCTCGCTACCATATTGAACTGTCTGGACGGTTTTTCCATAGAAAATGGGAACCCCGTCACACAAGGCTTCAATTAACCTCCAATTACCTCCTGCAAGAAAGCAATGATCACCACCCATTTCATAAGGATCATCTTGATCCCAATAAGCAGCAGAAAGATGTGAAAGGCAACCCGCATTCGCATATTCTAAGTTTGCAAAATGCCAGTCAAGTAATTGTTTTTCCTCAGGACATTTAGCCACAGTATACAACTGTCTAAGCCTCTCAAGAACAGATCCCAAAGAAATATCAGCAGCTGATACACCCATAAGTTTTCTAAATTCGGTAACTTTGTCTAGAAGTCTATTAAAAATAAACTCTACTTTGGAATCAACTTCACCAGAAACGGGCTGGCCTTCCGGATCATATAATGGACAAACATCTCTAACTTTATGAAGAGGAATAGAAAGCTGTCTAGCCAGAACCCCAAGAGGGTTCGCATGGATGCCAGTAATAACACTACCACCAAGATCTACCGCAGCATAATTACCCTTTTGACCCATCTTTTGTGTATAAACTCTTCCCCCTGGTCTGTTCCTACCTTCCAACACAACCACCTTAAAACCAAAAGCTAATAGCTGGCGGGCAGCAGCTAACCCAGCAAGTCCCGCACCGATAATTATCACAGACCCCTCAGTTGCTTCCTCAGGCATCTGAGCTTTAAATGCTGGTGATACCCCAAAATTGATATACCCGTTATGCAAAAGAAAATCATAAGCTGAATTCAGCAACTGGCCGTATTCGTTACTTACAGTTTCTTTTATCTGTCCTTTAGAAAGCCATACCTGTACATCGGCCCTCCACCTCGAAAGTATATGATTTCTCACAACAATATAATCGTTCTGTTCTTTTCCATCTAATTCATTCACTACCTTAGCTTTAATTTCTTCTTCAAGAAGTGCATCAATCGGAAACCCTAAAGAAAGCGCTATCATAGCCTCCTTTTCTGTTTCTTTCTCTAAATCCTTCTTTGTTCTAAACCTTTTCCTTGAAGAAGCGCCTAATTGCTTATCCAAATAATCATCCATCAAATTCTCATCATAGCTTCTCGACAGAGATTTCTTTCTCAACAACCTGTTTGATACTGGGGTCTCCATTTTTCCCCTAAATAAACCAAATTTCTGCCTCTAAAAGCTAGCAAATGACATCAAAAACACAAATGCCCTAATTACTTCCCTCGAGCATTTCATCAAACACCATGAGTGCAACTATAATCACTCTCAAAGTTACCTTATAGACATTACATGAATCAAGTTTATGCATGCAAAAACATATACATATACATATACAGCATTAACAACGAAAACCCTATGTTGTTATCAGTTTTATCAACAATATGGACACAAAAGCAAGTCAAATCGGAACCCTAAATTACTATTCAATAGGAACTAACATCAGTACTGAAAAAGTTCTGAAAATTTTAGAGGGGTGTAGAAGACGTACCCTGTTGTTACCAAAAGTTGAATTCGTTGGTATTATCTTTTTGAAAGGTTGAAGGGGGGAAATTAGGGTTCTTTTTATCGAAAAACTGAATCCAACGTGAATTTCGCAGATTTGATTTGGAGGGAAATCACAGGGTCATTGGGCTTAAAATAAATGGGCCAAATTGGTCATCCTCGGGAACCCAACATTCTGAACTTGTCCGTGTACGAGTAAAAACGGGTTGTGTCGTTGCAAGTCTGCAATTGTTTTAAAAAGATAATTATTGTAAACACTATATTATTATTTCTAAAAAAATTTTGGAAAAGCATTTTATAAACTAAAATAATACATGCGCAATGCCACGGTAGAAATAATGATAATAAGTAAAGATAATAGTAATAAAAAACTAATAATTGTTTAATTGGTTTATGTGTTTTGTATAGATTATTTTCTTATTTCATACAAGAAAGAGTTGTTATTATACATTATATATTTATATATAATATAATAATATATAATAATAGATTATGAATTAAGAATTATGAATAGGGAGTAGTTTTATTAATAGAAATATTATAAATAGGTTAAAGGTAATTTAAACATTTTTTTGTGTTAGAAACTAATTTTAAAATAATAATAAAGATACATTATATGTAAGTTAGAGATAATTATTTAAATTATTAATAAATAAGTTTAATAATCCATCCACGTCAAATTAATTATTCATATCTTATTCTATTTTATCTCAAAATAATTTTTCACTTACAATTTTATCCGACCATAAAATATTTAATTGAGTAAAAATGAAATTCAATTAGTCGAACTGTTATTATTCCACTTCAACTTAAATTCTGACATAGATAGTAACGATATTGTAGTACCTATTAAGGTCCCTGCTACTCTCTTACGCTAATTATATCCATATTTTCGTTTTATATCATTGTTCACTTACAATTTTATCCAATAAAAAATACTTTGAGTGAAGATGAAATCTAATTGGTTGAAAATATAATTATGGCACATTAATTTAAATTTTGAGAGAGATAATGATCATTGTAATACCTATTAACGTTCCTATTACTGTGTTACTCTTATTATATTCATGTTTTCGTTTGATATAAGTATACATTAGCCTTGTATACTCACATAAATAAGCGGCGTCGAATGATTTGGCTCGATATTATATTTGTTAGTGTCTGATGTATGTGTTTTCTATGGTGTTTATTATATATTTTTATGTTCAGATTACATGTATGTAAGGGAGATAAATAAAGCTATTGTGTAAGATTTTTAGTTAAAAGTGTTTGTTTATTTGTTAGGTTTGTAATATAGGTAGGTTAAAGTAAAATGAATAAATGAGATAAAAAGTTATATAGATTTAATGATGAAGATTTACTTTATTTAATTTTAAAAGATGAAAATGAAGAAAGGGTAAATATTTTATAAATTAGTATAGATTTTCAATGAATCTAAGGACAAGGTTACCGCAAGTAAAATAAAGGATTAAATAAATAAAATTCATTTGATTCGACTCGTATACACTATCTAGATTCCATTGATCAACAGCTTTACATTTCCATATTTACGTTTTCTTGGTAGCTTTCTTGCAACTTTATAAAACCTTATTATGTAATATCAACTTGTATGATGTTAGACTTTGTAACATATCGCTTATGCATGTGATTTCTGATCTTGCTTTTACGTATAAATCCTTCAACAGATAAAATATATCAATAGTATTCCCACTAGTCGTTGTTTATATAAAGAAACCAAAGTCTAGACAACCAATTCATTCATCAAATCTTAATTCATTCTCAAGAATGCAAGTCATGAAGATCAACAGCACCATTTGCTTGATGGTTTTTATGCTTGTTTTCACATTTGGTATAGCCCAGATTTTGGGAGATACTGTTACTTGTTACGATCGCAAAAGCAAATGCTTTTTGAAACCGATACAATGCCCGAAAGAATGCCCAAAAACCACTCCTACTAACCCGAAATATAAAGCTTGTTATCTTGACTGTGCTTCCCCCATCTGCAAGGCTCAATGCAAAAGTAAGCATTCTTTTTAGCTCCTTTTGTATATATCTTCATTGAGTATGGCACAACGGGCGGGTAATTAAGAAGCCAAATTGGGTTTATAGGTCAAAACATGTAATTCTATATCCAAACACTAGTTTTTTCTTCTTTAGAAAAAAACGATAATAAATTTCTTCTAAAGAATATATTATTAGGATGTTGTAAGCCTCTTAATGGAGTGTTGGCCATTTTTAGCCTATTTGACTCATTCGACCTGTTTGACCACTTTCAGACTTGGCTAGTTATATTTTTTAACCTGGTTAGTTGGCGCGTTATAAAACAAATAAAATTAACCTTATGTGACCCGTTTTCATATAAACGGGTTGAACTGAATCTTTTTGTGGTGGTCCATATACTAAGTTCTTCTGTTGATAACAGATAGGAAGCCAAACTGCAACGGACGAGGAGCAGCATGCTTGGACCCACGTTTCGTTGGAGGAGACGATGTTGTCTTCTACTTTCATGGAAAACGTAACGAGCATTTCACTTTGGTTTCCGACAAAAACCTCCAAATCAATGCAAGATTCATTGGGCTAAGGCCTATGGGCCGAGCCAGAGACTACACATGGATCCAAGCACTAGGAATCCTTTTCAATTCCCATACATTCTCGGTGCAAACGATAAAATCAACTAAATGGGACAGCGAACTCGACTACCTTAAGTTCTCTTACAAAGGGGAAGAGCTAGTGATAGATGAAAGGTATCGGGCCGTTTGGAAGTCCTTAAAAGGTGACATAAAGATAGAACGAATTTCGGAAAAGAATAGTGTTTTAATCACTCTTAGTGAAGTCGCAGAAATTTCAATCAATGTGGTCCCTGTGACTGAAGAAGATGATCGAATCCATAACTACCGTATACCTAAAGACGATTGCTTTGCCCATTTGGAAGTGCAATTTAACTTCTATGGGTTATCCTCACAAGTAGAAGGCGTGCTTGGAAGAACTTATCAGCCCGATTTCAAGAATCCAGCTAAACAAGGTGTTGCAATGCCGGTTGTGGGTGGTGAAGATAAGTATCGAACAAAGTCTTTACTCTCTTCCGAATGCAACTCTTGTATTTTCGTTAAAGCTGAGAGCTCAAATCATGAGGTGATGTAATGACTTGTGGATCGAACCATGAACTAAACTGAACCAAAACATATTAATCAGTGTGTAATTCGTATTTTAACGGATAAATGATGTCTTAAAAGTATGCTTAAACATTATATAATTTGATATTTTGGTTGATCTTTATATGAATGATGCAATTAATAGCAAATGGTTCTTGAAAACAAGACATTATATAACGTTACTTACAAGTTATAGATATCTAACAAAATTACAGCTACTAATTACTTGAATTATCTAGTGACTTCAATCTGTTTCCAAAAGTAATGTAACATCATCGTTTGGACATTTATAGAAGAATAAAAAAGTTAAGCAACTTCATGTGAGAATTTAAAGGTCTTTGATATCCTATAAAAACAATATAATAGTTAACAATATGATGAAATAAACAGTGAGGAAGACGTAGCATTTAATACAACTTACTTCCAAAAGGCTACACAATTAATTTCACATCATGAGGGTAGGTTATAATTTGAAAACAAACATTCAAGGCATGATTTTTACCAAACAAAAGAACACATACACCATTAGCTGCAGCAACATGAGTGGCAGATGATGATGATGATTGATGATCATGATGTATAAATGTATGTACGGACATGATGATCATGGATAGGTTTTAAGAGTGGCACCACAAAAAGTGCAAAGAATGGCCTTGTTAGATCTTCAATAAAATGGGATGTAGCAAAATCTTGTTTTGGTTATGATTTAAGCGATAATGGCTCCTCGTCGGCATCTTGAGCACGATCCTGCTACCTGCTTCGTCTTCTTCAGAATTCGTTTTTGATCTACTAGAAAGCAAAAGACCACCATATATCTATATCTATATTTCTATATATAGAAATATATAGATATAGAGAGAGAAAAAAGAAGTGGAGTGGAGATGAATCAAGGAAGTGAAGATGTGTTTGAATGGGAATATTGTTTGTTGTGGGCTAAGTTTATGATGTTGACTAGAGTGTTGTGAATCATATGGGCCACACTCACGTCTTGAATTGAATTTCAATTATAAACTGAGAATTTCATGCTTCAATCACTATAATAATCTATCTTCTACTCTCTCCTATCCAAATTTATTGTTCACAAATAAAATACACGCAGTTAAATTAAATTTGTATCTTTGAATGGAATTTAATTAGTTTGTATCTTAGTATTAGGTATGGAAGTTCTTTTCGTTGTGAAACAATGATGATTATGAGTATGAAAATACTGATTTGACTTTGAATTCTTTTGTAATGCAGAGACACAGAGGAGTATCTGACCCTCTTGAAGTTGTTGCAGGCGAGATCTCTCATGAGTCCATTTTTCTATCGTTAAATGAAGTCATGGTACATAGCGACTTGCACCATAATGTCTAAGATACCCTTCATTTGTGTTTGTTTAGTATCTGCTAATATATTTGTTACTTATTTATCAGGTTAATGATGTAGCTGATGCTATGATATTAAACCGCTTATTTAAAGATCTTTTTAGCAACGGTGAAGTAAGTGATCCAAAGTTTACGAAATTATATGTGTTTGTTTATTACAACAAACCGTAATGTTTAAGTGGAAGTAACTGAACGGTGTGTTTTTATGTGTTTGTTACACAAGTATAGATACTTGTTGCTACGTCAAAAATCGAGCTCTTGATAGCCTGTATGAAATTGGATTGCGAAGAGATCTCTTTATGCTGTTCATTTCTACACTAAAGGTAATGTTAAGTGTATACACGTTAGACCTTTCGTGCTGTGAAGTGTGAACTGCAACGTTTGACTAAGTAAACGATAAAAAGAAAATGTTTGACCGTCTACAATAAATGTTCTACTATGTGTTAAATATGCATGATGTATGATTCTTTTGTGGTTATTTTCTCATATTGACCTGTGAATGCAGGAAAGATGCATAGTACATGAAATCGGTTCGTCCATGGACTGCGTTCTGTATCTTGCAGCACTCAGGTGGAAACTTCACCCATTTTGCTTCACTTATGCTAGTTTTATGCAATCTATTCAGTTTTACTAGAGGTGTTAATCTTGACACATTTATTTCAGTGGGGTCTTCACATCAACATTCATATTTCAAAACATATTTAGCACTCATTGCATCAGATGGGGTCCTGAAATTGTGATTTTATTACATTTCTCATGGGTTATATACTATTTCTCTTGGATTTTAGGCTTATAGTAGAGTCTAGAAAGTGATTGGGTATGCATTTGCTATTTAAAAATCACTACATTTAACAATCTTTAGCATATTTATATCATAATGGGTCAATTTGGTTATATTATACAACCATTGATAACGGGTGAACCTATTAATCTATTTTGGTTATTATATTTACTTCGTATTTTTGATAATTTTCTTTTTGATTTTATACTTTATAATATATGTAGAACAAATATTGAAATGATATTGCACTGACCGTCCACCTTACTGAAACTTCAGTTTGACGTGTTATCCAACAAGCCGCCCATATTACCACTGATACTTTTTGTTGTAGTCTTGACTTTTGTTAGTGCTGCCATATTAAACTTTTCGTTGTAGCAATGTCATTTTAGTGATGCCGAAACTGAACAAAAGAGAAAATATATGTGACCAGCACCTTGTGAACCGTTATCTCATTCTTGCTTTCAGGATGACTAATTTAGTAGTGGTGGCATAATAATCATGTTGGGTCAAGTTGTGGGTCGATACACATAGTTTTAGTACATATTGAACTGTTGGTTGAGGTAGGGCTGGTTCGCAAATGCTTGTTTTTCAGTTTTAAGGGTCTTTTGTAAATATTAAATGTGTTAGTTATTGAGGCAGAAACATCAACAAATACGAATAGCAGATGAGGGGCATAAATTAAACGATGGGATGAAAGTATCACACTTGATTTTAGGTTTTTTATTTTATCTTTGAGAATTATTTTAATAATGTTGTACCTGAAGCCTGCAGTTGGATGCATGAAAGAAAGAGCTAAATTTATGTAGCTTTTTGGTAGATTTAGTTAATGGTTTCTATATAGATTTTGTCTTCTACTTGACCTTGCTAATAAATTTGATCACATTAATGTACCATTCATTAAAGTCCTTAATGTTTTGATTTTATGCAATTACTGACTTTAACCATCTTCTTTATGTAGGTATTTTGAATTATGAATGCATATGTTCCACATTATTTATAGTTATTGAAACAAGTGTTTTGCTCTGATAGGTTGGCTACTGGTTAGATAAGAAAAAATCTGCTGAAACATGGTTGAAACAATGTTTGGAGAGATATGTGTGTTGTTGTGAAACCGAATAATAATGCCTTTTTTGTCTTTTTTGCTTAAAATTATATAACCCCTACAATCAGGACTAATCACATATGCATCAGAAGCTGGGATTGAAGAATGGATTTGTTTTTTTTAAATATTATTACTTTCTATTACAGCAAAGAGAAGGTTGATGAGGCCATGGTTTATTTTTATGATAAACATATTAATGATTTCACTGCTGTTCGTGAGGAGGAGGATGCTGCGGAAATCGCGGGTTAGTATTACTATTTTTATAACAAAAAACTATTTAAACTTAGGAGTTACTTGGGAATCTGTAGATATGTATTATGGATTTATATAAGTTCTTAGTGTTTGTAAATGCATCCAACTTTGTCAAAAAAGCTATTGTTTGTATCGTACTTTACGGGCCTCTATTAAATGTACCGAACTCATAAAAACACAAAAATTTATGTAATATTTTGACGTGGAACCTTGTATGAGTGACACGTGAGTGTTTTGTATGAGTGACACGTGGCCAAATTACATACAATTGTGCATTTTTACGAGTTGAGTACATTTAATAGAGGCGTTCAAAATACGATACATTGAAAAAGTTAGATACATTTAAAAATATGTAACCCTTTATATAACGATGGTGATATTTAATTGATTTTAATTGTAACTAATAATGTAGAGCATCCGGATGTTGTGATGCTATCCAAAGTAAAGCGCTAAAATTGCACACAACCCGTTCGTGGGGTTTCGTTAAACTTGAAAGGGATAATGGTCTGATTGATCCTTCCTCTTTGTGGATGAAAGCCAGTTTTGGTGAAAACATCATCATTGCTAATCTTGACACCAGTAACTTCTTTTGAACTTTAGTAATGAATTTTCGAACAATATTTTCCAAGTTATGAATTCTCATTGATACTACTTTCTTTTTACATAATATCATGTGTTTGCCCCGAATCGCAAAACTTCAACGACCATGGTTATGGACCCATTCCATCGAAGTGGGAGGGTGGATGTGAGAACCAAATTTCAATACCTTACAACAAGTATGCATATCAATTATTGAATTTAAAGTTTTTAGTTTCTCTACATCTATTCAGGTATTATGTTTTTAATTGGATTAATGATGGTTGTATAATTTCAATTACTTGCTTGTAAGACCAGTTGCAACGCGAGCGTACAGTCCCCTCCATGACATCTGCACAACCACTACAGTCGCAACGCAGACCGTGATGAATTGTTATATGATTGATTTATTATATTTTATATTTTATTATATATATTTGGAATTTGAAATGATTGTATCGTTACATTCATTTATATGAATGCATTATGTATGCACGGAGTGCGTATCGTTTTAGTACCTAAATATTCAGACTTAAAACGAGAAGTAATTTATTCATTATTTGACATATTACTTGTGCATTTTCTTTCTCTTAATTTTCACCTATCATATTTTAACATTAACTAATCAGATAATTAGATTTTTTTCTAGATATATCAATTTAAATTACATACCGTTTTTCTTTTTCATATCTTAATCGTATAATGGCCATGTATAGTTTTAGTACCGTTGGACCACATTACGTCCCTCCAAAAGTCATCGAATGTGAGGTGATAGGGTATATAGCAATAACAATAGTAATAGTTTAAAACTGAGTTTTTTTAGTATTAGAATTTATAGAATTAATATAATCAAAAGTAAATAAATGCATTTACAAGTAGATGAGTCATGGCTTACCTATCATCAACTTCATAATGCATGCTCCACTCCATAAATAATCAGCCAATCATCAAGTACTTAATGGGCTTCAGCACTCATGTGGGCCACCCACAATTCAACCTTCATTGCTATACAATAACGAGTATAAATAAATCAAGAATATAATATATTGCTAGCTTTTATATGATAAAAAAGTTACTAACGTGCAAGTCCTTTACAATGCAAATACATGATATGTTTAAGTCTATTTTGTTTTGGCACGTGTCTATGAACGTAGTGTTGTCAAATTCTCATATGTTGAAGCACAAAGATGATGCGGTGCTCTCATGCGCATAACATAAGAAGTATTGGATAGAATTAACCAAAAAAGTTCTTTATAATGATACATACATTTAGTAAATATATAAATGAATCATAAGTATCATGCATCAATTTTATTTAATTTTATTTTAACATTAAATAATATTTCTTGTGAATTAATTCAATTTTTCTTATCATGTGGGTGACAATCGGACGTTAACACGTCTACTTACAGAATTGTATTAATTTTCTTTAATGCATTTATTCAATTTTTCTTATCATGTTCATTAATTAATTGTGTATTTTAATATCATGTACACGTCTACTTACAAAATTGTGTTTCACGTTTTGTTGATGAAAAACAGAGCAAGTTTAACATACTATTTAATTGAAGAAGAATTACGTCAGTGTTTTCTCGGAGTGAGTTTTGACTTTTGACCACTTGTTGTCGGCGGGAAACAATAGTGGGCCCAACGGACCTCTTCCTTATTTACAGGAAAGGCCCAAAAGAAAAACGAAGTCTAAACAAATCTCACCGATACTCATCCCACCGTTCTAGTATACTATTCGCCACCGACGAAATTATATAGACATGAACAATAGAATCAGCGTTTTCTCCTCTTCGATTTAAGATTTCACATGATATATTTTTGACGAATTCTTTTTATTCGTTTTCTGGTAGATTTTGAAAATTAGTAACACATGTGTTATAAATAAATAACACATGTGTTACTGGCGACTATCACATGTGTTAGCACCGACTATCGATTGTAACACATGTGATAGTCATTGATAACACATGTGATAGCCGCGGTAACATTTTTGTTATTCCATCATAACACATGTGTTAACCCAAAAAATGAAGAAAAAAAAAACAAAATTAGTCGAAAGTATACTTAGTGGGATCTTAAATCGAAGAGAAAAAAATGACGATTATTATGTGTAATTTTTATTTTTTTTGACTTACCGTTTTTGAGATATTCAATTTTTAAAAAAGTGAGAAAAAATGGGTTTTGTGTCAAATGACACAATCACTTACCGTTTTTGAGATATTCAATTTTTAAAAAAGTGAGAAAAAATGGGTTTTGTGTCAAATGACACAATCCTATTGGTATTTTTATACTTTTAAAAAAATTCATATTTTAATAAACTCACCTCACTAATAATAATAAATTACACAATGTGTTTTTATTATTATTAAAGATATTAGATATAGGTTTCAATAACAATAAAATGTGGGGAGGGGGGGGGGGGTCTATAAAGATAAGTCTTAATTTGTGTTAATTGTATTTGAACTAAATAAATACTGTTTGTTCTAATAACAAAATGCGCAGCTAGCAGAGTTTAAGCGATTATTCCTTACTCATTAATCACTGCTATTAGTGATTTAGTGACAAAGACTTGAACCGATGATTAATTAAGGTATGTATCATCCCATGTTTTAATTGACGAATCAAGTTGCTATCACAATAAAATGTCCTTTTCATCCCATGAAATGACAATCGATCTACCACTAATAATGAGGTTAACAAAAATTTAAATTAAAGTAAAAATTCAAGCTTCTACGACTTAAGAGTAAAAATTACAACAGTGAGATAGTATTAGATTTTTTTCTTTCCAAGAGTTTGATATTAATTGATAATGCGATGTCATATAGTGTTAGGTCTTGTTTGTTTATAGATATAAAAGCATCTCTAATATTTATTTACGATTGTCCTTTATCTTTATATAGAAATAGAAGAGAAAAAATTATACTAACGATTCCTTTATATTTAGAGATAGAGATAAAAGAAGTAATATTTCCTTAATAGATAAATGAATATTATTCATCCTCTAAAAATTTTAAACCATAATTAATATATTTATGTCATTTTTGTATGTTTTCTTATAGTTGATATTTGTTAATAACTAATTAATTAATATTATTAAATTAAGTACATACCATAATATAAATATGAAGACAACATTCATTAATGATAAACATATTAAAATAATAAACTAAAATGATTACAATTAGTTAGTACTACGATCACTAGATAAATAAAGGAAGCTAGACATAATTACTCTTACTAATTTAATTATAAATACTACTAGTTTGGAAGATTATCATCATTTCCTCGTAAGTCAAAAAATTGACTTAAACCATGCGAGTTATCCTCGACTTGAGGTGTTTATTGTTGAACTTTTTTTCTCATTATTTTCGCTTGCTCAAGTCTTAAATTCTCACGCACAATCGAAACGATAATAGAATTCGGATCCATGAATAAAATTATATTATCTTCTCTAACAATTTTGTTCTCTTCTTTTAGTTTTATCATTTCATTTTTTTTTCCTTTGCATTTAACCTTTTTGATGGAATTTCCAAACTTTTTCCAATTAAAGAATCACTTGTATTAATCTTTTCTTTCATGTCGTCATTTATTCTAGTGAAAAAAGACTTTCATTTCTTGTGTTTCTTAGTTATTTTTTGTGCCATCATCAACACTATCAAAATCGATGTTTAAATCAATAAAAAATGATGACTATCCTATGTATGTTAAATATGTTTGTTATATATTTTTAATACTTTCAAATTTACTAAATATCATAAGTATGTTTTCAATTATAAATGTTATTTACAATGAACTATTTATTGTTTAATGAATTGAAAAGGTATATAATATAATTAAATAAAGTAATTGTTAACTATAAATTAAGTTGGATAAATATTATAAGGATGAAGTTTTAGAGAAGATGGTTAGCAACGGCTATTTCAAACAAAATTTATTTTTTAAAAAAAATCTTATTTTAAAACCTTATAAATACCCAACAAACTACATAATTATTTAACACAAACACATTCATCAGATACACAACAAACTCTATAAAAATTTCTCTAATCATGTCTAACCCACATGAGAATTTCTCATACACTAATCTTCTTAATTTCGGCACTCCGAATACCCTGGGTTTGTCACCAACAAACCCGAATCAATCACAACAACAACAATTCCACCAATATCAACAATTCCAACAATCATTTGGAAGTCAACAATCATATCATCCGCAACAATCACACGAACAATTCCAACAATTTCTACGATAACAACAACCACAACAATCACAACCACCACAATCACAACCACCATCACAATCACAACCACCACCACAATCACAACAACCACAAACGAGTAAAAAAAGAGTTCTCAAAGGTAGATTTAAAGGTGTGCCGGTCTCGTGTCCTAAAAAGATTTGGAGCCCCGAGGAAGAAGCGTGGTTGGCAATTTGTTAGATCGATACATCGGAAGACCCAAAAGATGGCAACTCTCAAAAACGCTCCAACTTTTGGGAAAAAGTGGTAAACAAATTCAACAACAATGAAGTGGAATATCAACAGGGCGCTAATCAAATTACCAGCAAGTGGCGACTCTTCAACCTAATTTGCGGTCAATTTAACGCCATCACAATGAACAACACCGCACTTGGGCAAGCGGGAAAGATGATCGGATTATCTATGAGCGAACACTTGCCGAATTTACAATAGTGTATGAAAAGACGTTTAATATGAAAGAGGCTTGGGAAATCTTAAAAGATAAACCAAAGTGGTTTATGCAACTGGGAGTAGGTGGCCCAACGAAGCGATTATTTGCCGAAGACGATAACGAGGCGGTTAATCTTAAAGAAGATACTACAAACGAGCTTTTTGGTAATGATGCGATTCCACGACCCTCCGGTCGGTTGAGTACACGGTCAACAAAAGTCACAAAAAGTCAAAGCTCCTCCGACTTCTTCTCGTACTAGCGGTTCAAGACTCAAAGTTGCGGTGGAACACATAGTGTCCTATAAAGATTGGATGGAAGCTCAACGTTTAGCAGTTGTGCGCGAGATTAGAGAAGCCGAAAAAATGCGTGCGACAATTGAGTCTTTGAAATTTCTAAAATAACCAACCGATGGGTACAAGCCAAAGGACAAAAGGCGCATTAAGAATATGAAAAATTTTATTCGCAAAAAATATGCGGAATTCGTGAACCTCGACGAAGACGAAGCCGAAGCCGAAGACAAAGGCGAAAGCGAAGACAAATAATAGTTTTAGGATTGTCTTTTTATTGTCTATTATATCATTTTATTTTATTTTAGTTTTAGTTTTTTCTATTGTAACATTTTAGTTTTTTCTAATTTAACGTTTTTGTTTTTTTTATTGTAACGCTTTATTTATTAATGAAATTTTATTTTTAATTAAATTATATTTTTAGTATTAAAATGTTTTTATTTTTATTAATTGTAGTGTTTTATTCATTTATATGTAATTTTATTTTTAAGAAAAATGAAAATTAATTTAAAGGTGGGTCCCAGTTTTTAGTGGTGTGCAATGGAGGGGTTACCACTGCGAGCACTATGACGATAACATGTAGTAGAGGATGACGTGGCTCGCCGTGTAGCCTCTACAACACGTGACCATTGCAAATGGTCTAAGTTAAAATAATGTAACATTATTTCTGAATTTCATTGTCAATGATAAGGTTTTTGTTGTTCTCCATCCGTGTTTTGCATAGGTGTTTGGCATCTAGTATTTTTAAGATAGATAGATGTAGAGATAAAATTATATGTACTTGTAAATTGTTGCATATAATTCCCACAAATCAACTTTACTTATCGGTTTATAGTAAAATGCATCTAATGCTTCTTTAATTTTTATTTTTTTAACAGATGCATATTACATACTTGTATATGATATTTTCTCTGTATAAAGTATATCAAGACCTGGGTCAAATTCCGGAGGATTTAAAAGTGAATACAGTGATATACGTTGTTAATTGTAGACATTTGACTCTCTCATTAATTGTGAGTTCTCACCCCACACACACACATATATTTATATATACTAACGTTTACCCACGCGATGCAGCGGCCACTAAAAGCTTTATATGGGTTAATTTGTTCGGTCAATAACATGCCTCATTTTAAGGGAAAATAAGAAAATAGTAGTGCATCATTTTTCAATAATTAGGAGTGAAAATTTTCAATACGATCTGAAACTTGATCCTAAACTTACACGGAAAGAAAATGGGCAGGGTTGACAATTTTCGCCACGACCCGAGGCCGACTCGAAAATTAGTATGTTTGGATAGACGTTTTTGACCCGCCAACCTGGAACTCGACAACTTGGTATTGTTTTTAAGTCGGTTTCGGGTCATCTGATTGACTCGATGACCCGAAAAATAAATATAAAAGTTATTTAATTTTAAAAATTTATATTTAATTTAAGAAATAAAACATTTTGAACTTCTTTAATTAAATAAATAAAATTTTTATGTTTATATTTAGAATAAAAAGCATTTTTATGCTTATTAATTATTACGTATTATGTTTGAAAATATTGACCGACGTGACCCATTTGATGGAAACTGACCTATTAACTCGAAAATGAACCGAAAACCTTTTGAGTAGAATAAAACTTGAGTTACTTGGGTCGAGTCCAGATTAATGGGTTTTGAGTTTGGTTGAAATTCTCAACACGATTTAAAAGTCAGGTTGGGTTTGGGTTGACCATTTCTAACCCACCCTCGTGCCAACGTACACCATCCACTCGACCCAACTAGAATTTCCATCCCTAAAACTGGTGGTTAAGGTTAGGATTTTTTACCCATCAAATTTTAAGTTGAAGTCGTGTAATGCTTTTAATTTCAAGTTAAGATCGGGTCAAGGTTAAAATGTTAAAACTTTTTCCCACTTGACCCGAAATAAACCGGCTAACTTGAAATTAACCCAAACCCGTCAACTTGTTTACATAAGTGGGTTACGTGGGTCGTGTTCAGATTGATTATTTTCGGTTTGCCAACTCATTTATAAGAATTGAGAATTAACTTTTGAACCGCTAACCAGAACTTGCTTACGGATCTGACTCGAATCGTGTCCCCTAATTTGAAGAATTGAAAGTTTTAAAATTAGATTACAAATATTTAATATAGATACTAAATGAGAAAATTAAATAAATGATCTGGTCAAGATTCGGGTTTTAAAAAACATATATTTTGAAAGAAAATTTTCAATCCGAAATCAACTTGTTAACTTGCACATTTTAACCCACTTGACACAAAATCTAGTGGCTGACTTAAAATCAACCTTAAACGGGTCAACCCGTTTACATAAGTGGGTTATGCGGGTCCTGCCCGAACTAATTACTTTCGCATTACCAATTCATTTATAAAAACAGTTTGAGTTCGTATGGAGGATTAAATTTTGACCCGCTAAATAAAACCTTGCTAAATTAAGTTAAATGGTGTCCCATAATTTTATAAGAATTGAAAGTTGTACAAATTTAGTTACAAATATTTCATAAAGACATTAAATGAGAAAATTGAACAAATGACGGTTACAAAGAAATAATAATAATTAGTTGTTTAAGGGATTATACTTTGTTCATTAAATGTAACCAGTTTATATAATAGTATAGATAAAAAAAATTTAGTATCTCTTTTGTAAGATTTTTATGAATATGTCAAACTCTTTGTATATTAATACAGAAGATAGCTACAATTCGTATATAATATTCATTTTCATCAATAATTATATCAAAACAACCGTAACTGACATTTTAATGTTCATTAATATGCCAGTTACATCATTTAAAAAAAATTAAATAATTATCAGTTGCATTAACTTTAATAACTAAAAAACTAATAAAGATAGTTAGAAGTGTATTTAATTGCATTAACTTTAATTATTAAAAAACTAAAAAAGATAGTTAGAAGGGTATTTAATTGCATTAATTTTAATTATTAAAAAACTATTAAAATGATTAGAAGGGTAAAATAGTCTTTTACTACTACTCTTTTGTAAGACATATTAATATGCTAAATGTTTTATTAAGTAGTATAAATATATACCCAGACGTTTGGTGTCATAATTGTCACTAATTATAAGTTTTCATTTTTGGTGAAAATACAATGTTAGAATTAAAACAGTAAAAATATATTCTGACCGTTCATTTTCTTTTATCAAAAAAATGATTTTGGTGTTGGTATTTTTACGAATAAAGTAAACTTCAGACAGTGTGTCATTTTTGTAAGTATTGAGAAGTTCAATTAACTTTTACAAGAGTTTATAAAAGGGTGAAGTTTTATTTTTTTTGGGTTTATACAAGTTTTGACATGATAAAGTTTTAATTATTTTTGGATAATAACAGGTTAGAAGGTGGTGAATATTTATTTTTATTGGTTCACATAAATTATGATAAAATGTGAATCTTAAAAGTATAAGATTCACCACTTAAAAAAGTGATGTGAACATAAAAAGATATTTGTTAACCAATATGAACAAACAAAAATAATGTTTCATTTCGTTATAATTTTGTTGAAAAAAATAATAATTCACAAATAATGAATGATAAATGTTAATCAAAGTTTAATCATTTACAATAATGTCATCAGCCTTTTCGAAGTTCGTAATAACTATAAAATTATCATCTCCATTTTGAACTCAAAATTTTAAATGAATAACTAAAATGTGTTATCATGATTTTTATTTTAACATTACATTGTTACCAAAATCCAACCATATATCTATAATCTTTATATTATATTATATATAATTAAAAGATGATACATGAAGAAATTTAAACTATTTGTTGTTTTTCACTTTTTGCGATCCAACGATTTTAATTTCTTTTATATAATTACACTTTTGTTCCTTTAAATATTTGATATATTTATTTATAATTAAAAAAATAGATTAAATATTTCATTTATTTACAAAAATTAAATAGTCTATATCATATATAAAAAATCGGCTATGATAATTTATTTATTTTATTAAAATTAAATTCGTCCCGCGTTATAGCAGGTCTATAAACTATATAAAAAAATTGACCAAATAAAAATTAAATTATTCCTTATAAAAATTAAATTCCTCATGCGTTAACGCGGGTTTATAAACTATATAAAAATATGGCCACAATATTTTATTAATTTATAAAAATTAAATTCGTTCGGCGTTATCGCGAGTATATAAACTAGAAACAATCAACATTTCTTTCATATAATTACACATTCGGCTATTAAATATTTGATGTATTTTTTTTAAATATAAAAGGCGGTCATAATTTTAAAAAAATCGACTAAATATTTTATTCATTTATAAAAGTTAAATTTGTACCACCTTATCGCAGGTTTATAAACTATATTAACAAATTGACCATAATATTATATTTTTTTATAAATTAAATTCATTCAACATTATCGCAGATTTATAATCTATTTAGTTAAATGGTAAACAAAAATCTTTTAATCGGAATATTCAACCTTCTAAAAACCATCACGTAATGACACCTCTTTGGTATATTTTTTCCGTTTGTGGAAGAGAAAGAAATAAATAAAGTAAAAAAGCTACTGATTTTATTTCTCATTCTCTTTCCATTAAAAGAAAATAAAGTGATAACTATAGTTAAACATCGGTGATCCACCCTGCTATACCTAACAAACCCATCATTAGTAAATCTGCACCACCGCCCACATCTCTGTCGCACCGGCGATTGGAAAATGTTAAATCGCCATTACGGGCAATCGGAGTGGTGGGTATCATCCAAAATGTCGATAAACATTTGGGTTTAAATTTAAATCAAATGCTAATGGAAGGCGTTAATGCAAATAATAAGTATGATAAAGAATTACAAGTGGGTGTTAGAGTTGTACAAATGGCTTGTTGTTTGTGTCAAAAGGTACAAAAGGGTTCATTTGGTCCAAGCCCTGATCATGTGATTTCTAAAGATGACGATTCACCTGTTACTGTTGCTGGTAAGTTAATTTATTTTTGTTGGTTTTTATTCTTTAATTGAGAAGTTAATTTTTCTTTTTTCTTTTTAATAAGTATAAAACTACCTCATTGTTGATTGTTTGTGTTAAACTTCAAGATTTGATCAGAAAAATCTTATTTCAGATTGAAATTGTAGAAATTTGATTGCTTTTTGGTTACCCTTGAAGAAATTGTTCACATGATTTTAGTATAATACTTTTGGGTGTAAATCAAATTTTATTTATAGGAATGTATGTTAACCTTATGGCTTATTTTAGCACATACACTCAAGTTTGTAAGCTTATAAGCAGCTAAAAATTAGGTGATCAACTTTTTCAAATTTCAATAAGCTTGTAAGCTCTGAAAATAAGCTTAGGCAAACACTCTCAAAATTAGGGCAACTAAAGTTAGAATTGTGTAATGTACTTGTGCTTCATTAGGAGATATATGAATTTGGAGATTAAGGGAATGCGGGTCGAAATAATATACTGACCTAATAAACTTCAAGTTATCTTGAATATATCTCGTAAAGTTATTAGGAGTTCACAACTGTATGGGTGATTGATATGCACAAACAGATTGGAGTGTACAAGCAATGATTAGCTGGATGCTATCGGAATCATTTGGTAGAGAAAATGTCTCAATTGTTGCTGAAGAAGATGCACAAACACTTTCCGATGCTAATGCTGCAACTTTATTGGCATCTGTAGTTGCTACCGTGAATGAAAGTTTAGCTATGGCACCTCGGTTCGGTCTCAAGGGTCCACCTGCACCCCTCAGGGGCTCAGAAGTTCTTGATGCGATTAGCCGATGCAATTCAACTGGTGGTCCGGTTGGAAGGCATTGGGTCCTTGACCCTGTTGACGGAACTTTGGGGTTTGTTCGTGGAGGCCAGTACGCTGTGGCTTTGGCTTTGATTGAAAATGGGCAGGTTGTGGTTGGTATACTTGGGTGCCCTAATTATTCAAGTAAAAAGAAATTGGTCAATAATTCAAGTGTACCAAAATCGGATCTGTGGCAAGAAGGGTGTGTTATGTACACAAGAAAAGGTAGTGGTCGATCTTGGATGCAGTCGTTGGTTCATGGAGATGGGACCCTGGAATGGCCGAATTCGGCTAGTGTTATACGGGTTTCTTCCATTGATAATCCTGTAATGGCTACGTTTTGTGAACCAGTGGAGAAAGCTAACTCTAACCATTCTTATAGTGCTGGCATTGCTTACAGTTTAGGGCTTAGGTAAAGCTAAAATATCCACTTGCTTGCTACAATATCTTTAATCGTGGCAATATCGACCCATTTACTAATTAATGGGTCGATCCGGGTTGTGTTTTATCTCAAACGGGTCAAGTCAAGCGGTTTACTTACAAGGGGAACGAGTCTATCTTTAATGCATATAGTCTGCTGAATTGTTTTATTCGAACTTTTAGATTATTATAGTAAAATATCGTTTCTGCAATCATAATTATTTCGTTAGTTATCAATAACTTAAAAAAAACACACACACAAAAAGTGTATAAGATCAACCCGAGCAACCAATTTGGACATCACCTCTAATTTTTTATTGTTTATTTTAATGTCAAAATGTTTATTATATTTATTTTTGGTCTTGTAATTGCAGCAAGCAACCATTGCGTGTTTATAGCATGGTGAAATATGCTGCAATTGCACGTGGGGATGCAGAGATATATATGAAGTTTGCAAAAGCTGGATATAAGGAGAAGATATGGGATCATGCTGCTGGGGTGGTGATTGTGGAAGAAGCTGGCGGTGTTGTGACGGATGCTGGCGGGCGGCCGTTAGATTTTTCGAGAGGTGTGTATCTCGAAGGTCTAGATCGTGGGATCGTGGCTTGTTCCGGGGTAAATTTACATGAGAAAATCATAGGGGCTGTTTATGCAAGTTGGGATTCATCTCATCTATGAAACCTTTTAGTCTGAGCTGCTAGAGATTGTTAGTTGTATGTTCTGTTTCAACATTCAGTGTTGAGGGTTATATTTGTAATTCAACAGTTTCCAGTTAATAGACTTGTTTTAGGATTTTATACTCCGTACAAGATCTTTTGATATTAATAGTTAAAAATATATTCTATTGAGTCAATTTCATCTTGCAAAATTCAAAGAATTCTAGATCGGGAAAGTCAAATTTGCACACTGAAAAAGTCAAAACTTCACACAAATCTGCATCAAATAATGGATACATTAAACGCAATTGACTCGTCTAAAGGTCGTTTTCATTCAACATTGTATAGCTTTCCCATTTTTAGTATATATAAAATGCTTGAAATTTATAATAGTGAATAAGTGACCAAATCTTTATTTTAATGTTAATTACATTGGTCAAATTATGGTCAAATCGTTTCATAAGATGTCATCCGACACTGTCAGCCAATCATAAATAAAAATAATGGAGTAAACAAAATAAATACAAGAACAAGAGTTTAAGATTTGAAAATTTATAGTTTTAAAAATATAAAATCAATAACTTCGAGATATTTTTTTATATTCTCTTCGGAAAATAATAGAGAGCTTCAAGTTCTTTAAACAATTACTTTTAGTTGTACAGAGTATTGTTTTTTATTCTGAGAAATTATAAAAATGTTAAGTTTTTTAAATAATGATTTATGATTATTTGATTATAATTTACTTCGAGTAATAAAAAAATATATATAATTAAACAAAACAAAATTAACAAGTAAAAGAAGATGAAAAAGTTAAATGATCGATTACCTTTTTTTTCATACTATAACGTGTTATGAAATAAAGATGAAATATAAATACAATGTGAATGAAAAATGATTCTTATTAATAAGGTAAAAAAAACATAATATTACGATATAATCTTTTTATAGGTGAGAGGGTACAAGAAGTAATATACGACCCGAATTCTAATTAGGATTAAATATCATATTAAATAATTTCAAAACATTCTAGATAATTTGTTACAACAACAGACCACATTACACACAATCAATTCTTACAATCAATTCTTATAAAGATTAAGATACTATTGACTGTAATTGTTATGGCAGAAGATCATCTGAAATGTGAATGAACAAGTTGCGATCTCAATAGGAGCTTAAGCTTTATTTAAAGTAAGCAATAGAAACCAATAAGGATAAGGATTTCAGTCTTCATAAAATAAGGATTTACCCAAGTGATAGTTACCTTATACTATCAATCTCACCCGTTTTGCCTCGGAAATTTTAACAAATTTAACACCATAGATAGAGTTGTTTAGCACGGATGGTGTGCATAACACTTACATGCCAGACATTGAAGTTTGAATCATTCGGAAGGCATATATCTTTTTCTCTATATCTTCCTTTTCTTTCATGCACCTAATTATTATTATTATTATTATTTTCTTGTTGATAATTAACTAAGCTTTATTATATTATCTTTTCTATATTTTCGATGCTAATATTTTATTAATGGGAAAAGAATTTTTAAGGTTGAACAAAGCAAGTTTTAGTTCTGGATCTAGCTAATTTTATATTTATAAGAAAAATATTATTTATTATTATTGTGAGTGGTCTTTATAACCAAAAAATGTTAAAGCATGTTGCGGTAGGTGAGAAACCATGATAACTAAAAGTCTAATACGCTAAAAGCTAAGATAAAAAATGCATATTTTTAATCTCATTTTACCAAACGGCAAATACAACACACATAATACGGGACTAGCCTTGTACCCGCGCAAAGCAGCGGCGCTGGATGTTCTATCTATGTTTTTTCTATCGTGTTTATTATGTGTTTTTATGTTTAGATGACATGTATGTGATGGAGATAAAAAAAAGCGGGATAACACATATAACTTTTGATAATTAAATCGTTACGTAAAAACATCTAATTTTTATTCCAAAAAATGACGAAAAAAAATTCGTCCAAAGTATATCATGTGAAATGTCTAATCGAAGAAAAAAAACCCTGATTTTTATGGTGTAATTTTTATAATTTTTTGACTAATTATTTTTGGGATATTTAATTTTAAAGAATGTGGGGGGAAATTGGTAGATTTGATGTAAATATTAATATAAATGAAGGGTATTTTAGTCTTTTCAAAAGTGTGAGTGGAACTCCCCCCTACACCCATTATAAGGGAATAAGATAACTTGTAATGGCCTTTAAACGTGAAGGTCTAATTGAAAGTTTAATAAATTCTTAGGGGTGCAACTTGTAATTTGTATAAAGCCTAGTGTCGCCTTCAGTTTCAAACGTCTTTGTTGTTGCACCCTTGATTATTATTGCAAGCGATTTCCGTTGACCAAACTTAATACCTTAATTTGCGGGAACCTGCCGACGGTGATACTCTCAATTTGTCAAATTTTGATGGCCTTTTTTATTTTAATAGTAAAGACAATCTACTCGTATACTATTTCTAGACAGATTCGAACTCTCAACTTAAAAGAGAAAAAACAACATTATTGATTAATGGCTTATCAACTAATGACTTATCATTTTTGTCAAAGATATTGTGATTTTAAAAATTAGTTTTATTTCATTAAATGATCATTGCTTTTCGTCTTTAATTTAAAACAGGATTTTAAAATGTAACGATATCTCAAACACTATGATTCCATCCAATGTGATAAAAATACTAAAATAGAATAATTTCATTATGAGTAAAGTATAACCACATTACTCTTGCTATTTATCTTTTATTGTAGTAAAAATCGATACATGTTTTGTATATAAACGGAGACGAACGATGAACAAAAAATTAAAAGATAAACTTTTGAAAGAAATGTGAAAGTGAACTTTTTTGTCTATATATTCAAAATATTTAATTGAATGTTATAATATTCACCGAGTGAAATATACATCAATGACTATTATTAGTAAAAATGATTGTTTTCTCCATTTTTTCAAAAATATTTATTATTTTTTAATCATTCCCTTATAAGCGGATTAGAAACTAAAGAACACGTAAATCAAGTTCCAATTTTGAATTGATACTGATTTTATACTTGGTAAGCCACAAGAAGCTAGATCTATGACTTTAAATTAACGTACCAGTCATTATTTTAAGTTGATACTGATTTTATATACTAATATAATTATTCGCGCTATGCAGCTGAGTATAATATTTAATTGTAAATAGTAACTCAATGATAGTCGTATGATTACATGCAATGATATTTAATAGTGTTAGTTTGCTTGTATGTGAGTTCAAGATTTGTGATATACTTAGTAAAAAAGTAAAAAAGAATGTTAAATTGATAAAGTTACATTGTAAACGAGAATTAAACCAACTAAATAAGGATAAGTCGAGTCTTACTTTTTAAACTTTTTTAAAATAAATTATCAAAATGCATTATAGATAGTATAGATATAGATAATCAAAATCGTAAATCATAGATTATAACTCGCTAATCCAATTAAAATATATAAAATATATTCACGTTCTCATACTCTTTTGCTGATAAGTGGATCTTGATTCTTCTCAACTATATACTTAACTTGAAATATGCTTAAAAAACAAACTTCCATATACCTACTAATCTATGTGTACCTTTTTTTAACCCATTAGAGTTTAAAATTTTAATAAAACTTAGCGGTTAAATTAGGTACTGTACTAGTCTCCCATTGGTCATTCACTTTCACCCCCAGTCCTCACCATTATAAAGATTAAAGACCAACACCAACATTTGCCCACACTCTTTAAACACCACCTCCCCACCATTTCTTCTTCAGCTACTCACACATTACACACTTAACGCCCGTCGCCGTCACCCTCATCCTCTGGTACCACTTCTAGATCTGCATCACTGTCTTCCATTACTCACTTTAGTATTTTTCTTATGGATATTAACTTATTTATCAGTCATTTCGAGTGTAAATTACCTTGTTAATTCAAATCATCAAATCATTCTCTGTGGAGTGATTTCGTTTTCTTCAATCGTAAGATATACTTTCCTTTTCTGATATTTTATTTTCTATATATATTTCGAATTAATTCTGAATTGGTGAAATTTCGCTGCAATTTAACATATTCTCGTGATATACAAAAGAATTTGTGCAGTCTAGTGAAATGACTTTTATATTCACATTCTGTTGATTAATACTTTTTATTTAATTTATTTTTCTCAAACTGCAGATTCCGATCAGCTTGATTGTTATTATATCAAATTATAGTTGAAAAAATTGGGGAAAACAGGAAGAGATTGGTCACAGATCTACGCAAAACATGTCACATTACATTTCTTTCAAAACATCATTTCTAAAGCAAATTTGTCTAACTTTCTAACTTCATTTTTGAAATCCTTCAGAAAGGTTTCTGAAATCCTAGTTTGGATTAGGAAGTGGTTCCGGGAAGCCCCTCCCGACATTGAAATTTGACTACTCGATTCAGCAAACACTCATCCAATCTCAACATCTTCATTGCTCTTTCTACCCATTACCTGAACAATTCCATACACGTTGACTTTTAAGGTCAAACAATTACAGATTCTAACTCAAAATTGATAGGGAATACTAGCAAATTTTCACCAATTTCTTTTGGTTTCTCATAAAACTTGTATTAAACATCAGTCAACCAACAATATCATCAAAAGGGTTTACATAAATCAATATATAAACAAGGTTCATTTTTTTAACTTTAATAGTCAATACTTGATACTAAAGAAAAAAGAGATGCTATTTGAGCCTGTTTTTCGACCATTGTATTCTATAATCTTGTCAACAAAGTATGTTGCCATATATGATTTCCTCATGGGATCCAAGAGGTTAGTTACCTGGGATTTTGCATTATCTCCATACAACATTAGAAGCAAAGTCCACAGACATTCTTTCTTGAAATCATCTGGAGCGAACAGTAGACCTTTAAAATTGTACCACTCGATAAATTTGCGTGAATAGTTCAGTGCGTCTATAAAATCACACCTGCGACACAACTCGATCATATTTTGCTGCTCCAAATAGAATGTTAGTCGTGGCCTGTAAGAAAAGTAAACCTGCACTCGGATCATGAACAATATGGTAATCAATAAATAACAAATATCAGATAAGATTTATAAAAAAAGATGCAAATAATGAGTTGTTACCGTGGTTTGTGTTTCATTAATGAGACTAATGGCTTCATCAAATTGATTATTAATGATAAGATTTCTAACTGTCTTCTGTGTCTTGAGTACGGATAGATCATCAATTCCCACTACACGTTTTCAAAGATTAATGTTACTGATAGTAACGACACTTAAATTAACCAAATATGAATAATAAAGGGATCGAGAATAGTACGTGGGCAGCCCGATTCTGCATGAAACGCTTAAGCAACCGTGGGAAGTTCTTTACCTACAAGAAAATCCATAATCAACATATTCATATCTTCTTTCTTGAACTTTCCCTTATTAAGCATTCGGTTCCAATCGCCCTCAGGTATTTCTTTCATTACTCATACATTATCTTGTGCATCTTCTGGGATGTTCTCCGATTCAGTTTGTGGTACAACTTGTTCACCTTCTAGTTGAATTTGTGGTACAACTTGTTCATCTTCTGATTCAGTTTCACTTTCAGTTTCAGAATATACACCATTGACAACATGTGGTTGTTCATTTTCTGATTCATTTTCTGTATGTACCTGCACAAGAAATTTAACAATTGATAGTTAGTTATCTAAAAATGTGTAGAAGTATTGATTATCTGTTCCATGAATCTTGGTTCTCCAGCATTACAAAATTAAGATAACACAAAATTAGACTAGAACATACATATTTATATGAAATTATAAATTAACATACATACAAGCATGCATAGATAATAGTTACTCAAAAAGGAGGAATTTTGCAAAATATTCAATGTATATACACTAGTTGATCAATCAACCATAGTAAAAGGAAATGAGGGTTTATTGCAAGCGATTTACTATTTTTTTGTTCAAGAAACTGATGGAATCAAACAACATAAAATTAATCACGAGATGATGGTACAAACAGAGAAATTATTAAAGAAACAAAATTCAATGAATTCAAAGATGAAATGCACACCGAGAGAAGTCGAATGAAAAGCAAACATGGGATTACGTACCTCTTCGACTTCTGGTACTTCCATCATTTAATTCTTGATAGTAAATGAAGGTAAATGAGTAGTGAATTTGTTTGTGAATGTCACAATGTAGCAAAAAAGTGTTATTATTACTGAATTCTGAATCAAACATAAGAAGCTGTTTAATTTGTATTTGTGAAAGAATTAAAGAAAGAAGGTTTCTGTTTATGGGAGGAAGGAGTGTAGATCAAAGAAATGGGGTTTCTTGTTTTGGCGGGTAAAACTGTTTTTAAATCTGAGTACTTGGTTAAGTTGATCCTGCTCCAATTTCAACGTTTTCATTGCTCTTTCTATCTGGCTACCAGTATAACTTCATAAACTTTGACTTTCTAGTCAAACAACTTAACATTGATACGTATTTAATAAAAAGCTTCACCGATCCTTTCTTCATTTATTCTAGCATAATTGTCATATGGTTTTTGTCATATGGTTTAGTCAGTAGATCAAAATTATCTTAAACATCCAAATGGCTTACAAAAATAAAGCTATAAACTTTCTCATTTTTGACCTCAAAGTCAAAACAAGGGGCAAAATCACTATAGCGTGGAGGTAGCACGTGCTACTGGTCAAATTCTTTTGCGTAGTATAAAAAATTTAATTTTATATATTTTACTAAAAATGCAACTAGTGAAAATATTAAAACGCAACTAGTAAATTTTTAAAAGGGCGACTAGTTCTTTATAAAATTAGTAACTAGATTATGTTCTATTTTTATTATAAAAAGGTAGCTCACTATCTATGTGATGAATTCTCTAACTTACAGTCATGACGAGAGTTGAATTATAGTCGTTAAAACATCGAATTCGACTTTTGTAAACCCATTGTCACCATAATTGTCGCCCCAAGACATCTTAACTTCCACGTTCTCGTCACTGGCATTTTGTGCACATACATCGATCCCGACAATAAGAGAGAAACTACTATGGTTATGAGGGTGGCACATGTCACTAGTCAATTGTGATACATATATATATATATATATATATTTTAACATTCTTTGATGTACTAGATGTGAAATTACTCTCAAATTGTTAGTAAAAAACCGGTCCAATCTTCAAAATTTTGTGATTTAATAAGCTCAAATTCCGTTTAATGTTTAATTTTAATTAGTATTAATATTACATAAAAATGTGTGCAAACCATGACATTTGATACTGGTTCCGCCCCCGATGGTTAGTGTACGTAATACGAGTGAGTCGTTCTCCTCCTTAATGTTGTCGTTGGCGTATCGAGCAGCGTATTTTGAGATTTTCTCCCTATCTTTCATCAATCCTTCATTATAATCTTTAACTTTATATTCAGTTTGGTAGTCCATCAAAGATATAAAGTCTTTAACTATCAAGTTGAGACGAACAACTTTCAGAAACATGACAACAATCGTCACAATTATACCTTTCAATCTCAGTTCCTCTTTCCATGTAGATTCATTTATTGCATCGATACAACAACTTTCCACAACTTTTTAAGACAATAATAAAAAGCCAGTAACTAATAGGTACCTTCTCTAAGTTACCTTTAGGAGCTAGATCTCTATGGCCCTTTGAATACCCTAAATATCTAAATGTTAGGTCATTTTTTCATTTTAAGAGTTTATATTCGAATTTTGTGTTTTTTTTATTGTTTTGTTAATTGTATTAAGTTTTTCTTGCGGGAATGATGGATCTTGCAAATGCAAGTGCTTCACGAAATCGAACATTATCTGGTTCATGTAAGGACCATACACTAATTGTTGAAAGCCAAAAAAGTAAGGGTCAATGCATATTTATACAAATGGCTAATATGGCCAATACGACCACTCATATGGTTGGTGGACTGATGTGTAAAATCTAGTTATAAATTTATATCGTAAATACCACAAATTACTATTACACAACCGGGCAGTGAACCCTGTCGAGCAGTAGTATAGTTTGGGTAAGTCCGAGTCGAACCAAGAGGACTGTGCAATCAAGAATGTTTGGCGAATTAAGTTAATCTAAAACAAGTAAATAAACGTGGGGGGTTTTGCAACCGAATTGTTGCTTTGCAATTATCGCGAAATAGAATACAAGTAAATAACAGGCAAGTGGATTCTGAAGTATCAGATTAAAATGACATTCACTTGGAATAGCTCACTAATGATTTCGGGGCGTTGTTAAAGTCAATTTATATGATATTGTTTATCAAACTAAATCAAGTATGGAATTTGTGTTCACTTCTTCCAATAGATTAAATAGAATTAACCTTTCGTGTTCACTACGGGTTTCTAATTAACTAGTCTCAATTTAATCTAGTAACTAACGATTTAATCTTGTAAACCTACGTTCGTAAGGATACTAAACTTAAGTTGAGTTCTCTACTTAAATTAAATACAATCATAATCAAGTTTAATTAATTAACCTATTTAAATCTTGCGTTCGCGTTGATTTAGTAATCATTCATAGACAAATAATTACAACAAACCAAAATCATGCAATAGTGTTCACTAGAACATTCAATGATTCATCAATAGATAAATTAAAATAAATAAAACTCAATCACAATTGGTTATTCAATCAAACATTAATTAAACAATCATAAACATCAATTGATAAACACCCCTAAAGCCTTAGGTTACATCATCCAAGTGAATGTTAAAGAAGTTAGCTCATATCAAGCTAATAAGAACAATAAACATAAACAAATTGGAGTTAAATATAATTTAAAGGAAAAGAATGTAGAACCGAATCGTGGAGAATAATTGTTGTTAGAGCCTTAATCTTGAAGTAATAATGGATTAGAAAGGTTGTCAATCCTTTCAAGAACACCAAAAATCGCCCCCTAAGAGCCCAAAAAATGGCCTCCAAAAGTTGAGTAAAAGTTGTGTAAAACATAGGGTTTAATTAGGTTAAAACTGCATAACCCGGCTGGAAAAACACCTCACCCGGACGAGTAGTAGGTCACCCGGACGCGTGAAAGAGTTTGGCTCCCGGTTGGATCAACATCACCCGGACGGGTGAATTAAAGAAGCAGACGTTCTGTGCGCATTCACCCGGACGCGTGGATAAGCCACCCGGACGCGTGAGCATGTTTTCTCAGCTTGATGTCTTCTTGAAACCCTTAGCCCTTTGAGTTCCAAGAATTTGGGCTTTTGAATCACCTCAATCGGAGTCCGTATGAGAGAGTTATGACCAAAACCGTGGAGCCTCGCCGAAACTACAAAACTTCCTCTTTCTTGATCTTTTCTTCAACGTTTTCACTCGTTTTCTTCTTGCATCCGTTCCTAATGATAGTAAACACATTTAAAGCATATCAAGTACCAAAAGTTCATTAAAATAATGATAAATACGGATAAAACAAGAGATATTGCTAAAGATAAACATGTATAATTCGAGCAATATCATGGACCTAAGTTGCAGCTCTCGCCTTATCCAATGGCTGCCTATTTACGTGAAAACAAGGACATAACAGACTTTATTCCCGACCTGCATCGTTGTCTCGAAACCATCAACAAGTATCCATACGATCGTTTAGCACGCAAGCACTTTGATGTTCCGACAAAGCGTAAGAAAGAGGCCATCCCTCGTTATCACCTTCACAAAATTGATCGAGAAGCTGTAAAGGAGCTTCTAAAAGAAAAGCTAATTTTTTTTCTAGGGAAGGTTCTTAAATATCCATGTACGGAAGACCTTTTCACTGGTGCCCTTGGCGATCGACAACTTGCAAAAGAGCTTGCCGAGACCGGTACTATTTATCGTCATCCAAAGCCAATACATTTTGCAAAAAATGCATATCATTCGATGCTGATTGTTGGGATCGATGTATCCGCAGGAAACGCCAGTGACAACTATGTGAAAGTTAAGATGTCTCGTGGCGACAATTATGAGGACGAGGGGCTTACAAAGGCTGAATTCGATGTTTGTAAACCCCTCGTCACCATACAGTCGTGAAAACATCAAATTTGCCCTTTGTAAACCCCTCGTCACCGTACTTATAGCCCAAGACATCTTAACTTCCACATAGTGGTCACTGACGTTTTGTGCGGATAAATCGATCCCAACAATAAAGACGAAACTACTATGGTGACGAGGGTGGCATGTCCACTAGTCAATTGTGATGCATATGTATTTTTTTTTAATATTCTTTGATGTACTAGTTGTGAAACTACTCTCAAAATTTTTGGTAAAAGCGGTCCAGTTTTCAAAATGTTTTGATTTAATAAGCTCAAATTCCGTTTAATGTTTTATTTTAATTTATATTACATAAAAATAAGTGCAACTTGTGACATTTGATCCTAGTTCCGCCCCGGGTCAAAACTTCATTCAAAAGAAATGTCATACTATACGAACCTGTTTCACGACCTTAAAATTTTATCATCTCTTCAACAACGCTTGAAGCTATAACAGAGCACCTCTTGGCTGATAGCCATTTACAAGATAGCCATTTACAACCAGTGGCTGATTTGTTGGTTCATTTAGTGGTTCATCTATTACTACGTGCTCCGGGAAACCATTAGCAACATTCTATTCATTTTCAGAATGTAAGTCCACCGCAAAACCGTTGACAACACGTGGTTCATTTTCTATCCATTTTGCATATATATAAAAAAAATATTGATCAACAACAACTTAAATTGTTTATAGTTATTTTATACGTAAACCAGTTGATCAATCAATTTAACACATTTTGCACATTGGCTAGTTACTATCGATTTCAAGAAATTATTAAATCTACAGATCGAAAGGCATATAATGAAAATCGATAGGTACTTCTCCGTTTTCTTGAAAGAAAATTAGCGATTAGTCTTTGAATGTTACAATGAGGCAAAAAGCTAGGGTTATTGATTGATGAATTTTGACTTGAACAGAGAACGATATATATGTATATGTGTGTATATCGGAAAGAGAGAAGGGTTTTGTTTGTTATGTTGGCGACTGAATATGTTTTTAAATTTTGGAGTATGCTATCTTTTATTTCTATTACAAGAAGCCCTTTGCCTCATTATTGATAATAACACAAAATTAAAAATTCGATCCATCATTAGTTCTTCAAGTAAAAATTTAATTAAAATGATTAGTGTCTTGATTGTATTTTTGTATGAAGCATGTTTTTGATCGAGTTTTCAATCGAAAAGATGAATAGAGGATGTATTGTGTACAAATTCTTAAATGTGTTTTTTTGAATTATAGATTTACACTTTTATTTATACGTTTAGTTTCGTTTTTATGTTGTTAATTTTTATATTTAAGAATCTCAATTTTTTGATCAAAATTTATTATTACAGTACATAATACTTAATATTAAAATACAAAAATAAAAAAAGAAAATTCCTTGAAAGTTAAACCTCTCGACTCAGCCGACGACTCAGCACCTTGCAATTTGCAACCTGCGCATTAGGAACTCGTAATTCAGTCATCGAGTTCGCAATGACATTTTTTTATAATTTTTGGATATTTTGTTTTAATATATTTTGAGAAAGGATAAAAATGTGAATTTTTCCTTTTAAAAAACACAATATCTTAATATATTGTCATATAAATTATAATTTTGAATTTTTTTACGAAATATAATACTATAGATCGATTAAACATGAAACTAATACATTTTATTCGCGTATTGTGCGGGTATTCTGCTAGTTCGAATTAAAAGCTACAACTCTATTATCCAAATAAGGCTCTTTACTAAACGGGAGCTTATTTTCTAAGATTAAAAGTTTAAATTTCTTAAATGGTCTCAAAAGCTTCCTGCCAAATATAGATCAACCAAATTACCAAAGATTGATATGAAGGTGGAGACTAGTATTACTTTCTCCGTACTAAATTTATCGTTTACATATAAAAAATATACAATTTAAGAAAACAGTCTTTTATTTTTATCTTTTGCACACATTCTTATGATGTACATATACATTTAGAATATTCAAGTAAATTCAATCAATCAAAAAGGACAAAATAATTTTGAGACGGACAAAGTATCAAATTTGTGATTTTCATTTTCTTTTTAATTCCGGTCCTGTTGAGATCAAAATCTAACTTTTATTGGCAACCGGTAATTATAGAACTATAAGAAACCAAACAAACTCTTTGGATTGCAAATATTTACATCAACCTATCAATGACCTCTCATCTACATCCTCCATGTCCGGTAGTACTAAGTTTCGCCCTGCATCTCTTGTAGGACTCAATTGCAACTCACGTAGATCCTCCAAGTTTAGAAAAAGACATGTTAAACAAATGATATCTTAATATGAAAATGATATGTAAATGACTTCCTTTGAGTTGCATGTTACAAACATAAGAACTCCATAAAATCTTATTGAATACTAACTGTTAAAACTACAAACAGATCAAACTTATTGACATTACACTATGGATGCAAATACAAGATTGTTAAAAGATTAAAAGATTAACTTCATGGTGAATCGGTGACTCCCCATGATAAAATAAAAGGTAAAAAAGATTTTTAATTTTTATTTATTTTGTCCAGGTGCATATCCAGCAGACCAAACATGCACAAGGCCATGTTGAGCAGCATAATAATGATAAGGCCAAAGATGATGATGGCATAAATCTACAAAACACAAGCATCAAAAGTGCAAAATGGGTTGTGCCATCTCCGAACGTGCCTTGCTGCAATGCAGCTTGAGATAGAAAACGATCACCCTCGAAGAAAAATATAGTAGCAAGTTAAAGTTCTCATGCATCATGCTGGAACGCAAAAGGATGAACTTAAAGGCGGAGGTAGAACACACACCAAATGAGGAGCAGCAGGATTGCAGCAAATATTCGCCCGATTGACGTTTTGCAAGTCCAGTTGTGGAGGGCGAACATATCCAGCAGCAAGTGGTAGACACAATATTGAAATCTCAATTCTTGAACCTGTCATAGTGCAATAAATTCTCAAAGAAGTTATTTATCCCTTGGGTCATATAAATAGGATCAGATCCAATCCAAAAGAAAAAATCAAGACACGACCCATTGACAGACTTATTTTAAATGAACCTTGCTTATTGGAGAGAGTGACATGACCTCGTTTCCTACCAGCAATCATCCATTTTTCTGAACTCGCATTGACTTCATACATTATCTCCTCCTCAAAAAATTTCACTCTTTCAACTCTCCATTTGATTGTGATTAGCTGCCCAACTCTAAGGCCATTTGTAGGAAGAGGAACAAAACCAACTACTAACAAAGGTTCTAACACGGGCCGTTTTAAAACAACTACACTCCTAAAAGTCAACAATGGTGTGACATCATCCGCGGAGCCTTTCTTTTCCAGAGACATGGGGGTATGAGATCCAAGATTTCTATCCCCAGAAATTCCATATTTTATATTTAATATTGTATCAGGATGCACAACTTTCCCTTCAACTGTAAAACCACAGATGCAGGGCAAGTGAATTTGAAAACTGAGTGTCCATTATAGTTATGAAGTTTGAAATGAATAAATTAAATATTGATTTTTAAATAATTGATTACCTTCAGTGATTGTAGGTTCCATGATTATACCAAACAAAATTCCAGTTCTAGATGTTGCAGGAACCACAAGTGGGAATAAGTTAGATGTTGGCCTCAGTTCACCTTGTGCAGTATGAGCAAATCCATCTTGTAGATCTACCCAAGCATCATGAATAGTTAACGAGGCCTTCACCTGTGAGTGTAGTATCACCTGGAAGAAGCAGGGGAACGGGTTAGCCAGGTCATGTTAATTCAAAAACTTTAAAGTTGGTTACCGTAAGTTTTTTTTTTTTGGGAACTTTGGTAATTTTCTTTTTCTTATAAACGTTGGTTACCTAAAATAGAAATAGGACCAAAGTTGGTTATATTTGTATGCAAGTTGACCTTTTTTATGATACAAATAAGAATAAGATTACTTTTTAATGGCAATAGACCTGCAAAAGCGAAGAACTATCACTGCCCTGTTCTGCTAAATGTGTGCTAACATGGAACGGGTCAGTGAAATGAACAGCTACAGTCCTATAAACAACAATGGTATTAATGATGTTTAACAGCCTCCATAAAGATAGCAAAGAGGACTAAGAAACCTTTTAAACATCTGATTATGTGACACTCCAAATTCAAGTTTAAGAGCTAATGTCCTTAGTCCATCAACAATGCTTGTTCTTTGGGAAGAGATTTCCCCTGAAAGGGAATGTTCAAACGGATTAATAGGTACTTAAGAAGAGGTAGATGTGGCAATATTGACCTATACTTATGAATGGGTTGATCTGGGTTGTGTTGTATTTCAACCGGAAGACTAATAAATACTTAAAACGGAATGAGTCAAACGGGTGAACATTGCCCAAAGTCTATTTTTAACGCAAACAACTTCCTAAGTTGTTTTTATTTTAAAATTTAAATTATTATTGTCGTAACTTTGTGTTTGGGATCGTATAATGTATGTAAAGAGCAACCCAATTTAGCTTTTAACTCGGAACATGTTTTGACCTGTTAAGTGTTACCAAACCCACTCAACCCAGCCATCTTGCCACCACTAAGATACGGGGAGAAACTAATGTCATTAAAAACCTGTTGATGTTCCTTTTGATAGCCCATCCTTGATGGCACGCACAGGAATCCATAAAACACTATCTATACTGCTTGCCCAATCTGGTAATTCTATACTACCGTTCTTAAGAGTAAGCTGAGCAAATTCTTTGGAAACAGCAGAAGCATTATTACTATCACCATCTGTATATTTCTCCATATCGATGGCACACGATTCCTCAATCTTCAACCCTGGGCCAGCATCGATGTACAAAACAGCACCCTCAAGAGTGTAATTAACTGGCTTTACAATTATCCCGACCCACTGAGGCTCATTCATCAGTAATGCAGATGAAACTGCTGCAGTAAGATCGACAAGAGGCCTAGGTTTTAACACCTAAGATTGGAACATAACAATAAAAAAAACTTTGCAATGTCACCATATAGTCATATACTACTAAGGAACATGTTCAGGACTTATTAGATGGCCAGGGCAGTCTGGTCAGTAACAGGTATTAAATTGGTCAGGTTGACCCAAAACACTTGCTCTCCAAAAACTTCCGAATTGTTATAAATAATTTATGTGTCAAACATGAAGACAAAAGTTACAGTAAATCACGAGATAATACATTCTTAGCAGCTTTAAACTCCTTTGGGTCATTAGACCTTGTGTCTTTTAAGGTGATTTTTTTTTTCAATTGACCCGGTAGAGATAGAACATAACCCAAATCAACCCATTTGGGTGAAATTGCCACCTATACAAATTGCAATTTGGACTTGCATGTTTAGAGTGCATTAATATCCTTTTCCAGTTTTGCGTACGAAAACAGTTACTACCTTCAAAATGGGCTTAGTTGGCTTATCGTAACTCATAAGATCGTCACTGTCTGCAGGCCCACCTCTGGAATATCCATGAGACCTAAATCGTAAATGACCAATCTGTCCTGTAAGAACACCCAAGACATACGAACCAGGCTTTTGTGGGGGCAAGGAAAGAGTAATTGTATTTCTACCGGTGGTCAATATTGTAGCACCACAGCTCCTGATTGCCTAAAAATTATAAGATGTTGATAAGAGTTTTACCATTGCAAAATTTATAGTAATTATGTTTGCATGCAACGTACCTTCACACGAGCATCTGCATTATTGGTAGCTGTCAAGGTAAGACTAAGTGATTCAAGAGTGATGTCATCAGGAAATTCGCTGAATAAACTTACACACAATGTACCCGGATCCCCATCACATAGCTCCAGGGGTGGCCCGGAATTGCCAGAAAATGTTATTAAAGATGAGACATCTAAAGGCACGGGATCTTTCATTTCACTGTATGCGAGACGCACTACTTCTGACTGAAAAGCTTGGCGTTCATTGGTCAAAAACAAACTTTTATCTAGAGAAAGCAATCTCACACAAGATGTTAAGTAACCAGGTTGATCATCAAGTATTTTCTGGCATTCAGCTAAATTAGGAAGCACATCTGCTAATAAATCTTGCCATCCTTCACCAGAGTAAAGAGCGCAAACTTTTTCGTATAATTTTTCAGCTAGATCATAATTACCATGCTTAAGTAAAATAGCTGCAATTTCACCATCGAGGACAACCCCATGCCTTTTCCACCATGAAAGATGATAATTATCAGCAGCACCCTTTGTTAGCTCTAGATACTTATTCTGTTGGAATCATAAATGATGGTTAAAATGTCTTGATTTACATCATACAACTAATTTTGATACAGACTTGTAGCAAGTACCTCAAACTCCTCTAAAGATGACAAGGATTTCCATAAACCAGGATCAGAAATAGTTTTACGGAGAGCATGCTCAGCAGCCACAAAAGCTTCTGCGAGTCTCAGGTTATCAATCGAGCTCTCAAAGTTAACAGGTATAGAACTTGTCCTTGACATTGAAGAAGAAGGTGATTTAAGTGAAGAAAATGTCTCTGCTTCTGAACCTGAGCTGGCAGCATATAACATGTTTAACCAAACAGGTGGCAATAATTGGAACACAGGGTGTTTATTAATCATACAGCATATAGCATGGCGTGTAATTGATTTTTGGATTGTAATTCTTAAACAAAGAATAAATATCAGATTCAGTATTCGTTCACGTGCCTGAAACTTCAAACATATTTCCAGCAGAAACAGATGGTCTTCGACGATTAGCCTCACACAGAAGAAGAGAGGGTTCAAGGGGCAATTGTTTCTTCCGAATACCGAAGTGCTTGATCCTTGGAGTCTCTTGAAGAATTTTCTATAATATAGAGTAATCATGTTTATAATTTAGAAGTAAATATCATGTAGGATATTAGAAAAGATATACCTTTTCTTTCACAAGGACCTCAGATGAAGCATCAGAGGGAACTGACGGCCAAATTGCTGGCTTTGGCCAAGGTACCATGCTAAGTGAAGCACTGTACAAGAAATAGAAAGGCACCTTTGGGAATTTAGAGGATGGACTTGCAAGAATGCAACAGTCAAAATTGAGTGCCTACCTGTTGACTGGACTTCTTTCTATATCAGATTTATAACCAAGTAAATACGCAAGCCTCATGAACTGCCAAGTTCATGAAAGAAACTTCATTAAAGTAGCACATTATGCACTCAGAAAAGATATTGTAACAGGACCATTTGGTTACCAAAAGTGTTCATATCATTTAGCTTACCTTAACTCGGCATAGAGAATATAATTCCCCCCTTACACGATAATATTCTTTTTGTATCTCTGGTGTCACTAGTCTATCTCTGTAATGGTCAGAAGTTGCCTTAACCAAGCTCAAACATGAGGTTAGAACCCAAACTTCCCTCAAACAAAAAGGTAAATTACTCTGGAGAGTAACCACAGATAATAAGCAACACCATATGAGAAATTTTGAATTGGCCAGAATTACAAATATATGTGAATTGGCAATTTGGATTGAATGCAAACCTCATGCATGGCCATTGCTTCTGAGAAGCTAACTATAAACGAATAACCCCTAGATGCAACCTCAAATGGACGGTGTAAATTGAACAACAACTGCATAAAACTGGCCTCATCAGTCAAAACATGTTAGAGATGATTATACATGCTAAAATGAAAGAAGATACAGTTTTTAGATTCAAGTATAAGCAATCTATTTTAGAGAACCTTAGCTTGACGGGAAAATAAATACTGCCGAAATTCAAACTCCCTAAAGGAACTATCTTGGACAATCTGTGTAAGTTGTTTGTTTCTAGGGTTTAGTATTGTAGCTTGATCATCTCCATAGTCCATTCCTCCAAAGTCCCTCGGTTTGCCTACCTTGTTGACTGTGTCATGCAAAAGAAGAATAAATATATTAAGAACCTCTATTAAAATATTATATGTGTTAACATAAAAAAATTTATAAAGTAAATCAACTTTAGCATATACATCAAGCACCTGATTCCAAGTAACATAGCTCTAGTTCATCATATTCCCCCAGTGAATCCTCATAAAGATGAGCCATCTCAAACATGAATGCCAGGCTTTCCTACATGTACACTTGATGATTTACAAAAAATCCAACTAAAACTTACATCTTATCCTAAGAATGTAAGATAGATCTGGGTACCTTGAGAATGAAAAGATTACAGAAACTCCAAATTGGCATCAAACGTAGTTCAGTGAGCTTATGAATCTCGTCCTCATAGAACTGGATGCGCTTATCAAGAGTGTTTCTGAGGCACTCCATGACTTTGACTTCAAAATCTTCCCAAAAAGTTACTTCAGGCTCAAGCAGATCAAGTTTTAAGCATCTGGTTAACCAGTAGTCCTGGGTCAGAAAACAGATCCAATTTTCTACTAATTACAGTACATTGCATATTAAAACACAAATTAACAAATCATAGGGATATTATGCCACTGAATATATAAGTTTCAGTTTTGTAGATGTCAACGTATATAATGTCAAGGAGGTATTTGATGTTACAAAATGAAGTCGTGAAAAAAGTAACAGCGAATGCAACTTTACCTTTCCCTCCTTCTTGAGTTGAAATCAACTTCAAGTCTGGCGTAAACTTTTTTCCCCATCTTGTTAGCTTGGTCATTATCTGGTGAAGCTTTGGACACAAATACTATAAACCACTCCTCGTCATTTTGCATGATTAATTTCAGACGTGGTTTAAGAATCGTCTTGAACTCATCTAGGTCCTATAAGAAACACATACATTGTTTCAAAGACGCAACATTTAGACATTTTCAACTAACTTCTTGATTGAAAATGTACACGTGATACCTCGCATGTCACGAGAACCACAGTTGCATATGGTTCTTGAAAACAAAAGGACAACTGCTCCTGAGGAAAATGACTACGAAGCCTTGAATCTGTTGTAAGTACAAACTCAGCTGGCAGGTTCTCCACAGTTGCAGGATTACGTGTTTTGTTGTTGAATGTAACTCTTTTAAATGGAAGTCGTTTCTCAAATCCGTCCTTGACAAGCGGCCACAAATCACTCACATCTTTAACTGAAAAGCAATTCAATTTGAACTTTTGAGTTTACAACTTAATTAGTCTTTAACTACACATGTAAATATGTAATACTCTGTAAGATAAAAAATAGTGTAGCATAGTGAACACATAAACAGTAAAAAGAAAAACAGCTGTGAATCATACGAATTTGGCTGTTACTCTTCTTTTTCTTTTTTTAATTTATTTCAGTTTTCATAGTATCTTATGTTTGGATTTTTAGCTCGTTTTATTTTATTTAGTATTAAAAGAGACCAAAAACAAATGTTTGTTCTTTAATATTCGAAATTCACGTAATTATATCTAATCATGTTTCAATAATGTGAATAGCTCAACATTACAATTACAATATATATAATGGTGAGGTCATGGAAGAATAGTAAATTGTAGCTTAAATTCATACATCAGATCAATTAATTAACAGATTACGTAATAATGCATCTTGGAAACATGAAACTCGGGTTTATAAACGAGAAACAGTAGGTAGGTAAATAGATAGATATAGGAATTGGTATATATACCGGCAATAACAATGCGATCGCTTGAGTTTTTGACAGACTGAAATTGAGCTAGAAAATTAGCCATTTATTTACACAATCAATCTGCAAATGATTAAAATAGCTTTTAATCGGAAAATGATCAGTGGGAGAATGAGGTGTGTAATTAAGTGGATTGATCTGCGGTTGATCCGGTTTCTTCCGGATCATTGCAAGACTCATTCTAATGGTTTTTTAGCGGATCGGATCTATAATATAATCTCTGTTTCAATATCATTTTAATCGATGAACCCAATAAAGTCTAGGCTATTATGGCTGTCATTAAATAAAACGGTTTCTTAATAGTTGTTGAAACTCATTAAATTACGTATTTCGTATTTAATGTAACTCCATAAATCATCACGATGTCACATAATTTGCAGTTGTACGTTAATTATTTTAGACTTCATTCAAACCTTTCATGAAAAATAGAAAAATTAATAAAAATAAAGTTGAACACAACATCTTAAGGAAACACATACTCTACAATTCATTCAATTTAGTTAATTAATTGAAGAAAAAAACAAAATCATTCAAAATTCAATAACCAAAATTTAGGAATAACCAATCAATTGAACCGGCGATAGCGATCGGAGAAAAAGATCAATATCAATAAGGAATTCAAGCTATAATCGTATAGAAATAAACGAATGAATGAATTATCAAAATTTAGTTTAATCTTTATCAGTTAAAACACTGATTTAATTTTAACTAATGATTACAAATGAAAAAGATGTCTTAAGCAGCAGCCATGGACATAACCGAGAGGCGGCTAGGTGTTGGTCGGAAATCAAACAACCGTCGGCTAAACCTACGACCAGGTGGCGTCAACGCTCTCCTTATAATCTCTTTACTAGCACGCCGCCGTCTAGGGACCATTTCACGATTACTGTTTCTTCTAACCAACGATGAATTCAGCCGGCGAGACCTTGGCGATGGTGAAGGCGAACCGTTGACCGAATCGTCGGAAATTGTTAACCGCTTGACCGTAGATGGGTGTTGAAGGGTGGCCATATCTGTGTTCTCAATTTCAATGATCGAGAAATGAATTGAAAAGTTCTTTTGTATGAGTGATCTGCCTTCAACTCAAAGTTATTTATATTTGCATATGTGTTGACCTTTGACTTCTTGAATTTTATTTTGACTTTGAAGAAATTAGCCGTTTATATTTGACGTACTATAAAAACGTTATGCTGTCATCTTAGACCGTTAACAGCAAGCGAGACAATAATGTGGATTTGAGACCGTTAACGGTAAGCGCGTTATCTTTTTTTTTTTTGAAAGAAAATATGTCGACGTTTTACATATTGAATTAAGTTCAAATGAGAATGATAATTATTTGTGAGAATGAAGGAATCAATCTCAACCATCCATTTCATCAAAAAACTAATACCCCTAACACTTTTAAAAATTGAATATCTCACAAATGATTAGTCAAAAAAATATAAAAGTTGCACCATAAAAATCAGCATTTTTTCCTCTTCGATTAGACATCTTACAAGGTATACTTTCGACGAATTTTTTTTTATTTCATTTTTTGGTGGGTTTCGAAATTGGTAACACATGTGTTAGTTGCGTGAACACATGTGTTACCGAAACTAACACATGTGTTAGGTGCGATAACACATGTGTTAGTTTCGGTAACACATGTGTTAGTTGCGGTAACACATGTGTTAGTGGTTGGTAACACATGCCACTAATACATGTGTTAGTTTCATTAACACATGTGTTACTGAAACTAACACATGTTACCGCAACTAACACATGTGTTAGTTTCAGTAACACATGTGTTACTGGTTTTCAACCAAAAAAAAAAAAAAAAAAAATTTTTTTTACCGAAAATATGTCATGAGTGATCTCAAATCGTAGAGAAAAGAACGCTGATTTCTATGGTGCAATTTTTATAATTTTTTGATTAGTCGTTTGTGAGATATTTAACTTTAGGGGAAAATTGGGTTTTGCAAAATGGATGGCCAGGATTCATTCCTCCATTCTCACTAAAATTTCCATTCTCATTTGAACTCAACCCTTTACATATTTTCGTAAATCTTATACGCTAGAAATTTATATTTTGAAAAATAAATAATTATTTAACTTAAGTCGGATATATGTATAAATTATCCCTTTTTAAATATTTATATGTAGATAATAGAGAGAATTAAGCTTGTTACAACTGAATTACATAAATTAAAGTTACAAACTGAACCATGATTATATTAATTAACTTTTTTTTATCATTCATCTTTCTCTCTCTTTTTATTTGATCGGTCACAAATTATACTGTACACAAATTTTATAAATTGTTCATATCTATATCATTTATCGTAATTTATCTGTCATATTTATTAAAATGAAGAATAATACAATTGTATAAAATTTGTCAGATCGCAACTTTATTAACTCGTAAATTATCTAACCACATAAAATACGTTATTATAAGTATAACTACAAGAAAACAATTAATGTTTAATCAATTTCAATCTCAAATGTCACAACATATATTATCCAAATGGGGGACAACTGTTTGGTCCCTTTCTCTTCATAATGATACGTCTTAATTACATAGAAAATATGTTACTATGGTTTTAAGTCTTAATCACGTTAAAGTATTGGTAGTTATGCATATAATTGAATATGATCTTTTTAGAACTTGCACAACAAATCGACCAATATATATGCGTTCGATCAGTAATGAACACTATGTTATAATTTTCCTGAAATATAAATATCATCCGTTAACTTCAAAACCGGGCATAGATTAAAATTATTTTTAGGGACCTATTTCTTTATTGCAATAATTAAAGTAATTGAAAGTACTGAGTAATAAGATTGGTCGATATTAAAAATTGCACTGACAACATATTAAAAGGTCTTTGATCTGGAATTATATATAAAGAACCAATCAACCAATAACTTTCAAGTTCAAGCCACACCGAAAATAACGAATGATCTGAATGTTCGTAATATGTGAGATATGTTGTAACTCGTATAAAAATGAATTAAATCTAATCAATAAATTGTGCACTAGTGACGGTTTTAATGATTTGCCATTTGTCCACCGTCCTATATAAATATATCTACCATCATTTGTCCACCGTCCTATATACGTACATTTGATAAACGTGTAGTATTATACAAATACGTAATCCAAAAAGTATTGTTAGATGAGTGGGTGCGGTAGATGAGATGTATATATTAGGGTTATTTCGGTAATTACATCTGGTATCAATTTTCCATGAAAAACAAATATGAGAAAAAAGATGGTCCATATCAAGATTGTCCCATTAAGATTTACAAATGAAGCCACTAATGATGCAAAACGTATTAAAGTTGGTTTGTACACTTTGCTTAAAATGGAAAGAAATGCAACTAGTGTGATTTAATTTGTGTGGTTTTAAGATTATGATTCCTTTTGATGACAACCCAAGTGGTCCCACTACCAAATTATAATCAACTTTGTAAGGTGTGGTTAATTAACAAGTAAATGTCTCATTCATGGGAAAATGACTCTTATCTCACATTAATATACTTTAATTTGAAATTAACTTAGAGATAATAGGTGAAGTCAAAGGTTTGTCATGAAGAAGATAACATCACAACTTTGTTTTCTAATCAACATTTCTTTTTATCGGTGTATACTGGTCACTGAAAATACAATTTAAGATGAACTCAAATGGTCGACGTTAAAGGGGACTTTGCGTGTTGCTTTCTAGTGACATCATCTTTGTCTTGAACTTATTGGGAACTGAGAGCGAACCCAGTAATATACATCGCATTCACAGTGCTAATAGCATTTCAAATTCAATTTTTTCTTTAGTTAATAAAATCTTTTCAATTTTCCGACTCTTGAAAGGGTGTAAAAGGCAATAACATAAAAGGTAGAAAAGGGTTTGGTCTTTCTCACACTTATTTTGGCGAGGCGTGCTATTTTGTTATCTTGATGTAAAGACCAAAAGCTAACCTAACGAGCCAAGAGTCGGGTGAGGTTTGTAGGGTTTCTATGCTCAATATTATTTGATAAATAAAACATTTTGTACCTATTTAATATTATTCATATTAGTTTCTTTAATATATTTAAACTTTCTGTTTTTCGCTAAAATTCGGTCTGTCCAACGAAAGTAATTTTAATATTTGCTCCAAATATTTCAAAATTGAGGATCAGGAGATTATCGGTACTACTATTGTGAAGTTCTTTTCGAATTGATTTTCTAAACAAACCGGTGTATATGAAAACTTACAAAAACTTTATCATTAATTTATTCGAACGCATCAAGAATACATTTATAGGAATTAGACTTGAACAAAGCCATATATATGTACAAAGATATACATATTCATATTGATCATATGTACATATTAACTTTTAAGTATTATTATTTCACCATGGCTTGTAGTACTAATTAACTGTTACCAACTATTTTTCCATGTGCAGAACATCTTGAAAATTCATAAGTAAATACAACAGGATATAATAATGATCGATCTGCAAGAAGAAAATAAAAATATTTTTTGCATAAATCAATTAGTAATAAATGTTCAGTTCAGTAACAGTTATGAAATAAATAAAAATAATCAACAAACATTCATAGTATATAGGGATTATTTTTTTAGAATGTGAGGTATATATCCATGTGACATATATATTAACTATATTCTACAGATATATTACATAAAATTAGTATAAAGGTACATATGCATGTTGTACAAGATTTTAATTAATTAAACAGCTGTAGAAAAGTTTAAAGATCATTTTAATTACCTTTTAGGGTTTTTGTCGTTTCTCATTGAAAAGAAGATGTGTATCATATCATACCCACTTTCCAAAACTGATCTAAGAGTACCAATTCATCCCTGGTAATTGATAAGGTTGTCGAAAAACGCCATCTTCAAGAGACCCCAACATTGATTGTTGTTGCATTTGTGGTGTTTGCGGTAGTTGGCTAAGTAAACTTACTATAGAACCATTGTTTTCTTCATTTGTTCTTGTTGCCATGACAGTAACATCACCATTACTTTTGCCGCCAGCTTCTTCGCTCCAGAATAAACTCGGCAATGATCTTTTTGCTGGAAGGAGATTCGATGTGTTTGTGTTTATGTCGCTATCGTTTGAGTTCATTCGAGTATCAAACATGAGGTTTTGTTCATGATTCTCCATCATTGTATTGTACCCTACCACATGACCTGTTGAGGGTTTACCAATCATTCCTTGGTGTCCGTGGGCCAGCGAGATAGATGGTGGTATCGACGATAACATCCCGTTCATTGTATGATGATCACTACCGTCACTATCCATCGGTCTTTGCATATTGTTCTTCTTGTATATTCGACACAAAACCCAATCATCTAACTACAAATTTAAAAAACAAAGGAAAAAGTATCATACTTCATTCAGAATACACGTGTGTGTAAGTATTTGTCTTCTAAAATATTAAACAAAAGAAATATTTTTAAGATTAGTTAAGCAGTGATAAGTGATAGGTTGTGGGTTTGATGTTCTGAAAAAAAATATATATATTATTACCCTTAAGGAGCCTTTTTGTTTGCTGAGATCATGGGGTTTGGAGACTGTTTTACCATCGGTAAGTCGATATTCATGCATGATCCAATTCGTCTTAACCCCTTTCGGCGGCTTACCTCCATAGAAAACTAGTGCTTTTTTGACACCAACTTTTTGTGTACCACCGGAAGTCATCACGGGCTTATCGGTTCCAGTAGCTTTCCAGTATCCAGAATTGGCGGCCCTGTTAGGCCGAGCTCCATTCGGGTACTTCCTGTCCCTTGGGCTAAAGAAATACCACTCTTGCTCCCCAAATGTTGCCTTAGCTATATAACATACGCAATTAAAATCCCAAATAGTTAACACAGGCTAGGATATTAATTATTATTTTAGGTGACATATTTGTACTAGGATAGTAAACTTGTACCTTACATATATTCTCATGAATGCAATACAAAAAGTACTCACCTAATTAAGTTTATTCATTTTTAATAAAAGAAAAGATAAAGTGTCATGAAGCTCGGCATGAACTATTGACAATTACCTGGTAACTCCCATGGATCAAACTTGTAGAGATCAATTTCAGCGATGATGGCTACGGGAAGAGGAGCAGAGGCGGCCCGTTTCTTGAGATAGTGAACAACCAACTCTTCATCGGTGGGATGAAAACGAAACCCGGGTGGGAGTTGAGGTAACGGGGATCCCGTTGATGAATCGGTACTCTCCATCATCGAGAAAATATTATATTTCTTGATTTAAGTCTTGATTTAAAGTATGATCAAAGAAGATCATCAGCATGTTAGATGAAGAGAGCGATTGTATAAATAAGTTGATTGATGTTTTTATATGGGGTATGAAATATAAGACCATGGTATTAATATAGGGTGAACCGTACAGAATCAACGGTCATACACCATTGGTTTCCATACTAGGATTTCACTGCAGTCGGCTGATGCCACGTCATATTCTGGAGGGTAGAATAGCCAATATCATAGCGATATTATAGTGGGTCCAGTGGTCTGGGCCACGGTCATTTGTTCCATGAAATACCATGTGGGTCCCACTGAGGTCATTTGTAGTCCAAACCAGAAAATATATGTGTCAAATTATAAACCATCTTACAGATTATAATAATCAATTAACATTAATATTAGCAGATTTGTTTAAATAATAATGAACTCATTTTAAGAAGCTTCGATTCAAATTGATCATACTTATTAACTTGTAACTCAACTTATGAGCGTTATTATATTACAATAATATATATTTATAATTATTATTAATAATTTAACATTCTCTTTTTCAATTTTTTAAAAAATATATAAAAAATTACCATGTTATCCCTCCACTTATCCCTTCTTATTATTTTTATAAATCGTCCAATTAATATTATATTTCACATAATACATTTAAATATTTTCTTTCTTCTTTTATATCACAATATTAAATTTACAATTATAATAATTTAAACTATTATAAAAAATTACTTTCAGGTACCATTAAACATTTGTCTCTCAATATCAACATGTGAAATCTTCATTCGCTGTCGTGCGCGGGATTTGACGCTAGTATCTATATATAATACATATATATATACACGTTTGTGTGCGTGTGTATTGTGATTTAAGTTTTTAGTTATTTAAGAAAACTAAAATATAGTAAGTGTCGATAGTTAAATCGTTGACTATCAATATACAAATATTTAATTTAAAATAGATTATAATAATATCTTTTTTTATCTTATCTTTTTATTATTTTTATACATTAGATTAAAAATTATCTCATTTTTTAATTTGTAAGAGTTGTATAGAACTCAAAAGAATGACTTATAATTCATAAGAGTTAAATTTCAAGTTGTCTCAAATTTTGATTTTTCACCTTGATCCGTAAGAGACTCACAATCGTAAAGTTCTAACTACCTATTACCTCAACTCATTGGTCCTTGAAAGATATATTAAAATATTAAACAAGTATTTTGGTTTTGTTTTATTCTAGTGCACTCATTTTAAGTTGAAGTAAATGGTGAGCCAACTCATTATGCTGACTTAAGACACAAAGTCAAAATGGCTATCCAAAACTCTTCTATATATCTCAACATCAGGACCCACAAGGCTATATAAAGCATACTAATAATTAAGTGATTCGATCACTTAAAATTTCAAATATTATGCTCATTTAGAAAAATCAATGTAAAATAGTGTGATTGTTGAAATATAAATAATTTATATGTGAAAATTATTGGCAAAATAATATGATACAAGAACAAAATAAATTGCATTTCATCTATAATTAGTCAAAAGTTTGTGGGGGTTAAATTGATTTATGTATGTGAGATATTCTTTGTTCAAAACAAATTTGATACAAATATTAATTCTGAAGTAACATATGTTTAAGAAATATTTTTTATGTATCAAATATTTAGTAAATTTAAATATGTACGAGGAATTAAATTTAATAATAATAATAATAATAATAATAATAATAATAATAATAATAATAATAATAATAATAATAATAATAATAATGGGATAGAATTAATAATGAGTATATAGTAAATAAAAAGAAGTGTGTTTGGAGATTTTGGGAAGGAAAAAAGAACAAACCGACCGTCTCACCGTATTTTCCCTCTCACACATCTCATATGTAACAGAATCAGGCATGATCACTAATTGCATGATCCTTAAACATGTGACCAAACACATGCATGTTTAATTTTCTGTTTCACATAATTATCTCTTTTGTCACACGTAATCCCGTTCATTCATATATATGTTTGGTATTTAACCCATAACTCAATCAATCAAAATGTTTAATTAAAAGATTAATTAACAACTTAAATATAATATACTTTGGTATCTAATGTGAACATGTTAAGTAATTGCTATAAAATATATTAATGCAATAACTTGTAGAAATGGACAAACACTTCCCTTTTTGCATAGGTATCAATTTTGAAATTAATCAATATTAATATAATATGTTCAAACAGAGTACTATAATTACATTGATTTGTCTCCTATAGGTTACAATTAAAGAAAATGGGGATTAGTATATGGTAATTAAGCGACCTAATTCTGTTTTAAACCTATATCATAATAAGGTATTGTGAAGGCAGGTGGGGTAGCGTTGCTTTCACTAATCACGTTTCTGTTAAGACTTAGTTAATAATTTCTTTTCTTTTTTTATTTTTATTTTGTAAATTTTATTATTACATATTCACTCACTAAACATATTAATGTGTACCTTAATCAGTTTTTACTATGACAATGTTGTATATAAGATTAGACAACTCATTTTAATCTTCTTTTGTTGAATTTGAAGTCAAGTTGAAACAATTGATAAATGACGTGACGAAATTAATGCCATGAAACTGATTTTTTTTTATTTGTTTTTACTTTAATTTGTAACTAAAATAAAATAAAATTAATAATTCCAACTTAAAATGTTTGGTGTGTGAAAATGCGACTGTTTGGTGTGTGATAACCAAAAAGTAGCACAGGTATAATGATGTTTATCTAAATTTGGAAAAAAATTAAAAGAAATGACAACAATTTATTAGTGGGTTGATTATAAAAAGTTTGACATGATATATGAAAATGGCATGTATTTCACTTGTTGTTAATCATTCCACAACTATAGATATAGCACAAGTATGAAGTTTGTACGTATATCTAACTTGTTATATAACTCAGATTAAATTCAAACGATTCATTTTCTAACATGTTAAAGTTAGAAAAATAAGGTGAAGCGGACCAACGAACTTTTACCAAGCCAAGAACCGTTCGCCATTTTTCAATACGATGAGAATTATTAGTAACGCATTTCATGAAGAGTAGATGCACAAGGGTTTAAAAGCTTTTTAACACGATTATTTTTGAGAATGAAAACGATAACTTCTTCCGTAAAAAAAAAGGTCATTTATCGTCTTTATTTTCTTTATGTGAAGGATTAAATATTAATAAACGATTTTTGATTTTGAGTTTAAATGTCATACAAACAAGAGAGGGTTATACCAACACTAAAGGACAGATTTGAGGTCCAAAAGTGGTATGAAATTAGTGAGTTCGGATTATATATGTTAAAAGGACAACATCTTGAACTATTTAAAAACTGTTACAGTGGCAGTGAAATCTTTGCATATATTTTGTATTCAACGAGGTGTTTCGGTCCGCGCGTTGCGGCAGAATATTCAAATGATAATTTCATTTTAATTTACGGCGAAAAACAGTTTGTAATAGCTATCAACGAAAGAGAGAAAAAAACACAAACCTAATGAAAATATCAAGAAGCCGAAATAAAAAGCATACCTATTTATAACACATTAACATTTCCTAATGCAAAAATCAAGAAGTCGAAAATAAAGCATTTTAGCATTAAAAATAATAGACATCCCAAATAACGACATTCATTAGTAAATGGGCTGAATTATCAGATTACCTAATGGAGTACATATTTATTTAAGTACGTAATGAATATTTGATGGTGCTATATGTAACCGCTCATTTCCTGTACACCCTCCCCTCCTGTGTCATACACCATCCATCCCACTCTATATCACCACCACCACCACTTATTGTATACTTATATTGACCATTTTTTAGAATATGTTTGTAAATCTATTTTTTACAATATTAAATTGTTTAAAAAATAAATTAAATCATATACCAATTAATATATGAAATTTAATTTAACTTAAACCTCTCTATATCTATAGACTATTACATTTAATGGTGGAGAAATGGGCAGACGGGTCGGTTCGGTTAGTTGGGCTAAAACGGGCTTGGGCCACAACGGGTGCAGGTCATAATGGGCTCGGGTCAAAACGGACTTACATAAATAACAAATTTTGCCGGCTTAATTTTTAGTTTCAATTTGAACTTATTAGGTTATGTATCTTAATTAACTCCAAAAAGAAATTACAAATAAATTTGCAAATTAATATGTAAAATTTATGAAGAATCAATATTATTTTTAATTACTTGCGTTTGTTATTGTTTAAATATTTTATCATTATTATTAAAATAGCATGGTAGTATTGTATTGTATAGTTTACTATTTGAAAATAATAAAATTTTAATTTCATTCACCCATTCACCATTGTAACCGAAGTGGGAAAAATAGACGTACATTATGACCTATTCAAAAAAGGGGGAGTCCAGCAAGCTTAATATTTATACAAAATAGTCCATTAAGGCCCATTTTTTAAGGTCTAGGCTAAAGTAGCCGGATCTAATTACATTATATGATACATTTGAGATGTTTTTTATGATTACCAATGTATTATATATTAGTATAGATAATGTTTAATATCAAAATATTAAAAAAGAATAAAAAGAATAATGAAACTTAAACCTCTAGACTCAACAACCGACTCCACAACTCGCAATCCATCCATTATGAACTCGAAACCTATCCATTACGTACTCGAGATCCGGCACTTGCAACTCGCAAGCCGACCATCGAGTTTGCAATGACATATTTACGATATATTTAATTTTTTGTTTTTTTTTTTTAAAAAAATTTTTTTTTTGTTAAAAATGTGATTTTTCCACTAAAAAAATATTATCCTTCGTGTATTGTAATGTAGTTTTTTATTTTTAAAAATATTTCGGAAAACATAATACTGTATATCAAATTAATATGAAACTAATAAACATGTCCCGCTGCATTGCGCGAGTATTCTGCTAGTTTTAAAAAAAAGATATACGGAGTAAAATAAAATAAAAAGCTAAAGCCAACATTATTACCATTCTTTAACAAACCTACACATATAAATATTTAATAAGTTATCTTTAATAAACTCACACATGTAAATATTTCATAAGTTACTATTCAAAGAATAGTAACATTTATGTTGGTAAATGTTATATAGGTAAATTTGAGATGATAGTTGGGCCCAATACGCAGGATACTTCAAAGAAATTTTTATCAAAATATATTTAAGAAATTCTTAAGAAATTTTATATTAAATAAAAGTGTTTAAAAAAAATTATTCTTCACACGTAGCTAGTTGCGGGTGGTTGGTTATGAGTTGCGTGTTCGGGAAGCGTACTTGTGATCGAGAAATCGGGTTGCTTCTAGGGTCGTGGTCGCGCAACCCACTAATTTGTAGGTAGTGTGTTCCAGCAGATAAGATTTCTTCATCTCAAAAGTACAGTTTGGATAAGATTTTATTAGTTTTTTTAGATTTTTTCGAGTATCATTATTTTTTTAAAAACGATTCCATTTGATCAGTTATTTTTCACAAATTTTTTTTACCGAAGTTCATATAATCGTTCAAATTTGTATAACACTGAATCGGGATTTTGTTAAAAATCTTCGAGTTGTGAAAGTTCTAAAATTTTGTTGAAATATTTATTCTGATTTCTTAATCAAAATTAGTCAACTAAACGATAAGTTTAAGATTTATGTTTGTTCTCGAAGTAGGTTTTACGACTAGGTTAAAGCATTCAGACAAGGTTTGGTATGTTGTAATATGTGTCTTGGATAATTGTGATTGGCAATTAAGTGCACACAAAATCTAGCATACCAAGCACTTCCAAGTCAGGGAGTTTGTTGACGTTCACACATGTTCTCGTTCTCAGCTCCAAGCAAATAGCCGTTATACAAACAGAGAGAGTGTTTGGTCACATATTAAAAGAGTTGATGACCGAGGAAGGGCGTGTAATTGTATACAGAGGCAACTATATAAAACTTGACATGACTTCGCGTTTCGGAATCAGCCTTACATACAACCAAGCTTTAAGGGCAAAATGTTATGATATAGAGTTGTTGAGAGGTACTTCCCAAGAATCATTTCATAATCTTCCCATTTACTTTCACAACCGGAAGCTTACAAACCCTTAGAGCATTACAAATGTGCATATAGATGAGGAATATAGATTTGTAATGTGTCCATTGGTGCAGCGGTAAGTAACTATATTTTGTTTCCTTGTTCATATACATAATGTACTACAATTTATATATTTTAAAATTTACTGTTCTTGCATATACATAAATGTGTTAACCATATGCACCCAATGATTATCATAGATGGGGCACATTTGAAAGGGTTTTACTTGGGGACAAACTTAATTGTCATAGTTATGGATAACGACAATGAAATTTTGTCACTAGCCTACGGAGTCGGGGTAGGAAAGACGACCGATCATTGGACGTGGTTCTTTAGAAACATGTGTGACGCCATTAAATCAAATGGTGGGATTAAAAATCTGACTATCGTATTTGATAGGGTTGCTTCAATTGCAGCCGACATTTCAATGGTCTTTCTTGGCGCATATCATGCGTTATTTTGTCGTCATTTGTTGATGAATTTGAAAAGTCCATATGGTAAGGTCAAGTTCTACGAATGGCATTACTAGAAGATGTGTAAGGTATACTAGGGTTCAGATGTCGATCACCATTGAGGTGTGATTTCACTAAACTTACAAACATCTTCTAATACTCCTAGAGAGTTGGAGAGAAATACGGTCAAGATGTCATGCTACAAGGACAAGATATGCTTACATGACATCAAACAGTGTCGAGTTCATTAATGCGTTAAGCAAGCATACACAAAAACTTCCTATCACAATGTTTTCAGAGTTTTTTGAGCTTCGGTGCAACAGTGGTATTTCAAACATCGTCCCACTGGAGCGGGACTTACAAAATCTCTCACACCGTATGCCGACTGAAATATCGGGAAAAGAGTGAACAAATCGTTACGCTGACAAATAAATCCATTCACAAATAGGATTTTTGAGGTGCTAGATGGCAACAAGGATGAGACTGTCAACCTTGACACACAAACATGCAATTGCAAACAATGGTAGTTGTCTGATTTACCTTGCAGACACGTTATAATAGTTGCACGAAAGTACAACCAGGATGACGTAAGCTGTTATGCCAGGAGATATTTCATGGAAGAGACAAGTTGGTCACCCACCAGGGTGTTCTCGTATTCCTTCCAAAGGAGAGGAGTGAGAAAGAAAAACAAGAAACAATGTAGTCGGTGTAAGGAATATAGGCACGGTGAACTACTTGCACGGCTACTAAGGATAGAACGGACAAGCCGAGACAATCAATATCCAAATCAGTAAGGTGTTAACCTTTAGACATAAATAAACAAAAATATTTATATGTCTAATATCACCTTTTTATGTCACTTGCAGAAAACCTTTAGAAAATCAAATGTGAACATCGAATCAGAATTGTCTCAATCAACTCAGCGTTTTTCAAGTGTACATTTGAGTCACTTTTGAAATTGTTGTAATGATAACACTTATGTTCTAAACTACTTATCAATCTTCCTTATATTTTATTACTTGTGTTTTTGATTTTTCAGTCAACAAAAATGAGGGCGTTATAGAGAGAATTTATGAAATAAGTTGATGATCCTCATTTTATCTTAGGATCATAGTATTTATAGAAATTTTATAAATTTCAAAAATCTTACTGAAAACTATTAATAATAAAATAATTTACACAAAACAAATTACTACTAGCAATTCACATTTTATTTGGGTACAAAATTAGATGTGTTTTTTTTTAAGTATATGCGGTTAATTCTCTACTTAAAGCACGTGATAGCCCAAAACTATCAAACAATTTTGTTAAACAACCTGAGGTCCATTTAAGAAAACTAGAATCTATATAGGTCCATATTTGGGTCCATTATAGATCGAAATGTTCGTATATGGCCACTGTGTGGAATTCAACAAACTCTTGTTTATAAATTTTTTGATGAATATGTAAAGTAACTCAAGAACCTCATTTATGCATTTTATTTATTTACATATCATATCATGTCTGTGACATTTTTATTTTGTTTGAATTTCAAGATCTAGTGTTTATTAAGATAGTATGAATGAATCACATATATGTGACTTGTTTTACAAGTCCAAAATTTTGTTAAAAGTTTGTTAAGTCAAAACCACAATCAAATTTTCTGATTTATTTTTCTTTTTAATCACGAATTTTTTCATATAAGGCAAAAGCTTCTAGATACCTCTCAGAAGACTAGACATAAAGCCATACAACAACTTTCTTGAAACAGATTATGGCGCCAAAAAAAGAAACCCCAGATAGTGATACTTCAATCTAATTAAGATAGATCAGTGTTAAGAAAGATTCACAAACAAATCACTAATCTTGCTCATTCAAACTATGGATCAACAAGTCCCACAGGTATATCATCACCTGAATTCATTGGATTTCGTTTGTTTTTCAGTAATTTCTTGGAAAATCCTTGGTAAATCGCTCACAAGAATCTCTCTTTTTTCTTTTACAATTAACTGTTTATGCAAGAAACCACTAAGAGTGCTTTTCTAATTCACCAGTAGTGTACAAATAACTCTTATGAATGTTGAACTGCTATTATATCTGATATAAGTATTTTCTGTACTAATTGTGGGTAATCTGGAACCCTAGATTATAAAAACATACTTTACAAATTTTTATACTTTTGTCGATTACTTTTGATGGTTAATTTTCTTTAGCAGTAGAAATCACAAAAGAAATGGAAGAGATATCGGAGGACGATTGGAACCAAATGTTTAAAAAGGGAAAGTTCAAGAAACAAGACAGGGATATGTTAGTTATGGATTTTCTTGTATACGGTAATTTCATCGATGCTGTTAAAGCATTTCATACAGAATCTGACTGCCCAAGTACGGTTTTTAATCGCTTTAACTTTCATGTTTTGCTAATCTAAATTACGTAAGAATCAAGTACATTAATCATCAAAAACCTGCAGTGGGAATTACAGATGTATCTGTTCTCGAATGAAAAGTTATGTCAGAGGTAGAAAAATATAGTGAAAATAGCTTGAAATAGGGAATGATATCAAATTGGAAACTGTATTTGTTTGACCTAAAAGTCAACGGGTATGAGTTTATGCAGGCGGAAACTTGATAAGAAGAGCACTGAAGATGTTGAGATTGGAACAGTATAAGCTGAATAAAGTAGTCAAATTTCCAAATTTTAGAATCGATAGCGGCTACCCTGAACCTCTCCCTCATCCAGATGGACCCTTCAGAGACCTTTTTCACGGACTCAATGATGACTACACTGATACATACACTCCCTGATGAATGCTAACGCATAGATGGAGTTTTGGAATATGATTGCAGTTTAAGGCCTCGTGGATTCTCAGCTTTTTACCCTAGTGGTTTGTCTAGTTATTTGGTTTTTTCATATTCATTTTGTGGGCAATTTCACAAATTCTTCATATATAAGTATTTTCTAGATAGCATATGGGTAATCTTGATTTTGGAAGTGTGGGAAACCTATGAATTTGTTGATAAATGGATGTATATCTTAATAGTGACAATATATTGATATGTACAAGATATGTTTAATCTCGAATCTTCTTGTAAATACTAGTTGTGAACCATCAAACACAAAGGAAAAGTATGTATCATGATGGTGACCAGTTTAAAATTTATGAGAACTGATTAAAATAAGTCAGTAGTTTAGTATGATTAGGACCCTGTGTCCAACATCGCTCCATGCTTAGTATGATTAGGTTGACCAATCAAAACAAATGGAAAGAATGTGCTAGAGCATTGACAATTCAACATGGTCTCTTACACCATAAGCTATTACTCATACTATTTTAAAGCAACATTTTACTAATAATTTTCTAACAGAAGACTTAATTAATGTTGTATTAATCTTTACCAGCAACATCTAATGGCTATTTGATAAGTTCAAACTACTTCATCCGGTGCTTTTAGTGTTGTTGAGGTCAGTCTGTGTTACAATATTGACACGAACAAGTAAACAACAATTACGTGACTTACGTCAGTTTCATAATTCTATCATATTGAACGATGCGAAATATAAGAGCATAAGGAGTCGTGACCCTTGTGTCACAGTGTTCAGCAACAGTGTTCCTCGGGAACACTGTTGCTGAAAAAGGTTGGAGTGGGAACAGTGTTCAGGAATTTCTTTTTGATATTTTTATTTGTCAGAAAATTCAAATAATGTAATAAATACATATAAATAACAAATTAATTTAAATAAAATAAATAACTTCATTAAAAATAAGAATAACAAGTCCTAAAAATTAAAAGTTCATTAAAAATAAAAATAACGATTACAAATCCTAAAAATTTAAATGACGATTACAAGTCCTAAAATTACTTCATTAAAGATTACAAATTAGGTTTTACGTACGATTCCTCCAAATATGCTCAACAAGATCGAATCAAAGGCCCTCGTGCATTTCTCGATCATGTAATTCTCTACTTTTCCTTGCATATGTGTCACATCTCTCGTGCCAAGTAGTTTGCATATTCCCAGCAGGCACATAATACTCTTCTGATTCGGCAATGTTAAAACCGTTATCTTCTGTAATCATTTTATGCAATATGATGCAAGTATACATGACTTGTTTTATAGCGTTTACGCTATAAGCTCTTGCCGGTTGTTGTAGTATATGCCATCGGCCTTGGAGGATACCAAATGTCCGCTCAACGTCCTTTCGGGCAGCCGCTTGTGCTCTATTAAACCTCAACCTTCGTGCATCAACAACACTTGAGAACCCCTTAACGAACGTTGCCCATGATGGGTATATCCCGTCAGCAAGATAGTATCCTCGTTCGTAATCCACATCAGACACTTGATACGGGATTTCGGGAGCGGAGTCATTTAGCAGGTTGTTGAACAATGGGGACGAATTAAGGACATTTAAGTCGTTGTTCGAACCCGCAATCCCAAAGTATGCATGCCAAATCCACATGTCATATGAGGCAACGACTTCAAGCATTATTGTCGGATAACCGTGATCGCCTCGTGTGTATTGCCCTTTCCATGCATTTGGGCATTGGCTCCAAGCCCAATGCATACAATCTATGCTTCCAAGCATTCCCGGAAAACCATGAATCTGTTCATGTTTCGCATACAACCGACATATATCTTCCTCGGTTGGTTCTCTCATGTAAACATTTGCATATAAGTCTATCATGCACCTTGTAAAATTTTGTAATTTTTCACGGGAAGTTCGTTCCGACATTTGCAAATATTCGTCAAATGCATCCGGTGTGGTGCCGTATGCCAATTGGCGTAGGGCGGATGTCACTTTTTGAATAGTGCTAAAACCCGAAACACCACGTGCATCGGGTCGTTGTCGAAAATTCATAAAATAATCGGGTATAGGTTCCATAGAATAAGAAGTGATACCTTCAACAATTCGGAGGAAGAGTCGTTCTCGCACCCGGAAACGACGATTGAAATACTCCTTGGGGTATTTCGAGTTTTCACCAAAGTAATCGGACATTAACTTTTGATGTGCACTAACCCGATTTTGATATATATACCGACGTGTACGTCTTTGGTTGGAACTTTCGACTTCTTCTTGAGGAATTAACACTTCATTACGATAATTATGAGCTTCGATTAGGAGTCGTAACGTTGTTTCGTCGTCGGAAGAAGAATCGGAAGACATAATTGTGAATTATTGAGTTTTTGAGTATTTGAGTGTATTGTAGATGAGAAAGAATGTTTAGTGTGTTTAAAATTGTGTTAGAAGTGTTGTATTTATAGATAGAAAATAGGATAGTTAAAAAAAATTATTTTTTTTTAAAAAGTTACCGTTTTATTCAAAAAAAAGAAAAAAAAAACCCTAATTTTTGCCAGAACACAACGTCCGGGGGGGGGGGGACGCTGTGCCCGGAACGCAGCCGGGAACGCTGCCCGGGAGTGGCGGGACGGCGTTCCAGCCCAGGAACTTGCATGTTCCTGTCCACTCCCTGTGCTCTAAGGGCGAATTGAATTGATAGTAGGGGTATAATGGTAATAACAAATACATTTTTATTTTTTTTTTGAAAATCCTATTAACTACATAGTATCATTTCGAATGTTTTGAATTGTAAATCATAAGGTTTACACTTTGTGTAATGTAATTTGTACATCATCAAATTTATCATTATATAATTAAATCATGTCTTATGTTGTTATGTTATCCTAAATCTAGTTATATATAATTAGAATTAGTGGTGTACAAAAAAGCATATAACAATCATAAAAGGTTGTCAAAGTGACATGTCAAAATTGAAATGAGTACATAGAAATTAAAAGTTTATAGTTCGAATCGTGATAATGATATAAATATAAATAGATAATAATAGGAATTGAAAGTTTATAGTTCGAATCGTGATAATGATATAAACATAAATATAAATAGATAATAAAAAAAAATCATTGTGTGATCATATTAGTCAACTTTACCTGATTTAAATTTATGTGATAATGAACTCATACCTCATTAATAAGTCACGCATAGGTCCGAACAACGATTCCTATAAATATAAATAACAAACGATAATAATAATAATAATGAGTATATAGCAAGTCTTGATAAATACTACAGTTGCAATTTAGTAATTGAAAAAGTATTGAGGGTGTAAATTGTCAAAGTATTTTTGTATAGCTGGCGCCGCAAAGGGAAGGAAACGTGGACAATTTGGAAATGACGGCTGTCGTATGAAACGTCTATCTATATATATCACGTGTGCTTTTGATATTCCTTTTTCTATTCTTATCATTACACTGGTCAACGCAAATCCCATAACCAAACTCCAATTATTCCACTATTCCAACCTTCGCTTTATAACTCGCAAATTATTGAAAGTAACAATTTTAATTTGTAGCAAAACAGTATACGCAAATACTATTATTATTATATTATAAAATATTATTATAACATCATAATATTGATAGAAACACCGATATACAAGTAGGATACATTTATAAATAAAAAGAATTATATATTTGTAAGCCATTTAAATGTATCATTTTGTTTTGTAGGTCATTCATATTTGAAAATAATTTTGTAAGTCACTCAAATTTATATATTATTTTATGTATATCAAATTCGACTAAAAACTCATCAAAAAAATGTGAAGGGACATAAATACTCTTATATTTGTTAATTAACATTATTTATATTATTTTAATTTTATTCAAATACATTGGTATTTGCGTCCATTCACATTTTTATATGAGTTTTTAGTCAAATTTTATATACATGAAACAATATACAAATTTGGGTGGCCTACATAATCGTTTTCAAATACAGGTCGCTTACAAAAACAAAATGATATATTTGAGTGGCTTCCAAACATATAACCCCTAAATAAAATATAAAATATAGTTGATAATGTAAACATAAATGATTGAGACCCTCTTGAACACATTTTCTACAAAATAGATTTGTCATATATTTTTCAAAGTACAACGATAAAAATTATATTATCGGATATAGTAAACCGGAACAATCTAGTCTTCGCTTGAAGTCAATACCAAAAACATGTAAACATACTTATGCCAAGATTTCATTTAATCTTAAAATTTCTAACAGTTCCTTATTTTTCTTTTATTTTTACACCTAATAAAATGTAGCTCTTTGACATTTTCTTTGGTCAACTAGTTGCCCACCTTGCTTTCTACCTACATTTAAGCAATTTTGCAAACAAAGAAACATCTCCACAAACTAGAAAGTGAGTATGTAAAACATTTGACAATAGAGGTTATAATAGTAACAAGATAGTACCTTTCATATAATCATACATGTAAAATCATAATCCAAATTTTTACTAAGTTCACAATAAATATACTAAAATTGTACTAAATGTTATGTTTATATAAAATTGACATAACCAGATTAGCATCAATGTGGTCAAAGTTTGGCAAAACTTGGTCAAATATCAAACACAAATTGAAAAGCTATTCTATTCTCGAACTGAAATTACATTGTAACAAGAGCTACATTATACCTACTTTGAATATGTCCGTTCCTTAGTTTCCCCAACTTTCTATTTTGTCTTTTCTTTTTCAATTTTAATTTCCATCAAAATTGAGTTCCACCTCAACCACCCCCTATAGAATCATATATTTACACGCCACCCCCTCTACTTATATTTTATTGTCTGAAACCCAAACTCCCTTGTTGGGTTGGGTACCGAATACCAAACGGGTCGATCGTGTTCGAGAGCCTCTGGCTCGATTCAAACGGATTCAAGTTCGATTGCAAGTAGCCAGGGTGATCGGCCCGTTGGCTTCTAATTCCACTTTGTACTTCATCTTCTATTGATCTTCCAAATTTTGTGTCCATATTGTACATTGGAGCCATGGATGGTGCAACATTCATGTTGGTGGTTGTGTTTAGTTGTGATGGAGCTTGACTTCCGGTAACGGGCTCAGGCAGCCCGAATGCAGCTATGCTGGCCCAATCATAATTGCCCGAATCATATTTTTGTAAATTTAGCTTTTGATCTTCTTGTAGGAAGGTCTTGATTGAATTAACCCTTGGTAAATTGAAGAATCTGTCTTCAATTTCGGGTAGTGATTCAAGAACATCGTCAAATTGAGACGAAGATGATGACGATGAACCGTGGCTCTGTTCGGTTGTTTGAGCTCCAGAAATGGCTTTTTGTGCACTTGAATTTTTTTTGTAGATCCTACATAGCACCCATTCATCCAACTGCACCATATCAAAAGCCCAATTAAGAATTTAGTTATTAAAAAAAATTAATATTTGAGAATCTTGTTTATCTAATTATTTGAATTTGAATGTAGAACAATGAGTTTAATCAATGAAAGTGTGACATACCCTTGAGCTACCATTTTTCCTTTGGGGCTCCGACAACCTATATTCATGCATGATCCAGTTAGTTTTGTTTCCTTTTGGAGCTTTACCAACATAAAACACCAAAGCTTTCTTGATCCCCACCCTTCTTCCACCGGTGGTGATCACTTTATCAGTTCCGGTAGCCTTCCAATAACCCGACCCGGCAACTCTATTGGGTCGAGACCCATTTGGATACTTCCGATCTCTAGGACTAAAAAAGTACCATTCTTTCTCACCAAACATAGCCTTACCTATAAAAAAGATTACACCAATAGTTAGCTTACAAAAAACCCAAAAAAACCCAAAAAGGAATTTTAATAAATCAAACTAAAAATACTTACTTGGTAGCTCCCATGGATCAAACTTGTACAAATCAATATCAGCAATTATTTGTAAAGAGAAATCATGACCGGCGACTTTCCGGCAAAGGTATTGCACTAAAAGCTCCTCGTCGGTCGGGTAAAACCGGAAACCCGGCGGTAAACTAAGTTGAGTCATCGGGTCGGTCACCGGCAAACCCATATTTGTCACGTTTGTTTAGAGAAAAAAGATATTTCTTGATATTTGACGAAAGAAATTTCTAAAAACTTATGAATTTCTTTTTTTTCTTTTCAAGAAATGAGAAATAAGATGAGTATTTATAGGGTGCGATATTATGATATAAGTACGGTCGTCCTTTTCTTACTGTGGTTATTGGTGGGGTAAAATTTGGTTTAGAAGTTGACACGTGGTTATGGGCATCAATAGGCCGACCTTATCCGAAGACTAAAATAAAAAAAGAAGAAAGGTTCAAGTGCATGAATGTGTTTTGGAGATTTAATAGGACAAAATAGAAGTAGTGAGTCATTTAGTGAGATAAGATCAAGGCCGTACACGTATGTGATTTCTAGAATACTAAGTAGACCGCGAGTGGTACCATAATATGACAAAAACCGTGTTAACTTTCGTAGTCGCGTGACGAGAGAGAAACATATAATATAATTCCAAATTATTTTAGAGATAGAAGAAACATGAAGCTGCGATTTTTAATTATATTTAAGATGACTTGTTTATAAATGAGAATATGAGGTTTGAACTTTCACTTTAAATCCTGTTAGATCGAGCATACTACTCTTTTCTAACAAATGGTTTTAGATTAAGTAAAATCATTCTAAAGCTATTATTATTTGAAAAAACGTTACACATTTTATTAAACAACGACTTAAGATTTGTTAAGTTATAGCTATATTAGACCTTGTATCTTTTTTATTACTAAATACATTTATAATAGTAAAAAGCTTTTGAAAAACTTTATTTTCTGGAACAAAAAAAAACTTTTGATAGAAATATCATCGTGAATGTTTTAACCGCACCTATATTAGATTAATCAATGTAAAATGTAGTTATATTTAATCCCCTTTTTGCTTCATATGTTATACATTAAATGCATACAAGGTTGCGTGCAACCAACAACACATAAAACTTTCCCATATTATCAACTTGAGTGTTCTTCTAACATTAAAAGGTTTTTCTTTTATTTCAACTAAATGACTTTGAGGGGATTTCATAACCTCAGTTTTTGGTTTTATTTTATTGTCGACGTGTCAAATTGATTAGTAAAATTGTTTCATCAAAGTCATCAATATTAAAATATGATTGATAAGTTCACATTCTTTTACCGTATGAGTAAGTAACACTTGAGGCATACATGTACCTATAACATTACAATTACTACAATTATATTGATCGATGGATGAATTATTTAATTAGGAGATATTCTAAATGAACACCCTAATGTTTTTGAATATATACTCTGTCTGAGTATACGTAAATACGTGTTAGTCCCATCATCCTTATATGTATGTGTATTTGTTAATCACGTTACATTTTAAGTGGTGTTCAACAGTAAACCCATTAGTTATATAAGATAACACGTGGGCAAACAAAGGATACGAGAGGAGTGTGGGAGCGAAGGAAAACACGTGGTAAGTAGGACCATTTAAGTTAGGCCGGAATCGTCAAAATAAGGTGTGGAAAGTTTGGGGTTTAAAATGTTGGTTGACACGTTACTCCACTCTTTTTATTTCTTTATTTTATTTTATTTATAATATGCCCTTTTTATCCGCTTGTTTTTATGCTTTCTTCCACTCTTCTACTTCTTTAATTTTCCCTTTTGACTTTTGACTTTCCCTTTTAAGTTTTAACTACATTCTTCTTTAGATATAAAGTTCACCATCTTTTAGTAGTTTAATCAAGATTTATTAGCTAGAATCGCTAGATTCACTATTCAATGTTTTAAAATATGCTGATAATTGGTTACATTGTAATATCAGCTTAACGTGTAATATGTTATAATCATTTTACTTAATCTAATAATCTATATCTACGATACTAATATAAAAATTGTTTGATCATTCCATTTAAACAAGGATATTAACTGTTAGTGTATGTTTAATTTAAATTAATTGTAAATAATTATGTGAAAACGTATTTTACTTATTTTGATGATTGCAAAGTAATTGACATAGTATTTGTGTTAACTACTATAATTATATACTTACTTTAACATGGCGTGAAAACGAGTAAAACCGACAAAAGAAAGAAGTTGAATTGTGAACAACAGGTCCATGGTCCACTCATGGTCGGACCGTGGGTCGATCGTGGTTCTGCTGAACCATTTTCACTTTGTCGGGTCAATATTCAGATCAACCGATCGAACACTCGTATCTCCAATTCCTTTTTTTAAATCAAGGTTAGTCAACTCTTAGTTGCTTAAATAATATGAATTTGATCACTACCTTTTATAAATGTGTAACATGTTATAAAACCAAAGTTATTTTATAAACTTTGTAAAATTGTTTATAAAAGTGTCAAAATTATAAAAATATTTTTATAAATATAAAATGATTGGGAGGAATCTTTTGAGAAACCTCCAACTTCTGAACTAAAGTCAAACAAAGCAAACACAAGGACCATTGGATAAAAAGATTAGTACCGTAATTGTAGTTTTGTATTTACCCATTGTGTTTAATCTTTTAACAGTTTGGTAAATCACGATTATGATTTTGGTAGGATATTGAGAACTAATTTGTAGAGTTTAATTTTGAGAAAATGTGTTTTCAAATTACTTAAAACGTATCTATTTTTCAAACAGTTTCGGACAGATGGTCCACGACTCAACCACGGTCGGACAATGGAGCGAACGAATTTATATTGAAATCTTTGAAAATTTAACTATACATACGAACTATTTTTAACCTTAGGGTTATCCGCTTTAGCTCTGAAGATATAGATTTCTTTCAAATTAAAAGTATCTAAACTTGTATTGTTCATTACTAAAAATGTGTATGACAGATTAAACTTTAAGCAAAAAGTTGATTTATGTAATGACGTTATTGAGTTGTAATAATGTACGCCACTACATTATTATTGTAAGTTGTTGTAAGAGATCCTCAAGTGTTTGAATATTGGAGGATTTCATATTATACTATTTTAATTGTTTGAGGAAGAAAAATTAAGTGTTTAGGTCTTCCATTTGTTATGGGAAGACTCATTGTGTGAGCTAGTTGCTCTTGTGTTTCTTCCAAAGTTGTGAACAGTGTTTTCAAACCCAGGTCGACCCGACAATTGAACGGGTCGGACCGGGACTCGGACCCAAACTGGGAGGATTGTTAGTGGGTTAACCTTGAAGTCAAACTCGGTCAAAGCCGGCCGGTTTCTGGTCGGTTTGAGGTTGACCCGATGAACCGGACCAGTTTGACCCGGATTTCATTTTTTCGTTTTTTTTTTGTTTTTTCCTTCCTAAATGCTAAAATAATAATGAGAAGGGATGAGATATTGTTTTGATACTGCAAGTGAGACATAAGCTCTAACCCTAGATCTAAAAATCACCACCACCCACCTCCATTAACCTCCATCCACCACTACCACCGCAACCTTCTGTCGCCACCACCACAACCTTCTGCCACCACCACCGCAGCCTCCTGCCACCACCACCATACATATATACTTAGATGTGACTAAGAAATTCATCTAACGTATTCATACATACTTGATGAGAGAGAGAATCAATCAAGATTAATGAGTGGTAGTGAGAGAGATAATGCTGGGATTTGAAAGAAAAGTTGATGATTTAGGTTTGATTTTAGTTTCTGTTAATTTTTGGATTTTGATTTGGATTTTAAATGTTGGATGAGAGTTTTGATTTCTTCAAATATATGATGTGTGGGCAGGTGGCTACAAGACTTTAAATGGTTTCATACATACCGGTGAAAAGGTTTGAACATCTAGTAGAGAAATCTCGATATCTCGTATTCAGGTGTGGATTAAGGTGGACTAGTTAGCGGCCACCCCAACCACTATAAATCGTGGTGTCTCTTTGTGATATTCTTCTAACCCTTAACTCTTTAATTATTTACATATTTACTTTGTTTATAATTGTTAAGTAATCATACAAGTTTCAAGCAAATTATTTTAGATTGCTAAAATCGCTTAATAATCATAGAATAAGTGATTCACCCTATCTCACTTAGTTACAATTGGTATTATAGCATGTTGCTCTTACGTCTATTAAAATTAAACTAAAACTTTGTTTTAAGGTTTAGCCTTCAAAAAGTTTTCTTGAAAGTAATTTTCACAAAAGGTTGAGTTTGATCAATTGATTTTCGAAACAAAAACTATAGTGATGGGTGTCCTTGGTTAGACCATCATTGCTTGAAACGGGAAGATTTTGTTACTGAAAACAAAGATTTGAAACCTTTTTTAGATCCAAAGATTGTAAAGGTTAGAATAACCATTTGAACGGTTTTCATACCTACCTATGAAAAGGTTTGAACATCTAGTGGAGAAATGCCAATATCGCGTAATCGAGGGAGTGTATTAAGGTGGATTAGTTAACGGCCACTCCAACCAGTATAACTCGTTGTGTCTCTTGTTGATATTCTTCTAACCCTTAACTCTTTAATTGCTTACATATTTACTTTATTTATAGTTGTTAGTTAAGTAATTATCCAAATTTCTAGTAAAAAAATTTAAATTGTTAAAATCGGTTAATAATCATAAAATAAATTATTTACCCACCCCTTTTCACTTACTTACATGAACTTTTAAACCTCAACATTAGTTTTTAGAATTGTATAATTCCTAGCTTTTTCTTTAATTATGGTGTTTAATCTCTAGCCGACTAATTCATGAGATTTGAATTCAGTGTCCACAAACTCGAATTACGTGAAGCTCTCTCAATGAGAGATTAGTGTAAGCACACTAGGGTTGTCTTTTTACTCTTCATGTTAATGTCACTGTCAAAGTTTAACCCTCAAACCTCCAATTATTTAATTACATATAGCAATTAACTCAGTTTTTTCTGTCATTAAATTTCATTTCTCTAACACTTTAGACAGGTCAAATGAATATATATTCGTCAAAAATTCATCATTGTGGCTAATTGTTTAAAAGAATATAAACATTATTACACTATCATAGTTTACCATCGTTAATAAACTTTGTTTTACTGCGTATTATGTGAGTATTTTGTTAGTGTTTCATATTGATTTTAAATACTTTGACTTTGAATGAATATATAACTTGATTTGATGGTATATACTTGTGAACACGTTACTTTTTCTGTTTGATCCATGATTACTTCTTGATATTGATTAACATAGAAAAGAAAACGAGTTTATATATGGTAATCAGGAGAGGTTGATTAGGCTACGTATTATAAATTATAAAAATAAATATATCTTAATGGTTAACATGATGATAATAATACAATGCAATCATATCATGTAAATTTTTACATTGAACTACAGAAGTGTTACAATCAATTCTTTTTTGGTGTCAAAGTCGTATGAAATGAAATGTAAAGAGAAGCTGAGAAAGTTACAAGTGGAAAGTGATGATGTCATCGCTGATGTTAAAACTCCTGCTTTATTGGTATTCTTTAATCACAAGTAATCATTTTGTAAACGTGGCAGATGTTTATTGGATTGAACATAAATGAATGCATTCGAAACAACCTGTTTGGATCATCCTAGAAGTACGTGCACGTGGCGGCGGTTAAGCTCACAGACGCAAATTAATTAAGTATTTTATACGTGTAAAATGTCTTGATTGAGGCATACTTGTCCCTTTTGTTCTTTTATTATATGTATTTTTAATTAGTTATATACCAATAATAGTAAAGCATGACGATATAAAAGTAAGGGTAAAGGAACTCTAAAATATTAATATAAATTATAGCAGACTGTCTTTAAGGAATTCTAAGATATTTAATCAAAAACATGTCGTACATTTTTTTTTATGAATATTCAACTTAGACTTGCTTTGTTCTTTTAGCCAGTAACCCTTTAAGGAATTAAAGTCGATCCTTTTAAAAATCAGTTTGAAAAAGGTATATATAATCTAATTATACATACCGACAATCATAATTCATAACTTTTGTCATATTCAATTATCGTTCTTTACAAAGAGTAAAGTTACTATCTATGTTAATTAGTAGTAGATGTTACGTATACGAGATTTGAATACATAACCTATTAATCGATGATGAATTTTTGTCATACATTTGATAATAAGTGATATTTATTTTATAACATTTAAATAAGTAAATAGAAATTCAAAGTTACAAAAACAAAACAAAAAAATTGTGTCAACAAGACATAAAATCTTCTTTTTGAATTAATGATAGTTCTTAAATAAAAGTTGTTGCTCTTTCTAAACAAAAAGTAAACCATCAACAACAATAATAATATACAGGTACACATACACAAGAAGATAGCACAATAAAATGACTTGTTACCACATCACAAGTCTGCAAAATTTTGAACGTTTAATGACTGGGACACGTATTGAAGAATGACGTATTTAATCGCGGCATTCAAATGTTTTTTCATAGTTATGTGGTACATTATCTACCTGATCGACGTATTTTCGTCATAAATTTCATGTGATATTATTTGGCGAGTCAAAAGACATGTGATAATTTTCGTGTCACGAGTCGTTATTATTAAGATCTATTTCTTGTTCCACTGATATTAGAACACATCTACGTACGGTTCAAAAGGAATATTTATATAATACTTTATCACAAATAAATTAACTTATGAAGCATTTAATTAATAATTATAAAACATAATACATCTTTTGGGTCTAAACCACAATTACCATTTAGTCATTTACTTTATTAATTGTGATATTAACACTAACAGTTTTTTAAAAAATAAAATGATAAACTATGTACATGATAAACTATAGATACATGACATATATGGAAGACTTAAATATTAAAGCTCCTTTGAAAAAGGATATAAAAAGGTGGCAATTTAAATTCAATTTTGCTGGTGAACCAGAATTTCATGCCACCAACTAGCATACATACGTGTATAACCCATGTATATACATATAGATTACATATATATCTCATCACATTATAATTACCTGTACTTTAACTACCTTATCCCATACGTATATGCTCAATTATTCATCTACGTCTCAATCTTTCTTCTTAGATATATGCTTATACTACCTATATGCATTAAAATAGAGCAGATGTTACTTCATTTGTTTCACTTGTTCTAATATATACACAATGTATTAAAACCAACATGTTTGTAGTTTGTTTAAAGTTAGGTGATAATTACTTAGAAACCAGCATGTTTGTAGAGTTTTTAATTTCTGTAGCATCCAGAAGAAGATGTTGTGTGAAGTTATATCATTTAATTTAAATGGAAGCCTTTTTTAATAATATATTATAATTGCTAAATAAAGAGATGATGAAATGTGATGTTTTAGCAATGATTTTTAAAAATGCCGACATTATTGTGACGATAAAGTGTACTTCGCGAGAACAATGACATCTAGCTAATGAGTGATATCGTTAGAAGAGATGCATGAAACGTGAGTTTTTATGAAAATGCCGAAATTATTGTGATGAGAAAGTATCGTATGGGAGAACAATGATATGTAGCTAATTTGAATGATATGATCGTTGAATAATAATCCAAAAACAACGTGTACCGAAAAGTTAAGAAAATAAAGGATGGATGCAAACAATAACAGGCAACCAATGTGTATAGTTGTTAGGGATGAAGAAAATACCGTATCAGGTATGAGAGAACATAAATTTAAAACTTAATTTTAGGCAATATAAACAAACTATAATGCAAGAAAATAAATGGTGAAAATCATAAGTCATGACAATTGAGAGGGACAACTTATGACAATTGAAAAACATTACACTAAACCTATAATCAATATATAACCAAAAGATTTATTATCTAATTATCTTTTGTTCTCACAATTAGAGTTTGTTTAACCTTTAGAGTTTGATTTACCTTTTAAATATCGTATCAAGCATGCCTTTAAGTTGTATTGAACACGAGAAATAAATGAGACTCTCTTTATCCTATTTTATTGTTCATACTATTATTTTTATTTGTAAAAAAAAATTGCCGATGTGTGAAAAATAATTAATAAAAATCACTAAACTCTCAAATTTTCCTTCATTTATTACTTTCGATAACTCATTGTATAATATTCAAGTCAAACTTGTCCTGAATATAAAAGTAAAAGTGACATTTTGTCAGCCTACCATAAAACATAATTTTTTTGTTGGGGGCAATAAAAGTGAGATGAAGGGAGTAGAATGTTACAGTCTTTAAGTGAATTATTCTAGGCATCTCAAATATGAATCACATAAAATGATAGAATTTTTAGCCAAAACAATGCACATTTGTAAAGAATTCTTCTATTTATAACTTATTAAACGCCCAATAAATGGCAGCAATATAATGTGTTAGTTAGTGAACCATATATCCGGGTAAGGTTTGGTTTATGGCTAAATCAATGGCTTGAATAACCCTAGAGGATATACAACAATGGCAAATGTGGTCCATAAAAACATGCATTTAATAGTATCCATGTTCAATGGTTTTGCTTTTTTTCAACTTTTTAAAGACTACAATCATTGAATACAATTGTTTTGGCTTCATGATTTTTATGTACCATACTATAACAAACATCTCATCTTATCCTTCTACTACTTTACCAAAAATTCATGAGCTAGTATGGCCTATAAACGGCAACCATAGGTGTCGTTTTTTCTCCCTTGTCTAGAGACAATGGAACGAAATGTATTCAAATAGCTGCTTTTGTAAAATAGATCTTGTGATCAACACGGAACTTAACCACATTACTTGAATTTAGTCTTTCGAGATGTAGATGGTAAATATCATATGCATAAACTGCCATAGGTAATTGTATGCTTGAAGAAGAGTACAGATAACTTTCGAAGTGATTCGGAAACATGTATCCATTTATGCCTTTCTAGAAACCATTTGATTAATATTTTTTCCTAGATATTATAATCGGGTGGTGAGAAGAAACAATGGTGTCTTGTAGGTTTATAATAAGACCCATGGTGAATTGAATGAGTAATGTATCAAAGTGTGCATAAAATTTTACTAAATGAAAACATAGATATTTGGGCCAATGGGGATAAGGCCCACTAACTATAGTAGTCCGTTTTGTAAAAATTTTTATAACCTTAATCGTGACTGAAATTAGTACAGCCTTTTTAAGCCATCAGACCCAGTCTTAGGCCCAATATTTTGCGAGTAAAAGCTGAGGTTGTTCGGTTCTCCAATGATTGGCGTGCAAATCGTCAAGAACTCAAAACACACAATTAAAGAAGGTTTACTCTATATATTAGAGAAAAATAATTAATACATGAACATATGCTTCAAAAAATTTCATATTTTTTATGTTAAAATCATTATCTTGATCCATATTATTGCGTTTAAATGTTTGTCCACCTCGTATTCACCCACTTGTATTAAAGAATGCAATGGTCTGCCGATTCCACACTGTCTTCACAACATGTCCATATTCCACCATTTGAATGGATAGACAAATATGAAATATATAATTTCTTTGTTAGTGTTATTTTACTTCTGTTCATTGTGTTTTCGTTTAATGTGATTTCGTGTTATAATTTATGTAAAGATAAACTAAACATTTTGTTTACGCCTATTTCGAGTACTTTCCGATTACAAATACAGATGACAAGTCATGCAATTAAGAGCCAAGAAATATATGTACTCATCAATCGTTATACGACTAAATCCAAAATGTTCGATCAACTCGAACATAACCTTCTTGAAATAAATGTCATTAAAAGAAAAATAATAATTAGTCTAACCAAACTCTCCGGTTGTACAATCCCAACTCAAGTTGGTCCTACATTGCAATATATACACATATAGGGGATTGATCAATGGGGAATGAGTAATCTTGAAGAAAGGGAGAAAGCTAATTTGGGTCGTCCATTAACATTCATCACGGTGAATGTTAGTTAACATTCATCACGACAAATATTTATAAATTAACATTCATTAGAAATAATGATAACTAACATTCACCGTGATAAATGTTAACAGACGACCCATATTAACTCATCCTTCCTACAAGATTACCCATTCATCTGGATCATCCATAGATATATGTATATATTTCTGGGTTTGACTATCTTATGATCTAAGGAGATTCAATAAAAGATGATTAATGAAGTTAAAGTTTTCTTATTTACGACAAAAATGAAATTAAATTAACAAAGAAAATTAAAATTTATTAACTACTTCTCATCATAAAGCTCAAACTCGAAAAATAAGAACTAAGGGAAAAATACAAACATCAAAGAACACGCCAAGAAGGAGAATAGAACTATACCCATGAGGACAAGCCAAAAACCAGCAAAAGACTAGGAAACCAAATAGCAAGTTGCTAAGTAATATCACCACTGGGATTGAAGATTCAAGCAACCCAAGTACGAGAGACTTTGTTGCCCTGTTTGACAACCAAAGTAATGAGAACTGTTATACTAAAGGAAAAATATCTTCATGGAAAACTCAAAACTCTCTACCTACCCTTTTCATCTGAATGGATCAATTTATTTCGCCAATTCTAGCCCTCCAACTGTCGTCGAGCAAACACCATGAAAAGATTTGGCTGCCCACTTCGATAGAGAAGTATCAAAAGAATTTCCGATTATATTTTTGATTAGGAGATCATTTGAGTAGCGAACACTCCACCAACTACACACTTTCTTCAAAATGGGTTGATGAAAGAGCAACCAAAAAGGACGTGATTTATTGATTCAAGGGCATCGTAGCAAAAACGAAACAAGACTAAATCTACAAGAATCACGCTTTCAAGATTAAGAAGAGGGGCAGCCGATCATGAAAAGCCTGATTTGGAATCCATGTATTCTAGAAAAAGTTATGATTGGGAGCACGAGAACCATTGTTGTAGCTCTCAATGAAAAAACATATATTAAAGTTATGATTAAGACCCTCCTATAAAAGTTTAGTAGACTAACTGCTTAATTGTTTCACAATACAAATTCAATCAATTGGTCAATTTTAAGAGTATTACATTATTGTTGTACTATGTAATGTTTAAACTATAAATACTTTGTTAATTTGTTACAAATTTAATATTTTATATACATTAATAAATCATATGTAATGTAATACTTGAGTATTTGAGTAAAATCTTAAAATTTCGATCAATTTTACAATCCTAATATTGTAAAAATGAAAAAAATAATTTTTAGTAAGATCTCAATCTTAACAATGATGTAACTCTAGCAATATCTAAATTCTTTTAACTTAAACTTTTTTTCTCTTACGTCTAATACAATATAAATTACGAAAGATGTTTCTAAATTATTACTTCCTCCGTTCCACTTTAAATGTTCACCTTAATAATTTTGTTTGTTTAAAAAATTTTGTTTACTTACAAAAAATAAATATTAAGAACTATTAGAGTTCTTTTATCCTTGTTTATTATTTTTAATTATTTATTTGTTAAAAAGTTCGAGTCAAACCTCTACACCGTATCTTAAATGAAAAAAAAAATCATAAAATAATAAAGACAATAAAGGTATATTTGAAATGAAACTTTTACAAGCTTTAATTTTAATTTTTAAATAAAAAATTTCTAAAAAATAAAATTTTTATTTATCATCTATAAATTATAACTTTAAAGTTCAATAAAAATCTTAAAATTTCAAAACTAACCCCTCAAAAGCTTGAAACATGAAATGATTACATCTAAAGTCAATGTGTTACTATTACCGGTACATAGATGATAGTGTATAACTATTTAAGAAATCCATGAGTAAATGACTGATTTGGTGCACAGAATCAAGTTTTTATTCGATCTCGATTCACATGAACTCGAAATCAGACAAATATGTGATTCAGGCTACAAAATCTTGCCCAATAAAAAGAATGGAATTAAATACACTAACCATTTATCTTATTTTTGTCAATTTTGCTTGTTTTTCAATTCTTGAAGCTTCCACTAATGGCGGTGAATCAAATTTCAATTCAGAAAACCCAATAAAAAAATCCGATTTTCCTTCCGGGTTTTTATTTGGAGCAGCCACTTCTGCTTATCAAGTACTCTTTGACTCTTGCTACGTTTCCTTTTACTAGTTTGACCATTTATTTAGCCCTAATAAATGCCTTGTTTTGGTAGGTTGAAGGAGCATATCTTGAAGATGGTAAGTCTCTCAGCAACTGGGATGTATTTTGTCATTCCAAAGGTTAGTTTTCTAATTATATTTTGTTGTTTTAATCTCTATATTTTTAAGTCAAATGTTGCTAAATAGTAAAACCTGCTACCATTGTTATTTTAGGGTGTGGAGAAAATGGTGAGAATGGGGATATTGCTGATAATCACTACCATTTGTTCATGGTATCAATCTTTTACTTGCTTTTTCATTGTTATGAATCATTAAAAGTTTGTTTTTGTTTTATTTTATTTGATTTTGGTTTTTGTACAGGAAGATATTGAGATGATGCATTCTCTTGGCTTAAAAGCTTATCGGTTTTCGATTTCTTGGACTAGAGTTCTTCCAAGTAAACTTTTCAAATCATGCCTTATTAAGTTATTATGCATTTATTATTGTCATAGATATTTTTAATATGATGTTGTATTTGTTGTAAATATGTTAGGGGGAAGATTTGGTGAAGTTAATCCTCTAGGAATCATGTTTTACAATAAGATCATTGATAATCTTCTACTAAAAGGTGAATTTTGATGCATTTCCACTTTTGAGATGCTAGTGAAAAGTCAAAAGTGTTTCTTTTTGGACTTAAAGACCTTTCTTGGTTGTGCTATACCATAATTTTTATAGATGAAAAAGAAACATTTTTGCCTATTGTAAATCATTTCTTGAAATTATTTTGTAAGATGGTACAAAGTGCATAACTTTAGCATTCATTATTAATGGAATGTGAGTAATAAGGCAGTTTTATACAGGAATTGAGCCATTTGTGACTATTCACCATGATGATTTCCCTCAAGTACTTGAAGACAAATACGGGTCTTGGCTTGATCCTCAAATGCAGTATGTTAAAATGTCAAAAAAAAAAAAAAAAAATCTCATAACTTACTGATGTTTTCTCGGTCAGATTGCTAATATTTCTTGCAGAGATGATTTTGTGCATTTTGCAGAAACTTGTTTCAAGAGTTTTGGAGACCGAGTGAAGTACTGGATCACAATCAATGAACCAAATTTGGTTACAGAAATGGGTTATATAAGAGGCGATTATCCACCTAATCACTGTTCAGAGCCTTTTGGCAACTGTCTTGCTGGAAACTCTGATGTTGAGCCTCTAATCGTTATGCACAACTTGTTATTAGCCCATGGCAAGGCTGCAAAGTTGTATCATGAAAATTTTCAGGTAAATTCTACTAATTTCTATATCTCGTTCCCATAGTCACAGGGAACGCGGAACCACCCACGTTTTTCGTACCGGATTGCGGTACGTTTTCGGTCCGCATCGCCTGGGGTTGTGATCTGGATCGGTAAATTACACGTTCCAGAACAATTACAACTTCAGACCAAACTACCAATGGAACAAGTTTAGTTTACCAGAAAAGTTAGTACCAAGTAAGTTGGGTACGGTGATTGTGAAATTTGGTACGCCATTAAATAAGAGTTGAATTTTAAAACAATACAAAATATATAATTTAACTGTTTTCTAGTATTTAATTCAATTGGATGTTTCTTTAGCAATTGAATTGTGAAATCTTTTTTGTATTCTACTCTTTCAAGTATTTTAATTACGGTATTTGAGTTATTGTATTTCTTAAAAAGCCTTTTTTCTTAAATATATATTTTACTAACTATCATATTTGCTAATCTTGTGTACATGGTACCGCATCATTTGGTACATCGTACCCGGGCGATCCAAAATGAACCTACCTCCCTTCGTACCAAATTTCTAAGACTTGTCGAACCGCGTTCCCATTCCACGTTCCCGTACCGAAACGTTCCTAGTTCCATGTGACTATGCTCATTCCATAAAGTATTTGTTTTTATCAAATAAAAGAAATTTATAATCTTTACATTTATGTTTGTGCAGCCAAAACAAGGTGGATTGATAGGACTAGTTTCACATTGTTTCATGTATGAACCACTTACGGACAGTGATCTAGATCGAAAAGCTGCCAAAAGGGCTTTGATCTTTAATATTGGCTGGTAATATTTGGGATTTTAATCATTTTATGTCCATTTCTAGCTTTTAGCTAAAAAGAATGAAAATGTTGCAATCTTTTTACTCAAACAGGTCATTTGATCCACCTATATTCGGGGATTACCCTCAAGAAATGCGTCAATACCTTGGTAGCGAATTACCAAGATTCTCCCCGGAGGAAAAGGATTTAATGAAGAACAGTATTGATTTTATCGGAATTAATCATTATTCAGCTATATATACCAAGGATTGTATCAATTCGAGCTGCTTAGAAACTTCTAATCGTGCAATCAAAGGTTTCGTTGAAATTACTGGAGAGCGTGATGGTGGCCTGATTGGTGAACCAGTATGATATTCTGATTTCTGTTTCAAGATTTGTTTTTCTTATATAGCGTTGTTATTTGTTATTAAAGGGAATGATTTTGCCTTCAACAGACGTCAATGCCAAGATTTTTTGTAGTTCCTAGAGGCATGGAAGAGATAGTTAATTATATCAAGACTAGGTACAATAACCGACCCATGTTTATTACCGAAAATGGTAAGTTATCTTGTTAATAATGTCAAGACTAACTATTGATTGATTAGAGACTATATTGTTTATGTAACGGAATTTTGCAAAAAAAATTTCAGGGTATTCATCACCAAACGTGGAGAATGTACAAGTCGAAGAGATTGTGAATGATGTCAAGCGAATTAAATTCCATCAGGCATACCTTGCTTCTTTAGCCAAAGCCATAACGTGAGTTTGGTACATTTTTTACTTTAGAGTCAAACTGAACATTTTCCGTCACAGAAATTGATGTTAGCACATCAAGTCAAAAAGGAAATATCTGTGACTAAACTGACCTTACAACATAAACCACATATTATAAAGATTATGTCGTTAAGTTTGAATCATGATCATTTCAATTCTATACCTGACAAGTAGTTAATTTGCTCATGAAAGTCAGAAGAAGGTTGACTTCTATTTGAAATGACAGGAGTGGAGCTGATGTCCGTGGCTATTTTGTATGGTCTTTGATGGACAACTACGAATGGACTTACGGGTACAAGGTGAGATTCGGGTTACACTATGTTGACCGCAATACATTTCACCGGGTACCCAAATTGTCAGCAAGATGGTATCAGGATTTCTTGAAGAACAACAGCCTGGTTGATCTGTTATCAGAGCGCAAACATTCGGATATTTAAGATGTTTGATTTTCACATACCATTATTTATGTGTTAATCGTCACCACAGGTCTGTATTCGTTATTGTCACATTACTGCATATCTTATACACTTGTTGAAATAAGTTCCTTTACAATAAATGTGTGCAAACACTACGTAAATTATGAATAAAACGAATGCTTTTATTTTAACACTTCGAATGATTTTAGGCATAGGGTACAACAAAATGTCAACTTTTGTAACTAATTTACATCAATCAAATTCCTATAACTTAACAAGTTAATTATTCTCGAATAGAGAAACAAAAAAATCATCTTAAGTAGTTATGTTGATATTAACTTGTGCCATTGTCATTTAGGAGTGTAAGATTTGGGTGTGACGAGCAGCATTTTTCTTATTCTCGATCTCGATCAAGCTTTCTTTCACCAAGTCTGTTGCGTACGTTACCACATCCGACCAATTCCTGTTAACATTAATTGATCACCGAGTTATAAAGCGTTAAACTTTCAACACGAATATTTAAACAACGAACAAAAAAAATAAATTGTGGTGTACCCTTTGTTTGTGTCGAATGCAAGTCCTACTGTATTCTTAGCCTCTTCAATAGCATTACTGAACCTTTTGATCTCAGACTGTGAACATATTTTGTTATCTGAAACCCGAAGCTGAGAGGGTTTCACGTCACAAAATATAGGAATAACTTTCTTTCCCGACTCCGTCATTAAAGCAAGCTCATGAAGACAAAAGTAAGATTCACAATAACGTGGTGAAAAAACCGCTACACCTATCTTGCAACCTAATATTGCATTATCGATATGATCAAAAAGCTTATCACCAGGCTTCATGTTCTTGTTGTCAAGAAACGATGGGATTCTTGACAACAAAAGTTGGTGGTAAAGCAAAGACGCGATTGATCTTTTCGTGTCTATACCACGATGGTTTATGAAAACGTCACAAGCTGGTTGAGCTAGATGTCGCGTTTTTTGGAATGCGATTTGGCGTTTGATGGTGTTTAACATGGCTGAACGATGCATGGTTTGTTACTGTTTTATGAAAGTGAGCAAAATCTTAAAAAGCTTTTGTTTTGGGTTGGGCTTGATTATTAAGGTTGTGTCAAATGTTTCTATTTAAAGGTGATGGGATATGATTGACTGAGAATGTTTCATTTTCTTCAAATTCTTCTTGTTTTTGGGATTATTAGAATAGAAGTCAAACATGACTAAGTTGGTAAAAGTAAGTGTCTAATGTAGTGTTATTATATTTTGTTGTGGGTTAGCCAATTTATTCTATAAGTTACAATTTCGCGTGATTAAAATAAGCAAATGTCGATTCGAATTCTATGAATTTATGTAGTTCGAAGTCAAGTAGGGCAGGGTTGATTCGAACGAGATTTCCTTAACGAACTACCAAGATTGTAATAGTATACGAGCGAAAAGATTTATCAATAAACTACGGTTTTCACGGTATTCTAATGTTAATGTCTTGTTATAAAATGTTAGAAAATGTACATTTTCGAGTTGAAAAGGAAAAATAAAGTTAGTTTGAAATTTGAATTGATCAAATGTAGAGGCATATGAGAATTGACAGCAGACACATCGACAAAAGACCCTTTGAATGTTTTTCAAGTAATATTAGTTCATGAATTTGGACTTTCTAAAGACCCTTCAAAGACGTTTTTTTTCTTTTAAAAAAATAAAAGACTGTTCATATCTGATTTTTGTCAATATGTTACTGCTATGTTTTAAAAACCATAAAAATAATCATCATCATTCTTATAAAAGTATTCATGATGATTTTTAATCACGTTTAGATTTGGTAATTTGTACACCGATTTTCTGGGAAATTTTGCAATATAAAAAAAACAGGATCATTAACTTGTCAAACAAAACATTAAAGTCATTTCAACAACGTTGATGTCACAAAAAAGAAACGAAAAATAACAATTTGAAAAAAGTTATTCAACGATAATTGTCATTTATCAATGTCATTATCTATCATGTACCTATATCATTTTAAGTACGTCAATGGATGAACATGCGTATTACTTTCAATTTTAATTTCAATTTCAACCGATCAGTAAAGTGAATCATTTAAGATTAATAGTCTTAATCGAGTGCACTTTTTGAGGGTAAATAATAATATTTGATTTTCGCTACTTAATTCATTAGTAATTTTCTTTATCTAGAAAATAGATAAAAATATATAACAAAATGAATTAAGTAGTCTATTTATTTGGAAAATAATATTGATTTGGATGGGTGGGCCGGGCTTGAGGCTGACCATATGATACCTGGGCTCCTCCACTTTGTCCTACGAGTATTCAATACACAGAGTGCTTATCTTTTAGTAACGAACTTTTTTATTTATTTTAATTCAATAGAATTATTGGACTTATCTGAAAATATAATTTTGTTACGTGTGCATTAATATCTAACATTTTGTAGTAACAGATCTCTTTTAAATTTTAAATCATGTTGAAAGTTGAGTTAACACGCTTGTGTAACAATTTTGTACTAAATACTTTACATTCTATAAGAACATATATACCTCAAAGGCTCAAAGTAAGCTACTAAGTCTTGATTGAAATTGGTTTGAATCTCGTTCGATTTCTAGAAGAAAGGTAAGTTAGTTTCGGCGATGGTTCTACTCTTTTAGACGCGTTGAATGATCAAAAATCGTCACAGCCATCTTCGTGTACTATTTGATAGGCAAACAACAAAAACAACTGTTTTCTAATATGATTTATGGTGGCTCATCGTGTGCTATTACTATATATGTTGTACAACAGCTGAACAGATCATATATATTTAGGAATTTTTTAGATTATAAATACTGAATTGCTGCTGGTAAACATCATTAAATCATAATAAAGAAATCTCATCTGCACTAAAGTCAATAATCCTTGAGCATGCTTATGACTTAGTTATGAAAATGACACTTTTACTAACTATTTTGGTAATTTAGCATGCGTGCCATGAAACAACACATTAGATATGTCAAGATATATCCTTAATTAGTTTCCAACCCATCCAAAGGGTGCTTGATTAAATCTTTGAGAATATATAATGTTTTTTGTGTCGATTTCATAAACAAACGAATGGAGCACGATCAGATAGAAACTTCTTCTAGTTCGGGTAGAAATAAAGGCAAACAATCATGGAATTTGGTTCATCCGGTTAAGAAGATCAAAGGGTCAGTAAAACAACAAACTCAATCAAAATTTGTGTTTCCATTTTCTCTTGATGACGACCCTCAATCTGAATCTGTAAGGAATCAACAAATGATTTCTTTTAGATCAAACGATAAGGAAACGGGTCAGAACATTGAGCCCAATAATCAGCCCGTTCCGAAGCTATATAGAGGGGTTCGACAACGCCAATGGGGAAAATGGGTAGCAGAAATACGTCTCCCACAAAGCAGAAGTAGACGATGGTTGGGGACATTTGAGACTGCACATGAAGCCGCTTTAGCATATGATCATGAGGCTTTTAAGTTAAGAGGAAATAAAGCTCGCCTTAATTTCCCACATAATTTCATCAAGAACCAAGAACAAAGCCCAATTGAATCTTCACAACCCTTTGTAGCACAAGAGGTCAACCCTTTGGTCAACGACTCGTATGGGTTGGAACCGGATGATCCTAGTAACGGTTTTGGCCCGAGTAATCAAAGCTTGTTTGAATATGGTGAGGCAACATGGGAAACTATGGAAGATGGTGTGTTAACTGCATCACAAGGTGATAGTTTCATATGGGAAAACTTTGAACCTACTTTCTTGAGTCCATGATCATATTACTTGAACCTTTTTATCATATTATCAATCAGAATTAATTAATAATTAAATATGCATATGGTTTCTTTAGAATTTGCCATTTTCAGTTTGAAATTGTAAAGAAACCATATGATATCTACCACATATTCATAAAGTAAACTGAGCCTACTTTGGTTTGGGCTAAGTGGGTTGACAAGTCTACATAAGTCAAGTTTCTCAAGTCTACTGATCATACATGAGGCATAGTCTTATTTTTATACAGGTTCATATGAGGATTTTATATCAAGTATTTGATAATTATTGTGTAGATGTGTCTTAATTTTATAAATATATTCAATTATTAATGGCATTTCAAAGAACAGCAAGCTTCAAATGCATGTGTAACAATTCAAAACGAGAACAGACAAGGACCTAAACAATGTAAAAAATAGAATCAAGAACTGGACTATATAGTATCAATTTGATGTCACTATGAAACTATGAACCTGACTCACACCTTCGAGCTAGTAATTAATTAGATTGTTCGTCTAACTAATTTGTTGCTTAGTTAGACTGAACTGAAACTGAACTAAAACTGGACTAAATCGTACGTAATCCGTCTGGTTCAGTTCAGTTGGTTTGGTTGATTTCAACAAATAGGATGGCGTCTGCACCCTTTTTTAGAAATATGTACATGTACATCCATGAAGACATTTACATTTTGAAAGAAATAATCAAACATATATTTTTGTTACTTGAAACATGATTTGTGTAATGATCCCATGTTTGGATATAACACATTTGCAATAGACATGGAATTAATTGCAAAGAAAAGTTCGTGATACTCAAAATTTACTTATATGATATGATTACTAAAATAAATAAAAATAAAAATAAAAATACTTAGACAAGTTATGCCTAAAGGTTAAGCTAGCTAATCAGTTGTAAGAGTTGATAGAGTAACTGAGACAAAAACATCATATAACACGTGAAAGTATAAATATGAATAGTAGAAAATGCATGTGTTTTTCTTTTTTGGGAAAAGGGGCGGTGCCGGTGATATAAAACAAAAGGCTGTCGAAATAGAAGACGATATTATTGATTGTCACGAGAAGCGACACCGTTTGTGTCAGGTAGGTATATAACTGTTTAAAGTCTAAACCAACATGTAAATATCTAATAAAATATTATTATTATTATTATTTTTACTTTTATTTGTCAAGCCAATTGAATGGTTAGAAACATAATTTTGCAACAATATTGTAGGTATTAATTGAATTCTAATAGGGTATTCATTTGTTTAGGCATCATCGATAAACTTTGTCATTATAGCACGTTATAAAATTACCAAAAACACGTATCTTTTTGTCCATAGTAAACATGTCAGATTTACTATTTAAACTTACGTATTTTGTTTCGGTCTATGATGATTATTTTGAAGAATGTGCATGTAAGGTAACAAATTTAATGATCACGAATTTTGACAATAGTGTTTGTTTATTACAAATTTCTGACATATATATGTTAGACAACGTAAACTAGACATTTGGTCACATTTTAGTTCATATATGGAGTTCATTTTGCATCAATTTACTTTGTTAAATATTCTCTACAAAATTAAATAATCATTAATTTTATAAAAAATATAATATATATCAGTTAATTAATTGGTTAAATGGATCATAACTAAAGTCTTCTCTAACTATAACTTTATATCTACTTCTAAATATATAGAAAATAGAGAATCTTTTCAGTATATTTATTCTATAAAAAACTTTACTTTAAATCATCTTTAAACAAAAATTTTAAGAGTTTGTTTTTAAGTTTAAGTTCGTTCAATTGTGTGACTTTTATTTGTTAATAATCATTACTGAGTAATATTGTAATATATTTATACTTTTATATATTATTTTGTCATTAGTTTTATTTTATTTATTTACTAATTTTAATCAATAAGCAATAATTCTTACTATTAAGTATTTAACAATATTGAAAGTTGGCTAATATTAATAACAAAAAAATATTAATTAATATTAATAATAACAATGAAATTGTATTAGAAGTATAATTAAACTTTATATTTAGGAAGTATGATGAATTCTTACGTAGGATACAAATGAATAATGCAGAAGGAATATATATAATTATTGAAGAAGTTTGTTCCCACGTAGTATGTGATGTCTGGTACACTCTTTGTATAGTGGACATAATTAATTTATTATTTATTTTTATTTATTTATTTTTTAATACAAGAAGGAACAATGGTGTGCACTTTCTTTTAATTATTATTCATACACACAAATTACAAGTAAGATTAAGAATTAAGCAGTTCACAAAAGTAGTAAAATGACCATTAACAGGCTGTTTACTGGGATCAAGCCACGTGGGCTGTCTGTCACTAAATAAATCATAACCACGTTACATTATCATTAAACTACACAACTCTTCTTTCTAAATTTCAATCCCAAATGTATGATTAACTTTTTTTTAAAGAAAACGAGTTGTCTATATCTATATCTATATTAATATAATTTCAAACCAATATATGTAAATCAGTTACTTATCTTAAATTCTTATTAAGCATTTACTTTTTTTTGCTTAAAACTTAAAAAGAGAATATGCGAAATCTCTAATTTACCCTTTTACACAATTGGAAACAATCCTTCTATTTAATACAAAATCACTATATACAAATAAATTTAACTACCTAACACTATATAAACAAACTTGATGCACCAATTTAAACACACTATTATTAAACCAATCTCTTCATGTGTGTTTGGATTTTGCTATTTGAAATATAATTTTATTTTCTACTACTATTTTATGTTTTTTTTACATCACCATATGAATATAGTATTTTCTATGATTTTTTGTATAAGTGTTGTTCATCATATTACTTCATATTATTAGTATTTGTTTGATTTAAAACATATATTCGAATCAATTTCACCACCGAATATATAGTTGAATAATATTATTGTCGTCGTCGCATTGCACGAGTACTAGGCTATATCTATCAATGTGGATTGTTATTATGTTTTATACTTGTTTCTTATATATAAAAAAGTAGTTTTCATCCTAAGATATATAATGTTTTATTAACATCTTCATCTATATCTATCTATAATTTATAATCCCTAAAAGTATTTGTATTAAAAGTCTACAAATTTAAAGTTTTAAAGATGAAAAATTATCTAACTACCCATTTCAATCTAAACGATAGATATTGTATTTTTCTTCGAATCTTTTTCTTTTTTTTTATCGATATATATATATATAGGGAAGGGATCTATAGGGAAGCTTCAAATCTTGGGGAAGGAGGAAAGCAAATCTTAGTCCTTGATTTATTTATAAATAAATGTTTTTAACATTCATTTGTGATGAATGTTTAATTTTGAATTTTTTTGTGAATTTTAAAATTCATTTATGATTAAATCAAGGGTTGAGATTTACTTTCTTCCTTCCCTAATTTTTTTACTTCCCACTTGATCCCCATCCTAGATATATATATATATATATATATTCTAACTTAATTACATACTTTTTTTTCTTCCATTGTTATCAATAATTAATTCTTCAAGAATATACAATAATTATGCTATATGACATGGACCGTGTGAATATGCTAAACACGATATGCTACAAGTAATATTAATATCAATGAAAGTTTTCTATCTTACAATTGATATGATTAATTTCATTGTAAAAATAATTCTAAGTAAAGGGACTGCTTGGCTTAAACATGTGATTATCTCCGGGTCCTAATTTTAATTATAATTATCCGACTTTAATAACCGATTATTATCCTTAAAATCAGAAGTATTTGAATTATGTTCAGAATAATCACTAGATAACACTTTTTACCCGTTTGTTATTTCGCTCGGTGTAAATAACTTATTACTTTATATTAAAACCAAACCTGTTATTTAATTAATTAATTAAATCTTGTAAGGAAAATGAAACAATGTGCTTCCCTCAATGAAGCAAAAATGATCACGCCTATATATTGCATACTGGGTCCGCTGTCCGCGCTCCTTTTCTATTTAATTTAATTATAACTTGTTTATATGTCATTTATGCAAAAATGAATAATGGTTAATAAGTAACGAAATGAAAAGGGGAAAGGGTGTATAGGAAGCAAGTGAGCATGAACGCAATCTTGGTGTCAAAATGGTCCTTTCTATTTTTGCCAAATCACTCTTCACCGACTTTTGTTAACTTTTCATTTTTCTAATATTCCACTTTAGGTTTTATAGATGCAAAATACAGAGAATTTGTAAAAGCACAATTAATCCTACCATGTCTACATGAATTCAGAACTTTCAATAATTTTGCTTTATGTAAAACATAAAAACAGAAATGTAATGTGATTGTCATAAAACATTTCATATAATGTAGCAAAAATCAACGATTTAAGCTGACTTATATATATCATTAACTGTTTTATCCAATTTGATACGTAATTTGAAAATTCTTATTTTTCATCGTATGACCAGTGTGTTACATGTACGAAGTTAAACCAATATGTGAAAATACTCCATCTTCCATTTTAAATATTCATATTTTTATTTTGAGTTGTCCAATAAAACGTGTATATTCTTATAATAATTAATAAAAAGTATTTGTAAATGATAACAATAGTATTTTATTGTTAGACAGTATAACGATTATATATTTCTAAAATTATATATATAAATTTAAAGTTAAACATGTTAACTAGAACGCATGAAGTAATAATTTTGTTTTTAATCATTATTAACCTATCTATAGTTTAAAAATATTACAAAAATCTAAATTGACTTTTTGAGGGAGTTACCGTTTTAGTCAATGATATGACGGGTTTGATTTTGTCTTTATAAAATCCTTTGTTCACTTTTAGTCAACTATCAAAGTTTTCACAAATTTGGTAAATGTCAGAGTCACCCCTATAATTTTTCTTTTTTCACAACCTACCCAACATTTACGGTTTCCGTAACTTGCTAACTAATTCCGTTTTCTTTTCTTGTGCTTTTTTTCTGGCCCCGGTGACTCCTTCTTGGCTGTCTAATTTCATATACATTGTACATTCGATTTTATTATTGTATAGTTAGATATACTATAAGTAGACTCTTATAATGTATTGGTGGTCCACAACATATATTTAATGTAATTTTTTAAAGTTGTTATATTTTAGTTGGAGTCACAAATTGATCATCAAGAGCTGTTATGATATATAGTTGCCTCTCTTTGTATATTATTTAATTTAACGGTTGACAAACTCAATCAACTAGTAGACAACGTGTATGTGGTGCACAACAACAATTTGATTAAAGTTGCGAACAGAATCATGTCTAACATATTTTATCTTTTATAGAAGAAGAAGATATATTTGTGGACTAAAAGTATATTGCAATATCCATTTTTGTATTCATTGCATTGTTGATCTACCTACAAATCAATGGCGCCAATTTGGCTATTCGATTCATTGTGGAATCCAAATCTGTTCACGTTAGATTGCTCACATTAACTCTACCTAACGACTTTAGAAACTTTCCTTTTTCTGATAACTCTCGTCATTATTTCAACAACCGTTGCCCTAATACTTAATTACTCAATCGGAGACGGTGACACTCTCAAATCACACATTTACTGCTTCTTTGTGTTTTATTTAAGTAATATAGAGCTTAATTGACTATGTCATTTGGTATTTAGGTGTGTTTGCTATTCACTTAATAAAAGGACATGTCTTAATAATTTAAATTTTAAAAATGTAAATTTCAATATTAATTAAATCTATGACTTTTTCAAAATATTTAACACAACTACCTTTTCAACTACCCAATGTAGAGAGTAAAATTGATAATTTTTAACTATCTAGTCGGTTATTCAACATATTAAAACAAACAATTATTATTTATTAACAACTTATATAGAACATATATTATGTAAACACACAAACACGTTATCAATTTGAAACTTAACGAAAAAAAACAAACAGACCCTTAATGTTGTTGCTTCAACCAACACACTTGATCGGCATCAACCTTTGGTGGATTTTATTTTAATTTACTTTGTCCATTTTCATTTTAGATCGCTATGTTTTTCTAAATATTCTTGTATTTTCTCGTGCGATTAATATTATTGCACTTTAGATTATCACTAGGGTTTTCTCTATGTACTTATTAATTTAGTGCTAAGTGCATCATGTGTTCGTAAAAAAAAAACAAAATAAAATACAATAAATATGTATATAATCTGGTAAAGGGAGGTTTTGTCATCGATATGTTTGTGAACAAGTAAAAGAAGTCAGATAATAATTTAAGATGAAATTAATTTGAGTTTTTTTAACCAAAAAGAGGGTATATTTTGTGGTGTGTTATGGTGGGGAGGACAACCAAATGTACTGCTACTATGGTGATGGTCTACACCTCTCTACTCCTCCTACCCTATCTATACTAGCATGGTCCATCATCTCCATTATGTCATTTTCTCTTCATACCTATATTACACTACCATTATTTTCTCTTATAAAAAGTTTTATTCCCTTTTTCCACAATAAATATGATACAATAAGAAACTCAAAGACATTTTCTGTCATTTCAATATTTTAACAAAGTTAAGGAGATAGTTTATTAGTAACAAACAAAATTTAGAAAAGTGGAAGACGAATGATTAATTGTTTACAAATACGAACCGTTTGATCAAATAACAAAAGATTTATGATAAAAATGATGTCACATTAGGAACATAAAATTGCTATAAACAACTTTCGTACTTCATGCATCAATAAGAAACCATCTGATAGTTTTAAGACTACTGTCAATTGAAGCAATTTGTTCAGAGGTTTTTTAATGTCAATTTAGCGTCATATTAACAGTTTTTCAAAAAGATTAAAAAAATAATGAGCACTGCCAACAGATGAAACTTCTTCAGACTAATTGGACCTTATTATTTATTTAATTAAAATAAATACAATTACAATTATAATTTTAAAACATAAATTTTTAAAAAATACATTCATTAAAAATGAAATATTACATTAAATAATTTTAAAAAAATAACATTACATTTAAAAATAAAAATTCGATTTCAATAATTATTAAAAAGGTAAACAAGTAGTCTAGTCGTCCTCGTTTTCTGGTGGTGGTCGTGCTCGGAAACGCGAAACATACTCTTTTTTCACTTCCTCCCTAGCTTGGTAAAGCATTTCAAGATCGTCCAGTGGCAAGTTTGTTGGTATTAGCGTAACGAGAAACTTAAACGCTTTATACATTGTTCGTTTATCCGTGAGCATTGTGCATTTCTTTGCCTCCTTTGTTACTGTTTCTATGCCTTTTTGTTAAATAACATGTGGAAGGTAGCATCCGACAACCCCGAACTTCTTTGACTTTTTCGACTTTTTTCCGACCTTGTGGACACCGGATCGGGTCGTTGGAATATAGATTTTGCATCGGAGTTGAAGTCGAGTTCGGGTTCCCGCCGTCATCTTTGAGATTGATCGGGTAGTTGGGTTCTTCTTCCATGGGTCGTTTGTTGCCCATAACACCATCGCTAGTAAAGAACTTTTGATAATCCTTTAAAATGCCCCATGCGTTTTCATAATGGAAGTTCCTCTTGTGTTGTTGTTTGAATAGTTGAGTGGCATTCTTCATAATATCCGCAAACACGTTCCCGCTTTCCCACATGTCTTCAAGTTTTTTGTAGATGGCTTTAAAAACTTGACATCTTTTTAGATTTTATTCCATTTGCTGGTTAGTTGATCCATAAATTGTTTGGTCTCAACTATTGAGTTACACCGTGACATAATGATGTCCACAAAGAATCGGGCGTTTGTGAATTCCCAACCACTGCATTTTGTGACTCGTCGATCCACCGTTCCGTCGAGATCCTACTTTCTCTATTGCTCCAAAAAACCTTTTTTCCTTTTCCTTTACCTTTATGATCTTTTGTTGGTTCGGGTTCAGGTACGAATTCGGCTTCGCCTTTGACAACAGGTAACGGTGTTTGCTGAATCGTGGATTTTGGCCGAATTGTGAGTATTGGCCGAATTGTTGTTGTTGTTGTGCTTGATGATACATATTTAGATAGTATTGAGATCGTGAGTCGTCAGATGAGATCGAATACGGATTAACAACTGGAACGTATAGTGAAAAACCCATTTGACTAGAGTTGGTATTACTCGATTGAGATGCGGAAGACGAACCCGTCGGTGAAAAATATAGGATTGTTGAGTAAGTTGTTCCACATAGGGTTTGATTGTGATGGCTAAGAGTTGTGGTGTTTTTTAGGCATTTTTTAGTGTGATAATTGATATAATATGTATGTAAATAATAGAGGTGATGGAAATTGTGGTTGTAGTTGTGTGAAAAAAATAATGAAGTTGTATGTAAATAATAGAGGTGATAAGAATTATAGTTGTAGTTGTGTGAAAATGATAATTAAGTAGTATGTATATATATAGAAAAGCAAAAAAATATAAAAAAAGTTACCGTTTTATTATATATTTTTTTTCTTTTTTGAATGTTGTTTTGTAAAACTTGAATATATATATATTTTTTTAATATTGGACTGTAATATGCATAGAAGTCCCACACGAGTTTCATTTTTGAGCTTCTTAGTGAAGAAGGAAATGGAGGATGGCTTGTGGAAGATAGAGAAAGAAATTGTGGTGCCAACAGATGCGGTGACGAAGCAATGAAGACGGTCTTAAGACGGGACTGTTGGGACCGGTCTAAGTAGTTTTCTATAGTACACTAAAAAGCAAAAGTTATAAACAATAATACGAACATTTTGTTGTTTCATAATTTTTTTTTATAAATACTTGATCATACATAAGTTTTGCTTATCTATCCTATCCTAGTATAAATATAGCGTTTTAGCTACTACGTTCATTTAAATACATGTGTTATAATGCATTTAATAAGATTTGAAGTTTTTGAAATGTAAATTATAATTATATTACTCTTCTTAGGAGAAATCTAAGTTATTTATTAATGCATATTTTCTCTTTCTTTTAATTAAAGTAGTATATAGTATATAGTATAAGTATATATATAGTATAAGTTTATAAAATACATCTTAACAAAACAACAAACTCTTCAAATATACTCTAGACCGTTATTATTATGTATCAATTTATTCTATTTGTTTATTTAGTTTATTGAGTATTTAATTAAGACAGAGACGATACAATTTAATTTCAAGGTGCTCTTCACAAATGCGTATGCAAATAATTGTACAATTATTTATTTGTTTAATATTTAATTAATTATTTTTAGAATCGCGGTGGTTTCACTTTGTGCTCATCAGACACATAAACACACACCCCAAAGTCCCAAACCCACCGAACCCAAAGCCAAACCCCTTCGTCCTCTCTCCAGTATAACGACACTTAAACGACATCGTTTGCACCCCACTCGCCGGATCTCCGTATTTATTCCAACTGATCACCGGCGGGCATTTTCATTTTCCGATGAGAATGCCCGAACCATGAGCAAATATCACAACGAAAACGACGACGAAAACAACAACGAATGTTTTTACGAATCACTTGATCGTATACTGTCATCAACAACATGTTCATCATCTTCTTCATGTTCAGACGATGATGACGTTGAACATACTAATACCGATCTCAATTTCACTAATAATAATAATAATAATAGTAATGCTTCGTTATCGATCCCCAACTTTCCGATGGCGGTTACTGGAAACTACGACGTCTGGATCTCGCAACCGTCGTCGGTTGAAGAACGCCGGTCGCGGTTGCTCCGGCAGTTTGGATTACATAGACCTAGTTCATCGGCTTCTTCAGTCGTTGATTTAAAATTAGGTAAATCTATCTCAGCAGATCAATTAGATATTAATGACGATGATATTAATAATGATGATAAACATATTAAGCCCGTGATCATTCGATCTAAGTCTGCTGATCATGAAATCCGTGATTCTAATTCTAATTGTGATGATATTCTTTTAATTAATTCAGAAATTGTAAATAATAATAATGTTGATAAACATGTTTTACTCAAATCACCAAGCATTAGTAATAGATGCTGTGTGGTCAATGCGGTTAATACGGTCAATGTTGTTTCGCCTAGTAAGCCTCCAACTGGTAAAGTTACTAGGCGTAGTGGGGAGATTGTTAAGTGTGATGGTTTGGGAAATTTGATGAATTCGAGTGTTGATAGAAACGGTGGTGATGTGACGGTACTGGAAATGGATATGGATTCGGATTTGGATTGTGGTAGTGGTGATGATGCAGTGTGTACGATTAAGAATTTGGATAATGGGAAGGAGTTTGTGGTAAAGGAGGTTAGAGAGGATGGATTGTGTAGGAATCTTAAGGAAGTTGGGACTGGGAGGCATTTAACTATGGAAGAGTTTGAAATGTATCTTGGACATTCACCAATTGTTCAAGAGTTGATGAGAAGGCAGAACGTTGAGGCTGGCAATAATGATTTGCCAGATTCGAATGGGAATGGGAGTGGTGGTGGTGGATCTAAGTCAAAGAAAAAAGGGAGTTGGTTGAAAAGTATTAAGAATGTAGCTAGTTCGGTTACTGGTCATAATGAGAGACGAAGCAGTGATGAGAGAGATACCTCGTCAGAGAAAGGCGGAAGAAGGTCCAGCTCAGCTACCGATGATAGTCAAGATGGTTCCTTCCATGGTCCAGAGAGAGTACGGGTTAAACAGTATGGGAAATCGTGTAAGGATCTTACAGCTCTTTATAAGAGCCAGGAGATTCAGGCTCATAATGGTTCCATCTGGACTATTAAGTTTAGTTTGGATGGTAAGTATCTTGCTAGTGCTGGTGAGGATCGTCTCATCCATGTATGGCAAGTTGTTGGATCAGATAGGAAAGGCGAACTATTGTTTGATAAACAGGAAGATGGGAATCTGAATGTGTTATTGATGTCCAACGGGTCTCCAGAACCAACGTTATTATCTTCAAATTTGGAAAGTGTGCCTGAAAGGAAGAGAAGAGGTAGATTGTCTATAAGTCGAAAGTCAATAAGCTTGGACCCGATTGTAGTGCCAGATACCGTGTTTGCGCTGTCAGAAAAACCAGTATGTTCCTTCATTGGGCATCTGTTAGACGTGCTTGACCTATCCTGGTCTAAATCTCAGGTTAGCCAACATTTTCACTTTTCTTACTTCTGTTTCAAATTATAGCCTAGCATGAATATTGAATATTATATGTTTGTTGAAGGAATAGAATAAAAAAACATGACATATTGATTCAGTTTTTTTTACCAACCGTGATCTAGACTATTATGACCTTAACTACAAGTAGGTAGGGCCAAAAGACAATTCTCATTAAAAGGTGACATCTGTTCACATAATAAATGATTAAATATGACATACAAAGATATGCGGATGGTTTTGCATAACTGACTATAAAGAGTTCTCAATGTTTACCAATCATTCTTTGATTGAATGGAAGTAGTCTACTCCAGAATGCAATGATGTGTTTCCCACTTTCCCTAAATTGTTTGCGGAAAGTATGAGGTGTTTGTTGTGTCGGAGTGATACATATGAGCTTTGCATGAAAAGAAGACATGGATTAACTATTGACTATCGAGACTATAACTGAATATTACAGGTTTCTTGGAGAGTATAAGTGGTGAACATTCCTTATTTGCTAGACTTTACGAGCCGTTTTCTAAATATACCCATGCGGCTATGTCTTTATGCCACATAGACGACCTAGTTTGTTGACGAATCATTTTCAATATGACCTTACTGATATGACCACTGGTTTTACTATCATTGCCACTGCTTATAATCTTGTTAAACTGTTCAATCTAATTTGTTATGTGAAGCATACCTTGTTGATTAGGATGTCGTTTGAATTTATAAGGGTCAATCAGTGAGCATCCATTTCAGGAGACAGTTTTTCCTTGAAGGCTTGATGACTATATTTTTATCCTTTACCCACATATGAAGTAAATCATTTCCGTTAGGGTTTGGAATTTAATTTATTTTCTTCCTCTTCTGGAGCATATGACCTGGTTATGGTGTTTTAGAATATTTGAACTTTTGATTCCTATTATCCACACGTGGACCTTTAAAGTAGAATGTCTGGTAGGATTTAGATAGAATAGGTTGTAGCCGCCAAACTCCAATGATCTACTAGAATGACGACCACTGGAGATCAGTGGGGCAAGACAATGAGCAGGGATATAGATTAATCAGAAACTATGTATCAGACTTCGGTCTAGTGGAAAGTATTCCTCTATCTTAACTTGCACAAAAAAGTGGACATTGTACGATTAGTTCCATATTCGGGATTAAAGGTAAATAAAATTGTAGTATTAAGTACGACAGTTGAAGTCATCGTATGCAAGTTATTAAGTTTCAAAATCTTGCATTCTGTTCTGAGTTTGCAATTGGGCTCTTTTAGTGTGTGTGATTTGGTAGAATTCTTGGGTAGGAGTACTATTTGGATGTCTACAAATCTGAACATGTTTTTCTTGTGATCTCTAGAGTGAGATCTGATGAGATAAGGTCTGTCATCTTTCCCTGTTGATAACACTTTCAGACATTGGATAATCTAAAGTTTTCTACTTTCGTCACACCATCAGCTCACCTCACTTGAAGATTTAGGTGTTAGTTGTGTTACTTGAAATTTATTGTTGGCTCTTATTTGCAGAAAGAGATGTGAGATTTGTTGTAATTATTGATGCCTCTTTGTCACTTACTATTGTATACATCATGGATTCTAATGGACTACATATGTACATCTTATCAATGTCAACTAGCTAATTCATTTATGCATTTATTGTGACAAAGCATGCATGAAAGCTCTAATTGATAGTGAATTTTGATATCAGCATTTGCTTTCATCCTCCATGGACAAAACAGTACGATTGTGGCAGTTATCTACCAGGTCATGTTTGAAGATCTTTTCTCACAGCGATTATGGTAAGAAAACAACTCAAGTTCATTTTTGTTCTTACTACTTAAGAAGAATATATTAGCTTGGTAATACAAAGTATATGAAATAACCTGATACTTTATTACCAATTGAAACTTGTGTGTTCTCTTTCATGAAAATTCACCATTTTTCTCTTTACTTGTTTCTGGATACAGTGACTTGCATCCAGTTTAATCCTGTTGATGATAGATACTTCATCAGTGGTTCTCTAGATGCTAAGGTTCGCATATGGAGCATTCCTGATCGACAAGTTGTTGATTGGAATGACCTGCATGAGATGGTCACTGCTGCTTGCTATACACCAGATGGCCAGGTTGAGCCATAACTGATTATCTTCAATTTCATGTTACTAAATTAAAACATATTTTGGATACAATTAATGGCTAAAGGATGTTTTTTTGTTGATACTTGAAGGCTGCACTAGTTGGTTCATACAAGGGGAGTTGCCGTTTATTCAATACAACCGGTATGGGGTGATGAATCTCTCTCACTTGTGTTTTTCCCAATATCTGATGTCTGTGTTTCGTATCCCTGGGTCCTCCTTTTTGCTTATATCCTAATAGTTCTCTATATTTTTCAGAAAATAAGTTGCAGCAGAAGAGTCAGATCAATCTGCAGAATAAGAAGAAGAAGCCGCATCACAAAAAAATCACTGGTTTTCAGGTGATAAAGCTATTACATCCCTTTTGTGTCATGGTTCTTTTTGGTTTATCATGGAGGTTTTAAGCTATAGATTAATTCCTAAGAAAGGAGTGTGATGTGTACTTATGTCCAGCACTGTTCGGATAGGGGTGGCATATCTGTCGGTTGTGTAAGAGGTTGGTTGTTGACCACAAAACATTCTTTCCCAAAATTCTTGTATTTTTGTTATAAGTAATTAGTGTGTCAACTGTGATTGTGAATATTATAGTCTTTCAATAGTAATCTATTTTTTTAGTGTACATCTATGCATTAGCTAAATTGGGGATGTAATATGTTAGTTCTCTGATGGTGAGGGAGGGCAACTGTTGCCAACACACAGCTACAAATGCCTTTTCATGTTTTTATATTCTGCTGATTAGCATTCGTATACAGTTTGCTCCAGGCAGTTCTTCGGAAGTGCTCATAACATCTGCAGATTCGCGAATTCGTGTTGTTGATGGTGTTGACCTGGTCCACAAGTTCAAAGGTAACACACTAAGTAAATGTAGAGCTTACATGACATTTGTTTCTTATATTTTTTTATTCTGTTATATATATTTTGTGTTCTATTGCAGGTTTTCGCAACACAAGCAGCCAAATTTCCGCCTACCTGGCAGCAAACGGAAGATACGTGGTTTGTGCCAGCGAGGATTCCAATGTGTATGTCTGGAAACATGAAGGTGATTCACGACCTAGCAGAAGCAAAGGCGTTACTGTGACTCAATCATACGAGCACTTCCATTGTCAAGATGTATCAATGGCTATCCCATGGCCTGGTTTGACTGACACCTGCTGGGATCTTCAAGATGGGTTTACCGAACCCACTAGTCTAAGTAGGGACCATGACCAGTTAGAAGAGGTGTCCACAGCTAACCATCCTCCTACGCCAGATGAAAGAGATGGAAAAGACGGTTCAGCATTAACTTCTGGATGTAGCAGCAGCCCACTTCATGGAACCATCTCGAGTGCGAGCAATGGTTACTTTTTTGATAGGATCTCGGCTACATGGCCAGAGGAAAAGCTTGTTTTGGCTACTAAGAACCCAAGTCCAAGGACCAGTGTTGACTTCACCAACGGGATGAGCCTGGGTAAGTCAGCCTGGGGTATGGTGATTGTGACAGCTGGACTACGTGGGGAAATTAGGACATTCCAAAATTTTGGAATGCCAGATCGGATATAAGTGGATGGTTGTACAGATAGCTTCAAAGATTTGTAATATTAGCAAGCAGAGTTCCGTTTTTCTTTTGTGCTACTTCTGCCTGTTCAAATTGGGAACTGTTGAAGGAGCCAGTTCTTGAGTAGGAAAATTATAGAGTTGTCAGGAAAAATACCAACAAAAAGAAAAAGAAAAAGAAAAAGAGAATAGAATACGATTGGTATTCTAGAAAACGTCGATGAATTGTAGAGAGTTGGAAATATTAATTTGTATTTTATGATTCAAATCTTGTGTATTCGATCTGTGTATCTTCTTTAATTTATATTGTGTTGATGGAAATTAATGAATTCTTGGTTTGTGTATACAAATCACAACGTTTTATTAAGATGTTTTTCCGATTTCAATTCCCCTTTCTTTTGGTGTTACAAAGTGATCAAGTTGCCAATAAGATTAGTCGCTTAAAGCTCGGGATACTAGGAATTGAAATTGGTCTATAATGACCAGTTCAAACCAGAATCGGTTGACCCTAATCGGTCTCGACCTATTGTTCATTTTAGATATTGTTGCATTTTTTTTTTTTAACAGTTCAGATATTGTTACATCATTACATAATTGGAATTTAACAATTGACATGATACATTTTGGTACACAAGCTCATAAGAACGTATAGTTATAAGGTGCTGCAAACGTCCTACACAGATTTTTTTAATAACTTTTTACATGAAATGTTTGCCACAGTAAGATTACAAATGAACATATAGACAAAATTCTTAAATCAAATTAAAATACATTTTATCCATCGTGAAAACTCCCCATTCCAAGCCCATAACTTTGGAGGTAAAAAACATAAACTTTGGGCAGTGCACCTTAAAATCTTCAATGGCACGTGCCTGCAATCCAAATCTCAATTCCTGATTGGTCCTAAAAACATAAAATTATCCAATGCAATTACCAAAAATGGTAAAACACATAGCCCCCATCACTATATATACCAACTTCACCTTGCATTTACCATCATCAAATAACATCCAATTCCCTCTCAAACCAATACTTCAAATTTTATTCAACAATATAATGGCTCTACAAGCTACTTCTTTCACCATTAACAATCTTGTAGGAAAGACCACTTTATCTTCCAAGGATTCAACCCTCTTTGGTGTTTCATTTTCAAAAGTTGATCATATTACTTCAACTATGTCGAAAAGCAAGGTATGTCATTACAGCAAAACTCAATTATACACACTTTTTTTGAGCATCTTGACACTTACCAACATGTAAAATTGTTGAACACTGAAATGCGTTGGGGCTGACTAAATCTATGTATACATGCAAACTCATAAGTGTGACATACTTTTTTCATCGTTCTTATATTTTTATTATCTCTATACCATTCTAAGCATGGAGGTTTTTTTTATTTTAACTTTTTTTCTTTTGCCAACAGAACTTGAGTTTATTTGTACAACTATTACTGTGACAACTCATTATATATATGTATATGTTTTCATGACGACTAACTAATATATAGTTCACATGGTTATAGTGTGTAAACAAATCTTTAATCTTTTTATGAATGGAAATTGGAAACCTTTAATTCAAACCAATGACTTATGTGATTATTCTTGCAGATGGAATTCACCCAAAAGAGAGTGTTCAAAGTTCAAGCTGTAGCCACCACGATTCCGGATATGACCCGTGCAGCACCAACCGGGAAGAAAACATTGCGAAAAGGAAGTGTCATCATTACTGGGGCTTCCTCCGGTTTGGGTCTAGCCACGGCTAAATCCTTAGCAGAAACCGGGAAATGGCACATAATTATGGCATGCAGAGACTTTCTAAAAGCGGAAAGAGCAGCAAAATCAGTTGGTATGTCAAAAGAAAACTACACAGTGATGCACTTGGACCTTGCATCATTAGATAGTGTTCGTCAATTCGTTGCTAATTTCAAGCAATCGGGTAGACCACTCGACGTTTTGGTATGCAATGCAGCTGTGTACCAACCAAGGGCTAAAGAACCAACCTTTACAGCTGATGGAATCGAGCTTAGCGTTGGAATAAATCATCTTGGTCACTTTCTTCTTTCAAGGTTGTTACTTGATGACATGAAACAATCTGATTACCCATCAAAAAGGCTCATAATCGTTGGTTCAATTACTGGAAACACTAACACTCTGGCTGGAAATGTACCTCCAAAGGCTAACTTAGGTGACATGAGGGGTTTAGCTGGTGGTTTAAATGGCGTAAATAGTTCAACCATGATTGATGGAGGCGTTTTTGATGGTGCGAAAGCGTACAAAGATAGCAAGATTTGTAATATGCTTACAATGCAAGAGTTTCATAGGAGATACCATGAAGAAACCGGAATCACATTTGCTTCTTTGTATCCTGGTTGCATTGCTACCACGGGATTGTTTAGGGAACACCTTCCCGAATTTCGATTCTTGTTTCCTCCATTCCAAAAGTTCATCACCAAAGGGTTTGTCTCAGAAGATGAATCCGGCAAGCGACTTGCACAGGTATACAATCAAAGATCGTTTAAGGGGGTTTATGGGATTGTTTATTAAAACTCATTATCTACTTATTGCGTTTTGATACATCAGATTAGTAGTTTTTAAATTAGTTTTTAGGGTTACTGTTTATCTAAACTGCTTATCTGATTATTTAAAAAGCCTAAACAGTTTAAAGGGAACTAGCTTTTTATATATTTATTACGAGTATAACATTTTGATGTAGATTTTTATAACTTATAATAAACAAATGTATATGGTGTAGGTTGTGAGTGATCCGAGCTTAACAAAGTCAGGGGTGTACTGGAGCTGGAACAAGGATTCGGCTTCATTTGAGAACCAGTTGTCAGAAGAAGCAAGTGATGTGAGCAAGGCACGTAAGGTGTGGGACATTAGTGAGAAGCTTGTAGGGCTTGCTTGAATTCGAATTTGCCATTAATGAAGGAGTTGAAGGAAGCTTTGGTTTGGTTGGACCTGAATGTAGGAATTTGGTGCAATCTATAGTTAACAAGTTTGGTGATGTAAATTCAGTTTAGTTTCAATAAAGATATCACTCATGGGTCACCTTCATTTGTTCTTAAATGTACGGACAATCATTTGTTACACGATAAAAACTTGAAATTTATATACTTATTATCTCTCGTTTGAACAATATTTATTTACTTATATCATTTATCTTAAAGTCAAAGAGAAAAAAAATAAAAAAACCGGATCAAACTGGAGTAGGGTGCATAGCTCGCACGTCAGCTTCAACACCAATTTGATGGGGAAGACTTTCATGTTAGCCTTCTTTCTTTCTCGAGTTATGTTGTTATGTGTTGCTAGAGGTGTCCATTTCAATCCATATTCTTAAGAACGGGTTCTATTTGGTTTATGTTTTATCTCAAATGATTTAAATAAAAAAAGTTGAGTAGAAAGAGAATGTGCCAAATGGGTCAAAGGGTTTAATAGGTTTGAAAGTTTCCTAAAGTGTATAAATCTGCATACGACCTCCGAAATTGCTTTACTAGTTTTTAATTTATTTTTTACTATTGTAACAAACTAGGCTTGGTAATCAATAATCATATTTAACACGTTAGTTATTTATAGGAAAGTCTTAAAACCTTTCTTTGAAGGGAATATAGTGATTTATTAACTATCATCCAAAGTGTTCCAATTTTCTATATGTAATCACAATCATAACTCAGATAAGGTAAATATGATTTCACATGGTTTAAATTCTGATTTGTTCAGGAGCAGAGGGGTCCTCATGTGACAGAAGCAGATGATATCAGAATGACCATGTTTACTTGGAGGATAACAATGGAGTACTAGAAATAAAAAGCATTAACCATTAGTTAAGTCATCCTATAGACTCAAGTTACATAATAAGCTTAGTCTAGGTTCACTAGCAGTTGTGATGATGACCATGGACAAATAGGTAGTTGTAGCTGGTAAGTTTATGAAATTACAGAAAGGGAAATAGTTATGATGATGACCATGGACAAAGTCTGTATCTTTGTTGGATTTGGAGCTCCCACAAGCTTGTAAGAATATCCTAAAGATTGTCATTAGTTCTTAACTCAACATTACTCTCTCAGCTTAACAAAAATGAGCCATGAATTTATGGAGCCTCAGTTTTGGCTGCCAGGCCAATGAAGTTGTCTAGGGTGGGTTTCCGTCTGTTACTGCCAAATGAGCTACGAATTGTGTATTTCTGTTACACTGGTTCTAGTGTGTAGATGTGGAAAAATGGGTGGGCCGGTCGGATTGTGTAACAGGTCAAATGTCATGGAACGCTTTTTGTTAAAACAAAATAATATTTTCAAGTTAAATACGATTACAAAGACTTCATTATTACAGTTATATAGTATTTTAAACCAAACAATTTCGGGGGTTACATTGTTATCACAGTGTCTTTCCACCTGTTCAGACCATGTCATCCTTCTTTTTAGATATAATTTTTATATCACCCATTGACACATTAAAGATTAAACATGACCCAAGTCTGTTGGCCCCAATCACAGGATCTATTCGTTTTGTAACTTTGTTTTAATTCTAAACAATGATTGAGAGAGTTTGATACTAAATACAAAGTTAATTATTTCAATGAAATAAATCCAACAACTAACTAACCAACATCCGGTTGTTACATTTATCTATCTATATATACATAATGAAAGGGTGCTTCGAATAGTTGTGTTTATTCGTTCGTGTCTTTTCCGAACCATTGCATCCTTTCTTTGGTTATGCCTCTTTACGAAGAGTCATGTCTTTTCTATATAACTACCTATAACTACCATTTATAATTAATGATCGGGATTAACCCATCAAAGTCGACCATTCATAAGTAAATTAGCAGAAATCGTCCCCTCCACATCTGTACGTGCGTGATACTTTTAATACAAGTATATATAGATCATACCTTCTTAAAAAGTTGTATAGATGGAAAACTGGGCAAGTCAGTTGGGTTGGGTAACGGATCAAATTAGGTGATATTTGGTACGGTTTGAAATGGATCAGGTTCCATTTAGTTGACCTGCAAACACCTTGACTTTTGTCCATTTTTAATTGTTTTTTATGAAGCATTACTGTCTTAATAATGATTATAAAACTAATATATAATGATGGGAATTTGAATTTTGAGTGAATTGATTTGGGAGTTATATGATTACACTTTGGGTGCATTTCGACCCTTTGACCCATTTAAGATTACAATGGTTGAGTGGTATTAATCTTGATATAGAACTGAATTACAAGCATCGAAACACATAAGATTCTAAAACGGTCACCGATAAATATTGAATGACAAGCATTGTATTTCCAGTGGTTGCTATAGGAAATGTCATAGTAGTAAAAGTTTACCAGTTTAACCCTAATCATATTGCTTTTGTCGATGTTTAGAGTATGGAGATGTGGAACATGGCAGTGAACAAAATGATGACATCAATTGAAGAACCTGTTTCTGCATTTGCAGTATCTCGTACTTCTGGTTTGATAGCATCTGCCGGTCACAATGACTACTTCTATAAGCTTTGGAGGTAGTTTATATTATTCTAGTGTGGTGACATTTATCTTGAGAAATAAGTTAGACTTTTGAGTGCGAAAATTTCTAGTTAAAGGAGAGGTTCCAATTACGAAACAACCAATCAGTTTTCGAGTAAAGAATGGTTCAAAAGGGACAAAAGTTGAAAGTTCATTGGCTTTGTGGGAGATAAAATAGCAGATTGGTTCAAAAAGACAAAATGAAAAGTACGTAGTGCCATAGTGGCTTTAGCAACATTTGTATATTTCTAAGTTTTTAGGGGAAAAAGTGTTTTTTTTTTCACGGTACACCAGGTTAGGACCCGTAGCTTTTTTTTTCTTCCTAATATCTTCAACTTGTGTGACGTGAACTCCATTGACAACCTCATCGTTGGTCCAACATAAGAGAGAAGGATAACAAATGGAATATCTAACTGTCGTTTCATCATAATCTTATCATACATGGTTCCTCAGGTAAGAATTTGTAGAAACTGTCCTCCACTTTTTCTTACCAAAAAGAAGAATTGGTTTACTTGCTCATTTCACATGTCAATTCTCTATCACTACCAAACGATAGATATCACTAAATTTCTACAATTTCATTTCATTGTTCATTTCATTTATTCACCGTGTCAAATGTGCCGTAAGTATTTCTCACATCTAATTTAGTCAAAATTCTTAACTTCGATTATAAATAAAATAAAAATGCATTATATCCTCTGTTTGAACTCCCCATTCCAAGCCCATAATTTTGGAGGTAAAAAGCATAAACTTGGGCAGTGCACCGTAAAATCTTCAATGGCACGTGCCTGGAATCCAAATATTAATTCCGGATTGGTTCCTAAAAACATAAAATTTTCCAATACAATTACCAAAAATGGTAAAACACATAGCCCCCACCACTATATATACCATCATATCACCTAGCATTTAACATCATCAAATAAACCTCCAATTCCCTCTCAAAGCAATACTTCAAATTTCACACAACAATATAATGGCTCTACAAGCTACTTCTTTCACCATTAACAATCTTGTAGGAAAGACCACTTCATCTTCCAAAGATTCAACCCTCTTTGGTGTTTCATTTTCAAAAGTTGATCATATTACCTTAACGTATGTCGAAAACCAAGGTAACGTGTTAGTAAGAATATTCTAGAGACCAGATGACTCTCCGTTACTGTAGATATGTTAGCTGTAGATATAGTAATTATCTTGTTACCTTAATTATTTTGTAAATTGTATTATATATACTTACCTAGTATACGTATTCATCATTCAAGGTGATTTTCTAAACCTAATATAATGTCACTACAGCAAAGTGCGGACTTTCTTCTATTTTCAAACATTTAAGAAGTTGTAATATTTTGTAAAATTATAACTGTGACAATAACTCATTTTTTTTACTCATTTACATGATCACTAATATTCATATGCTTAAGTGTGTAACTACCAAATCTTTAGTCTTTCTATAAATGGAATTTGGAAACCTTCTGAGTAAAAAAAATGACTTATTTTATTTTGCAGATGGAATTCAGCCAAAGAGAAGTGTTCAAAGTTTAAGCAGTAGCAACCACAACTCCGGATGTACTCGTGCAGCACCCGCTGGGAAGAAAACATTGCAAAAAGGCAGTGTCACATTACTGGGGCTTCCTCCGGTTTGGGTCTAGCCACGGCTAAAGCCTTGGCAGAAACTGGAAAGTGGCACGTGATTATGGCATGCAGGGACTTTCTAAAATCAGTTGGTATGTCAAAAGAAAACTACACAGTGATGCATTTAGACCTTGCATCATTAGACAGTGTTCGTCAATTCGTTTCTAATTTTAAGCAATCGGGTAAACCACTCGACGTTTTATCTGCAATGCAGCCGTGTACCAACCAAGGGGTAAAGAACCAACCTTTATAGCTGATGGAATTGAGCTTAGTGCTGGAATAAATCATCTTGGTTTCAAGGTTGTTACTTGATGACATGAAACAATCTGATTACCCATCAAAAAGGCTCATAATCGTTGGTTCAATTACTAGAAATACTAACACTCTGGCTGGAAATGTACCTCCTGGCGTAAATAGTTCAACCATGAGGGGTCTAGCTGGTGGTTTAAATGGCGTAAATAGTTCAACCAGGATTGATGGAGGCGTTTTTGATGGGGCGAAAGCGTATAAAGATAGCAAGATTTGTAATATGCTTACAATGCAAGAGTTTCATAGGAGATACCATGAAGAAACCGGAATCACATTTGCTTCTTTTTATCCTGGTTGCATTGCTACCACGGGGTTGTTTAGGGAACACCTTTCCGAATTTCAGTAGTTGTTTCCTCCATTCCAAAAGTTTATCATAAAAGGGTTTGTCTCAGAAGATGAATCTGGCAAGCGACTTGCACAGGTATGTATTCCAAGATTCTAAGGGCGTGTGTGGAATTGATCTGTTTATCTACTTATTGCCTTTTGATACATCAGATAAGTAGTTTTGAGAGTGTCTGTCATACGGAGTAACTGTTTATCGAATTGTTTTTAAAAGCCCAGTCAATTTTAATTAGCAATCTCTAACAAGTAGAAATGATCCCTTTTTTATGTAGATTTATAACTAATAAACAAATGTATATGGTGTAGGTTGTGAGTGACTGGAGTTTAACAAAGTCGGGTGTGTACTGGAGTTGGAACAAGGATTCAGCTTCATTTGAGAATCAGTTGTCTGAAGAAGCGAGTGACGCGAGCAAGGCTCGTAAGGTTTGGGACATAAGCGAGAAGCTTGTGCTCGCTTGTGGGGTTGGCTTGAATTCGAGTTCGCCATTGGTTACTATGAATTGAAGAAAGGATTGGTTGGAACAGAATGTAGGAATTTGGTGCAATAGTTAACTAAGTTTGGTGATTTACATTTAGTTTAGTTTCAATAAGAAAATTACTCACTTTGTAAAGTTCAGAAATGTAAGGAAAATCATGTGTTACACAATAACAATTTAAAAATCTACTTATTGACTTTTGTTGACTACATTAATATAGTTATATTTTATATATATAATTTATTTTTATTGGTAATTGGTAATTTTGATGATATTAATTGTATCTAGCTACCTAGTTTTTGTTAAATATGCTTTGTTGAATTGATGTTTTGTGATTTAGGTATCGGCATTTGATGTTGAATCTGGTATCAATTTTGCCTCATTGTAAGAAAGATAATTAAGTTGAGCCTAAAGCTACCAAAGGTGCATCCCTAAATGAGCTTGTTGACGTAAGAGCTGTTCCTCATGTCTCTTCTTTGAGGTTAGTTTATACATTATGCGTATAAAGGCCATGATTGTTAATTAAAATTTGTAAAAATTTATGCATTTTATGTATGCATAGCATTCATTTCTTGTGCATACTTTGTAACTAGATGTTTGATGTTATTTTATTTTATTTCAACTTGCAGTGCAGAAAACATAAATATGTTTACTTATGGATGTCTAAGTGCCCAAATGGTCCATCTGTCAAGTTTTTAGTCAATGCAGGTAACCTTATAGTTAGCTATGCCTTGCTGTTGAAATGCTAGGTTATTACTTGTGGTTCTCGGTTTATTCTGATCAAGCAGTAGATGCTGTGCCAATATGATATGGTTGGTTGATATGCTATATCTATTAATGACTTGCTTTATGTTATTTTAGTTCACACAATGGAAGAGTTAAAGCTCACTGGAAATCATCTCAAAGGTTCCCGCCCTCTTCTCACATATTCATCGAATTTTGATAAAGATCCGCACTGGAAACTCTTGAAATAAATAATTACACAGGCATGTAGCTCTTTTTTTCTATGAAGTACGGATTTTTTTTTTGTTCATGTAGATTCCGTCGTTACTTATAACAAACCCTTTCTGTATGTTGTCTTACTGGTGACAAAAAGCAGAAGCAATTTGGGACCTTATAGTACCAAGATGATTTGAAATGTTTCAATGATGAAACACAACTATTACGTTGTGGTGACATATGTACATATAAGCTAGGCTGACTAATTTGGTACTGCTTTCAATAAATCTTAAACTGTACATTGAAGAAAGATTATATTTCCCAATTTCTTTGATGTTCAAGTTTCCGCACACATGCTATTTTTCTTCAGATTTTTGTTGTTCTGGTTGCTTTTGTCCTTTTGATGTTAGGAATACACTCTCTTCTATTCTTTGTGCATCTTTTTTACTTACAATTATATAGCTGGTAACATCTTGGTGAGCCTTCAGTAGGTTTTTAGTATTAGTTGGTGGTATATGCATGATCCATACACTTGATTTTGCTCAAATAAATGAGATTCATACCTTGCCTAATTTGCCAAATTGCTAAAACACCATTAATTTTATTTTTGCTGTCTCTCATGTGTGAACAGATATTTGGAACCCCCAAGGAGCACAGGAAATCAAAGCCCTACCATGATCATGTCTTTTGTGTTCTCGATTGTTGATGACCATATTTGGTTCCTTAATTCCAGGTTGGTGACGAAGATAGTATATATATTGCTAACATCACTTTTAGTCTCTCTATGTATTCTATTACTTTCATGTTAGAATGACAAATTCGGCTTTTTAATGAGAGTTTAATTTTGGGAAGCACATGCTCATCATTTTAGCTACCTGGAAGAAATTTTAAAATGCTTCATGAAAATCATCAGTATTTATGCTAGTGAGAACAGTACATGGTAAAGTCTATGTAGGTCATGATTGAGATTTGACCAAACACACTTAATGTGATAATTTTTGTAGCATAATTTTTTCCTTAGCACAAGTGTAATAGTGTATTTAATATTTGAAAATAAAAGTTTGGTATTGAATTTGCTTGAGTTTCTGTTTGTTAAAATATGAAGCTTTATATGATAATATCACCCATCTGACTCTTTTGAGTTTATATCTCATATATGTTAAGTATTAGTTTTGTGTCTCTCCGTTGTATAGTGGGGTGTTTTCCTTGTAATGTATTGAGGTGCTAAATGCAGTTTAATGTAACAGATATCATGTCCTTATACTGTAGCAGAAAAAAATTGATCGTGGACCCTTTTTAAGGTTCGTAGTAATGAACTCTCTAATAAGATATTACGGGGTTCATATATGTTTAATTTTAGACCTTTTTCAATTTGTTAACAGGAAGATTTGTTTGAATCCAATCAAGATCTTTGGAGGTCCAACTCTATACGAGAATCCTTTCTACGTTTCACCAAATATGGTTAGGAAGATCTTCAATCACCATCCTTTATCTTTACATGTTTCTACGGTGTTCTTTATTGTTAGCTGATATGATGCGTATTTATTTTCTAATTTCCTTTTTGAATTGTCGTTAGATACGTTCATTGGAAAAGAAAAAGAAGGCCGCAAGTATGCAACAAAGAATAAAGCCAAGACGAGGAGAAAGATGCATGAGCTGACCAACCCACTGGAGATCGATGAGTTTGCAGACATGTGGAAAGAAGAATAATCGATATGCAGCCTGCTTTATAATTACAACCTACTTGATCTCCAGTTTGCATCCTTAATGAGTTTTTGTTATGTATATCATGGTCAGTAAGTCATGTTTAATTTTGATAAGATTAAAACTTGTGGATTTGTTTTATGGATACTGTTATGTTGTAATTATTTCGTAGTCACATTTACAATATTATAGATCAACCGTTGAGAATTGTTCAATCCAATTACATTACTTCAAGTAACGAATGCAGGGTTTGGGATGTGGATTTCTTTTCAATTACTAAGAAACGAGGTATTTTTAAATGTAATTAATCAAGGTTGATAATCAGTAATCTGTCATCTAATGATAGATTATTTATGTTTATGGATAAGAAATTAAAAGACTTCCATTTTTCTTGGTTTGAAAATTTTGAAATTTACTACAACATTGCCTTCTGTGAACAACGTAATTGCAAACGAATTCTATTATTTCACAAAAAGAAAAAGAGATACAGCTACAGCTATATAACAGAAAGCTACATCACTAACGTCCTAACGAACTATTTACAATTAGAACAAATATAAAAATGATGACTAAACTATCTACTTTTAGAAAGTGACATAATTAGTCCCTTAACTAATCAGCTTTTGTAATAACATTATATTCTTCATCCTCCTCAAGGTGGAGGATAGGTGAGACACAGCATGCGAGCCAAAGTAGAATGTTGAATACGATGCGACGCTTTAGTCATTAAATCAGCTAACTGTGCTTGAGATGGGACATGTGAAGTTTGAGAAAGCCTTCTTGCACTTTATCTCGTGTAAAATTATAATCAATTTTCAGATTGTGCAATCATGGAAAAATGGATTAGCTGCAATAATCTGTACAGACTTGTTATCACAAAACAGAGTGATTGGGAGATGAACATGGATACCCAAATCATGATGCGGATAACTATGCCAAACCAATTCACATGTAGTAGAAGCCATGCTTCTGTATTCTGCTTTACTTGAGGATCTTGACACTATGAGTTATTTCTTTGTCTTCCAAGAAACCAGTGAGTCACCCATAAAGATGCAATGACCGGTTAAAGACCTTCTGGCCATTAGACAATTTGCCCAATTTGCATCAGTGAACCCAATGAGTTTCAATTGAGTCTGAGTAGGATAGAATAGACCCTTGGAGACTATCCCTTTCAGATATTTCAAAAGATATGTCGCAACATGTAAATGAGTGTCTTTTGGGTCAGAAACAAATTGACTAAGATGTTGGACTGCATAAGATATATCTGAGCGTGTTATTGTGAGATACAATAGCATGCCAATCAAACTTCTATACTTACCTGGATCAGGTAAAGTACCCTTATTGAGAGAAAGGTTTAAATTGGTTGACATGGGGATATGAGTGGGTTCGCAGGTAGTTAAACCAAAATCTTAAAGAAAGTCAATAATATATTTTCTTTAATTAAGATGAGTGCCTCACCAGTCCTACAAACTTCAATTCCCATAAAGTATTTGGCAAGGCCAATATCTTTAATACTAAACTTCTTATCCAAAGCATACTTTGTGTCTTGAATTTCCTGAATGCTATTACCAGTTACTAGTATATCATCAACATAGACTAGTGTAAGTTTGTGAGAGGGAGAATGAAATATCGAACTATGATTAATTACCGATTTATCAATCTTTTGCTTGAGACCGACGATTACTTGACAATCAATAATTATCAAAGTAAATTTCAAGTAATTAAAAGATTAAGGAAGAAAGAGATAACCGTTGGACACCAAGATTTATAGTGGTTGAGTGGCCGTTAACTAGTCCACCTTAATCCACTCCTCGATTATGCGATATCGAGATTTTCCACTATGAATCTTCTATTTTCACCGATAGAGAAGAAAGGCATTCAAAGTGTTGTTTATCCTTCAATGAGAACCTAACACTACTCTTCTTTATCACAAAGAAGATAAGTTAACTTAACATTTGCTTCCAACACAATTAGGAAGACTTTAATCACTAACTTTTCTTCTACTATCACTCTAGAAGATTACAACACAACTTCTTCGTCACAAGAACAACAATAATCACAACACACCAAATAAGTCTTCCCCTAACAAATGGAAGACATTCTACACACAATCTTTCTTCTGCACACACTTGGAGGAGTTATACATCACGATCTTCTTCACGCACACTCTTGAAGATCTCTCACAACAAATTATAGTTCAAAGCAATGAATACACAATATTACAACTCAATACCTTTCTACAAGAACAACTCTTAGCTTAAAAGCTTTAACACTCTCAACTTACTCAACACTCTTAGTGTAGACGATACGAGTACAAATATCACTTTTAGTTTGAGAGAATCTAAAAAATATTATCTTAAGAAGATGAGTTTTAAGTCTAAAAATGAGTTTGCTATTTATAACCAAAGTTACAAAAAAGTCTATTAAAACTACAGTCGATGCACGGATCAACCATGCATCATATGTGAGCGTGTTATTCAAAATACTTTGAAAATGAATCCGTTTTAATTCAATCAAAAACACATTTTCCAAAGTCAAACTCTATAAATCTACACCCTAGCCTCATTAAAAAGTTTAAACATCATTAGTTAAAAGAGTGGGGGCTAAGCACATTAGGTAACACAAAAGCACAATGTACTTTGGGTAATAAGGTACAATTCACTTTACCAAATGTGTTTTGTGTTTCTTAGTTTGTCTAACTAGGATTTGAAAGATCTAGTTTCCTTAGTTCCAGCCATAATGCTATAAAAATGTTTTTATACTTTCTCAATTTTTATAAACGTCTCACAAAGTTTATAAAATAACTTTGGTTTCGTAAAGTGTTAATTATATATAAATATATAATGATCAAACTCATATTGTTTAAACAACTAAGAGTTGACTAACCTTGACCCAAATGATGAATCGGAAACACGAGTGTTCGATTGGTTGACCCAAACATTGACCCGACAAAGTGGAATTGGTTCAGCAAGACCCACGGTCCGACCGTGGATGGACCATGGACCTGTTGTCCACATTTCCACTCGTTCTCTTGTCGGTTTGACCCGTATCTTTCACGTTATGTTATTGCAAGTATATAATTTCGGTTAATTAACATAATCACTATGTTAATCACCTTGCAATCATCAAAACAAAAGGAGTGCATTTCAACACAATCATTTATGATTAATTTAAACCAAACAATACACTAACAATCTACCCCTTTTTAATGATTGGAAACATGCATTAACATTATGATATATGCTTTGAATAATTACTAGAACGAGCGGACCAAGTGAAGATGTTAGTGGAATTTGACAAGCAATGGTTACTAATTTGAAGTTACCATCAGGTAATGAACTGTGACTGGACTAGTTAAAGTAATGATTGACTTAAACAATGATTTATGAGGACATATATGATCTAAAGCACTTGTGTCTATAATCTATTCATTATCCTTAACACAATCACTTTGAGATGAAAGAGCAAAAGTTCTAACATGGCAAGCCATACATGCATTATGCATCGAAGAACTTACACCTGCATTGTCCTGCACATAACCCTTGCCTTTGAACATCTTCATCATTTCCTGACATATTGCATTAACCAGCTTTTGATCATATCCAAAATTTTCCTGCTCCATTGGAAGTTCATTTTCATAACACATATCAAAAGGTGTGTCCTGTTCATTATTCACATTCACATGTGCAACAACTTTAGCCCCCTTTCTTGTTCCTTTTACCTTTGTATCAATCAGGATAGCCCAACTTCTCAAAGTATTGATCATTGGTGTGTACATCACTATCACAGTAAGTGCAATGCCTCAAACCTTTTGCATCTTGTCTAACATCAGTTCTTCCTCCTTTGGTGTCTTATCTGTAAGCATTATTGGACTTATTTTGGTTAATGTTGGCAAAGAAAGTCATGGGATCAGCCACATGGTTGGTCACTTGTTTCTATTTCTCAACTTGTTAGAACAACATAATAAGTCCTATTGACATTGGGTAAAGGTCCATTGCCAAAATCTGATTCCTAACTAATTCATACTCATCATTTAGTTTCATCAAAAATTGTGCAAGTTTGGATCAAAAACTTTCAACCAAAACCACAAGAACACTCTTGCATTTTTCCAAATGAACACAAATGGAACCCATTCAAACTATGTAATTCATCCCGACATCTTTTTGACCTGTTGAAATAAGCTGCTAAACTGAGATTCCCTTGAGTTATGTTATCTATTTCCTCTACAACTGATATATAAGAGGTCGATAACTCTGGCCATACCTCTCAACAATTTCTTTCCACAATTCAAATGTTGATTGTGCATATAAGAAAGCTTTAGACATTTCAGAGGTCATTGAATTTAGGATCCAACAAGTGACTATATAGTCACACCTAACCCATTTCTGCAAATTCTCACCTTCTTCTAATGGTCTAGTGCAAGTTCCATTAATGAAGCCTAATTTCAGTTTAGCACCTAAAGCCATTTTAATTGTTCGACTCCATCCTAAGAAGTTATTTCCATTAAATGGTGTATTGGTAAGGATCATGCCAGGATGATTAGAATTACCAATATATAATGGATCATGAATTGAATTTGGAGAAACTGGAACATTATTGTTAGTACTTGTTTCAAGAATTGCCATTTAAAACGATTTATACAACAATTAAACAAGAGTAAGAATTTGTACGGATAAACCCTAATTTTTTTAATCGTAAGATTCTTCTACAAATCAATTCGATTATCAATATAGAACAAGAATTTAAACGAATCAAGCTTTTGACGAACCTAGAATTAAGAGTTCAAACATAAACGAGCTTTGATACCATATGAAAAAACATAACTGCAAACGAATTTTATTATTTCACAAAAAGAAAAAGAAAGATATAGCTAAAGTGTATATAAAACAAAGCTAAGTCACTGTCCTAACGAACTATTTACAATATTGACCCTTACACTCTGGACAAATATAAATATGATGACTAAAATATCTACTTTAGGAAAGTGAGAATTGGTCCCTTGCGATGCATTCTAGAGGGGTTTTTTTGCCAAAAAGAAAAGAAAAGAAATGATAGAAAAGAATGTAAAAACAGAAGATTACTTACATGTATTCTCGAATTGGAAGGAAAGAAAAATAGTTAGATAGATTGTTTCTTTCACAATCCGCTCAAATATGGACGAAAAAGATCCACAATAAAAAGCCCATCATAATTCATTCTGTTCATTCATTTTCATTTCTTCCTTCGTTAAACAAATTCAAAAATCTTTTTATTATTTTTTATGTTAATTTCTTTTCATTTCTATTAATAAAGTTTCAAAAATACAACATTAAATTATTAATTTTCGTAATAACATTATATTCTTTGCCTTCAATTCTGAAACTGTTCACACTCTTCCATCAGTAAATGCCAAATTGTTATCTTAACTTTTTCAAACATAAATATTCCTATTAATTTCAGTTTCATTTTTGTTGTTACTCACTGTCACTACTGAAACTATTTTAGTACTATTCCCAAACAACTAATCAAGAAGTTAAGATTTAGATAATTTGGTGTTAAAAACATTTATAGAAATAGTATAGTAATAGTAATAATTAATAAAATGCATTAAAGAAAGTGATGTATAAATTGGTTATAAAATCAGAAAAGTATATAAATAAATCAGTATATATATCAGGTGAAAATGCATTAGAGAAAGTGTTAGTATAATAATATAATAATAATCATCATCGTCATCATCATCATCATAATAATAATATAACTACATAATAATAAATAGAATAAAATATAAGATAAGTAGCAGCACCTCTCGCGTGGTTAGCTGTGCCTGCAGCCGAGCCGAGCCTTTTATTGGACCATGACTGCGGTTCTTTTGTCACCTTACAATTCCTTCACATGAAAATCTTATTCACCTTTTGTTTTCTTCCCATTCGATGTCATCTATGTATTCTACTACAAAATGAAGTATTACTTTTTATTTTGATATTACACATTAGCTTTCTTTTATTCTTTTATTGATATGATATTGATATTGATATTGATATGTAAGGTTTTATTATTATAAAAACATTATAAACCACTTGAAACAATTATAGCTAAACTAAACACACACTTTTTTATGATATTTGACAAGTAAACATTAAGGCTACATATATTATTAGGCTATTTTTTGGTGAGACTTAATTGGTTGTTATTCATTTTCAGGCAACCAAATTGTAATTAGGTCCATTAAATTTCTACTCTAATTTTCTACAATTTGATTTTGCATATTTAGTTTGGCTTGTGCGTCGATCCACCCTACTTGAGTATAAGGTTGTTGACCACTTATTTGTTAGTTATATAATATACCCTCCATAAAGTTTAGATAAAGAATTTTGTATAGTTAAATGCATGAAAATTCAATTAACAAAATGTTTGATATTCGTAATATGTATCAAACTACTCGAGTGTATATTATGTGTAGAAAAATTATTATCTATTATCAATGTGTGTATTTTGGTGACGTGCTAGCTTGTAATGGATGATATGCGACAAAAAAATAAAAATAAATTACATACAGTGACAACAAATAACATAATTTCTTACGCACAATGTATGTTTGAGTAGTTTGGTATACACTACGAACGTTAAAATTTAGTTAATTGCATGTTGACGCGCTTAACCTAATTTTATATCCAAAGTAATGTTAATTAACAGTACCATATTATCTAGGGTACGTATTTGGTATACTTCGTGTCACATTTTCACAAGTATATAGTTCGGATGTATATAAGGTGAATATTTGATTTGGACTAGCACATGTGACTTGTTTGTCTAGCTAGATATCATACGATCAACATTAAATCAAAATATATTTCATGTGTGAACTTTGAACCAACACACATACTATCATGTCATAGGGTCTTATCATCGATCTCACCAATATATAACACCATGTACAAATTATTTGTAGAGTGATTTTCATTATCAACTTAAATTAAAATAGTATATATAGTAATATGAATATGAATATGAATGATATGATCTGTTTTACCTATTCATTAAAAACTGTGTCTAGTTTACGTACATATGAAAAGAATTTTGATATATATATATATATATATGTATATAGAAAGAATTTAAAGGGAAGCTTCAAATTTTGAGAAAGAAGTTAAGCAAATCTCAGTCTTTCACTTCATCATTTATAACATTCATTCCAGATGAATGTTAACTCATATTTTGTTATTATACATCCATGAATGTTACTTAACATCATTTCTTAATGAATTTTTAGTGATAACATTCACCCATAAATAGTATAATCAGTGTATAATAACATATATGACTTAATATTTATCATAAATTAATGTTTTAAGAATATTAAGTTGAAATTTTGACTAACATTCATAACAAATGAATGATAAATGTCGATTTTGAGAGTTTTTTTTTAAAACATAAAATTATAACAACATTTTTTGATTAAATGATGTATATAATCGATTCATTTATATTTCAAGCTTTAATTTGATGAATCTTGCTTGAAAATCATATTTAGATGGTAAATTGATATTTGCTTTCCTCATTCTCTATTTTTTTTACCTTCCTCTTAATTCTCACCCTATATATATATTGCATTAAAAGTGAAAATTAAGATCCTATAAACACTTGTTTTACACTATAACAATGCCGAAAGAATTACATGAACCTTTTACACTAAATTCGAAAAGAGAGTTGTAAAAAAAGATTTTAAGAACCATCTAGCACTTGAGTGGTGTCCCATGTTAATTAAGTGTGAATTTGCAACTTTATATTGCTATTTTTAGTAACCACATCCATATTTAGATAATCACCTAGTCACTAACTTGTTATTTTCATGTGATTAACTTATCTTTATTAACCCCCTTAACTAGTCATGACATTTTTACACCTTAGCCCCCGTCAATCGTTAGGACAAATGGGTATAAATGTATACAAACACCAACTTCAATTCCATATCAAGACACTCATCTTCACACACAAACAAACACACATTTTACCTCACCAACAATTTGTTTATGGCAGCTAGATTGTTGGCATATGAGGTCTCCGATCTTTGCCTAGGCAAACCTCCCCTGACTTCCCTCCCAATCACCGCCACAATCCGCCACGCTTTAACCGCACTCAAAACTTCCGACGATACCCACATAAGTATTTGGACATGTGACCACCCTCACTCCACCACTGACCACCTCGTTAATAACTGTCGTTGTATAGGTAAAATTTGCATGGTTGACATCATTTGTTACCTTTGCAAAGATGACAACATTTCTTCTCCTTCCTTGGCTCTCAAGTCACCCGTTTCGATCTTGTTGTCACATGTTCCTCATGTTGTTATACACGTGGAACCCTCGTTAAGGTAATTTTTCAAAGAAGTGTTTTTAAATTGTGTTTGTAAATTGATTATCTGATTATTGCATTTTAATCAAAATAAAATTGTTTAGAATACATTTTCTGTCTAGTGAATACTTATTTTCAGACAAGTTAATATTAATTAGTGATATCTAACTTTTCATTTGTTTTTTATTTTTGTATTGTAGTTTGCTTGAAGCAATTGATCTTATTATCAATGGTGCACAAAATCTTGTTGTGCCAATAAAGAATAGAGCTACAAAAAGAAAACAATTGCGCCCGAACCCAGAATATTGTTGGCTAACACAAGAGGACGTGATCAGGTTCCTTTTAAGCTCAATCGGTTCATTCTCACCAACCGCGGCTTATTCCATCGAGTCACTCGGCATCATCACCACAAACGTCCTCACAATCAACTACCATTCTCCAGCATTAGAAGCACTCGACGCCATATCAACTTCTCTCGCTGACCAAACTTCGGTCGCTGTCATTGATGATGATGGTGTGTTGATAGGAGAAATATCTCCTTTCACACTTGCTTATTGCGATGAAATGGTTGCTGCTGCGATTACAACATTGTCTGCTGGTGATCTTATGTCGTATGTAGATTGTGGTGGACCACCTGAAGATATTATTCGGGAGGTGGAGACAAGGTTGAAAGAAAGGAATCTAACTGGAATGTTAGAGGAGTTTTCAGATTACTCCTTTAACATTTCGTACTGTAATAATAACAACTCATCTTCTGAAGATGAGTTGTTAACATTCCCGACCTCGACTGCTACAAGGTCGGATAGGTACAACAGGTCAAATAGCTACTCTGCCCGAATAATGAGGAGGGCGGAGGCTATTGTGTGCCATACTGGAAGCTCGTTGGTGGCAGTGATGATTCAAGCGATCGTGCATCGCGTGAGTTATGTGTGGGTGATTGAAGAGGATTGTAGCGTGGTCGGAATAGTGAAGTTTTCCAGCATGTTGGAAATTTTCCGGGAACATTTAGAGAGTATGATTCTCTAAGATGGTGATCATACGAGGACCGATGTTAAAAGTGAAAAAAGAAAACAAAGATTAAAAAAATAAAGGGGAAATTTTGTAAATATCAACTACTATCGGGTGGTTTTAGTAATATGGATGAAATTGAACCGTGGGCTTACTGAAAGATAATATTTATTCCTGTGTTTTTGTGCTTTTACTTGATATTATGAATAAAAACAAAATTTGTTACACAATATACCGAAAGCATAATTAGAATGGAAAATCAGCCTATCAATTGAATAATTATAAATTTTACTATTTTCGGAACAAAACAAACATCAAAATCATTGTACTTTTTTGCGTCTAAATGAATATAATTAAGAACTGTAAATTTGGGTTAAAAATGTTTACTACTTTATTTGGAACTGTAAGTTGCCCATCTAAGTACTGTTGAGGGATATTTTTACTGTAATTAATATATTATTATTATTATTGTTTGGTTAAAGGGTAATATAGCAAAGAAAGGGTACGAACACGTTTAATTAAAAATAGATTCGTATATTCACAAATTAAATTCATTAACACATTCTGCCTAATGTTTGTCATGTATCTGCCACTCACCCATAATTGAGTTGTGTAAATCATAATTGACCTATCCTATCCTATCCCATCACTTACTAAATATGATCACCAACTTTTATTTATTAATTTTAATGTAATTATATTATTAATATTAAAGGAAAAAAGATTTAAAAAAAAACAAATTAAAATGCTTATGTAACTTATATGTTATCTTATTTTACGTTTTATAAGGCTATCCTTCTTTTCTCTCAAATATAACTCATGAACATAATATCAAACCAAACATAATCTACTCGATTCTTATTTCTTGATTTCTGATCCCTCGTATAAGAACTCAGTTTTGTTGGCATAGATAAAAACAATCAAAGTCTAACCACATGAATTTGTACGTGTTCTGTTTACGGCTTTCACGTGGCCTTACGCTACGCGAATAAATCATCACGTGGCGTTTCAAGTTTTGTAGTACTCCCGACTACGACTCATAAAATACATAAATACGTGGAACGTATAACTCATATACCACACATCAAATTAAACGCCTAAAACACTTTATTTAGAGGTTAACCATAATTAGAGGCGGAGCTTAGATATAAATATTAAGGGGTACAAACTATTGTTTGTTATTTTTTCATTTTTAAAAGATAAAAGTTATAAATATTAAAGGGCAAAAACTATTGTCTGTAACATAAAAGTTGCCCATTTTGTCCATCTTCTATATTCACCTCTAATTACAATCATAACTAATACTTAAAATATTATAGTGATTTTATTAATAGCATTTCTCATTAAATATTAAGTGTTGTTGCTCAAAATTTATTTAAAAAAAATTACATTTTTAACACTTCAAGTTTATCAATATTGAACTCCTCATTTTGTATTTGTTGAACACAAGATTTGTAAAGTTAAACTATACGTATAAGATCTAATGTGAAATTAAAACAATTTTTTTAACAGGTGAAATGTTAACCGATATATATACTTAATAATAATTAACATATAAAATCCAAGTAAAATAGAGCACTTTGCTAACAAAGCAAACATACCAAGTAAATGGAACATGCCTAAGAAATTGTCCAATGTTCATTTTTAACACATACATCCTCTCACAATTTTACTTATAAAATATATATATTATTATTATAATTCTAGTAATACCATTTTGGTAACTTCATTTAACACAATTAAAACCTATAATAAAATATTAAAATGGGCAAAAGACCAAGCATTTTTCACAAGTTGGAGTTTACATTGATACAATATTTCCTTCATACTCCTCTTCGCTTCAATAATCCTCACAAGCAGATATTCAACAACAATTCTAAAACAAATATAACTACGCATAAATGATTTTATTATTACAAACATATCAAATATAAACAAAACCAACAATGATCTACTATTATCATACATGCAATGCACCAACATCACTTGCTTCTTCAACCAAGATTTCAGTCGGGTTGCGACAATCTCTCACCTTATCGTGCCCAAGTTGTGCTCGTTCATTGTCTCCAAAACCAAAGATAAGACCTCGATTTGTGACCACAACCGAGTGATATAAACCTGTGCTTACTTGAGAAATATGATGATCCTTTAAACTGTAAAGCTTGCTTGGCTTCAACACTTTATCAGATACACCTTTATCTGGGAAACCAAGACTCCCAAATCCCATCCATCCAAATCCATACATACTTCCATTATCTACCAACACAAAGGTCTTCCTCTTGCTTGCACACACCTGCAGTTATTAGCAATCTGATTAAACAGTGCACCAAACCATCCGAAATGGTCAAATGGATGTGAAAGTACACAATATGAGAGGCACTTTCGACCCATTCACTTATGAGTAGGTTGATTTGGAGTATGTTTTATCTCAAACAGGTCAAATTAAAAGATTAACTAAAAGGGAAACGGGTCAGATGGCTCAACAGGTCCAAATAGGTTGAAAGTAGCCCAAAGTCTACTTTTAATGCCTACAACTAAAACCACTTTATTCAAAGATTTAGATTATTATTGACGTTTTTGGGATCATAATTAACGTATTAATCATTTCTCAAAAAATGAAAAAATATGGACAAAAAGGGGTTTGTGAATCACCACAGTCCACAATGCGACCCAGCCTGTTCCAAAATTGACATATTTCAACCCCAAGAAAACCACCAACCCATTACCCGATGTGCTTACTTGCCATCTCAAGTAAATAAGCTCCATGAAAATGTGAAAATGTTGCATGAGTTAGTATATTAGTGTTCATCCTTTATAGGAAGTTCCTTTGATCAGTGATTTATGGATCGGATGACGTATAACCAATATAATAAAAAAAAATATCAAACCTGAACAGCTAGGTGATTCTTGAGGCTAATCAGGAACTCGGGGGTAGTTTTATCGATTTCATCTCCATGACCAAGTGCACCACAGTAGCCTTTTCCCCATGTGTAAACCTGAAATTCCCTCATGAAATTGTTCAAAAACTTGTTAAGACTAAAAGACGGTCATTTGTGGATTAAAGATAGGAAGAGATGATGAGTATGAACTTACATATCCGTTAGAATCCAGAGCAACCACATGTTCATCACCAGCAGAGACGCGAATCACGTGGATGCCTTTTCTCCTGAACCACAAGAGTGGTCTAGGTCTGAGTTCACTGTGCTGCTCACCATGGCCAAGACAGAAATTGGTTCCAGACCCAAATGAATAAACGGTTCCATCACTAGTGACAGCAAGTGCATAACTTGGACCAGCAGCAATATGTACAACAGGACCGACATTCACAAGCGATTCCACAAGTTTAGGTGTTGGTCTATCCAAGGTGTCACCATGGCCTAGTTGACCATTAGTGTTGGTCCCACATGTGTATACTTGACCTTCATCTGTTAGAAATACGGTAAAGCTAACCCCAGTAGCAACCTGCTTGCAAGTGACTTCCTTTAATGCTTCAACAAGCCGAGGCTTGAATATTGAACGGTTAGTATCACTATGCCCACAGCAGAAAGATGAATTGTCACCACATGTGAAGACCTAGAAACATTCATAGTCAAAATTGTCGGATTCGTTGATTATGTGTCACATGGAATAATCAATAATCACAATCAGATAATCTCATATTCAGTAGTAACAAAAGGGGCTGCAGGATATACAGTCTGGATATACTTATGCTGTTGGCAGGATAACTGCTTAACTAACTTTTTGTGTTATAAGGATGAATTTACATGTAAAATAATCTCGAAGACTAGAAACTTATTATCTACGACTTGAAACACAATGATCACATATTCACTTTACGAATTATACAATAATACAATTCTATAATAAATTAAAATCCTATAAAATGTATAGATAGAGTTGTATGCAAACCTCTCCAGACTTCATGACAAAGGCAGCATGATTATGTGAGGCAGAAACGTGTGTCACATGAGCGGGATACGGAAACTTAATTGGTGTAAATGCTACACATTGTGTTGTTTCGGGACCATGACCAAGAACACCACACAAACTCGAACCACACGAGTAAACCGTTGAGTCTTTTATCAATATTGTGTGATACCTTCCACTCCTAATTTGCATCTGATAGCAATTATCAAAAAATTCAGTAAACTACTAGACAATTTTACTCATATTCTTCTAAATACTAATAATAATACTTCATAAATAACATATATACACGAAAATTAAAATAAATTGTAAGAAAAAATATATATGAAAACATACATTGCCTGAAGAGGTTTGAACAACATCTGAAGACTGGTTGACTGATTGTAAGAACCTCAAAACTCGTTTCCAATTTCCACCACATCTACCCACAAGCTCATCTCTAGCTCTAGGATTCAAACACATATAAACAGGATGTGACCCACAAATTTGAAAAGCAGCAAAGTCAACCAAAGACTTTGACTTTTGAGAAACCAATCCATGATTACCTCTAAAAAGTTTATTACTTAGCTCCAAACACACAAGATCCGCACCACCCAGTCCACCCCCAGATGTCAAGATTTCAAGAATCAAATGTAAAGGCAAGTCATCAAACCTAGCTGACCTTAACCCATCACCACCCATTTCAAAATCGAAAAAAGATCAGATTTTTAGACGGAATTTGATGAAATTTAAACAAGAAAATGGATAAAAGTATACGGGTTGTAAGAAATTAGAAAGCTTTATTGGTGGTAATTCGAAACTAAACATCAGATATTGCAATTGAAATTGAATTGGAAATCAAGAAAATTAAGGGAGCGTAAATGTGGTTAATTAGTAATTGGAAAACATGTTTTTGTAGAAACGGGGGTTTCAATTATTATTATTAATAATGCGAAAATTGATCACTTACTCTCTCTAGAAATATTACATTACTTTTTTCTATGGCGAAAAATGTTAACTTAGTAGCCAAGAAAAATGGTTAATGCACTCAAATGTTATCGTACTTTTTTAAAAATGTTTATTCGAGTAATATTTATTTGAGTAATTGATTTATCTTTTTTTTTATTCGGATTATTGTATTAATAAATTTATATTTTTGAGTTATTATATTACATAAATATATATATTTATCTTATTATATTCACTTTTTATTGTTTTCGATCTAAACTTTTAAAATATAATATCTAAATCGTTAAATTTTTTCAAAACAGCTCTTCCTTATGCTTCATGCATATATATATTAATTATGATTCTATATAAATATTTCTCAACTTTAAATCAAGTATATAACTAAACATCATTTGAGTTCATTTGCAACTCTATGTATGAATGATATTCAAATATTATTCATCACCATTTATTTATATACTTGATTTAAAGTTGAAAATATTTATATACAATCATAATTAATATATGAATGATATTCAAATATTATCAATCAAATGGTGATGGTTAAATGGTCGTCTTAACAAATGAATATTCACAAATTCATTTTTTCACAAAAAAATAAGAATAAAAATATTCTTTCTTTTTAAGCATTCATGATCGTTCATTTATTTCATTAAATTTAAACGAACAATGTCAAACGAACAAACATCATTTGAGTTTGTTTGGTTCGTTTACAACTCTACACAAGCATAATGTTCAAATATCTATTAGTAACTATTAATTAAAATACTTCATTTAAAATTGAATACCGTTTATATACAATCACAATTAACATATATATGCAAGAAGTGTATAATAATATTTTCGAAGAGCTATTTCAGAAAAGTTAATAAATGTAAATATTATGTTTTAACACCTAAATGAACATAAAAATAATATAATAAATTAGATTAATATTTCATATAACACATACAATATTTTAATAATTTAAAAGTATAACCTTTTGATACTATGATCTGAATAAAAAAAAAAAGATAATAATCCAAACGAATACTTTTGAGAAGTACAATAACCCATATTAACTCAGAAGAGAAAAGTATAGAGAGAGAAAGGGCCGGTTCCGTGGGCTTGGTAGAGGTAATGGTGTTAAATACTTTGTTTTGTGCACGTGGAGGGATTATGATTGGTTTTGATGTGAACATAAAAATGGAAATTGATTGATGTCAGGTTGGCACTATCAAGTATCAAACATCATGTTGTACGCTACCTTTTTTCCTTCTATTACAAGTTTGTTTCATGACTTCATCTCCATCGAATACCGCGTTGTGGGATTGGAGCAACTTCAGTCACTTATTTTGTACTTTTTATAAATTTAGTTTATCATACAAATGATGATGTTTTTATAATATTAACTTGCAATTGCAATGTGACAAAGGGTATATATGTAATGTTACATTACTTTAACAAAAAGAATTAAGACTTGCATCCAAATATTTTAATATAATATAATAGTATATATTTAAAATAAATCTGATTAACATTCTCAAATTTATTCAACCATTTAAGATCGGTCAAAATAACGCTATTTTTGAGGATAAAAAGGTATGTCATATATGAATCTATATATGCAAAGGTTCAAGTTTCAGTTTTCTTTTGGATGTAACATAGAGCAAAAGATTTTAAAGCTACATGACAATTATGGTGTACAAGTCCAGAAATGGCATGGTAACCGTACCAACATGTAGATGATTTGGTGCTTAGGTTCTACTATGTTTGGTGCATGATTTGCTTGATGACGGTCACGAGCTTAGCTAGAAGCATGGGAGGTCTTCTCAATTTGATCAATGGTCACATTTGATTTTCTTTTTTTAACAAGTTTTGTGTTAGCACCTTTACTCCATGTGGATATGTTTTTGGGAGTTCAGTTTAAGTTCATGTAAAGTTTTCCCTTTATTTTTTTTTATAATATATATATATATATATTGCATTTTCATTTCAAAAAAAGAAAAAGAAAATTAAGAACTTCACTCTTATGACTTTTTCTCTCATTTGTCTTGTTATATAAATAAACACTTGCACAAAAAATACACAATACAGTGTACACAAGTTCAAAGCACATATAATAAGACTCATCCCTTTCACCTTTCTTACACAATCAACACCACAATTGCTGTTGCTTCCATCTTATACTGCTATCGTTGCCACATTGTATGGATATAATACTAGCCTATAAAACGAAAAAAGAAAAAGAAAAAATGGTACGAAAAGATACTATTACGCAAGGTTGCGTAATCTTACTGTGAATGAATGGCTGTTTATGTGCATGTGAGAGGAAAAAAAGAGTTATTAAACTAATAAATAGCATGTTAAGACAAACTCAAGTGATTTGCTTATATCAAGTCATGTCACTATCTTAAATCGCTATAGTTTATGCCTGGTATGTGTGTATCAATGACATAGACAACAACTAACATAAACAACACCATTAATTTTAATGACCACTATTTAGGCCACTCAATAGGGTGATACGTAATTGGTAGTCTACCTAACTTTCGAACAACCTCGATCAGGCCTCTGTTCTCATTTAATACGCTAACTACTTCGAAGACTTTTTTTTTTTTTATCTAAAATTCTAAATCGGATGCTTTGAATTGAATCTACTGTAATAAAGATTTCAAGCACAACATACGGTTTAGCATTAACGAACAATTGATTTACAAATATATATTAAAACTATCATGAAACACAAAAGAATATGTTCGATGGATTTGTTTATGGGTAAAAGAACAAAAATAGATTAAATATGAACCTTATTAGAAGTTAAAATTAGTCAAGTAAAAAATCCGTATTAGATCACCATGTTGGACTTTGTATTTGAGCCCAAGGGTTGAAACAGGTACTTTTTGGCCCGCCTTAATACGTTAATAGTTAGTTTCAAAACCCCAACAAAGAGTTCAAAGCATCAATTTTCAGATTCCCAGTACAATGATAAGATGAGTTGGACTCGTCAAGAGAGGAAGTTTTCCCTTTAACTGCCCTTCCGCGTGCGTGATAATAAGTATATGAATATATTAGAGAGAAAAAGTATGTAACTCAAAGTGCTAGGAGCCTAAGATTGAATGCTTTACCTACTGGTTTATAGTCTCGTGGGCTTTACTTGCAAGGGCTTTACTTGTAACATCCCAGGCTGAATGCTAACTGGGAACGCTGCCAGGAACGATGCCGCAGAGTGATCGAATACCGTCTGACAATATTCTTGATCCGAAACGTTGACGGAAAGGTTTCCCCTCCTGATGCTCTTAGTGCTTTCTTAATCAAGCCCATTAAGCTAAGAAGTGCATTGGACCTTATCAATATGTTTGTTACGTACAACTGTAAATTTACCCTTCATTTAAAATAAAAATTATTTCATAAAACTTGTATTTTTTATCAAACGGAGATTCTTATCTCTTATAATTACCAATAAGGAAGAGTAAAATAAGAACTTCAACCCTGTTCGTTTATGTTACAGTTTGTCTAAATGAGAAACTGTAACTGCTAGCACTGATTAATTCAATGATGTTAAAAGACAATAATATCAATAACGGTGCCTTTTGACTTGAAAAGGTAAAATATGCAGTTATTAGGTACTGTACAGATACAATTGATCGAAAGGTTAGAATAACAGCTAATACATCAATAATTTCAAAACTAAATTCTCACATATATGGATGGTAGACCTCTTCAATTAACAGCCATTCATCATACACCGCATTAAAAGGACATTACAAAACATGGTCTTTTTCTAACCTCTGTTGCCAAATTATGTCGTGGTCATGTTTACTATAACCCAAACGAAATGTAGGGAACAAATACACACCAACATTCTGTAGAAATCAAAGAATACTAGCACACTAGTAGCGAACAATATCCTGTAGGCACTCATAGAAGTGTGAAATTTGAATTGTTTCCTTGCCGGAGTATATTGCTTCTGCACTTCCACCTAAATCTCCCTGTGCCGCCATCTCAACCACCATATAAAGCCTCTTGATTGGCATCTGCAACACCAACACAAATTTTTATAATTTTCAACAAGTCTGAATATTCAAGGTTGCCAATCATAAATGGTATCAGATATATAAGATATAACTATCCTACCTAACAAGTCTTTTGTGCTAATACACCAGACAAAAAGCCATTTTGTTAATTTATTTTCTTCATAATGTAAAGCACACCCTAAAACTTGGTTAACTTTTGTCCATTCAAATTTTCAGAGTATATAAATATTCGACCAAGTCCAACATGCTAGCTGAAATTAGTAAGTTCTGTGTTACTCGAAGCAAAATGTTTAAGAGATCAAGAATCTTACATCATTCAAGGCCTCGGCTGCAGCATCAATATCGTCTCCCGAGAATACATTAAGTTGTTGCAATACCTAAAATGACAAAGATTGACGATAAATTGAAGAGACTAAACATTCATTAATCTACAAATATGCATTATGACTGAGATGAGAATAAGAACAAATTACCTGTTTAGCATCTGCAGTGTTCAATGTAGGAACATGGTAAGTGACAGAGAACGCATCACAAACGCCAACTGACTCCAGGAAAGATAACTCACTTGTTGTTCCAATAACCAGCATATTTTTACCCTGAAAGGTAGTAATAAGACCATTTTCACAATACTCCCAACAAACATATGGTATTTGTTATTTTTAATCTTTCGTTGACACATTATTATACCGAAGCAGCAATATAGATGAATCCAGTCAATCCACATCAAGACGTGGAAGGTAACAAGATATATAAGTACCTTCGGAGGAAGCCGCTTGAGGAGAACCATCAACGTCTGAGATATCAAGTTTGAAAAGCGAGGTCCGATGGCTACATATTCTAGTAGCCTGAATTAGTGAACAAATGAAATTATCAGCATATAAATATTCGATTAATAAAATGCCTGTATATACGAAATCAACAAGCTACTTACCTTTCAATATCATCAAGGACAATAACGCTCAGTGTTGACTTGTAAGCATCCTCAAATACCTAAAAGAAAAGTTCTTGTGAGAAATAGTTCATGAAATGTATCTGATAATATAAATGGGAATATAGGATAAGAAAGATAAGACCGAAGACAAAACCTTAACAATTTGTGCACATTTACTTCCTTCACTGAGGCCAATCATAGATTCAGCAGAGATCTACCATTTGGAGAGTGAAACAATCAATCTATTGGATATAAAGTTGATTTCACACAATAGCAGTGAAAAATGTATTTCATACGGAAAAACTTACAATCTTCACATAAGGGAAATCACTACCGATGCCAACAGTAGCTGCCATTGCAGTCTTACCACTGCCAAAGATGTTAAGAAAAAGTTAGTTAACTAAAAGACTGCTTATATTAACATTATTTACGATCAAAGCACAATTTACCTGCCACTTGGACCTTCCAGGAGAACCGTGACAAGCGGACTACCTCTGCTAACCTTCACTTGCTCTGCTAACAGCATAGTTCTCTTGAAGATATGATCATGTCGTTTACCACAATCAACTATTCCGTTGAGTCTGCATTAATTTTCAAATGAACTCAGAAAATTTAGGTTAAAGAAATTTAGAGATGGACAATTTCAATTTACACATTTTCTGCCTTACCCTCACAAAAATCAAGATGTTCTAGCCCACTAGTGCAATCACTTAAAAAGGAATATCACAAAACTATCCATCTAAATGAGAAGAACTTTCAGATGATCCTTACCTGCAACGCTCAAGGTCGTCCATGGAAGCACCAAATGAAGGAATAACTTCATGAAGAGCATTCAAGAAGTCATCCATTGTGACTTTAATGCTCTCCTCATCTACTGTTTTAGTCAGATCATCAAGGCTTAGCTGCCGATTCAGAGCATAAGAAACTGCACTTTTCACAACACCTTCAAGTTCTGCACCACTGTAATTCTTTGTTCGTGCAGCTGTGCTCCATAAAAATATATATCGTTAGATTTACTGACACATGTTTATCATTTCAATAGGTATACATGGAACCCACCATTCTAATATTCCCAATTAGCATTAACTTGATTGAATCCTTGCTTGAAAAGGTGAATAGAAAATATGTTTGGTCACTAAAAATTAAAGAAATCCAGTGAAAAACAACATACCAAGCTCTTGCAAGTTCACATCTGGAGCTAGAAAAGAATTCTCTTTCATCTTATTTGTGTGAATTTGAAGAATTTGTAAACGGCCATTTTCATCAGGAAGGCTGATCTCCACTTGGACTTCCAAACGACCAGGCCTAAGCAAGTTTAAAATAATATATCAGCAATCATAGAAAGAGATACATTTAACACCTTATGAGAGATAATGTGATCACCTCAAAAGAGCTTCATCAAGCAAATCTTTCCTGTTTGTCATACCGATGAGCAGCACATTATTCAGGGCTTCCACACCGTCTATCTAAGAAACGGATATTCTAAATCAGTATCTTCAATTAAACTTTGTACTGTTATTATGAAGTTAGACTTTAAACGATTGATCCAACCTTTGTAAGAAGCTGATTGACAATGCTATCGTGCACTCCTGTGCCATCCCTAGTCGAACCTCTAGACTGCATTTACAGATAAAAACAGTCTGTAATGAACATTTAGAAATGGACATTAAATAGGAAGAAAAGTCAATTCCTGAAGTACGGGAAGAACCTACCTTACAAATTGCGTCAATTTCGTCAAAAATGATCACATGCAACTCACTTTGATCCCCTGGAAAAAAAATTGGCCAGAAGGTCATAATAAGAAATTTAAAACAAAATACATAAATAAAAAAGTAAATAAATTGTTTCGAAGTCTATATTCTAACTAGTAGAACGTCCAACCTAGTGTTCTTTGATCTTGTTCAGCATCAGCAAACAAGTCTCTCACGTTCTTCTCAGTTTCACCAACAAATTTACTCAGCACTTCAGGCCCATTTACAATCTAGATTGTAGAATCAGACAAAGAAGTCATCATTATAAGCAGCCACATATGTAATGTAAAACCGTGTTACGCATTTTTGCAGCAGAAGGAACTAAGAGTCCAGCTAATAGTTTTGATAGATCTAGATTGTAGAATCAAACAAAGAAGTCATCACTATAAGCAGCCACATTTGTAATGTAAAATCATGTTACACACTATTGCAGCAGAAGGAACAAAGAGTCCAATTATTAATTTCAATTTTTTATGTTATAAATTATAGCAATATGCTCCGAATATCTTATGTAATAGATCTAAAGGGCAATGCATGCCTAACATACCTTTGGATCCTTTCCATTTAACATCTTTCCGATCTGACGAGCCATTAGGGTCTTGCCAGTACCAGGGGGACCAAATAACAGCATTCCCTTGACATGCTTTACACCCAGCCTGACGAATATAGATTCCCATTCCGGTAAATAAATTAGAACGAAATTTCAAAAGTAAGGTTAAGCAGCATGAGACAATAATATGACATTACTTGCTTGCCACATGTGGAGGGAAAACCCTAGAGGCAAAAGCTCTTCTAAAAATATCTGCAAATTCATTGCTCAGACCACCAATGCCGAGTGCTTGAAGGTTAAACTCCTTGTGCTTAAAAATGTTGCTGCTAGCAGCCTCACGCTGATTAATAATCTGCCACATAAAGAAAAAAAAAACTTATAGAACAGAAACAGAGCAAACACAAATGCAAAGAATAGTAAAAAGTCCACAAAACAAGGGTATCTCATCAGCCCCCTTGTTTCGAAAACAATACCTTTATTCCACTAGAATTAGAGGCTTCAAACACAATGTATGAATCTTGAGAGAGCATGCCTCTTTCAACATCTGTTTTTTCCTGACCTTCCACAGCAATTTGGGTGACTGTGAAAATATAACCATTGCCTTGATGTTCAAAGGTTACCCTTTGTCCTGATGTCAAAACCTAAATCGGAGTAGTAAGCCTTATGTCAATATCCAACAAACAAAATTAAACAAATACATATACATATGAAGTAATACTATCGTAACACCCGCGCTATGCAACGGAATGCAATATTTTATTATATATTGTGACTCAACGATAATCATATATTATGTTTGTTCTTCACAGATTATCTATAATGGAGACTCAATAATGGTAATTTACTCGTATGTAGAGTTAAAGATTTGGGATAAGGTGTTGAGACTTATGAAACACCAAGATGCTTTATATTTAGAAATGTTGAATCTTAATTTTAAGAGTTTCTATATATAAAACACCAAGATGCTTTATATTTATATATATATATATATATATTTATAGGGGAGGGATCAAGAGGGAAGCAAAAAAATTAGGGAAGGAGGGAAGCAAATCTCAACCCTTGATTTCATCATAAATGAATATTGTTAACATTCATTTGTGATGAATGTTAATCAAAATTTAACATTTATCACAAATGAATGTTAAAAACGTTTTTTTATAAAAAAATCAAGGGCTAAGATCTGCTTCCCTCCTTCCCCAAAATTTGAAGCTTCCCTATGGATCCTTCCCCTATATTTATATATATATATATATACATATTAGTATAGAAGTATAGACATGTGTATTGCCTACATATGTAAAGATGGACAACAAGTACCTGGTTAACAAATCTTTTCCTAAGTTGTTGAGCTAAAAGAACAGCATCAACCTGCAAATAACAAAAATCCAAATCAAAGATGAAATCTCAAAGCAATAAGTTAATATACAGGTTAAAATCCAATAAGAAAGCATGAGATATACCTGCTCTTCTTTGTTTCCTTTTTTAACAAATTCCAACTCAAGGGTAAGTAACGCAATGTTGAAATCTTCAGGTGGAATAAACCTAAAACGGTTGCCAGAAGAAAGTTGTCAACAAACCAACAATGACTTTGTTACCACACTAGAGTAAAGTATAACCACCAACCACAACCTGCTAATGGGTACTGAATCTCCAGTAGAAACTCGTGCATGACGCCGTTGAATGGCATTAAGCCCAATTTGTCCACTTAGTATGGTATCATAAGGTGTTTATTTCAGTGAAGTAAAACAATATAACTGCTCCCTTACAGATAACATGATAACACCAGTAACATTCAATGCACAAACAGAACACTTAAACATATAAACAACCAGCTGGCAGCCAATTTCAAAATAACACAGTTAACACATAAAATAGCTCCGATTAACACTACTGGCATAAACAGTAAACTTATAAACAAAAGCAATATCTCTATTCCAAAATTCCAGGATGTATTAGAAAAACACATTGTGAGATATGAGATTAGGTTAAACATTGCACTGATCAACATTCAACACATTATGAAACATATACAATAATTTGCATTACATACACAATTAGTCAAAATAAAACAGTAATGATCAAGGATTACCTCATTTCAGAATAATATATATTAGGTTAGAAAAGGATATGATACAGTGAGTACGAAGACTCCACCAACAAGAGCAAGTGCTAGATTTGATCCAGGTACAGAAAATTGACGAAGATCGGAAGGTGAAACATAGGCGCAGTTTGTATACGCGAGATCTTTCGCCGGTGTCTGTGTAACGGTCATCATCGTCGACGATCCTGACCTCCCCGCCATTATCAAATCGTACAGATCAAATCAAATTATACGAAAATAAATTGTATTATAATTTTGTTGAGGAAATTAATTTTGGGGAAATGATGATTATGAAGATGAAGAAGGAAGGAATAATACAGAGGTCGGTTTCTTAGGATCGAAGGGTTGACGAAGTTGATTAACTTAATTGACAAGAACAACCAAAGACCAGACCACCGGTTCACATCCAGGCTCGGTCATTGTATCACGAAGAATAAAATTACATAAGTTACCCCTAAACTTACGACTATATCCAACTTTAGGGGTTAAATAGAAATTTTCGTTGTTTGTTACTTTCGGTCCATATGTCAAGTATTTGACTTAACGATCAAAACAATACAATAACCATAGTCATTAAGACTGTCATCAATACCTTAAGACATTAACAAATATTTGAATGTAATCATGACAAACTTAATATCTCCGAGTATTGCTTGAAAACTAATATTACCTTATTTGTTAAGATCACGTCACATTTTGAAGATTGAAAATTATATATTGATTTGTAAAGAATTTTATGTCGTATTTCAGCCAGAACGATGAATTTCAGGTTTGTATCCAGCAATATTGAGATTGAGTTATCATTTTTTATGTTTTTTTTTTGCGAAACTAGCTTTTTAAATTAGTGGTTTATATGCAACTTGTGATATTTTTATCTTTATCTTTATTAATTTAATATACCAAAACAACTTGTATGTTTGTTGCAATGGCGGAATATGAATTAATCTTCATAGGGGCCGGGGATATGGTACTATATTAAGGTGGCAAAATAGATGGATTAAATACCGATTAAAAAAGTAGATTTGAAGTTATGCAATATAATGAAAAAATACAGATCAATCTTAGATGATGCAAAAACGAAAAATTTACTCCCTAATTTAATTACGATTTGAACTTAGTTATATATTTAAAATAAACTTAGTTTGTGATGTATGTATACAAACTCAAGAGCGATCCGAGTTACCTCAAGTTGTTAAAAATGTTCTTTGAGGTATATGTTGAATCTAGCCAGTAGAAACTAATTAAAGATTATCTAGCATACTCGACTTGACCTCAACCATAATAATTTTATCACGAAACTAGTACACCAACCTCTAAGGAGTAAACCTTAACCATATCCAAGTGCACAGTAACAGAAATATTAATTAGTGTTTATAAACCACAGCAACTTCTTTAATAAAAATTCTTCATTATTTTAACTAATTTATTTATGTTTATCCTCTTTCCTAATTATCCGTCATTTGAACTCTATTTTCAACAAACTTTCCAAAACACACAAAACAATACATTAATTAATAATTAATAATAATAATAATAATAATAATAATACTAATAATAATAACAATGATGAAATTACATAATACTAATTACAATCATAATCTTACTAATAATCATCAAAAAGTGCACATGGTATTTAGATTAAATCCTAGCGTAATTAATTATCAGAACTGCTAATAATATAAATGAATGGTGAATTTTAGATATTAAGCTTAGATAGCAAAACTAAAAAGTAATACAAGGATACAAGGATTAGTCAAATTCAAATTTCAAAACTAATTTTAAAAATTAAAGGTTTAAGACCTTTAAGGATACATACAATAAATGTTTTTTTTATTTTCGTATATTTATCTTCATGATAGTATAATTAAACTTCCAAGTAATCTATGTTACCTTCTTGGTTTTACATTCGGATAAGGTTCATAAAGTACCTATTAAGATCATACTGGGGTTGGTTACTTTCTACCTGTTAACTCGATTAATTTTTTACCTAGGTTCGTGTCAAGATTTGAGTTGACGTGTCAATCACCAATCGAAAAGTAACACATTAAATTTGACATGTTTAATTAGAAATTAACATTCGAACTCATTCACGCTTTACCTAAGTGCATTATGAAATTGATTGGGTACTTTTAACCTATCAACCCATTAATCGAATCAAACTGAGCTTGGTACTTTGCAGGACTAACCACTGAATATTGATAGCTCGGTACGATGACAAAAGATAGACATTCTAAAGGTGTTTATAAAGAAATTATACTTCATATTATCAACAAATATTATGTCAAACAAAGTAATTTATATACTATAATAAAAATTTATTTTATCTAACTTTAATAACATCATACAATAATTGTATTAAATATGTTCGTTAAACAACATGTAATTCTTGAATATTAATATAATCATTTTTTTCATTATTTTAAAGATAATACTTCATTAGGAGCATACTGAATTTATGAATTAAATGATTTTGAAGTTTAATTAAAGTATAGATTGTTGTGTCTATTTATGTAAAAATATAATAATATTTTTTTTTAATTTAAATGAAGATAGAAAATGTTTGAATGTCTATTAGACATTGTATAAGGAAGTTGTTACACATGTTTATAGGACAAAGGGGTATAGAAGTAATTTAGGTATTTATGATATATTTTTTAAAGTAAAGTATGAAAATGCTTTATAAAAGAATATATATATTCAAAGAAACTATAATATATGATATTGAGATTTAGAATACTTAATAATGAAAAGAATTAAGAGTACATACATGGTAATTGCAATTGACAACAAAGTTTGTAGATTGGTTGCTATTATAAGTTTAAAAAATATAGGATTGTTGATAATTAGGCGTTGATAATAGTAAGATTTTGTCTCCATCAACTACAATTATAAAACTGACTTATTGAGGTATTTGTATTTAATTAATTTAATAAAATAATAATAAAAAAAAATGACGAAAAGAATAGGAGGCCATGTGATGGACTATGGAGTGCAAAACAGAAATTAAAATGGAAGTGGACCGGAACAAAAATAATGGGCTGAAGTTTTTACATACATATTTATTGGACGGACTTATGCAATGTGGGCCGTTGCTGAGGATCGGGCCCTGTGCATTTGCCTATGTTGCACTTGCCTAGGGTCGGGCCTGGTACTTTGAGTCGTCAACCTGACTGACCCACTTTGTTACTCCTACAAAGAGATGATTACCTGTTCGAATGAATCAAAGTTAATGACAAATATAATATTAAAAATTAAATGTTCATTGCTTTACTTATTACTCCATAATAATTTTAACTGAAAAGGATTCAGACCACCGACAAAGTAATATCTTTACATTCAGCAAATTCATTCTCATAATATAAAATAAGATAAGATGATTATTTTATTAAAAAAAGCAAGACAATAATCAATAATGTGACATGTGAACAGCCATTAAATATACGGAGTATGTATAAGTATCAATTTATATTTATATCATTTTACGATTATTGTCCATAAATAAAAAATTATGCGATTTAAAAAAATATAATTTTTTACAATCTGAATATTTGTGAGATTGACAACTGTACTTTTAGTTTTTGCACATATCTCTTAGGCTATATAAAGTTAATTAAATAATTAAATAAATTTAATTTAATTAATTATATATATTCAAGTGGACAAATAAAAAAAGTACATGTATACTATATTTTGTGACTGAGGAAGTACATCACAACCCAACTGTGAAATGATCCCCAAGTCAGTGTGTACTGGTTCTTCAGATCACGCTCCATTTGTGATGTCAACCAAATCATGGATTTTGCATGGCGTCGCCGTCGCCGCTTCTCTTGCCGTCGGTGCTCACGCTTACTTTTTCTACCGTCGATCTGCCACCGTCTTTCGGAGCCGGGTTGTCGGCATAATTCCGGCCCGATTCGCTTCTTCCCGGTTTCAGGGTAAACCCCTTGTTGAAATCCTTGGCAAACCTATGATCCAGGTTGCGTTTCACTTCTCAATTCTCGTAATTTAGGGTTTAATTGTGTAATTAAGATTCTTAATTCAAGATCACAAGTTAAAATTTTTACTAATTTTAAAGTAATTGCATTAATTATTCCTCATTATTTTGGCTTTATATTTATTTGTTTCTTGATTGATAACAGAGAACTTGGGAGAGAGCAAAGTTGGCAACAACATTGGATTGTGTTGGTAAGTACTTTCAGCTTTGTTTTGACATTTGGTAATTGTTCTTTTTATTGATAATTTTGTTTCTATATATTTGGGAATTTGGGTGTATAATAATCAATAGTTTCATGAACTATTTTCAAGAAAGTGCTACAGAAGAATATGTGTGTGTTTGTATAATTCTGGTTAATAATTAGCTTGAAATTGAGCATTGTTCCTGTTATAGTTGTGGCCACGGATGATGAAAAGATTGCAGAATGCTGTCGAGGATTTGGTGCGGAAGTGATAATGACTGCAGAGTCGTGCAGAAACGGTATGGTATTATGTTTGTTGTTTGTCGAACGAGTCTTAATCGTTTACATTTTGGGATTAGGACATGAAATTATGTGTTTGTATCGACTGTAGGTGCCGAGAGGTGTAGTGAAGCACTTCAAAAACTCAAGAAAAAGTATGATATTGTTGTCAATATTCAAGGTGACGAACCTCTTATTGAACCTGAAATCATTGATGGCATTGTCAAAGCTCTTCAGGTATATTTGTCTTTTGTTTGATGATAAATGTATTGATTTGTGCTCATTACCTATGAAATTATCTATCTGTATTTTTATAATTTGGATCTTTGGAAATGTTTTGATTTGTGCTATTTGCAGACCACCCCGGATGCAGTTTTTAGCACTGCAGTCACATCTTTGAAACCTGAAGATGCTTTTGATCCAAATCGTGTGAAATGTGTGGTCGATAACCGTGGTTATGCAATCTACTTTTCTCGGGGGCTGATTCCTTTTAACAAGTTTGTGATTCTATCGCCTTATAGATCTGTTTGTCTTCACTTTTTTAATCAGTTAATTGTATAAAATGTAATGGTTTCGTTTGTTTCTTCTTTGTGCAGGTCAGGGAAAGTTAATTCTGAATTCCCGTATAATCTTCATCTCGGTATTCAGGTACTCATGAAAAAAGAACCAAAATTTGATATTTTTCCGTTTGTCACTTGTTTATAACAAAACTGATCGCAGAATTATGCTTTGTAGAGCTATGACTCAGAATTTCTAAAAATTTATCCTAACCTGACACCAACTCCGTTGCAACTAGAAGAAGATTTAGAACAGCTTAAAGTTCTTGAAAATGGCTACAAAATGAAGGTACTTCCATCTTGGTTTCTTAACAAATATGTGGTTTCTTGACATAATGATTTGAAACGCAAGATCTGATGTTCTTTATGCTTTGCAGGTGATTAAAGTGGATCATGATGCTCACGGTGTTGATACTCCAGAAGATGTCGCCAAGATTGAAAATTTTATGCGCGAAAGGAACTTGTCATAGGCAATAGTCTAGTTTTGATTAGGTTGTGCCACCAAAAGATTGTATTTCGTCACACTAATGTTTGTTTTCTGTTGTTCTTTGGACGAGTATTTTGTGTTCGTGAGTGTAATTTGTAGTGTAAAGATAGAATTGTGTCGTACTCATGGTTCAACTGGTGTGTATTTCTTGTGCATTTGTTGTAGAGTTTGAACAGAAATTCAAACATTCTTTGATGTAGCAAAGATCCTATGTCCAATTTACTTGCTGTATTTAATTAGTAGTAGTAATTACTTTTTGTTTTACAAGGAGGGGTTGAAATTGCGTTTCGCTGCGGGAGTGTATACGTGAGGGACTTATATGGTATGCGTTGCACGAGGGATCGTTAAACTTACATTTTAAATTAAATATTGCAATCATTATTTCTACAATAAATTCGTTAAATCATGTTAGACATTCTTATCATGTAAAGGTTTACGTTTACATAAGACCCCGTACTCCCATCTAAAACAACTAAGTAATCAAGAAAAAAGATCCATATTTTTGAGTTACCACGTATTTGATTATTGTTGATCAAATTTTATACAAAATAAGAATATAAATAACATTACATTAAATATTTATATAATTATAATGACATAACTGAAAATAATCTATACTAATCGTCACCGAATACTTTGTATAATATTTTAATATTTATTATCTATATCTACTTTAATTGCACATACCTAATAACTGGTGCGACTGAAAGAAAAAAAAAGAAGTTTACTGGTCATAACACAATAAGTAATTGTATGTGTGGGTAAAAGAACAAGACACTAAAAGACAAAAGCTTAGTGTTCATAAGGAATTAAGTACTTTGGTTTTTTTTTGCTATAAATTGATACCTTCGGAAAATTTTGGTTCTGTTACGGTTTATCAATGTCGCGGATTCATATCGTTTTTTACACTCCTATTTTCTGTTTTTAGTCTATATATTAATATTAACCCTTCAAATTTGTTTTAATTTTTATATAATTAGTTTTAAAATCTTACTTTATAACAAATAACAAATAACAAATAACAAATGTGTAAATGATGCTGTCATGTGAATCATATTACCGGAACATCTTCACGTGCTCTCAACAGAAAAGTAAAAAAAAGAAAATTGAAAAATTGCCAGGTGCCAAGCACGTGACAAATCATCCATCCGCTACGATAATCTCATCTTTCCAACTAACTCAATAGTCAAACCATCCATTCAACATACACTTCACATTCAATTCAATTCAATTCCATTTTAATTCGTTGATTAGAATTAGATGGCCGGCGTTCTCGAAACCCTAACCGTTCCTCGGACCTCTGTATTTCCGGCAGCTTCTCTAATCGCCTCTTCTCACATCTCTCAACTGTCACTTCGCCGGAACTTTGCACCGGACTCTAGAAGCTCAAAATTAAACATCAATTCCTTCCGGTCATCTGGATCCGTGAAATTGAGATCGAAATTCGGCCGTCGTGGTGGACGAATCGTTTGCGAAGCTCAGGAAACAGCCGTTCAAGGTTAGAAATCGTTCGTTGTTTATATCTCTATCTCTCGCATATATTCTTGACCTGCTGTATGTATCTATTATACTCGCATTATTTTTTACTCTCTCCTAATTCTGATAATAGCTATTAATATGCGGTAGTAGTAGTAGTAGATTTTTTGATTGCGGATCATGTTCTCAGTGCCGTAACAGCATCTTAATGGTTAAATACATGATCCAAGAGTTGAATGCATTTTGTTATAAAAGTTCATTGTTGTTACTCTCATGAAATTGTGATAAACGGCATTAGAGAGCTTCTGTAGGTATATGGTATACTAGTTACAGTTAATGTAGTTCGATATCTGAAGATAGCTAACAATCAGTTCATGTTAGGGGATGACAATCTGTAGTAGTAAACTAGTAATAGATTTTATAGTTGTGGATCGTATTCTCAGTGCTATAGCAGCATCTTGTTGATGTCTAATAGTTGAACACATCTTAACATTAATGATTTAATAGTTGAATGTTTTTTTTAGGATTGTTCATTGTTAGTGAATTACTATCATAAAATGGTGCTAAATTGGTTATACAGAGTATTATAATCTATAGACATGTCGTCCGTATATGTTATACTAGTTTTGTTTAACGTTGTTTGATTTCTGAAGATAGTTAATTAATAATAATCTGTTTATGTTACGGGACGACATTGTGTAATAGGAATAGATTTTTTTAGTTGTGGATCATGTTCAGCATTTTGTTGATGTTGTATGTGAAGTACTTCTCAATTTGAGACTACAGATACGTTGTTGTTATCCTTTAATTTAAATAAAAAAGGACTACACTTCGGGTTGTCAGTGTAAGCTAGCATTGTCAAAGGTAAAACTGGTCGGTTTTGTTACTAAACAATCAATATAGTTGGTCATTTTTCATAAAAGATTAAGCGCATAGAGTTCTGAATCTAGATTATAACACTCCTGGCATCTCAGTTGATATTGATCACATTGTCCTTGGTGGAAGAACTATCTCTACTATTTTTCTTATTGTCATGAGTTTGATAGGTTGCTGTAATCAGGCAATATGCAGTTACCACCTACCATTTGGACCATCACATTATATATCTGCTCTGTAATAAGGGACTGTATATTCTTATATCTCTACTAGTATGATACTAGGATATATCATATATGACTAGTAACTTCATACCCAAATAAGAACTTTATATATATAAAGCATGATAGAAGCCTGCCATAAGTATAAAAGCTACCTACGTATCCAGGATATAATATAGAAGTTAGATCTACTTACAAAGAGCTAAAAATGTGCTACAACATATGTGTACATAGCAAAAAGACTTCTATCTTGTAGTTTCACTATGTTTTTTTGTTGACTTTTCTGACCGCCTGTTCTATCAGGGAAGAAATGTTTTCCTTTTTATGAGGTTCATTTATATGTGAATTGGAGAGGCTGGTTCATAGTTCTTAATATTGAAATCCTTGGAAGCACAAAAGAAAGCGTTTCTTTAACATTTAATTTCATAAGTTGATTATGAATTGTTAGAGCTAACTTAAGAGGTGATCTTTAACATTATTTTTTTATCTTGTTTTCTTCACGTTGCAGTACTTCCTGTCACCGATGAAACATGGCAATCACTTGTTCTTGACTCTCAACTTCCTGTACTGGTTGAGTTTTGGGCTCCATGGTGTGGGCCATGTCGCATGATCCACCCTGTCATTGATGAACTCGCAAAAGAATACGCAGGCAAGCTCACTTGTTACAAGGTAAATACTGATGAAAGTCCTTCAATCGCAACCAAATATGGCATAAGAAGCATCCCCACTGTCATGATTTTCAAAGATGGAGAGAAGAAAGATGCAGTTATTGGTGCAGTTCCAAGACCAACTCTGTGTACCTGCATTGAGAAGTTCTTGTAGAGGTACAATGTATATACTAGATTCGCACCAATTTTCAATTGTTTGTTTCTTCTATGATATCACAAGTACAGTTGGATTCTGATATATTTGCTGCAGTGCTACTGGAATTCCACTAACGTTTTTCTTTTTTCTTAAATTTATTTTAACCATTTCTGATATTCTGCCTTACTTCTGTAGTTTTACCAATTTCAACAATGTGGTGTGGTGGTGAAAGTGATGATGCTATATTTATATAAAATAAAAAATGGGAGTCCAAATGTATAATGAACTGCATGTATGTAAGGTGTAAAGGGTAAACGGGTAAACATACGACATTTTTCCTGTTCAGGTGGGCAAGTATTTTTACTCAGATGTACGCGGTCTAATCGGGATATCCCGTGACTGTTTCCAAACCCTTTTCCTGGTCACCTCAGGATGTGCAAGTAGTGAGGTTTGAACCTGAGAGCTCTTGTGAGGATATCAGGACGCCAACTACAATCTCGGGAAGAAATCAAATATCTAAGGTGTAAAGGGTAGTATCCAAATATCTAATAATTGAGTTCATTAAAAGTTTGGCCCAGATGTATAAGGAAGAAATCATTAGTACTAGTTTCTTTTTTTCTTTAAATAGATAAATAAATAAAAAATCATTGGCTGACTGCGATAGATGGGTTACTGCATTTTAGGTGATCGGTTATTGTTTGGGTAAATTTTTGCCCATGGATCTAATCATGAATATTAGTTACCAAGGTAGTTAAATTGGTAATTAACTTAAAATTATGATGACATACTAAGAATGAAAACGTAGTAGGAAATGAAAGAAAAATTGAAGTTTTTTTTGCCTTAACTACATAACCAATTATAATTTTTCTACTATTTTTATTCTTATCGTATAAAAGAAGTTTGTAAGATTTAACGACTGTCGTAAAATTCAATGCCACTGGAAAAAAGTTTCCTCTTATAGACTTATATGTCAAATGGGTCGAACCAATGTAGGGGCAAGCATGGATTTGGTTTGTTCATGGTTCGTTCTGACCTAGCTAAAGTGAAACCTGAGTATTCTGTTTTCCTGAAAATTTGGATTTGTAAGGTTCAGTTTTTGGTTTCAAAACGCCACCTATCTCACGAAGTTGTGATGCTGAATCAAAATGTGATAACATCAAAGTTCCAACAAAAATCCCAAGTATACTTTCAACTTACCAATGTTTTCTATGTTTAAACTTTACCATAATTTGTTAGGACTTAAAACAACCAAAAGATAAGTTGTTATTTTTCGTAGAAAAACAATCATATTTTAGCTGGCAACTTGATAGAGTAATGATGATATTCGGTATAAGTTGGCCACTTGATTGAAAAAATAAAAAAGCCATTCAATGATATTTCATTATTTTTTAGGATATACGGAGTAGTTCTAGGTTCTTACCACAAATCTATATCCATTCAATCATTAAAAAAGAAAAAACACACGTACGGGCATAATAGGAGTCGACTTTAAACTCGGCTCAAGCTGGATAACCTTAGCTTATTAGATCCTATTGATAATAATCAATTCTGCCAAATCTTTGTCTTAAATCCAAAAGTTGTTCCCTAAAATTATAAAGTATATGAGCCTATGATGACAATTTCTTTATTCATTTCAGATATCTTTTTACTATAATTTAAGGATTTTTTTAATTTATAACTTTAATAAATAAAATTAACACAAGTTGAAATCCAAATCAATATACAATTCTTTCAAATCCAGATTAGTGGAAAGTTAATATTAGTTGATGGCATTAATAGTTTTTTAAGTTTAGAATTTTAATTAATACAATCTAATGGAAAAGAATCAGATTTTGGGGAAAGTAAAGTTATAAAGGAAATATTTAATGCAAGATAAAACCAAAAAGTAAGAGAAAAAAAAAACATGAAATTATTAAAGAAATATTATTCCCATGTCTTCTTTGTGAACCCCCTCACACTCTTTTTTCTTGCTTGCTTTTTACCGTCTCTTCTCGTTCAACTGGTTCCCACTTTCTCTCTCATCACAAAGCCCTGTTTCTCTCTCTAAAATCTTGAAGCAAGCAAACCCAAATGAGAGGAGTGATTGGGAAGTACCCATCAAGTGATGGAAATGGTGAAGTGGGTAGTGGAAATGGGGTTATAAAATACAACAGGAAATGCAGAGATGTTGTGTTTCTTGTTTTTTTCATAGCCTTTTGGATCGCCATGATTGTTAACTCAAGTTTTGGGTTTAACCAAGGGAACCCATTAAGGTAAACCAAAAAAGAATAAGAAAACATCATAAAGTTTTGAGCTTTTTTGTTTTTTAGTAAATGTTGTCAATTTCCCTTTATTAAAGTCTTAATCTTTCTTGAGGGTTTTAAATTTTTTTTTGTAGTTAGTGTCTCTTTCATGTTTTATTTTATGTTTTGTATATCAATATGATGTGATGTGGGTCTCGACACTTAAATGATTCTTTATGGTGGTCAAGATTTGATTTTGTGGTTGTGTGAGTCTGCTGGATAGTGTTAAGTATGTTCTTATTCAAGGTTTCTATTCTTGTATCTATTGTATTGTTAGATTCATGAATTTTAGAGTAGTTTATGGCATTGAACTATAGAGAAAATAGTATGATTCTTGATAGAGACATTATTTGGGGAACAACTAAATTCTTCTTATAGACTTGAATTTTCAATTACTTAGGGTTTCATTTAGCAGAAATATAGTTTTATTTGTTACTTAAAGTAACTAATTAAAACTGGTTGTCATTTAGTTTGCTTTGCTGTGGTGTATAATGTGTTGTATTTGGGCAGGCTAAACTTTGGTTTGGATTATAAAGGAAATGTATGTGGAGGCAAACACAAAGATTTCAACCTCCATGAATTGGAACTCAAATACTATGTTAATCCTAACCAAGTTTACCAAAGTGGCGTAAAAAACACTGGAGTAAAACTATCTAACACCCGAACGATATGCTTGTTGGATTGTCCAATTCCATCAGAAGATTCACTGAATTGGGTTTGTGATTATCCAGAAGGAGATATTCGTCTCTCTTTAGACGATTGGATTGATATGAATTACGATTATTTTGCTGACCTTACTCCTGAACTAAGAAACACTTCTCTTCAACTTCAAGGTCCCTGTTACCCTGTCATCTTTCCAAGTGTAAATGGTATGTTATAAGTCAAGTTTATTTATTATTTATTATTTTTTTAGTATTGACTCATTAATGGTTGTAATTAGTTGTATTGGTAATGCAGTTTATTGGACTTGCCAGTTTATTGATCGTCCATCCAATGTGTCTTTAACACATTGGAAGCAAATGAATGGTGTTACCATTGATGATAATATGGTGATAGATAAATCTATCCACAACTCCATTAACACAAGGTCTTCAGTCTTGAAGGTATGTGCATACCCTGAAGTTTTTTTTTTTTTTGTAGTATAAAAAAATAATATAAATAAAAGTTTGTTATGGCTATGATACTTATACCATGATCGAAAATCTTGGATCTGCGTATATTGAACTTCGAAAATATTCAAGCTTGAGATTAATCGTTTGGTTTATTTATGCAGAGATATGTGGCTGATGTTGGCAAGTCATGGCCTGTGTTGATTGTATGCGGAGGACTCTTGCCTTTATTTCTATCTTTGCTATGGCTTTTGATGATCCGCCATTTCGTGACTGCAATGCCATGGGTTACTGTATTTTTCTTTAATGGCCTAATTATATCAGTCACAATGTTCTACTACATGAAAGGTACAAATAAATGGATTGCTTACTAATCATGTCATTTAGAACATACGAGTTCTTTGATGATAAATTCTGATGCTTTTTGTGGTAATTTGTGTTTTGTAGCTGGATGGATTGGAGACAATGCTATCTCGCCCATCATTGGTGAACATGATCCATATTATCATGTTTCTGCAAGGGTATGTTTTTACATTAATCAATCCCTTCATTTATTTACTTATAGAAAGACGTTTGTAACTTGCTAAACATTCACTACTTTGCATTATATTCAGGAGCAACATCATATCCGTGCTGCTGCTTTTCTAATGACTTGTGTAATGATTGCTGCTGTTCTATCATCTATAGCGATTGTTCGGCGGATTCTTATGGCAACGTCAGTACTCAAGGTGAGTAATCAGTGTCTTTAGTTCCCATAAAACATAATTTAATCTTCAATTATGTAAAATTCAAGAATACATCTTTCTTCTGTAATAGGTTGCTGCAAAAGTCATTGGAGAAGTTCAGGCTCTTATAATATTCCCAATCATACCGTACCTTATTCTAGCGGTCTTTTACATGTTTTGGTTGTCAGCTGCCCTCCATCTTTTCAGTTCCGGTGAAATTGTCCGCAATGATTGCAGTACAAACTGCTGTGCATATGATCTCAAAGCTAAACGGGTCAGTTGTGATGATTGTTGTGGCTATAGCATCCATTACACCCCTCATATCGCAGCTTCAATCCTGTTCCACTTGTTTGGATGCTATTGGGCCACTCAGTTTCTCATAGCATGTTCGTCAACTGTCATTGCTGGTTCTGTAGCTTCCTACTATTGGGCTCGTGGGGAAACTTCGGTTAGCCACTTAACCAATTAATAAATGAATACTAATTATACTTTATTTTAGCTTCGCCTTTTTGTCTAATTGGTTATTGTTCCATGATTCAGGCGACTATTCCATTTCTTCCAGTTGTTTCGTCAATGAAGCTACTCATGCGTTATAGCCTTGGTTCGGTGGCAATTGGTTCTTTGATTGTATCTTTTGTTGAGTCAACTCGGTTCATACTCGAGGCCATACGCCGGAGATTAAAGGTTGCTGATATTTTGCCTGAAAGCTGGATCAAGAGGATGATGTTCTATACTTCTCGATTTTGCTTGAGGTGTATTGAATTGACCATAAAATCTGTAAACCGCAATGCATACATTATGGTAACCATTTTAGCTTAAAAAATTACTCTTATGTGTATGCCACTCTGTTTTTCAGACAGGTGTTTTGACTTTTGCAGATTGCTGTAACAGGAAAAGGGTTTTTTAGAGCTTCTGAAATGGCAACTGATTTAATAATCAGTAATATTCTTCGTATAGGAAAAGTGAATGTGATTGGGGATGTTATTCTGTTTCTTGGCAAGCTGTGTGTGAGTCTTGCTAGTGCATTTTTCGCGTTTCTAATGTTGGATACTCATAAATACAAATCATCCCACAACAAGATCACATCCCCACTATTTCCCGTGCTGGTATGTAAATGGGTTGAAGTCAAAATAGTTTCTTTGACCTAAAAGATTGATACTAATAACTGTCTGTTGGGATAATGCAGGTGTGTTGGGGTCTCGGATATGTAGTGGCTACGCTTTTCTTCGGAGTGGTGGAAATGTCGATAGACACTATCATCCTTTCGTATTGTCAAGACGCTGAAGAGCATCAAGGGACAGCACATTATGCTCCTCCACTTTTGATCGAGACTTTTGATGATCGAAATGAGGTGCAAAGAATTGCACAATGAGGAAATTTAGTATGCCATTTTGTTTTGTTGTTACTTTTGTGGTAGTAGCATCCTTCTCGAGTAGGTTACCTATGTGCAGAACAAGTGATGTTAAAAGGGTATTATTATATATATGAAACATGTGGGCAAGCGCAAGCCACAGTTGCCAAGTTTTGAATGAATGAATGCAAGTTTCTTTGAATGGAGTGATGAGATATTGAGATGTTATATGTCAAAGTCTTTTAGGGGTGGACTTCTGTTTTTTGTCCATAAACTTCACAACATAAACTTGAATAATAAAGAGGCTTATTGGTGAAAAATACCACCTCAACTATGAAAATGCCACATATGCTATGGACGTTCTTTATGGTCTTATGAACTCGCATTACAAATGCTCTAAGCAAAATAGAGATGAGGATATGTATATGGTTTGGTGTAGTATTGCAAACAAGTAGAAATAAGTTTGACTTAAATGTGTCGAACATATTTCAAGAGGTTGCATGCTAACACAATAGTGAAGTATTTTACATAAAATGAGTTAAGAGGTTGCATGTATTTAAGATACACCTTTGACTACTTTTAAATACATTTATTGATCTGTCCCATTTGAGCCGTTATATAAGACATAACCGAAATTTAAATTACACATTTCTAGTTGAAAATCAATTGAGAATTAACATGCATATACCAAGAGTCCTTACAACGAGTTAATGAAAGAGTAATAAAAAAGTCCCAACAAAGGGAAACTAAAGTTCACTTGCAGGCTGTAAACTAAAACTGATTTATAAAATTCTACACATTGAAAATACATCACATTTAATAAGTATGAGGTGAACCTGAAATTAGCTATCATGTCCTGCAAGTATCTGATGGCCTTTCGAAGGGTAAGATCAGATTCAGCTGTCCATCCTGCTTTAATAACAAACCCTTGTTTCTTCAAAAGCTTCTTCCATACATAATTTAGAATATGATATGAGCAAATAGGAGCAATCAGCCATGTTTTAACATCCATGAACCACCATAAAAGATCACGATTCAGGCCACTTGAGACACACGATAACATCTCTGGTAGTTTGGAGAAAGTGGAACCTTGTTTTAAGAGCTTCACAAAACATGTAATTGCTCTTGATTTTCATCTCATTACCATGTACACAATCAGCATAGATAGAAGGTGGTCCAACTCTTAAAGATGACTCAGCAGCAAGCACCTCCTTCATCCACCTTGTCACCTAGGTGAGCGTCACAACTGTAGAATTAGCGATACGAAACTCAAAACTGACATCACCCATCCCATCACCAGCATTGGCAACAGAGAACCTAGTGGCATCAGTCAAGAATTCCTCAATAGATTGATTTGAAGTCCTAAAATACCTTATGCTGGGGAAGGCAGGCTAATGGTAGCAGCAATCACAGCATAATTGCATCCTAATTGATAAACTAATTTATGTACATTATGAGCCTAGGCAACAGGTCAATGATAGTTAGGGTCAAAACAGTTCATTCTTAGAGCAAGGATCTGGTTTGGCCAACCCATAAAGAGTTTTCATAAAATTTATAAGTAATTAACATGCTTAAAATGATTATGTAACTTTTCTAGTAAAGTGATTTAGGAGGTATATACTTATACACACTCGAATGACTTTCAAACCATTGACTTGTTTTCTTTAGTTATAACATGTAGGTTAACCAATTTGACCTGTTTTTTTCTGTTGAAAGTATAACTTAATCATTTGACCCGTTAAAGATAAAAAGGAAAAATAGCCCAAATTTACCTTTATCGTTAAATGGGTCAGAATCATCACCTCTAGGCTCTAGTCCTGATATCCCATTGGGATTGTTGCTACTCTATGTGGGTTGAAGCAAACCTAAATTTGAATTATATTATCAACCAATTGCAAAGACATTATCTATCTACAGGATTAGCAAATCAAAGCAACCTGTGTGCATCATGGAGATAGACGAATAGAACAGTTCACTATAACATCATCTTGAAGGCTCTTTACCCTTTTTCATCTAAAAATTTGTCAACAATCTACCATTCACCCCAGAAAACTTGCAATTCAAAGACATTATAAACAAAACTCACCTGCATATATTAAGAAAAGGCCTTGAGAATTCAATTGGTAAAGTCATCAAAAAGCAGAAACTTATGAGGTCCAAGGTAATTTTGCACCAAACCAACCTCAATATTCATATAAAGACTTGATAAAGATAGCTTCTTTACATCTTTTTCCTGCTCATAAATGTCCAACACTACGTAAACCAATCACATTAATACCCCTTTGAAAGAAGAAGCAATATTGAGTGAAATCCAGAATAAAATTTGGTAAATAACAAACTAAGATAGGTACAAAATCATTACAATAAAACAAAATAAATGAGAATACTGTATGTGGTTATGTAATTATTCATATATCAATTTCTGTCTATCTCACCAAAGCCTCTGTGAAAACAAAATCATGAACAGACTTTATTTACACACACAGTGACAGACCCATCATCACAAAGAGAAAAAAGTCAGCCGAGTTTACTCATCTACTTCTGAATGGCCTATTCTTATTTTTAGAAGAGGTAACACGATAAATCACTAAATTTAGCTAATACAGAAACAGGCAAAATGGTAATGTGGGTTGAAAGTTTCTCAAAGTGTATCTGTATAAAATCTCCTAAATCATATAATATTACTAACCATACTTAATTTATGAAAGAGTGAACTTTCAAAGTCAAACCTTTCAAACCTGCTCTGAGAAATTAACCAATTTTAGCTGAATCATTAAGAGATCCAATCCGACTCAACCCACTCCACTTTGAGGCCTAATTAATCCTGCCCCACACATTTTGTTGCCTTTACTTGTGATTTATGAACAAATAGTGTGCCAAATGCAAAACTGACTTGTAATCATATATAACGGATTAGAAAGTGTTGGCAGTCAATTCAACGAACATGTTGCAAAAGAGAAGCCGAACTCTCGTAATATATTGACTGGTTTCTTCAAGAACCTCAACTTTACTGAGAGAAGATGCAAACAGTTTATGTAGATGTGGTCTGTGATCTTTAAGATTCGGAATCTGGCTCATCTCACCTTCATTTTCACTCAGATTATTACGATAATTACGCGGAAGAAGGCTAAGCATTGAATCGATATTAACCATATGAAAGTTTAACCTACAATAATGCAGACAAACACCTTGATATGAAACTCTACAACTTTCATAATGGAGAAGAAATATCTATATTTTCAAGTTAGCATTAGTCATTAACAACCGCTAATATATAAGTGATAATGGGATCTGCAAAAGGCCAACTAAATCAGTCTCAAAAGCAACTCCATAATTAGCAGCAACATAACTCATTCTAGAAAGTAAAGCTCTCACTAAAACCATATTAATTAATCTCTAATATGTAAGTGGTGGTTAATAAAGCTGTTTGACATATAGAACTAGTCACAAATCAACCAGGTAAAAAACCTACAAGTGCATAAAGAAAGAGAGAATTGGAAAGTGGGATGTTTTAGGGACCCCAAATACTCTTTTTTTTCAAAACGAACCTTACATCCCTTTTTCTCTCAATAGCCTCATCACAACAAGCAATTGACCATCTTAAACTATCTATATATCTATATAAGCCCAACATACTAATCAAAATGACAAACAAGAGAAAAACTAAAATAAAAAACCTGGTAACTGCATTTCTAAAATATTTGGCAGAAAGTCGTATATAGATACATAATTTAACAAAAAACCAAAACCTCATTTTATATATACATACATAATTTTGCTTAAAATATAAAATTTAGAACAAATCAATCATTTCGCAAAATGCTTGACAAGTTTGCGAAATGATAAAAACATGGCAAAAAAATCGTCTACAGATACATATTTCAATATAAAATCAATACCCAATCTCATATAAATACATAACTGCGCTTAAAATATAAAGTTTTGAACAAATAAAAAAAATCTCAAAAAGTCGAATTTTTGCGACCAAACAAAATTTCCCAAAATCGTAACTTCAATCGGTATTAGAACTCACTTACTTGATCAATTTGTGGATTGTAATGCTTGAAAAGAGTATAATCAGTCGCGATTTGCGTAGGATCGATTTGGGGTTGAAATGATCTAGGGTCTACGAGTATAATAAGGTACCAAACCATTTACCTTTAAATTAACAAGATTATTATAGAAAACATAAAGAAATTTGGTTGGTCGATGTTTGATTTCCCAAAAGAAAACGCGGGTATTGTTTTGAAAAATGTGGTGGGCTGCATTCTAACACAGCTATATGGGCCAACTAATTATTAGCCCATTAGACGCTATTTCATTCAAGACTGAAAATATGTAATTACCCATGTAAAATCTTCTACAACCTGACTCAAGAACTCTAAACTTGGTAATCGCCCAAATTCATTCAAGACTTTAAATTAATCAACTTTCTTCAGAAGGTCAGTATCTCTTTTGGTGAAATCTCACTAGCACTTATTATCTTTTGGGTTGGTACTTTTTTTATTATTATTATCTTTTTATATCTCACAATTTGGAATTGCAATTAGGTATGCTTGAATTTTTTATTTTTTTGTTTTAAATACATTTTTAGCTTTTTTTTCTATAGTCTGCTTCTATTTCTATGGTATATGTTAGATTGTATGTAGATGAATATGATCCAAGAAAGGCTTATCTTACATAGTATATTATGGCTTTATTTACTTATATACTGTTTATAAGTTATTAAATTAGGTTGCTTTACATGTTTATTTATGGGTGTCTTTGGTTTAAGGGTTGATTCTTAAGGTTTGATTCTTAAGGTTTAGGGTTTATGGGGTAGGAATGAAGTAATGGTATCATAGTCATATGAGAGTGTTTGATTTAAGGGTTTTGAAATCATAGTTTGTATTTTTCTTAATTTGTAAATGGAATTTTGTTTAATCAGTGTTTAAAGTTATTAGTGTGTCTTCTCATAGTGTAATGATGATCGTCATATCCAAATTGTGAGCCTTGTGATCGGAACAAGTCCCTTTGTTCGATATCGTTTCAAGTTAGAATCTGAAACCAACTTTTGGCTTTAGGTGGTAAAATGATTAAGGAGTAGATCCCAGAATCAAATTCTAGTTTGGGAGTGGATATCATACTGAATTTTATCAAGTCTTGTATGCAGTTGTTAGTGATGTATGATTGAACAGTTTGATCTTGAAAGTTTCTTTTTTCTTTTTCTTTTTCTTTTTCTTTTATTACCTTTTCACCACATCAGATGAAAGTGATGCGTCTTTTAGTCATGCCTCCAAGTTAAAATATGTAGGACTCTAGGAGCACAATCTTGATACAAATAGTCTTGAATGCCATATAGTATGAACTGTGAGTTTGTCAAGCTTTTTACTTACATGCAATGCACAAACTGTGACATTGTGCAAAAATGTTCAGTGCAACGGCTAGATGGTCCTTGGATTTGTTACTGTAGATGCATGTTTCACTTTATATACATTCCTATTCCCAAATATTGGCAAACCAAACACCTGTATTGAAAATGGTACCCAAACTAAACTGCTGTTGTCATCATACACATTCCCATTGTACACTACTATCAAACCCATATGCAGTTATAACAAATACCACCTTAATGAAAAAACTGTAGTGTGTCCACAACTCCACATATGTTGCAATTATAGATATAGTTTGTTCATATAACAAAGTGTTTTTTGATGTTTATGACAGTGTTATAAATGGGAACTACTAGAGGCGTGATCAGTGATAAATGGTCCATGAGGGTTCTCTGGCTTACAGCAATTGGAAGCGCAGTTGGTATAATCACTTTTACTAGATTAATAATTTAATTTAGGATCACTTCCGTCTGAGTTTCTTGAAACATATCTCGTCTATTGATAAAATTAGTACTTGATGTCCTCTTGCAGGCCTATATATGGTTGCCGTAGAAAGACAGACACAAAATAGGGAAAAGATGTTGGCTGAATCCCTAAGGGCAGCAGAAGCAGAAGCAAACAACAGTGGCACAGTTTAATTTCCTCATTTTCCTTAAAAAAATCCTAAGGATGTCAACCGGCTGCACAATAGTCATCTGTTTTGAACTTACCAACTGAAAGCGTGAATGCTTCGGGATTTTTCTCCGAGATGGTGATTTAATAAATGAGCATCTTATGTACAAATTTGAAGTCTCGTTTAGTATTTGGATGTTGTTTTCTGCTTTGTAGCTCCATCGCCTTTATTTCCAGTTTCTTAATTTATACATTGATTCGAAAGTCAGATTGTATGTTGTGTTTTAGGCACAAATCAAGTTATATTCATAACCAAGTCCTAGTTTCTGCTATTGGTTTGGGTGAATATATACAAGTGCAAAACCGATCGTAATGTTAGATATACCCATAACACATATTGTTACATCACCATTGGCTTTTTTTAAACAACATGATTTGAGGGACAAGGAAGATGGATTCTGAATAGTAAGTTCTTTGCCTTTTGTCTTCAGAAAAATATACACATGTCAACTAAGCAAAACATAGACGAAGAAATGACATTCATTAATTAGAGGGGTACAAAATAATATATGAAATGAGGCATGAATTGACCAAAAAAATAAAAAATGTCTCAAGATTATTTGGTATCGAGTATTTACAACAAAAATTGAATGTATCAACCAAAATTGGGAAGACTCTATCCATCATATGCTACAGACATCCAAAATCATTTCAACTAATTACGAGAAGAGATTTCTATTTCCTTTGTTAAAAAAAGAAAAAAAAAGAAAAAAAAGTGAGAAAAAACAAAAGTATCAAATGAACATGTTGTCCGTATTACTGGGATTCTTCACATGCCTCCTTGAACGAGGCCTCCTCTCTCCTTTACGTCGAACAGGGGTTTTCTTTGCTGAATTCTTAGCAGGTGAATTACCTCGCACAGATGCAGGAACTGTAACAGGAGTAAGAACTCGGCTACGCTTTAAATTACTCACTGTAGGTGCAGGAGGTGGCATGTGCTCTAGTAGATCTCGGTGATATGTCTGTATACAAAATATGATGTAAGTACACAACTTTACACTAGTCTGACATTTACTTGTGTGTATTTCGGACATTTGATTAATAATCCAACACTTCCTCAAACTGTATACCCAACCACATATTGCCAGTTCCGTATGGAGTAGAATTTATATTTTAGGTAGCCAACTTTTATAACCCAGAAAAATCCTAAAACATGGATGGATTTTCCCTATGTTGGCTACTCAAAGTAGAAAACAGACCAAAGAAGGTTCCCTTTTATGCGATTAGCCCTAATATAAATTTCTAACAGATGGTGGATCCAAAATGTAAGGAGATTGAGATTATATACCTGTATCACAAAATTCCGTCTTTCACAATCCAAAAACATATTTATGCTCCAGTTGACTAAAGCCGTGATTTTGTCCCTTACAGTAGCAAAGCTTAACTGATCCCTCGAAGTAAAGCGGTCAACTTCATTGAACCACAAACAGGTGAAGAGATTTGTTATTGGAATGTGTTCCTTTATGATGACGCAACCTTCAGGGACATCTACACAGCAAGCAGTAACTCTCTTTACAATGTGATCCAGAAACAAAAATTAAAAAGGAAAAGGAAACGAAAAAAATACCCACCACTAATGATAGGGAGCTTAGCCTCAGAATAAGGTGTCAAACCCTCATTTCTGTAAAAATCAATCTGGTAATCAATGGACACATTGTCATATTTCCCTGCAGCCTTATTAGCTTCAGCTTCTTCAAACACATCAAACCGCCTATAATGTTTTGAAATAGCAAAGGTAGCATTGTGGCGCCACAAGAACCTGACAATGTACATGATCAACAGTTCAGCACATCATAATCAAAGTATTGAATAGCTGAAGCTAACAAGACTGCATGAAAGTACCTCTCGAGAAGTTGATATGGGTCCACAACAAGTTGCAGCTTCCCGTCAATCCATATAGAATACCGAACATTTGGAAAGAGCCTGTGTAGTAGAAGCTTCGGGATCTGCCACAGTATAATTTGATGTATACATAATCTAATTGCATTATAAAGAAAAAAGAAAAAAGAAAAAAAAAAAAAAAAAAAAAAAAAACACACATCCTACTTGCAACAATCAAATTTACTACTCATCATAAGGGCTATACTTGCATATAAAAGTAACCCTAGCCAGAAATACCATCAAAGTTTAAAAAGTTTTGATTGAAGGTAACCAATTTTCAACGTATCGGAAAGTAACCAGAATGATACTGTAGCAGCTGTCCGTAACTTTTGACCATATTGACCTCGTTCTAATGTAGCGCCTGAAAACTGGTTATCTTAGGTGAGCACCTTATAAAAAAACTTCAAAACTTTGATTGGGTTTTTTTATTGGCCAACGATAAGTACGGTCATGCAAAACAGCAATCAAACCACAATTGGTTACTTTTTTATGCAATTAGCCCTTATTATTAAAACTTCAACTTGCTTGCGTTCCAATCAATAAACAAAAATCCAACTTGCTCATGTTCTGAAACAATTAATTGGAACCCATCTGATAACACTTTAATAGAGACAATAAACATATGTTTAGGACAAAGAGGGCACACCTTTCCGTTGCGTCTAGAGTCAGTGTAAGGAATGTTATGCACAACAATTATCCTCCACAATCCAACCTTCATTCTGTAGTCCAAAGCACTAGAGTTTCTCATGAATGCTTCAGTCTCTTCATCAATAAACATATAAAATGGGATGTTTCTACTTGCAGCCTCACTAATCTTAGTTGGCTGTTGAATTACATCATAGTTTCCTGAAACAAGGAAAAAACATATATTAGAGATTACAAATGAAACCCTTCTAAAATTCAAAGAATGGATGAGTTTTACTCAGAAGTACCAAATATGGCTGATGCAACGATGACGTCATGATACTGCTCCAACTCCACAAGATCAGATACATCAATATCAAATCCAGTTTGGTAACCAGGTCTGCATCCTTTTACAAATCTGGAATATGTATTATTAACAAAGGTTGTTATGAATTGTACAAGCGTTGAAAGATAAATTTAAGTTTCTACGTCAGACGTACCCACAATGTACAGTCATTGATTCTTTAATATCATAAGATTCGTTCCTTTGCTTTATTGAAGGGTACCCACCAAAATCAGAGCCTTCATGTCGTTCAGTTTTAGTAGAACTCTCCTCATGAAAGTAAGTTAAGTGATTAAGCACTGGTGATGTTGAGGGAGAGCTCGGCATGCTAGCCATAGCCTCCTCCACTGGAAGGTAACATACAGGACAAGCTGGTAAAAACAAAGCATCGCGAAATCAGTTACAACGTGGTTAAATAAATTATAATACAGTTAAATGAGTTAGAACGCAAATTTCTTTAAGATATAAAAGAAACACAAACAACTTGCTTACGTCGAGGTCCAGGCCGTCTCCTATCACCTGGAGGAGGCGGAGGCAATGCAAAATTCTGACACAAATTGCTATGAGAAGGGACAGATCCCGTAGAAAGTGTTGCATCAGAATAATAGCGGCTAGGATGGTTTTCTTCACATGCAGACAGAGTTGTCTGAACAAAAGTACTATCGTCTTTCTGACTACCAAATTTTGTGGAGAACTGTAAAGAGGTATTATAAGCCTCGTTAAAAGGATTAAAGATCGTTCTCTCTGATGCTTCTTCTGGCAAAACAGAACCAATGTGATATAAGTACAAAGTTGATTGCAAGATTGAAAGATAAAGTAGATGGAAATTTACAGAATATGTAGCACAAACGCATGTAATGAAAAGATTATATCACCACAATAAGCCTACACGGTTCCATAAACAAAAGGATTTACTAACAATTTCATTCTTTTTCTTGGCGGCATAGAAAAATGACAATCTACAATAGTACAATCTAACAAAGTAAGTTCATCATTATCATCTCCATGCCTATGGTCCACCTTTAATATAAAAGGGAATAAACATAAATAAAAATTTATTGGGGAAAAATTCATCTTCTCTGGATAAGCATTAACTTTTTAGACATCCACATCAGACAACTAACAGAAACCTTCCCAAAGGATCAACTGAGATTAGATTCTCCAATCTAATTTAATTCTAACAAAGATCTTACAATATACGAGCAGAGAAATGTGAAACATCTAATAGTGACGACTCCATAAACGAAATATTACAATATAAAACTAGGAGAACTATGAATTTAGAATTAAGATTAAGAAGCAAACCTCTATTGGCCGTAAAGAACCCTGACAAGAAAGCCAAGAGAGCAAATGAACCTAAAATCATCATTACAACCTTCTTTCTAGTTAGATATCTACACAAAAATGGAAGAAACTTATCCTTCTCCCTTGAACCAGTCAATGACATTCTCGAAGCCTTGCGCACAATGAATCCATTTTGAGTCTGCAACGAACCATTCTGCACCTGCTGCGGTGATCCATAACTCTGTGTTCTTAATTCCAATGACACTCCAGTCATCGTAGTTCTAGTCTCACGGTTTCGCTCTTCATTGCCTCGTTCCCACACACCTCCCCCTCATTCACAATAGTCACAATTCCTCCAATTGCAAATCAAAACAATCTGCAATTTAAGCAATTATTGTCAACTATTATTACATCCGCATGATCTACCATTAAATATGTACACAATAACACATACATGTGTGTACACCAAATCTTAGTACAGATCAAGGTAAATCAACCTGAAATCGTACTCAGACTAGCAAATCAGAATCTAACACATCACATTACTTCACGATCTAAGCCCTAGCCAAAAACGCACCAGTTAACATTATCCGTACAGTAATCTAACAATTTATAATCAAAAATCAAGCAGATTCGATAGTATATACTACAAACGGATATAGATATATGTATATGTATATATAGATTTAGATATAGATACAGAGATAAGAACGTACGTGTTTTGTTGCGATGCAATCGGCAGCAATCAGCAGAATCAAAGTGAAACAATGGCAGTAAGTATATTGTACGTAAGTATGCAAATCTAGGGTTTCGTGTTAAGATCGATTGAATTATAATTTTTGAATAAGCCGTGATTCAGTCGATTTTTTCAGTGCAAAACCTCAAAGTCAAAATATGCACAAAAATTGGTCGTGTTTTTGCAAAATTGAGACCGAATTTGATAAAGTTTTTTTTTCCTTCTTGTATTTGTTTTTATTATAACAATAACAATAACAATAAGTATAAGTAATATAATAATTGATATAGCCAATGAGATTGGTTATAGTGGAATCCGGGATTTAGAGTTCCTAATGGCAATCGGTTTTGTTTGGAACCGTTTTATTTTTTTGATATAAGTTAAGGTTATTATTTATTGCTAGTATATTAAATTAAATTATTTTTTATTTTTTTCTTTTTTATTTTTTATTAAGGTAATTAAATTATTTTTTTCTTTTTTCCTTTTTATTAAGGCAAAATAATTGTTTATAGTATGTCGGGTAAATATTTGTGGAGATTTAACATTGACTGATGATGTGTTGTTTTTACGGATATGGAGTATTGTGGACTATTTTTTTTCTTTTTTTGTTGTTCAAATTGTGTTACATTATATGATGAACGAGTATTTTAATGTGATAGCACCTTTAGAATATCGTTACAGAGTACATAGTAGATAATTAAATCAATCTTGAAAGGAATATAAAAACGTAAAGACTTTATGAAGATATATTCGTACTATGTAAGTTTATTATCCGTAGTACAAGTAGTTGAAATGATTAATGCTTGTCTAGTAAAATGTGTCAATTGAATTGTGATATAACAACTCAAACTAAATATTATAAATCGTATGGCTTACTATTGCACTTTAATTTAACAACTCAAATGACAAATCACAAAAAAATATAGTATCTACTTAAATGTTTATCCGTTTATGATATGATAATGCGTAACAATTATGTCTTGGCCATAATTAGGAATGTCTGCTCGTGTTAATATGGGTGTAATGAGTGATCATTGTCTTTTAATTTCAGTCTGTTATTAATAAAAAAAAATTATAATTATTTGTCTTTTTAACATATAAGTATCCAAATATATTACTATTACCAATATATACATTAATTTCTAAATATTTATGTTAATAAAAAAGAATTATATTTATTTACTTTTTTATGAAAGCAACTATCACAAACACTACTACCATGAATATTTACCTCATGATTGGAAAGTAACCTCAAAATCACTAGGCTAATGGCCATTTGGTATTGTAGTTATTTAACTGTTATGAAGAATTTTATACATATGCATGTAAAACTTGAAATTACAATTCTATTAAAAAATCAAAATACATTTTATAATGTATAAGATACAATCAATTTTAAGAATACTCTGAATTGAATTGAATTGAATGTATACATGTAAAAGGAGTTATATTATGGTTTTTGTTTTTTACTGGAAGAATTCAATAAAAGTTCGATGAACTAACACTTAAAACTAAACTCTTAATATAAATACAGTCCCCGGTAGTGGCGCAAAAACTTAATGTGTTAAATCTAGATATTAAATTTATACAAAGAAAATACCGAAAATAGACTATTACACAATTGGACAAAGTACCATATCATGTATCAGTATAGTTATGGTAAATCCGAGTCGAACCAAAAGGACTATGAAATTAAGAGTATATAGCAAGTGATCTAAACAAATAAGTAAATTAGGGGGGGTTGCAACCGAGTTGTTTCTTTGCAATGGTCACTAGTAAAATAAAAAGTAAATGTACAATACACTTGGATTTCATAAGAAATCAGTTTACAATTTATCAGTATCTAAAAACGACACTCACTTAGACTAGTTCACTAATGACTTTCAGGTGCTTGTTAAAATGTGTTCAAATTATATTGTTTATCAAATTGAATTCATAATATGATTCGCTTTCACTCCTCCCGATCGAATGATTAAAAATGATCTATTCGCTTCCACTCCAGGTTTCTAACCCAACTAAATATCAATTCAATTTAACTGATATTTTCATCTGTAACTTACTCTTGTAGGATTACTAAAACTTAATTTGATTCCTCTAGTTAAGTTTAATTTAAACACAATTGAGTTTAATTAACTTGTCCTATTTCAGTCTGTCTATCACAATCAATTAACAATTATTCACAGACAAACAATTGTAACAATCTATTCATATGTAAAAGCTCCCGCTATAAACATTAAACAATCTATCAACAAGACAAATCAATGATTAAAACTTAAATACGTATGGTTCTTCGAATAAACATAAATTGTACAACTGTAAACATCAAATAATAAACACCCTTAATCAATAGCTTACATCACTCAAGTTGTAACATCCTCTCCCGCGGTCTGGTAATTTCTATTATTTTAATTGATTATCTAATTGTTTTTAAAAAATATTTAATATTATGTGTTTCCTTGTGAAACGTAGATAAATAAGCCCTTTGACTTATTGTGACTAGTGAAATATTAGTCGTTTCAAAATTTGAAATTTTGATTTTCTGCAACATAAGGGTAGTGTCGCAGGTGGTGTCTGTGCGACACAACGGTTGTGTCGCAGGACTGTGTCGCAAAACGGGCTGAACTGAAATCAATTAAGGAGCTTAAGTGTAATTCGAAGTTATATATATTAATACGCCGCCCAAACATTTCCAGTTAGTTTCCTTACATCCTAAACTAGTTTTAAAGTGAAAAACAAAGAGAAAAGAGAGAAAGAAGTGAGAAATTGTGCTTTGAATCATATTTGAGCTATTTAGCTGTGAATTCGAGGTAAGGTTCCAATTATTTTGTGTTACAGTTGTTTATAAGTGAATTACGCGGATTGGTGTAAGTTAATTTGAGTATTACATGTTTGAATTCAAGAATTTCGAATCTGGGAACTGGTCTGTTCTTCATTGCGACACAAGGTTTGTGTCGCAGGTTGTGTCGCATGAATGTTCTGCGACACAGTTGGTTATGTCGCTTAAGGCGGCCATATTGAGTATTGCGACACAATGTTAGTGTCGCAGGTTTATGTTGTGCGACACAGTGGTAGTGTCGCAAGGGTTTATTGTGCGACACAATTGTAGTGTCGCATGAGGTTATAAAAGAGTTTTGTTTTGCAAGTATTTTTGAGACGCGGTTTTGTGAAAATATCACTAACTTGGATTTAGTTGAAAATTTCATGGTCACTTGGAAACGACCTAGTAATCAAGACTATATACTATAGCCTAGGCGGTTTTTGGCCATTCGGGGTCATCTAAGGCCCGAAAATGACATTTTTCAGTTTTAAACGTCATTGCAAGATTTTCTAAGTTCATTTCTGATTGAACTTTTGTTTGCCTAGACTTCAGGGATTACCTGATTTGATAAATGGGCTATGATGATAATTATGGAACGAATTTCTAACTTGTTTATGATTTTCTGTTTCAGATCAACGTAAGACTCAGTGATATAAGAATCCTGAGTGTGGAGACGACAGAGGTATCGGTGAGTGGATTCATAACTCATCATTTGATTTAGTTGTAACTATTTGGTTACAACAAGTAAACGTAGATGTGTGTTAGACTGTTTAGTCTTGATTATTGATTATTAATCTACGTGATATGTGAACTATGTGTATTATGTTATTGAGGTCAACGTGTAGTTGGACTTCTGGTTATTATGTGTTTTACACAAGTTTTGATTCATTTGTTGTGTTTGAAACCTGTGTATGAGTTTAATAACCAGTAGTTATCGGTCTATTCTGTATTGGCCATACGGATTGACGGTAAGTGTTCTTGGGGGAATCCCCGGGTATTATGATATCCCCAGAGCCACCGATCCTCATTGAATTATGTGTGTTTACGATTATTTGGTGTAAACAACTTGTTATGCTAAGTTGAATGGAGTGTGATGAATCTATTCACTTAGCTTCGTGCTAACCCCTCATTTTACTTCCTGCAGGATATGTTTTGATTAATTGTGGGTGCAGGAGGTGATTGGTTGATCAGGGAATGTTTGACTGCGCTCTTGGTCTCTGATATGGTTTTTGTAATAAACCTTGTTTTGTAAATTTTATTATACCCCGTCTTTTGTAGTTTTAAACAGTTTAAATATTGTGTAAATATTGAAAAATGTAAACTGTTTATGTATAATGTTTAAATATTCATGCTTCCGAATTTATTAATATAATATTCTTATTTGAAATGAGGGGTGTTATACAAGTGAATGAAAAAATAATTAGCCCATGATCAGGCTAATAAGAACGATACACATAAACAAAACGGAATTAGATATTGTTCAAAGGAAATAATGATAAACCGAATCATGTAAGTGTTTGATTGTGTTGGAACCGTGAATCTCATGTAATAATGGAGGGAAAAATGATAATTATCTTCCCAAATATCACCCCTTGGTCGCCTAGGAACCCAGAGAAAAATGGACACCCAAGCTTAGTGTAACTAGGGTTTAATTTGGGATTAAAAGTCATTTTTCTCGTATCTGACATCTACCCGCCGAGTAGGTAGTAGTACACGACGGGTACTCATGTGTTTCCAGGTTTCAAATTTTTTTGAAAGTTGTAGCCCTTAGAGTTACAAGAATTTGAGCTTTTGAATCAACTCAATTGGAGTTTGAATGAAGGAGTTATGACCAAAACCGTGAAACCTCGTCCTATCTACAACAATTCTTCTTTCTCAATCTTTTCTTCAACGTTTTCATCTATTTTCTTCTCGTACCCGTTCCTAACAATAATAAACATATTCAAACCATATTAATTATCAAAAGCTCATTAAACTCATGACAAACATGGAAAAAACGAGAGATATGTGTAAGATAAATATGTATAATTCAAGTAATATCACGCAGAACACACGGGTTAGGTAATAGGTCAAAACTGTTTTGAGTTTGGTTCACTAGAAACACTATCTATCAAAAATAAGATTTAATAATTAGTATAGATATGAAGTAGAAGTTTTAATAAAATTTTTACCTTGTCATTGTATCATTGTCGTTAAACCTACTTACTGGAATTAAATATTATCGCTAAATCTATATCATTGGTTGAAATAATTATTACAATCATTATTTATCCATACTTATATTTAATCAGGTAAAAAATTATTCTAATATAATTGCCTATGCTCACATAATACTTTTTAGAAATTACCATTAAAAAAACAAAAATCAAAAAAATAAATAGCGAGATATATCATTATCATAATACTACAATAAAATCATATTGTTTTAACTTTATATAAATTCTAAGTTATTAAGAATTATAAATTGAACTAATAATCATTTATCTATTTTGAATTATACATATACGTTGGCTTCGTACGTTGAGATATTGTTAAAGTAAATCCAAAAGTTGTCATATATATATTTATATGATTTTATTGTTTTAATTATTAAATGATAAGAATAATAGGTAAATTGTAATGATAACAGTATTAATATAGAAATTTAAATAAAAATTATTTATTTATGTATCATTTATCTACTTTCGATTGTAAACATATGTGAGACTTGTTATAGGATTGTAAGAATCATTTATATACTTTCAATTATACATATAATTGGGATATGTTACAAAATTGAAAAAAAAAAGTCAAAAAAATAATAATTGAAAAAGAAAAAAGAAAAAGAAAAATAATCACTGAAAGACAAATTTAACACTATTCATCATATGACAATTGTATTTGTATATATATATACGAGACATGTTATAAGATTGCTAAAAGAATAATATCATTTATATACTTTCTATTATACATATAGTTAGGATATGTTACAATATTGAAAAATAAAAGTACGCAGAAAAAATAATCACTAAAAGACAAAATTAACACTATTCATTGACAATTGTATATATAGGTAATATCTAACACATGACCTTTTGTAATTTGACACATGTAACTTAGATACGGGAATCAAGCAACCCGTAATTTAATTTATTTATTAATAATAATTAATAAATACTAATACTTATAATAAGAATTATTGACAATTTAACAATTTAACAATAAGACTAATAATGATAATGATGCCTAAAAATGTCGTTTAAGGTTTATAAATGATGTATCGTGTTTCTATACGAATAAATACATTTTTTCTTCTCTATTTCTATATTTAAAAATATATTTTTTTTTGAAGTAACATTGGAGTTGGCCTTGATTTCACCCTGTAATCCCCTTTGTTCTTTCTTGCTTTATTGTAAGGGTGAGCAGATTAAATAGAAACCGACTCTAAAATCTAAAAAAACCATAAAATCGAAACAAAAAAAATGGATCAATGTCAATAACCGACGGTTAAGATTTTAATTTTTAAAAAACCAATTTTTCGGTTTGGTTTCGATTTTATATGCAAAAACCGACAATAAAAACTTAACCGAACTGATTTAAACCGAATAGATAAACCAAACCGATCAAAACCAAACCAAATCAAACCAATCCAGACACAAATATCAGGGCTTATTATCTTGTACAATACAACTTATTACTACATGAAATATATTAAGTTAATAGTTTCTTACCCTCTTACTTTTACTCCCATTTGAAACTCCGCCTCCCTTCCTCTTTTCCATGAGTTCACAATTTCACTTTCTTCTTCACCTACTTTTTCATCACTTAATTTTGTTTGGCCTACAAATCCATTGAATTGTTTGAATAATACTATTTGTCAGATATTAAAAAGACAAAATGTTGAGCTGAATTAGCCCAAGCCCAAAAACCTTAAAATCGAAAAGACCATAAAATCGATCCAACCCTGTGTTAAAAACTGAAAAATTCAAACCGAAAAAATCAACTAGTTTCGATTTTGGTTTCTTAAAAACAGATATATAATTCGATCATCAGCTTTAGTTTAAAACTGACTCAAATCGAACCATGCTCACCCTTATTTTATTGTGCATTACTATCATTAATCTTATATTACTATTATTATTATTAATTATAATTATTGTTCGTATTTTGTTGTCCGTTTCAAATTTATATGTTTGATACTAGCTACCCTAGTTCCAACAGCTTACATATTTCTATTTAGGAGTTCCACACATTATACCCTAGCTCAACTGGACTCACTGTTTGTGTAAAGTTAGCAACTTTATGGTACTAATAATCTGAATACGTATGTTTTCTAATTATAATCTAATGAAATGAATTTAAGGTGTTTTGATTATTGTGCCTTTAAAAGATATTTGAATCAAATCGTAAGTTACATAAGTTAGTAATAATTAGGTAGTGCTACCTATAATCAGTACTTAATCACTCAAATCAGCTGCCAAAAATCCATCAGAACTTGATCAAGTGTTCAAATTTATTGGAATGCTTTCGTTGAATACAGAGACAACAACAGCTGGACCTTGCTCTTGAGGAACGAACTACGAACTCTTTCAATTTGATTAGGGTTTCGAAATATAGTCAAATAATTAAACATATGAAGAAGTTTGTTGACCTTTATTCATATCTTGGTTATTAATTTGCTCAAATTGGTCCATGTTACATTCCAATTATTGTTTCATTATAATTTTCTGGTGGGTAGATATGTAGAAGTGTTTTATCGATCAAATGCAGTAGCTATAGACTCATATGGAGATATGAGAAATCTGCTGTTGCTAAAATACGTAGAAAGTAGGAAATGAGAACTAAATTCCATTTGATTTTCATGTGTTTGGTCATTAAACATTTTGTACTTAATTAGTTCACAACTTTTATGTAGTTGTATTTGTCATAGTTGAATCACGTATTTCGAATTTCATGGATACTGGCCATTACATCTTTGTGTGTTTTATTTTTTGTTTCTGTATAGACATGATGTGCAATGTGGATTTCATAGGTTTATCACAAGTCTTCCTTTGTAAAATCAGGCTTGTATTAGAAATTAACCACACATTCACCATACTGCATCTGCATAGTAGTTCTGCGATTTAACAGTTCAGGTATTAACCACTGAACCCGAAGTTACTGCTGAAGAATCTGAAGATACTGCGTTACTGTTAGCCGCTGAACCCAAAGTAAACTGGTAACATGCACATCTTAATATATTGATTAGTTTTTTTCATAATTGTTGGAAAATTGCTTGTGATTACTAGTACTGACCAAAAACCCTTATAATTGGAGGCGATGAGCCGATGATGATGATATTTACTAATATTGTTTTTATCCATTTTACAATCTACTAGAAGGTGAATTTTTAGGCTAAATTTTTTCTTTTTCAAAATCTGCCCGTTCGACCTGAACCCAATTGCCTAAGTCGACTCACCCGCACGTTTTGCCATTATAATTTAAATATTCTTTATAAGTGCAAACTGCAGAGTAATTGTTTTCTATGATAATGGTACATTACTGATTACTTTGGATTACTACATAGACTAAATAGTTCACACTTTGAAAATATCTCTTATGAAACATTGTCACCGAAAGATTTAGTATAAAGCATATGGTCAAAAAAATATAGCTTGTAAACAATAACTTTTGTAAACTTCATGGATACTTTCTTGTTCTGATTGCTGTCACTGCTGGATGTTTTAGGTTTGATGGTCATAGCCTCAGAGGATGATATGGTTAGGTGTTCAATGATATTCTATAGCATGCTTAGCTACTATGTAATGCATTTTAAGGTAGATTAAGTCCACATGTAATATGCATATTGCAGCTGAATTATTTTCATAGATGCCTTGTCAGGTGTCATGCTAAAACACCAGCCTACCAGCCTAGTGGTCTGTTACCACGATGAATCATTGTCGCTGCATAACTATTAACAATCGTGTCTTCCTTTTTAGGTAACACAAGTTAAGGAGTCAGGTGTGAGTACACAAATGGAAAAAACAAGGGAAGATGCGGATGTCAGTGCTGCAAAGAAGGAAAAGAAAGCGAAGAAAAACAAGACTAGGACCGATGATCTGCTGGATGTTGGTGCTGGTGAAGGTGATTTAGAAGTAGGTGGTGATCTTTCAAAGGAGAAAGGTCATAAGCACAGGGAGAAGAAAAGAAAATCAGAATCAAGTGAAGATGGAAATGAAGATCAACATGATAAGGGTGATTTGGTAAATGATTGTGACTCATAGAAAACTGAAAAGAAAAAGAAGAGGAAGCGAGATTCTTCTGAAAACAAACAGGGTCAAGATAATGAACCTGCTGAAGAGATTGATAGTGACCCAAAACTGGGAAAAAGAAATACCAGTGATGGGAGAGAAACTGAAATATGGAGAATTGGCAAGAAGATAAGTTCGAGAAAAATGATAAAAAAAAAGAAGAAGAGGAAACAAGCTTCTTCTGAAAAGACTCAAATGAAAGAAAATGAGCAAGGTCAACATGATGAACCTATTGTGGAGGCAGATTGTGAACCTAAAACAGGAGAAAAGAAAACCCGTGATGGAAAAGGAACTGAAATATCTATGGAGGGTTGTCAAGAAAACGAGTTCGAGAAAACTGATAACGAAAAGAAGAAGAAAACAGACAGAGATGAACGGCACTGTTACCGAGGCATCAACTCTCAAGGCTCGGGATAATGAAGACAGCAAAGATAGTAAAGGAAATAAGAAGACCAAGTCTGTCAAAAGTTCAGAGAAACAAAAGGTCAAAGTCAAAGGTGGTGAAGTCAACAAGAAGACGACTGAGTCCGTAGAAAACAACAATATAGAGAAACCAAAAGCAAAAGGCAAACCCAAGAAAGTTAGCTTTGCGGGTCAAGTCGAAGTGTTTCCATCATCAGACACGGAAACCGAGAAGCAACCAACAAAAGGAGATGGTCTAGTGAGAGGTAAAAGGTTTACACCAGAAGAAGATGAGATTGTAAACAAGCGGTTTTGGACTATGTAACAGCACATGATTTGGGAGACGATGGTTTAAAGATGGTCTTGCACTGTAATTCTCGGGAATGAAAATTTTTTGGCAAGAAATTGGGACTTGCATACCTTACCACTTACCGCCCATATACCACTGTTTATTCTCGTGCTCATATTTTGTTTGAAAGTTCAGAAAACCGCTCATGGACTTCAGAAGAGATTGAATTATTGAAGGAATATCATAAGAAACATGGTAACGATTGGAAGAAGCTGGCAGACGAACTTGGTAAACACAGGTTTCATGTGAAGGATACATGGCGAAGAATCAAATTCGAGAATTTAAAGCTAGGAAAATGGAGTCAAGAAGAGTATCAGAATTTATGCGATCTCGTGAACATGCATTTGCAAATGAAAATTAACAGCGAGAAAAAGTCAAAGTACGGGATGCTGAGAGATAATATTCCTTGGACTGCAATTAGTGAAAAACTATCGACAAGAAGTGATTCAACTTGTTGTGTAAAGTGGTACAATCAGTTAACGTCGTCTTTGGTGGCCGAAAAGAAATGCAGCGATGCTGATGATTATCGCATGATTGGTGCACTTTATGAACTTGATGCTGGTTGCGTTGAAGATGTGGATTGGGATAATCTTCTTGAGCACAGACCTGGTGACATTTGTAGAAAAAGACTGGGATAAACTTCTTGAGCACAGACCTGGCTAAACGTTACTCTCCTGATTTAGCCGAAACCAGAGAAGCTTGGGATAACAAACCTGTTGTTCCTTGAGCTTTTGGGATAATAAACCTGTTTTGATATTTACCATTAATCATACAAGTTTCTGTTAAAACTATTAAGTAGTGTTTTAAGACGTGTTTTAGAACAGTAAGTCTTGTACAATGCGCAATGTTTTTGCAGTATGAAGTCCACGTTTTGAACTATAAAACATCATTTAGATTGTTGTTAACAATACTTTATGCCTTGATTGTTTCATATCTTGTTATAAGCATCATTACTTTTACTATGATATTTAACTAAAGTTTATCAATCTGATTTCAATACATAAAGTTCCTCTGTTTTGTTCTTACGAGAAGTGTTGATAATATACGACTAAAGTCACATTCACATAATAATGCATAGATTTTATTTGACTTAATTTATCACTCATATGTGAAGTCATGTGTTACTCATCTTAGAAAGATGTTAATGGCATAGGTACTATCGTACTTGATACTGTTACTGGATTTTTTTTTAGTTCACATAGTTATTTTAGCTATTGGCACAAATATATTAATATTAACAATATTATTAAATGTTACTGAAAGATAAGATGTTTATACCTGAATCATAGATCATGTGAATCTTTGAAGAAGTAGAAGTAAAAAAGTTAATGAAAGAAAGATGTTGACTGAACATAGACAAAGAGTGTCACCAAATGTTAACTGAGTAATCCTTCCTTTTAGTCAATAAGCACAAGATATGCTATTAACATAGATTGGTAGTTGGTACTATCGATATAAATGTGTGTGTGAGTTTTGGCGTGTAATGTATACCTTTTAAAAGATGTAAAGATGATTTTCCACTTTAAAAACATACATGCATTGTTTTGTGTTATTACTTTTTATATAGAGATGATTTTCCTATAAAAGAAATATAACTATAATCATTTTTTATTAATTAATAAATATACCTACTATATTGATAAGATAGCTCACATAGTTCATCCAATTCAAGTATGAAATATCCAATTGATATTACGAAGTATTAATTAAATTAAATTAATTTTCTTAATCTATACCCTCCTCCCCTTTCCTAAAAGAGTTGACTAGGTGGACATGCCACGCATAAATGCATAATGCTATTATAGTTTACATAATACAATACCTTTTATCTTAATTCTTATAGACTATACCATATGTTTTTACCATAATGATTTGTACAAAAGAGTTAACTAGGTGGACATGCCCATATTGCCACGCATCTTAATTTTATATAACTCTCACTTAAAAAGTATCCAAAGGTAAGTTTAAGAGTTTATAATTGATGTTGTACCTATAATCATAGAATTTGTATCGTATTAAATGTTTTATAATGAAGTGATGTAAAATTCTTTTTCATTCTAAAGTAGGCTGTTAAAACTTAACACATTATCCATTATTGGAACACATGGTAGGTGGACCGGTGAGGGAAGGTGTTTAAGGTGGCTCTGAGGTCATTGTATGAATAGCCTGTAGTTCGTTTGATCTCAACTCCCAAGTCTCCGCTATCCATACTCCATAGCCATAAGGCAAGACTTAATCGATTAGAGTAGCATGTGATTCGATGTTAAGTTCAATGTTAATTTGTAATATCGAGTTTAATATCTGATACAATGGACAAAAAGTAGTTCAATATTAATTTAAAGTTAAAACTCACAAAATGGCTTTTAACCTATGAAAGCAGAAAAAAAGAAAATAAAAGTTAACTTTGATGATACGGCGTTGGAGCTCAACCCCAACCTTTAACGTCGAGCTTAACTTTGATTAGGAAGTCGTTAACCTCGAGTGAGCCGACCTTTAATGTTGAGCACCTTCGCCTCACTCCCCTTGCTCTTTTATAACAACAATTATCTTAAAAAATGGAAAATAAATAAACTATAGCAACAATTATTTAATTTATTTTTTTCAACAACATGACATGTAGAAACTTTGATTTTAACCATGAAAATACGTCAAAACATCTAATAACATTTTCAACGACGTATGAAAAGAAAAGACATCATATTTGATGTTTTAATATAAAAATTCATCTTTAATAATAATATCGTGTTTTGTACAATTTCTCATGCAACAATAACGATTTAATAGATTGGCTTTGATGACGATTGAGAGCAAGCTTTGGGATAAAGTTAATTATGAAGACGTAATTGAAAAGTTTATTTCAACTAATATTAGAAGGATTATTTTTTTTTTCTTTCAAATAGAAGCAAGTTCTTTTTTTGTGTATTATTTTAAATAAATTTTTTAATTTATGTATATTGCAAATAAAAATGAAAATTTTAAAAGAAATTTATATATATTTTTGATCTTTCAAAATATTAAGACCTATTTTATTAAATTTGTATACGAACTTCGCAATTTTATGGCAGCCTTGAATAAAAATAATACTCCGTATTAGACTGTCTGAGATTAAAATACAACTTTTTGGGTTCCAAAACTCAAACAATATTAATGATCTAACTCATTAATATGTAAAGGTTACATAAAAATCAATAGTAATAGTTATAGTTATAGTTATTTTCATTAAAATAAACACCAATTCAAGAGCTTCGCATACTTCATTGGACATTAATAACAGAGATTCTTACATTTAATTAACCAAAAAATAAAACATAAAACAATAATTATACAATTAAATTGGAATAATGAATAAATCCAAGTTTTGACCTGTGAGTGGTGGTAAGGATGTCCCAGTACAGCAGACCCATCTCTCTCCAAAAACCACAACAGACTTCCAAAAGCTGACTCTAAACTGTCAGAATATATAAATGCTAAACAAGAAAATGTATACACCTTTTCTTTATTTTCTTTTTTCTTTTTACTTCTAAATTCCATTTCTGTTTTTTCAAGAATTAAACACACCTCCCTATAGCCATCCGTCTCTTCATAGATCCTGCAACCCCAGATCCGTAAATTTCCGAACCCTAAATCAGTCTTCTTTTTTATTACAGCAACTGCACTCATGCAACACCCAATTTTAGGTAAATATTATATATTTTTTGTTGTTTTTAATCAATTGGTATTATAAAGATTTGAACTTTATGAGTTGGGTATTTCTATAATCAAATGCAGAGCTAATTTTGCTCCAACTCGCTTTAATTTATGTTGGTTGTAATTTTATTACTATTTGTGGAAATACTTGATTTTTTTTTAAGTTTTTATGAGGTTGTATATTTGATTTGCAATGTCTCATAGTACTTATTTAAGTTTGTCTTTTTTTTTTTTTTGTAATTTTAAAGAAAATAATTGAATTTCAGTTTTTCTTTGTGCTGTTTTTTGAGCTGATTACCCCTGAATTTGGTCTAAATGTGCTCATAGACATTGGGGGAAGGAATGTGTAACATCTTATGATTTGCTTATGTGTATGCTTAATTGTGGGTTTTTATGGGGTTTTATTTTCTCGAGTTACAATATCCCGGTACTTCTTTCTATTTCTGGTATGTTTGAAGAAAATAATTGGGTTCTTTTATGCTGTTTTTAGTGATATTAGGCAAAGAAATTGATTATTGGAAGTGAGTTTTGGATTTGGTAAATTATGGGCTGTGTTTGTGGCAAGCCATCTGCCATTGACGATAGCAGAGAGAGTCCTAGGGACAGATATGGCCATAAAGCTTCATCGGAATCACAACTGCATAGGGTTACATCATCAAGAAGAGAAGCATATAGATTGAAACCCCTATCAGATAATAATGATGGTGGAGCAATGTTGATTAATAAGCATGTTAATGTCTCGGGCAGACTGCCTGGAGATAATTTTGAGAGAAAAAGAGACAAACCAGAGCCTATCATTTTAGCACACCATCCTGCCTTGGGCAGTGTTCCAAGAGCAACTGAAGTAGAGCAGGTGGCAGCTGGTTGGCCGCCATGGCTCGCTGCAGTTGCCGGTGAGGCTATCAAAGGATGGGTTCCAAGACGAGCAGATTCTTTCGAAAAATTGGACAAGGTTTGCTTCTTTTTTGGTTGTCTATTGCAGACTTTTATAACTCTAATATCTGTATATGATACATTATTAAGTAAGTCATTATGCTAATAAACCATATGGGTAAGTCAAGCCTGTAGGGAGTGCACTATATATCCTAATGTTTCCATAGAGGCGAATTGGTTAGGTGTTTGGATATGTGTTTTTTTAATAATTTTTCTGACTTGAAGAATTAGAATTAGACATACAATTAGTTAAAGTGAATCAGATAATCAGTTGCTTAAAGTTAGGAAAAGTTAGGTGATTACAAATGGATCATGTTACCTTCATAATGTGTAGAGGTAGCACAATAGGTGGGTCAAGTAATGAGTCAAATGTTCGGTTGAAAAGGAGTCATTTTTAGTATGGCTCCAAATGGGCCAGGTCAAGTTGGGTTGACCTGTAAATACCTTTTGTCCATGTTTTTGAATGATTAATTCATTAATTGTGATTACTAAACAATAGTAGAGCAGTACAATAGTAAGCCAAATCTCTGAATAACACAAGTTAGGAGATTGTATGCATTTCATAGACTTTGGGTGACATCTAAACCGTTTGACCCCTTTCGAGTTTATTTTTTTTTATTTGGCCCGTTTGAGATATAACACAAACCAAAGTGACCCATTTATGAGTAAATGAATTGATTTGCCAGTATCACTTTCATTCATAAGTTGACATTAATTTTCTTGCCATTTTTTCAGATTGGACAAGGTACATATAGTAATGTTTATCGGGCACGTGATCTTGATCAAGGAAAAATTGTTGCTTTAAAGAAAGTGAGATTTGACAATTTGGAGCCCGAGAGTGTCCGTTTTATGGCCCGGGAAATCCATATCCTACGTAAACTTAATCATCCAAATGTTATAAAATTAGAAGGTCTTGTGACCTCCCGTATGTCATGCAGTTTGTACCTTGTTTTTGAGTACATGGAACATGATCTAGCCGGGCTCGCTTCTCACCCTACTCTGAAGTTCACAGAATCGCAGGTTCAATACAATATTTTGAAGAAATATTTTGTTTTATTCTATGTGATAGTATTATAATCGTTATTAACTTGCAAATATTTTGCAGGTTAAGTGTTACATAAGGCAACTATTGCTTGGACTTGATCATTGTCACAGTAATGGTATTCTTCATCGTGACATAAAAGGTTCAAACCTTCTAATCGATAATAATGGCATTTTGAAGATCGCAGATTTTGGACTAGCAAGTTTTTTTGACCCTCGCCAAAGTCAACCTTTGACTAGTCGTGTTGTGACCTTATGGTATAGACCACCTGAACTTTTACTTGGCGCTACGTATTATGGCACTGCGGTTGATTTATGGAGTACTGGTTGCATAGTTGCTGAACTATATGCTGGTAAACCTATAATGCCCGGAAGAACAGAAGTAAGTTATGATAATAGTTTTGGTAATAATATATAAGTAGTAATTTATTCCTTTATCTATTTGTTTAAACCAAGTAACCAAGGTTGTAAGATTTATGTATTCTAGGTGGAACAGCTGCATAAAATTTTCAAGCTTTGTGGCTCTCCATCTGAGGATTATTGGAGAAAATCAAAATTGCCTCATGCCACCATTTTTAAGCCTCAACAACCATATAAACGAGTGGTTGCTGAAACATTTAAGGAATTTCCTGCACCAGCATTAGCTCTTATGGAGAATCTTCTTTCTATCGATCCTGCTGATCGTGGGTCCGCAGCTTCAGCCTTGAAGAGTGAGGTTTGCATTTCTCACAAGACGTATCTCGTTTTTTTCACAAGAATGGCTTTTGGGTTATTTATGTGTAAAAATTCCCAGATAATCAGAATTATCCTAACGTTAAACTAGTTGAGCATTTGATTATTACAACTTCAAACAGCAAAATCACATAATCAGTCCTACATTACAATCCGTCTTTCCTCATTTTATTACAGCTGATTAGCCGATTTAGACTAGTCCAAACCACATAATGACTTTCAAATAGCAATAAAAAACCTGACCACCTTTCATGAAGATGCCACGGTTTAATATTTCTTTTTTTCTTACAGTTCTTTACTACAAAACCGTTCCCTTGTGATCCTTCAAGCTTGCCAAAGTATCCTCCTAGTAAGGAGTTTGATGCTAAAATACGGGATGAAGAAGCTCGGAGGTATGTTTTATACTTTTATGGATAACATTTCTATCAACTTTCTTGTTCTTTTAAAATAAGGCTATGGTATTATCACCTCCTACATTTAGCAAAGCTAAATATGACTATCAATAGTGTATGAATAGTAAGTTTTCTTTTTTTTTATAAATATATGTGTTATAAATCGAGTATTGTTAAGAACTTTTTAATTTGTCTTAACTGAAAGCATGCTCCTAACAAAAGAGGAGGTCCCAAGTTCAATACCTTTTCACTCTTTTTTTTTCTTCCCTTATTTGAATTCTTATTCTTTCAATAATAATAACTTTCAAGAGTAATAAATACTTAAGATAGAAAAGACATTATAATTTAAAGTATTACATAATTCATTGTATATTTTGAGAATTAACATCCCCTAAAATTATATATTTACATTTAGTAGTTAGCGTTTTAGAATTTCTTATTGTTAGTTAACTGGGTTTAGAAGTTTTGCTTAAAATATGAAGACTCTTATTTAATAATTAGTGTTCTAGGATAGGTTTCGAAAAAACACACAAACCAATAATGTAAATAGATTTTATGTTGTAACCAGACTTTGATTTTTCAAGTTATACTACCTCAATATATACACAAATTATGCCAACTTATAGATTTCATTTTCTATTAGAGTTATAATTTTTTTTAGAAAATTCCCGCCACAAAGTGCGGGTTAAAAATATACTCGTTATATATAAATTGGGTTATGCTAATGATTTAAACATATTTTATATAAAATTGTAGACAAGCTGGAGGTGGAGGCAAGGCTCGCCGTGTTGACCCTGAAAGAAGAGGCACAAGGGAGTCTCGAGCCGTACCAGCTCCTGATGCTAATGCTGAACTAGTATCATCTTTGCAGGTAAAGTTGTTTAATGCGAAATATCTAACTATTTGTCCCATATCTATCTCTACCCTTTAATAATGATAAAATAGCAGCAATCAATAGTTTTTATATATATATTCTTATTTGTTGGATTTCGGTTTGTGAATGCAGAAAAGACAAGGGCAGTCCTACTCTCGTAGCGAGAAGTTCAATCCTCAACAGGAAGAATCAGCGTCAGGCTTCCCAATCGACCCACCAAGACCTTCTCAAGCTACGGAGGAAGATGAAACCAATAATCTTCACAAGCGAGCTTCACATTCCGGGCCATTAGTTCAACGAGCTGCTTGGTCAAAAGGTGGAAAAAAGGTCGAGGCTAATGGGGCCGATTTATCAGGTTTAGTGGCTGCTAGGAAAAGTATGTTATATGAAGATCGAAGGGACAAATCTGGAACTTCACAACAGCAGCATCCAAGACTAATAAGCCGATTCCCTGGTTCCATGAAAGAGGCTTCTTCAAATGCTGCAGGACAGCCCGATGATGATGGAAGGAACAGCAATAAAGATCTGATAAATGTAAGTTTCCAATTCTTGTCATGTTTCATTTCAAATAATGCAAATAAACAGATTTAAGGTATGATTAGTTACAGAAAATTGTCTCCGATTTTCCATCTCCATTTTTCCAAAAAATAAGGCGTTTTTTTTTTTATCTTTTTAAATAATGGTGGAAATCTTGAAAACATGTTTAAATGTTTTCGTTTTTCAGTTAAGAGAAAAGAATGAATTTCCATCTCTAGCAAGGAAATTGGTTAGAAACTATCTGATGGAGTTTTTAAAAGTATATTTATAAATTAGAAAAGTGGATTTTCTTTAAAACACAAGAGTGCGTTTAGTTGAAGGAAAAAATGATTCTTTTCCAGAAAAATTTTCTAAGGAAAGTGGAAAAGTAGAAAATGCGTTCAAAATGAGTATTTTTCAGAAAAGTTTTCTAAGAAAATTAAAAAACCATTTTTCCATATTATAACTAGGAGGTGGAAAAGATGAATTTTCACCTTTTCACTTTTTTCCTTCATAACACCCTTTCACTTTTCTAAAAATTTTCAAAACCTTTTAAGCTTAACTACTTTTTCAAAATGGAAAATGCAATGACATTTGAACACATTTTCCAAATTTTCATCACTTTTCTAGGGAATGAAAACTCTTCTCATTTAAAAAAAAAAAAGAGATAGAAAAATTGTAGAAATTTTTTCCAAAACTAAACACAATCTTTTCTGGAAAACTCCCACTTTTCTGCAACTAAACGCATTCTTCTTCTTCGTGCAGCTTGGGTATGGATCAAAGGGCAGCAAGATCCACTATTCAGGTCCACTGCTAGCTCCATCGGGAAAAGTGGACCAGATGTTGAAAGACCATGATCGACAAATCCAAGAAGCTGTAAGGCGAGCACGAGATAAAACCAAAGTGAGAAAAGTTCAGGTGGACAGCACATTCTTTTCGGGTCGGTGAGCTGAATCTGTCAATACCCTTAACACGAACACGGCTTATCAAGAAATTGTAGGCGAATAGATGTATAACGAGCCAAATGTTTAAGAGTTATCACCCCTCGTCTTTTGTATAGTGGCCTTCGAGCAAAAAATGTGGGCCCCATACTTTTTGGGGTCGGGGAGAGGAATGTAATCTGTATTATCGTTACATTATTAATACTAATATTATTATTATTAAGTAATTGTGGTATCTAAGATTAATCTGAGTTTCAAACCTTGGCCATTTTGTTTCTTTTTAACATGGGTTCTCGGAAACTAATAATGTGCATTTATATAATTTCATTTTACACGATGGAAAATAAGACACGAGTAGTGTTCAGACAATGATTCAATGGGTACCCTGATTCAGTATATTCTAGTTTCATGGTCGAAATCTTTTCATATCTGATATAGTATAAAATTTTATTTGAGAATTACTTAATGCAAATCGCAATAACTGACACAAATCGCAATATAGGGGTGTTCAAATGGATGGATTGGTTCAAATCCGAACCATATACATGAATCTAAATGGATTTTGGTTTCAAAAATATGAATTCGATCCATCCAAACAAATTCAAAAACCGAACTAATCCATCCGAATTATTATTTGAATGGGTCGGTTTGGTTTTCAAATATCCACACACATAGACAAATATATATTATATATATGTGTTTTCTATAAATACGTTAGATATTATAACAAAAATAAACAAAATGAATGATACCAAGTTTGATTTGTACATGTTAAAATCAATATCTTATTCACCTTATATAATGTTTGTGAAATTATCTATCACATTTACAAAAATTAATATGATATTTAGCATCATAATTAGCATCATCTTCAGTTCTAAAAGCACAAAGTGTTGATCCATTGCCAACTGCTACATTTATAAATGATGAAAGTTATCATATGTATATGTCATATACTAGTGAAATGTCATTTAATGAAAGTTTGGATATTTAATGAAACTATATATGTATATGTCATATACTAATCAAATGTGTATGTCATATACTAATCAAATGCAATTTAATGAAAGTTAACATATGTGTACTTATATATACAATGTTTGGAAAATTGATATTTATTTCTTATTTGATTTTTTTAGATAATCCAGTTTAAAATTTACTAATCAAGATTAATCCGTCATCTAAAATAATAAATTTAATTATGGTCCGAACCAATTTAAAAATCTAATTATTCAAACCATATAATCTAATTCAAATTAAATAATATAATTATATCTTAATTGTAAACAACCCTAACTGTATACATTCAATAAACTTCACCCACAATGAGATGAAGAATACTTATATTACAACAAAAATGATTTTTTTTTTTCATTTTCAACGCTTGAGAACCCACTAAGGTTTGGATTCCAATAAATTGTGTCACACTAATGGCTTTTTATTCAAATTAATTACCCTAAATTTTTTTCACTAAAAAAGTCGTACATCATACTTTACGAATAATATATTTAACATTTAAGACAAAGGTTCAGCATTGGGTTGCCGATTGTTGGTCATCAAAGCCGAATGATTCACTATGGACACGAGGAAGACCAATCGTCAATGAAATCAATCTCGTACCCATAACGAGTGCTCTTAGATTTTTCCCTCTTAGATTTTTCGACTCTTAAAAGGGTCATTTATTTTATGTATTTTTAATTAGTCAGATAGATATGATTATGTTTGTACTTCAAACAATCTGCAAATAATTAAGTTACTAAATATTGTCATTAAATTAAATTATACTTGGATAAAAAAATAAACACCTAATGTATTATGATATATATCATGATCATTTATTTCCAAAATATTAAACGCTTATAGAACAAGTTTAAAGTTAGGGTTTCAAAATCATTGATTTATTCTATTTATGGTGTCGTTTGTGATATATAGCACTACCATAGGGAAGCTGTGAGCGAAAGAGACCAAAAGATTAAACTGACATTAGGCATTACTTCAACGATTATGCGATGCATTGGTGTAAATGAAAAAAGGAGATATTTGATGCTATTGGATCATGCCAAAGTAATTATAAGATACATTAAAATCTTATTGACACATGTATATAAGGTCTTAATATTTTAATTGTTTGCATTAAAATATATTTAAGAAATACTTTTTTGAGTTGACACATATTAGTCATTCAGAATATAAAAATTGGACTCATGTAGTTCCTTTAAATGTGTAGTTGTTGCAAAAGCAGTGAAATTGTACGAGACATTAGTTTGGTCATAAGATATACATATTTGTTAAATTGGTTTTTACAAAAAAATCGGCATAGCGAGAGCTCTTAGCTTAACATTAGTCGTTTTACAAGTGCAATATCGACTTGATGCAAATAATTCTCTTTCTTTAGTTGTATGCAGCTACCATTTTGACAGGATGAGAGTTTTATGTTGCAAACGTCAAAGTTGACATTTTTTATCAACTCATGGATTGCGTATTTAAGGCTACATTTTATTTGAATAAATGAATTACTATGAGTATGAGATTGATAGAAATGTAAAATGAAAATGGATATAAGTGAAAATCAACCTCAAACCCACTTATATAGATGGGTTTAAAAATCCTCATTTGAGAGTTTCATTTTCAAATTTAGAATCACATACTTCTAAATCAAACACTTTGTATAATTCATTTTCATTGTCATTGTCATTTCCGTGTAAACAAACCTTCCACCCTAACACACTCTAAGTGTTTACCTGTTTATTTATTTATTTATTTTAATACATACAAACAAATTCAAACACTCTTCTGAAAATTGCTTATATACACGTTTACGTTGCTTATAATACGTCCTTTAAACTAAGCAATCCCAAATACCCCATTGCTAGAAGACTTAATTGCCCAAACCGTCCCTGTGTTTGTCCAAAACATCACTTTCCGTCCTTTTAACACGAAAAGTCGAGGATAATCCCAACTTTTGTCCATTTCACTCACTAACCGTCCCCGATCCAAACCCCGTTAAAAAATCTCGTTAAGTAAGGTCATGTGACCTGCACACGGAGGTTAATTTCGTCAAATCATGTTCATCTCCTACCCACATTCCCTTCCCTTCCCCTTATTTAATTCCCCCTTTTCCCAAAAACCTTCATTTTAACACATTCAAACTAAAATCACTTTACATATCTAAAATCACTCAACTGAACCATCACATCTCATTACTCAAGTTCCATTGGGGGAAAACGTCTTCATTCTAAGCTATATCTCCGATCAGTATGTAACTACTTTACCTCAACTGACTTTACAAGTAAAACCTATAAATCAAAATCAAATATATGTATCTATTCCACAATACTATATTATTCCTCAAAGTCACTAATATCACAATTAGTTTGATGTAAATGAACCGACATTTGATTCAAATCACCAGCAGTTTCAATAGCAGTCTTAAGATCCGAACTTGGAAACCCAGCAAAAACAGTTCCATTACCAACCCGACCCGGTAAAGAAACCAACCCATCAGCAATCACAGCATTAGAAGCAGAAACCAAATACTCATCATGTTGAAACCCAACGAAAACTCTCCAAGATTTAAGTTCATCAGCTGCTCTGTTCAAGATTTGTAAAGTGGATTCGAATTTGTAAGGTTGGGTTGATGGGGTGGTGGTTTCTGGTGGGAGTATGGATCCGTCTGTGTAGGTGTAGGATAAGAAGATTCCGTTGCAGGTGGCGTTTGGTGGTGGTGGTGGTGGTGACGGCGGTGTTTGGGCAGTGGCGATGGCGGTGAGAAGGAGGAGAGTGATGGTGAGGAGAGAGAAAGGGTGAGGGTACGTATGAACGGAGTAGCCGTCTCCGGCGGCGCCACTGCCGGTAACGGCGCCGTAGAAGAAGAAACCGACGAGAAATTGCCCGAGAGTAGGTGATTGCGATAAACGCGGTGGCGATGATCACAACCATAGCTATCAACGGCGAACTGAAACGAACTGGAGGTTTTGACGGTGAGTTCTGTAGCCATGAAACCGATGGAGATGAAGCTTTTGAGGGCGACGGTGAAGGTGAGGGTGAGGGTGACGGTGACGGTGATATGGTGATCATGGTTGTGGTGTGAATGTGAGTGTTGGTGAGTGGATTTAATGGTGTTTGTGTGTGAAATTGTGTGTATTTTGTTATGGTTGACCGACTGGAAGCACCTGATTTGGGAAAAAGGGGAATTAAATAAGGGGAAGGGAAGGGAATGTGGGTAGGAGATGAACATGATTTGACGAAATTAACCTCCGTGTGCAGGTCATGTGACCTTACTTAACGAGATTTTTTAACGGGGTTTGGATCGGGGACGGTTAGTGAGCGAAATGGACAAAAGTTGGGATTATCCTCGACTTTTCGTGTTAAAAGGACGGAAAGTGATGTTTTGGACAAACACAGGGACGGTTTGGGCAATTAAGTCTTGCTAGAATAAGCCAAGTATAGTTTATCTAATTGCCTTAACAGTATACACTATCACGTGAATTACTAAATTAGACCTGTGCAAAGTGCTAGAACTGGCATGAACCGAACTGAACCGCGAACTGAAAACTACAAATATTAGAACCACGAACCAAATTCTAGAGAAGCAGTTCGCTACAGTTCGATTGCGGTTTTGCGCGGTTCAGTTCTATGATGTATTGAAGAGCCATTTTGTTGCAACATGTTAATATCGGTTACACAAAATAGACACATAGTATTACTCTATTAGACAAAATACGTAACACAAACAAAATATAAAGATTTAAAACATCAATCAATCAAATAAAGATTCAAAACATAACTAGAGCAGATAAATATCTCAAACATGAATCAAGAAAAAAGGTCCAAAACATTATTTAATCAAGTAGAGTAACAAGATAGTTTAAGATTGTCAATTTAGGCTCCTTGTTCCATGTTTTTTCTCTTTTAATTAGTCTCATATGTGCATTGTTTTCCTTTAGCTTCTCATAAATATAAATATCTAAATAATAGAACCAAGTTTAAATAAAAGATTATTGCTTGCAGTTTTATATAAAAGTGTCATTAGTAACAAGGAAGTGTTGAATGCTCTAAACAATCTCTCTAAATAAAAGATTATTTGTACATGTGATCGTGACCTGGTTCGTACTCGCAATTGCACGATGTTGTTGACTACTTCTCAAGTTTAGGGTACGTATGTATATAGAATAGCTTGTATAGTTATATATGTATATATGATAGCTTGTATATTTCTTATCTATATACGTTAACTTGTATAGACTCATATTTACGTTTAGTCAGTTAAGTCCATCGTATTGTAAATATATATTTAAGTTTAGTTAGGTAACTTCTATTCGTATCTGAAATCGACTGGTCAGTTTCTTCTAACTCAGCACTACGTCAGTTTTTTTTCAAAACTAAATGAATCTGACTAACAACTGACATCAATGATAGTCAGTTTTTTTTTTCAATATTAAATTTACATATTTAAAATACAATTATAAAAATAAAATACATTTCATTAAAATAAAAACATTACATTAATTAAAAAAAAACATTACATTTCCTAAAAAAATAAAATTACGATAATAAAAAACATGATATTTATTGAAAAAAAATACGATTAACGTTGACGAAAATTTGGTGGGAGTTGCGTAACATGTTCGATTAGAGCATTGCGAAGTTGATGATGCACCGTTCGATCGCGTAATTCCTTGTCAATGCGTACTTGACTTGCAACCCTTTCTTGCCACGAACGTCGGGGTAAAATTGCCGGGTTTGTCAAATAATCTTCTTCAAGTTGACACATATTTCGGTCGTTGTCCTCGGTTATCATGTTGTGTAAAGCATACAACAATACATTATTCTTTTTATTTTGTTGATGATATATGTTTTTCCCGGGTTTTTGATGATTTGCCAACGGCCTTGAAGCATACAGAATGTTCGTTCCACATATTTTCTTGCGGATTCTTGATATCTCTTGAAACGTATTTCTTGTTGTGTTAGTGGAAACTTAAATGACTCTACAAGAGTGGCCCATTCCGGACAAATCCCGTCAGCAAGATATAGCCGTTCGTGAATTGATGTCCGGCAACAATGAAATTTACGTGAGGAACTCTATCTTGTAGTAATTCGGAGAATAAATCCAATTCATTAAGAATGTTTATGTCATTGCTCGAACCCGCAAGACCAAAGAAGACGTGCCAAATCTACATATCGTAAGAGGCTACCGTTTCAAGCATGATCGTTAGACAACCCTGATCACCTCAGGTATATTGACATTCCAATGCCACTGAGCAAATTTTCCAAGCCCAGTGCATACATCGATGCTCCCGAGCATACCCGGAAAACCATGCAACTCGGCATGACGTTGATGTAAACGTTGCACATCTTGGAGTGTAGGTTTTCTTAAGTACTCGGTCGAATATAGATGAAAAATACATTTACAAAAGTTAACCAAACACAAGTATGATGTTTGTTGACCCCTATATAAGTATTCATCAAAAGCATCGGCGGCACAACCACATGCCAATTGGCGTACGACGAAAGTACAATTTTGGTAAACGTTAAAACCAAGTGCACCGGTAGCGTCTCGACTTTGAAGAAAATATGCAAAATATTGAGGTAGTGGAAGTTGGGAGTATGATAGTATACCTTGACATATACAGATAAATAAAGGCTAGCTCATTCGATAACGTCGTCGAAAGTAATCCCTCGGGAACGTCACGATTTATACGTAAAAATCGACTTAGTGCTCTTGGCGGACGGAATGAGCTTTCTTTGTCTTCGCCCGAATCGGAGTCTATCGAATTAACCGTTTGATTGCGGCGGCTGATTGAAAATACTTGTAAGCTCTTGCAATTCTTCAATATTGGGATCGGAATTAGCCATAGTGTGTAGTTTATGTGGATAAATGTGTATGTTATTATATGAATTATAAAGTGAAGTAGTTGTTTTAGTGTAAAGTATAGTTGTGGAGTGAGTATATATGTAGAAGTAATTGTGTATAAAAGTAAAATAAATTAATTAAAAAAAAATTGAATTTCTTTGGATGTTTGTGATTTGAGCCGTTGCTCCCCCCCTCATTTGAATTTTGGCCATTGCACTCACAAGAAACAAGCGAAAGAAAAGAAAAAAAAAGTGACAAACTGTCGGTAAATCGAAAGTAAAACGACGAACCGACCGACAGTCTCGTTCCATCGGCGTACGTTTCGTCGGTTGAAACCGACGGCTAGCCGTCATAACCACCGGAACTACTCTTAGTTAAGTCCATTGTACTGTACTGTACCTATATATTGATGTTTAATACAACAATTCATTTTTCAGTGGCATATAATACTCTCATGTATAATTTTAAACCGAAGCTCTCCATTTTATTTTATTTTGCGGGTCATACGGATTTACCACGGTTTTTTTGGTTTAGAACCGAACTGTATTGCGAAGCGTGAATGACTAAAAATAAGAATCGAAAACAAAACTGCAATATGAATACTTGATTGAAGCTGGTCCATTTTCAGTACAGTTTTGTCAGTTCACGGTGCAAACCGTTTCTTCCATACCCCATGTTAATTGTGAAGATCATGGGGAGGTTTATGATTCTTTATTTCATATTTTATTAAACCATAATTTAGTGCATACGTCATCTGATTAATTTATTAGTTAGATAATCAAAACATGATCATACTAATCAGTTTGTTATTTAGTTGACTGATCATCCAATGGCCCACATAATCACGTGCTGTGGACCTCACAAAATCAATGATCCTGTCCATCACATGTCCTTAATCCTTATTCTATTTTATCAAGTATTAAATAAATATAACCCCACAATACCTGCATTATAATTCGTCAATTTTTATTAAATTTTGAGGACATGAATATCCCACGTAGGTCAATTTAGAAATTGTTTGGAAATGCGTGGATTATAGATGATGGATCAGTCTAGGGTTTACAAAAAAAAAATAAAAAATGCACAATATTATCACATCATGTTTTTCTTCATTCCTAAAACAAAAACAATTCCTTTTTTATTCAGTTTCATTGATTTGAAATTTTGTATTTCTCTTTCACTGTTGGCAGAAAACTAGTGTTCTATTTTTATGTGGCTGTGGACAAAAGGGTCACTGTTGTTATAGAAAAGATTTGATTTTTGAGGTTCCCATCTGCGCAAGCTATACAAACTTGTATCACTACTTTCTTTATTATCTATTTTAATGAATCTTGATTTATATATAAAGTTTGCTTTTTTATGTGAAAAAAGTTCCAATCTTGCTTAGAAATTTGGGGTAAAGTTGAATCTTTAGGATGCATGCAAGATTGTTTCTGGGAGCTAATAATTCAAGATGATTTGTTGTTTGACATGAATCTTGATTATTGTGGTTTTTATGTAAAAAATATAAAAAAGATTCAAACTTGATTAGAATTTGGGGTAAAGTTTGGAGTTTTAAGGGTGTATGCAAGATTGTTTGTCAAGCTAAAATGTTTTTTTGATTCAAGATGGCTTTTGTGGAAGTGAGTGAATTTTGTAGAATTGTAAGCATTTGGTGTGATCTTTATAAAGCTATAGGTGGATAATAATGGAAAATTCATCTGAAACTAATTGGCAGAGGACTGGTAGCTCTAGGGGGTTGAATTCATCAGCAGTTTTAAGTAGAAACCCTAGAAGAATTCCGGGAAATACGGTTAGATTATCCGGTGATACAGATCATGATTCTGGAATAATAGCTGGAATAAGAAGAGAAAAAGGTGTGTTGGGTCAATCTAATAGTGTTGGAACTCAATTTGGTTACTTTAGGGAAAATGATGGTGTGGTTATTAGGCCTGTGGAAGTTAAAGATGTTAGTTTGAGACAATGGTTAGATAACACCGAACGCGTTGTTGATGCACTTGATTGTTTGCATATATTTATGCAGATTGTAGAAATTGTGAATTTGGCTCATTCTCAGGGGTTCGTTATGCATAATGTTCGGCCATCGTGCTTTGTTATGTCCTCTTTTAATCGTGTATCATTTATAGAATCAGTGTCTTGTTCGGATTCAGGTTCAGATTCTTGTGAGGATGAACCAAACAATCAGAGAGCTGAATTTATGGGATTGGGTAGGAACTTGGGTAGAAAAGTAAACGAAAAGGCTTGGTTGAAATCGGGTTGTGAGACTTTAGAAGGTGGTAATGTTGACCATGTAGTAGAAAAGAAAGATCCATTTCCCATGAAACAAATTTTGAAAATGGAAAGCAGTTGGTATACTAGTCCAGAAGAGGCTGCTGGTGGTCCAAGTACTAGTGCTTCTGATGTTTATCGATTAGGGGTTCTTCTTTTTGAGGTATGTTTTATGTTTATACTCTTTAGTTTACTTTTTATATATATTGTTCTGAATTTTATGAAACAGAATAATCTGAAGTTTCAAGTTAAATTTTTGAGTTTTCTGGATGTGTGCTTCAAAGTGATTATGTGATATTGAATAATTAGGATCGGATAATTAGCTATTATCAAATTTGGCGGTATAAAATGTAGTGTTTGGAAGTGTTTCTGCTGTTTGAAGTTGAAACGATCTGATAACCGTATGGTTGTGTGTGTGTGTGTGTGGCAATTTCTGATTATTTAAGGTGTTAATGGCTAAAATGACCAAAGATGACATTCTTGTGAAAAAGTACACTTTCTAGTTAATAGAAGTGAAATTCTTAAAATAAGGGATAAGTAGGTGCAGTTGCAGCTGCAGCTGCAGTTGGTATGCAAATATCTAAAACTGATAGCTACAACTTCAAAACACAATAATCAGATAATCATATCCAAAACGCAAATCCAAACACTCCATTTTTCTCATGGTCTTCTAAGCCACATTGACTTCATTTCCATTTACAGTTATATTGCACAAGTAGTTCTGCAGAAGAAAAGAATTCAACCATGTCTAGCCTGAGACATCGTGTATTTCCTCCTCAGTTATTATTGAAATGGCCTAAAGAAGCTTTATTTTGCTTGTGGTTACTGCATCCAGAGCCTGCTAGTCGGCCAAAGATGGAGTGAGTTTCCTTTCAATATTTTTTGTTTCTCACGACTAATTTCTTCTGATGGTAATTTTCTGTTTTCTGCTATTAGTGAAGTGCTGCGAAGTGAATTTCTTAACGAACCTAGAGATAATTTAGTCGAGCGAGAAGCAGCTATAGAGCTTAAAGAAAAAATCGAGGAACAGGAATTATTGTTGGAATTTCTTTTAATGCTCCAACAACGAAAGCAAGAAGCTGCAGACAACTTGCGAAGGACTGTTTCATTTCTATCTTCCGATTTGCAGGATGTTATACAATTACAAACATCTATTCGCGAAAAGCGAGGTTTGACTTCAAATCTTGGAGACTCGCCTTCAAGTTTTCCATCTACGAACAATGATGACTCTGCAAGTTCAGGATCCAGAAAACGAATCAGAAACACAGAAAGTTCCAATAGTCTTCTAAATGAAGATAAAGAAAACGACAGTTTTAAAAGCTCCCGATTGATGAAAAACTTTAAGAACCTCGAATCGGCATACTTTTTGACTAGGCGCAGGGCATTGAAACCGCTGCCTAAACCTGTACCTAGAAATGCACCAATGAGTAGTGACGGAAAAGGGTCTGTAGTTCTTACGGAAAGAAGTTCGGCTGATAATTTTCTACCAAGAGAGCGGTTTACTGATGGTAAACGAAAAGGATGGATCAACTCATTCTTGGACGGTTTATCCAAATATCTTTCGTTTAGGAGCTTAGAAGTAAAGGCGGATTTGAAACAGGGAGATCTCTTGAATTCTTCCAATCTTGTATGCTCTTTGGGGTTCGACCGGGATGGTGAATTCTTCGCAACGGCCGGTGTTAATAAAAAAATTAAAGTTTTTGAATATGATTCAATCTTGAAAGAGAATCGTGACATACATTACCCGTTTGTTGAAATGTCAAGTAGATCTAAACTAAGTAGTATATGTTGGAATAACTACATTAAAGGCCAGATTGCTTCAAGCAATTTCGAAGGTGTAGTCCAGGTATGATACCGCCTTTTTTTCTTTTTTTTCGGGGTCAAGTGTGTGAAACTGTATCAAACTTTAAGAAGTCTATTGTATATATCCAGCTTAAAAAGATTTTATTATATGTAACGAACTTTCAATTATTGTTATTGCATGTATCATTTTTCATTAGGTAACCTATATTTTCTGCTGACATGGCCGCCTTATAAGTTGCCACGTCATCCATAACGTCATTAATACCGGTGGTATGTCACTAGGTTACAAGTTGTAAGAGGTGTGATACATACAATAGCAAATAATAGAAAGTTCATTTTACATATGGTTGAAAACTTTAAAATTTGATATATACAATAGAATTTTGGGTAAAGTTTGATACATTTTTAGATGCAATCTTTGTTTTTTGTTTTTAGATGATGAACATGAGTTGATTCTTTCATGAATGTTTCAGATATGGGATGTTACACGAAATCAAGTATATATGGAGCTCCAAGAGCACGAGAGGCGCGTGTGGTCAGTGGACTTCTCATCGGCAAACCCGACGTTGCTGGCGAGCGGGAGTGATGACGGTTCTGTTAAGCTTTGGAATATAAATCAGGCAATTATATTCTTGCACTTGGTGGATGTCCGCTTTCAAACTAAACGTACTGCAGTTATCTAATTATATGTAATTTAAAGTCTAGTATCTCGATGTATAATAAGTTGTTTTTCTTACATGGTTTCCTACTGCAGGGAGCTAGTGTTGGTACGATTAAAACAAAGGCCAATGTCTGCTGTGTTCAGTTCCCATCTGATTCAAGCAATAGTTTGGCGTTCGGTTCTGCTGATCATAGAATTTATTATTATGATCTTCGCAACCCAAGTGTGCCACTTTTCACACTAGTTGGACACAATAAAACCGTTAGCTATGTTAAGTTTGTGGATTCTTCGACTCTTGTATCATCATCCACTGATAACACATTGAAGCTGTGGGATCTGTCAGAATCTACATCTCAAGTTATTGACTGTCCAATTCAGTCATTCACGGGCCACATGAATGTAAAGGTATGTAAGTTTCTTATTTATTATTTCGAACTGGTACTGATGTTATTTTAAGATGACTCACCTCTAAAACTATGCATTTTTCCTCAGAACTTTGTTGGTTTATCCGTATCTGATGGTTACATTGCCACTGGTTCAGAAACAAACGAGGTACTTCTGCTAATTGTAACCATTGCTACGAATTAAGTCATTAACACTAATATTAGTTAAAGATGATACAAACCCAATTGTCGTATCATGATAAAAACGAATAAAACATCAAAAAGATAGAATAATTGATATTCGAGAGATCGATAAACTCTCCTACGGTTTACTTTCGAGAGGTAAACCAACACTCCAATTATATCAAAACCACTTAATCAATATTCTGCATGATCTCAATTACAATTATCAATTCCTATTTATAGAGTTTACTTCACTTGTTCCCTAAGACATACCTAGTTAATAAGATCCTAATAATACAATCCTAATTATAAAATATCCCTAAATAAACTATTAAATAATAAAGTTAATATATTTCCTCATAATAATATGATACGTATCAAAAGACTATTACTCTAGACGGCATAATAGGCTGGATGGATGGAACGGGTCAAAAAGAATGATTTTATGTACATTACCACTTTCTTGTCCTTTTCTCCCAAGTTCCATAAGTAATTAATAAGTTAAATGTTATTAAAATAACTGTATACCTTCTTTTGAAGAATTTGAATTTTTGAATACTTGTTAGACAGCTTTTGAATTGTTCAACCTGTTTGACCTGTTTCGATTATAGTTACTCGTCTGTTTGCCCCCAATAATTATTATATACATTTTAGGTCTCCCAATCATTTTCCTATATTCATAGATTTTAAAACATTTCATGATTTTGATGTATATTTGTGCTGCCAGGTATACGTGTATCACAAAGCATTCCCGATGCCTGCATTGTCATATAAATTCAATACCACAGATCCAATATCAGGAGATGAAGTGGACGACTCTGAACAATTCATCTCATCCGTGTGTTGGCGCAGTCAGTCCTCAACTTTGGTTGCTGCAAATTCCTTGGGAAACATCAAGCTCTTGGAGATGGTCTAATCATTCATTTCCAAACATAAAACCGATATCTGTTATTCCGCATAGCCATTTTCATGGTTTCGCATAGGAAGGTGTACACTATAGAGACAAATTTTTGAGTATGCTGATCTGTGATTGTAGATAAATTTTAGTAGACAAAAGGAAATTATATCCCTCTCCTGTATAATTTGTAACCGTTTACCATTCAGAACCATTTGGTATTAGCATATTTTTGTTTTCATGTAGTTATTAATGGATTGTAACATTATGTGGTCACAAGGCATACAATATTGTGACCCTCAACATATGGTGGCTTTGGTACCCACAGCACCAGCGCGAAATGCATTGAACTAGAAGCGTAGAGTTAATTAAACGGGTGATATATTCTACAAAATGGTATGTCAGGTGACAGGTCAAAATGCGTTTAGTTTTGAAAAATTGAATTTTTTAAACAATATGTTGAAAGTAAATCAAGTATGTGGTTATATATAGAGGTGTTATTCGGATGGATTATTCGATTTTCAGGTTATTTGGATTGGATTATCTGAATTTTAGACAATCACAAATTAACCCGTAATCCAAACTAAATAAAAAACGGATTAATCGGATATAACTTAAACGATTTCAGTCTAGTTTTCGGATTAAATGGATTAATCCGAATTAGCTCAAGTTAAGTATGTGAATCAATTGGGACTAAAAAACAAGTGGTTTACGTTTAAATTTTGATAAAAATACTATACTTAGCTTTACTACAAACTTCTAAATCATACTTTCTTATGTTATAAAATTACATAGGTAGATTATTAGCTTTGATATTCCAAAAAGTATTGGAGACTCTTGTCCATCCAATATTCCAATACTTTGCAAGCTTGTATACTACATCTACAAACTACGAACATCATATGAGAAGGTTGTAAACAAATAGCATGAAATCAATTATCTAAACAAACGTAAGATATGATAATAGATTAGATTTTTAATTATTATTTATTTGGTATACATTAATATATTAGTAAAAATATATTATTTAATGTACTCAAACCTTATTCAGATTATTTGGATATATCAAAAAAAATAAAAATTTGATTCGTTATCTGATCCGTGTAATCTATTTAAGTAATCCGTAATTCGAATAATCTGATCCATTTAACATAACTAGGATTTGGATCGGATGTATTATTCGGATATGGATAAAAGTGATACCCTTAGTTGTATGATATTACTATACAAGGATTGATACTGTTCGAGTCTGATTGACCCACTAACAATTTATTTCAATTTTTTTTAATTAATCAAATAGTTTTACTTATAACTGTAAATTTTTTTAATAAGAATAATTTTTTTATTGAAAGTATTTGACGAACACATTCATTTCAATGAAAAGCTTTTTAGAAATTATTTACATGTTTTTTTTATTGAATAACTGTAGAATATAAGAATAGTAACATAATCACTTCTTTAATGTTTCTCTGCATATTGCTAAAAGAATTCTTGTAACTTCAGTGAGAAAAAAAATTACATTCATAAATCTTTTTATAGAATGTAAATGTTTATCAAAAACTCTCATTGTATGTATTATACAATGTAGAGTATATGAAATAAAAATTGTATTTTTAACCATCAAACTTTCTAAAAGGCGCCGGTCAATTTGTTGTTTCAGATCACTCATTCACCATCTTGTATTCTCCGTTTCCGTTTTCCGGTAATCAAGCTCCCAATATTTTGCATGTATCTATCACTTCTTTTCGTACTACATTCATTCAAATTCTGCCCTTTAACTGATTCCTGGTATGATTATAATATTTTTCGATTTAGGTTTTTGTTAGTTGTTACAGATCCAAATCTTCTCAATTTTGAATTCTATTTTCAAATGAATTACAAATTCATAATCTTGAATTCATATATATCTTATCATGTTTGTGTATTTGTCTATCTTGATTTGCATAATTCATGCAAATTCAAATCAGTTATATGCTATTGTAATTGTAATTTACCCTTTTATGTGTTAATTTAGTGCAAAAATTTGTCTACTTTTTCTCTTGTAATCAATAATCAATTACTTATTATTTTTTTATCACTTGTTTTTGAAAAAGTTTGTTTTTTCATATATCTTTGGCGACTTCTGTAATGTGAATTAGTGTTTAGAAGCTTATAAAGTTAAAATCCAGTTATTGGATCGAATAAGGCTGATGTATTGTTTTCCATTTTGTTTCAGGTTTTGATTTTTGTAATTGTTTAGTTGTTATTAAATTGAAGTTATGGGTGTTAATGTTGTGGAGCCTGAGTTGGCTCATGTTTCTGTCGAAAATGGGAAGAAGAAAGAGAGCAGTTTAAAAGGAGGTTTAGGGATAAACGAGTCAATAGTTATCGGTAAAATTCCCGAGATCAACTTGCCTACGGATGTAGTTGATGAGTGGCCTGAAGAGAAGAAGTTTCATTTTGTATACTTTGTTAAGTATCGGTCAGTTGATGATCACAATTTGAAAACAAGATTGGACCAGTTTGATAAAGAGCTTACAAAGCTCCACCAATCTCGGAATCCAATTACCGAGAAGTTGAGGACTAAAAGGGTAAGAAGTTGATGAGACACTCTTGAGCTTTTAAATTTTAGTATTGTGAATGCTAGTTTTGTGAAGTAATTTGGATGTTTATTGATTTTTAGAATGAAAGAGCGCAAGTAATAAGTCAACTTAAGGCTCTTGGTGAAGAGAGAAAACATTTCAGATCGATCATGGATGACAAGCGAAAAGAGATTGAGCCTCTGCAGCAGGCTCTCGGAAAGTTGCGGGCCCCAAGCAATGGAAACAGAGACGCTAGAAGTTTCATATGCTCGTCTGAGGAAGAGCTTAATGACGTTGTAAGGCCGTCTTCTAATATATATATGATGTTACTTATTGAATTCTGTAAATAATGATCTCGTTTTCGTTTTTGTTTTTGAACTGAAGTTTTCACTATGAGTCCTTATGGGATATTTTTTGTTCTTTTCTCCTTTTTGTATGCAGATCAAGAGTTTGGAATACCGAATTCAACATGAAAGTATTAACTTACCTGAGGAAAAGAAAATCATCAGGGAAATTAAACAGCTTGAGAGTACAAGGGATAAAGTTATTGCAAATGATATACTGAGGGCTGAAATTCAGAAATCTGTGGGTGAAAAGGATTTGCTTCAAGACCAGGTGAAGGTAAGGACAGTTATTCCAAATATAATTCTTTTCATATCCATGTCTTCATCACATTGGGATGATGTTACCTTGATTTCCATGTTTTTGTAGCTTATAGGCGGTGATCTTGATGGGGTCCGCAGAGATCAAGAGGCTATCAAGGCAAAGGTCAAAACACTTGAGGCTGAAAAGGAGGCGATAGATAAAGTTATTAGTTCCTTAGAGGAGGAACTGCGGTTGGTGATGGAAAAAAGGGACAAAGTTTATGAAAAGATCCGTGAGTTGCGAAATAAGCGTGAGGAGGGGGTATGTTGATGTAATGATTTTATCTTATTTACTCTGACCCTATGTTCGTTGATGTTGATTCTATCTGTATCTTACATTTTTTTCTCAGAATAGTTCTTTTTACCAAAACCGTTCCCTCTTGAATGAGGCGAGAACCTGGCTGCAAATAAGGATGTCACTACTCTTAAAGAGCTTTCTGTTACGGAGGTTTGTTGGACCTATAGTATACCCTGTAATTATGCTACGTGTCATTCTCGAGGTTTTTTAATCGATGTTGAAATATTATTGATGGCTTAACTTAGTTTGGCAAGTTCATGTCGCAATGGAATAGTAGCAAGTCTTTCAGGGAAGATTACGAGAAAAGAATTTGGCAGTCACTTGATATTCGACAGCTAAGTAAGGATGGGCGGATGAGGAACCCTGAGGAGAAACAGGTAATCTCACAGGAAGCTGCGATGGAAACTGAGGTGTTGGTGAAACCAAAGGAAGTACCGAGCCTACCGTTACAACGAAATGTTGAAAATGGCAAAAACCATAAAAACCGGAAAGAAGTGGAAGAAGAAGAGGAAGTTTTCGGGTTGGAGAAAAAGACGATGAAAAAGATTGAAGTCGTTGATGTGGCAAAGATGAAGGAGATAACACGGGAGGAAGAAATGGCAAAAGCAAAACAGGCTTTAGAAAGAAAGAAGAAGCTAGCAGAGAAAGCTGCAGCAAAAGCGAAATTAAAAGCTGAGAAGGAAGCCGGGAAGAAGCTTAAGGAAATGATTATTATTATTTTTAATTCTAACGATTTGATTAAACATTAGATTGACGGTCTTCGTGTGATTTGTTGTAACAGGAGCGTGAGAAGAAAGCAAAGAAGAAAATGCAGGCTTCTGCACCTGCTGCTGCTATCGATCTTGATGAAGTAACAATGGAGCTCGAAACAACTGCAGAGGTGGTCCTGGAGCCAGAAAAGTCTGAAGAAAACGTGAAAGCTGAACCGATGAGAAGAAGAGGTAAGGCTAAAGGGCCAGAAGGTATTTCAAAGGTCATACTTAAACGTAAGAAGTCGAGTAGTAACTACATGTATTATTATGCTGCATCGGGTGCTGCTGCGGCTGTTGCACTTTCAGCAGCAATTGGGTACCACATTTATGCCTGAAGCTCAAGATATGCCTTGTGATCATCAACAGTATGAGAGGCAGTAATGAACCATTCTTTTTGGTTGATGGTAGTGCTGAAGTTTTATTTGTTAATTATTTCAGTTTACTTAAATAATTTCTTTTTTAAATAATATTGGCTTATACGAAGGTTATTGGCCATCATTCCATAAAATTTGGTTAACAATCTTCCCAGTTTATTAAGTTATTCTAGTACACTTTTTGAGAAATGTAACTTAGGTGTTTTTCCATATAAATTTACTGTATTGAGTTGTCCGTATGTTTTTTAAACACAATAACACACTATCATGATGTGTGTTGTCATGAAGTAAGGTATATGCATGTTACTTCCATGACTAAACTACTTTATCATAAATTAATCAAGTATAGCTTATTGAAGACAATTGGGCTGTCAGTATTAAATTTTGGAATTAATCACCTCAACTCTGCTTATAAGTAAGTGTATAACTTTAGTGATTAACTTCTGTTATAATATATTACCACTAACGTTTAAATCTGTATATATACAAATCGTTTAAGTTACTAAAATAAATATTAAATTAAAAGAATTATAAGTGACACAGTTAGATTATTTTGTCCATTCAATTGTCTCAATTCTCAAATCAACACTTATTGAGTAGGGATTTTGGTAATCATCTTAGGACATCGATTAATTAAGAATTTAAGATGATAAATGTAATCACATTGAAATTGACAGTTTTAATTAAGAATTCTCCTTTTAGATGATAGAGTAATAACTTATATTTATCCTTATTACTAATTTAAATATTTAAGATTATATGTTCGTTGAAACATTGGAGATTTTTTGACACCTCAAATCTTATCCTAAACCTATAACTTATAAATTGAAAAGGTTGAATAAACTTGTGGGATTCGAGATGTACGTGGAAGTATTTAACGTAATTTTATTTATCTAAATGTAATTAAAATAATAAATTAGTATAATAAAAGTATATTATATTATTTAATTGAATTGAATCAATGGAGATATATTATCCCTTAATCCGTAGATATTATATAATGCGTATATAGTTTCTCTAATGATACTTTTATGTAATATGTAATATTGTGATAGTAGCGGAACAAATAGGTAACATTGTTAAACCTACTATTTCACAATTAATTACGGGTAGTACAACTTTATATCGATTCATACTATTAAAGTATTAGTTAATATTTTTTTGTAAGATTTAAAATTTTAAATTAATTAAAATAAGGAATATGATTACTTAATTTAAATCTTTTGAAAATTGATGATGTCATTTTTTCCTTAATTTTAATCAATTTAAAAAAATCAAATAATCTTATTAATTAATTGAATATTTGACAAAATAAGATTTTTGTTGACGTATATCTTAATTTAATAATTAATTTAAATAAAAGAAAAGTTACGTGAATTTCTATGTATATAAAAAAAATAGATGTAAACACACCATAAATTTATAAACGCAACACAAAGAGATAATATAAATATAAATAAAAATATATTTGTTGATGATTTGAATAAAGTTATGTAAAAGTTAGATAGAACAGTTCGAAATAAGGGTAGATATACATTGATGGTCTAAAAGATAACAATAGATAATTAAATAGATATATAAATATAATTATAATAAAAATGTAGGTTACTCTTTTTATTGAAGTTGAGTTGAAATTGCATTTTTAAATTGAATATGCATGATGTCATAAACGTGATTCGTATATAATTTATCTACGCATAAAAAATGTAACATAACGTTTATTGATATAAGTACTCCTTTATATTTGTGAACATATACAAATATATGAAATAGATTTTAAAATTTTTGATAACGATATGATCTTTCCGTTAAGAATTATATAATTTAAAAAGTTTGGTACTCTAATTTTGAATTGAGCGAAATTAAAGGACTTAATTGACAAAAAAATTAAATAAATTAAGATATCATCAAATTCCTAATTTTACTCAATTTAATAAAATTAAAAAATTTTATTGGCCTATTCAATGTTTGATAATGTTATCATTCTCTTCTTATATTATATTAAAGATTAAAATAAATTACGATGATTCGCATACATTGTATTAGCAATTTACCATTTCTTTACTCAATATGAATAAACCATCACGATGTTTGTTTCTCGTAAGCCCAACATGTTTTATCCCTTAATTTAAGGATGGCATATTTCTTAAAAAGTCAGGCGGTTAAATTAATTAATTAAGACTAATAAAACCTTGATGTGCTGTCAATAATTGATCCAATTGTCTCTCTTCTCTTTAACAGCATCGCTCTTTTGCTTAGAGATTTCCCAGGTGATAGTATGACACCTGAAAATTTTGGTACCCCTTGTTCACATTACATCTAATGTTAATAATTATTAAAAAAGAAGAGTCACAGACTTTAACAGCAAGTAGTATTATAAGACATGTAATTTGTGCAATTGTGCATGGTTTTATATATTTTGTGATGTCCTTACCTTTGGTGTTACTGGTAAGTGGGGTCTACCTGAATGTACTTGAATATTATCTAGTAACTCTTAAATGTTAATATCAAATACATTAGAAGCTAGCTAAGGATGTGTGGGTACAGAAAAAGCCAAATATCAAGCTTTTTCCTCCTCTTTTCCTTATTTCCTTCCCTTTGACTAATTAGTACTAATTTTATAAGGGTATGTGCAAGTAGCATGGATAGATATAAGATATGGATTCCTTAATTTATCCTTGATAGCCCAAAAACCAGGGACATTGTCATGTTTATAGTCCTTTATGTTCTTGTTACAACTTCATGTTTATAAGTTTCAAACATAAAATTTGAGTTACCTTAAAACTTGGTACTTTTTAACTAATTGAAGATGAATAAACACATTGAGTATAACAGTCAGTATTGGCAACTATATATCTTGGTGTCATTTAAGATATTTTGTTGTTCAACATAAAGGGATAGAAAAAGGACAAATTAAGGCCTTAAGGGCTTGAATCCATGAATAAGACACTTTATTCTTTTGCTTTTATCTATGAACAGAACATGTAGTTTCTGTACAAGATGGGAGATTGTTGGATATGGTATGGAGGGGCACAAAGAAGTCTTTATCAATTGACTTGTGAGTTATTTTTTTGTCATAAAATGTAAACAAAACCATCATAGATTACAAAGTTCAAGGATGCTCACATGTGATTTGTTCTAATCTTATGAATCATTTATTCTTTCTTTATCATTTATACTTATTCATATCCATAACAAAGTGTTTTAATCATACCATTAAGCTAGAACAATATATAACTCCTGAATTCGTTTGTGGAGCAATTAAACATAGTCTTATTTCTTCTTCAATCGTACGTATGTGTCTATGTCTTAGTTTGTAGATTCCTCTATCCCTTTCGTCTCAAGGAACCTGTAGCATCTTTTCTAAAGTCCGGCATTGCTTAAACGACACAGCTGACTGATTGATCATGGTAAATATAAATCAACTTTTGTTAAATGTAAACGTTATGTTATATGTATGATGTAATTAAGAAGAGTCATCATTTGAATTTTGTTAATCTACACTTCTCTTAACAATAAATTGTAGGTTGAAACTTATTAGTGTGATATAATATGAACTTTTTATTAAGTCCAAAAACATACATACAAGCATGCATACAGAGTTCAAACTAACCTAGTTTAAACAAACAAATTTGTTTCATATATAGTTTATGCCCTTTTAAGTAATTAGGTGTAATTAACATATTAAAAAATATAAAAATGGAAGCCGCAAAATTCTTCACCAAATGCATGTAAGTGTTGAACAGTGCAAGTCAAACCGGCCTATAAAAGATACCTCCTATTTCTAGCATTTTTATATTTTTATATTATAACTATTGGATTCCTTTTTCCTTTTATAATTATGGTTTATCATGTAAATTCATACGTTCTATTCTCTAATTAACCTCATCATAACCAATTAAGTGATCTGACTTGCAACGTGCATATATAAACATATACATGTAACATGTATACATGTAAATACTATGATGAAGTACATCAACAATAATACTTATATATATAATAAAGATAATGATCATATGTGTTGTCTAACAGCAAGAAGATTGTACAAATTTGACCGATCAGTAATCAAATACGTCTTCCGTTTCAAACTTATCGTTCGCAGATAAAAAATATATAATTTAAAAATATTATAATTATTACAATTTACTTTTTAATAATATGATAGTTTTATTTTTATTTTTTATACTTTTTGTAGGACATACACATACATTATAGATAATCAAAAAATTGCATTAATTATATCCACTCATTTATGAAAATAAAAAATTAATTTTGGACAAACAAAAAAGAATACGTGAACTATTATTTTAAGATGAAGGGAGTAACATTTAAAGTTTTCATATTTAGCTTTTAAATTTCTCTTAAATATATGATAATGCTCAATTTATATATGTTTGACCCTCACATTATCTCTTGTTTTATCCGTATTTAACATGAGTTTAGTTAATTTTTTATACTTAATATGCCTACAATGTGTTTATTATTGTTATGAATGGATGCGAGAAGAAATGAAGTGAAAATGTTGAAGAAAGGATCAAAGAATAAGAAGTTTTATAGTTTCGGCGAGGCCTCACGGTTTTGGCCATAACTTCCTCACACGGACTCCAATTGAGGTGATTCAAAAGCTTAAATTCTCGAAACTCAAAGGTTTACAACTTCCAGGAAGACATCACGCTGAAAAACAAGCTCACCCGTCCAGGTGAAGTGTCACATAAAGTGTAAAAATCTAAATCACCACACCCGTACGGGTGAGCTGCTACCCGCCCAAGTAGCTGTTAGATGCGCGATTTTTAGGTTTTAATCAAAATTAAACCCTAATTTCAGAGGATGCTTTTGGTGGCCGTTTTCTCCGGTCTTGGGGGCGATTTTTGGTAATTTGGGGAGGATTGACAACCCTTCCAATCCATTGTATTCCAAGATTGAAGCCTCTAACAACAATCAAAAATTCACGAATTCGGTTTAACATTTCTTTCTTTTGAACAATGTTTATTTTCGTTTTGTTTATGTCTTTTGTTCTTATTAGCTTGATTATGGGTTAATTGCTCTTACATTCACTTGGATGGTGTGACCTAATGATTTAGGGTGATAATCTCTTAATATTTACATTTTTTAGTTCATGTTTAATTGAAAAACTAATTGGTTGAGTTTTAATTGTTAATTTATATTATTAATGAATCAATTGGTGTTTACAGTGAACCGCTTCTACATTATAATTGATTTATTTTTAATTGTTTGACCATGAACAATTATTAGATGATTGTGAACGCAAGATTCTAAATAATATACTTTGATTGAACTTGATTGTATTTGATTAAACTTAATGAGAGATGTCTTAAGTTTATATTTCTGCGAACGTAGATTACAAGATTAGATCGTGAATTAGTCAATTGAATTGAGATTTAGTTTGATTAGAAACCCGGAGTGAAAGCAAATGATGATTTATAATCAATCAGTCGGGAGGAGTGACAACGAATCCTATGCTTAATTTATTTGATAAACAACAATTGGTAAACACGTTTTAACAAACACCCTGACATCATTAGTGAACTAATCCAAGTGAATGTTTTTTACAATTGATAAATTTAATCTGATACTTTAGTATCCAATTGCTTACTATTTACTTTGATTTAATTAGTTACAATTTGCAAAGCAATAAACCGGTTGCAAAACCCCCCACATTTACTTACTTGTTAGATTAATTTACATTTGCAATATACTCTTGGTTATACAGTCCTTTTGGTTCGACGCGGACTTACCTTAGCTATACTATTACATTGACAGGGTTCACTGCCCAGTTGTGTGATGGTCTAATTTTGGTTTTTCATAGTTTATAAATTTATAACTAGATTTAACACATCAATATAAACAATTAATTCATCTTATCGTGTAACTTTCCATCTCGTTAGCTCTATCTTGTATATTTTAGTGCATTGATGAGTTAGTGAACACATGGTATGTGATACAGAGAGCATGCCTAACTAAGTTACTACATTTTGAGCTCAACCAAAAATTACGAGGGTCAAGGATGCAACGGTCCCTTATGGGGTCCTATGAGCAACGCCTCTAGCAGGGTCAGAGCCCCTGGTTGGGCACACAATAATGAAATTGATTAGATTCAATGAATCCAAAATTATTTTTTTCACAAATTACTGTTTTACAACTTTCCTTTTTGATTGTCTCTTCTATTTCTTTCCTACATGTGAACAAACAGAAAACATAAAACACAAAAACACCCAAAAATCTGATTGTAAGATCAAACGAATTTGAATTCTAGTCTTATATTAAAGTGAATTTCGTGAACTCAAACATATATAAGGCCAAAATATCATTTTTGAAAAGTGATTTTTTTATACGTTCTTAAAATATATTTAGTTAGAATTTTAACATGTGTACACCAAATTTTTCAACAAGCTTCGCCTATCGGTTTTTCATAAATATGTTTCTATTAACATATGGGTTGTCTTCTTGGATTCTTATATAGTGAACACTTAACAATAAATTAGTTGATAATGACTTATAATGAATTTTTGTTCTATATTTCAATAAATACAAACTTACTTCTACTTGACCGTTTATATTATCAACATTAAAATAATTTCTACTTAAAAAGTTATAAAACGCTACTTGTTCACTCCTAAAAGATCAGTAATTAGAGCATCAAGATTTTTAAATTTATATATAATTTAAGAAAATTAATCTTTACCTAGAAACTAAAAGAATTGGGGGAAAAATCATTAAATTCGATTTAGTCTATGTTGGTATAACGTTAATATTCTGATTCATAAATATCAGTCTTTACGTAAGACGTGTGAAATCATATCTAAAGAGCACTTATACGATTATATCTAACATATCTCTTATAATGGCAATCAATACACATAAAACAAAGTTAAAACTCAGTAATTTTAAATTATTAATCTCTTATTAAACTTAGTATATATGCAATATGAGACATATTAATTTTAGTTGGAAACTAGATTAAAATGTTCACTCTAGCTAGTGGGAGATTTACTATAATACGTACGATTTAAACATGAAACTCAAGCGTCACATAACATGTGATGTTATTTATAATATAATAACCTTCATTAATTAGTAGCCAGATTTTATTTTGAAACTCAGCATTGAATAGCTTCTATCACACACATAGACACAATGTCGTTATAAAAGTCAGAAAATTAGCTCATAGGTCAATACTTTTTCTACTTTGTCCCCTGTAGTTATTCTCTATTTCTCTTCTTACCCCACAAAACAATACCACCATTGTTCACTTGTGCTTCCCATCCATCAAATTTGATAAAGTTGTCACATCACTTTACCACTCTTGAAATATTTTCTACTTAGGTCCATTTTTATATTCTCATGCCATAACTAATTCATATATACTATATCCATATTCTCTTACTTTTAACACTCCATAGAGCAATTCAATTCATGTGGGATATGAGAGAACTGACAATTATTGATCTGCTTTTAGTTATAATAACTAAACTAAACATGTATCAAATTTGTATTAAGGATCTTTTTGCTTGTTCCAATTGAAATACTTTAATGTGCATTCATGTAATAAGTGTAAATGTAATTTAACCAACACGACTACATGAACTAGTTTAGATTAATTCATACAACACTACAACATGCTAATGATGTTATCATTTTTTTAGTAAAAGGTCTAATACTATCTTGCATTAACGTTTTTATAAAAATATAGCTTGCATTATATACTGATCTAATAGAGATGTGTTCATTCGTGTTTGGAAGTTAATTTCACAACTGCTAAAACAACGTTTAAGAATCAAAATGATTATTCCCCTGTAACTTTATGCACAGTTTAAATTCAACAATTTTTTTTTATCTTCGATGTAAATCTCAAAATCAAGTTTACCAACACTAAATGTAAGATAAGTGATCGTAACAACCTAATTAAGAACATGAATACAAGTCTAATATATATTATAGTTTCGAAATATGTTGTAACTTCTCACGTGCTTCTCAAATTATGATTATTAAACGGGTAAACGAATGAGGTTCTTCCTGTTCAGGTTACTTGGAGAGGACGAGTATTTTTACTCAAATGTATGCGGCCTAACCGGGTATTCCCGTGACCGTTTTTGACCTTTTTCCTGATCACTCCAAGATGTACAGCTAGTGAGCTTTAAACCTAAGACCTTTTATGAGAATATCAGGATGTCGATCACTAAATCACCTTCAAAGAATGAATTATCTAGGTAGCAAAAATACTTATTGTAGCACCTATAAGAACCCGGCTAAAGAGTAAAAATGATGATATTTCACCATTATATATCACTATCCAAAGTAAAATTATTATCACCCAACTCAAACGTACGGTATAAAATATAGATCAAAAAGCACAAAGGATGTAACTAAATAACTTAACAAAAATGGAGGGCCTAAAGTGAAAAAACACCAAAGTTGATGTAGGTAACATGCAAATAAAACCCTAAGTTGACACATACAGCGTTGGATACTAATGAAGTCCACAGATAACAACACATCACAAAACTCAACCTCTTAAAATTCTCTTGTTTTTCACTTCTTATCAAAATTCAATCTTTTTTACTTTTGTTGGGACAAATTCAATGGAAATCATCTCAAGACAACAACAGAAACAACAAGATAAAGAAAACCCATCTCCGGCCAACTCTCCGACAAGCAACGGTAGCAGTACCAACAGCAACGGCGCCGGAGCTGTCCAAACACCACCACTAACTCCAAGACCCGTTTCAAGATCCGAACCAAATCCATACCCAACAACTTTTGTCCAAGCTGACACTACTTCATTCAAACAAGTAGTCCAAATGCTAACCGGATCATCCAACCCGAGACCCACCCAACAATCAGATCCGGCTCCATCCAAAATTTCCATTCCGCCGGTCAAAACCGGTCAACAAAAAAAATTCAAACTTTATGAACGCCGGAACAGTTTAAAAAATGGGTTGATGATCAATCCATCGGTTCCAAGATTCGGGTCGGGTCATGGGTTGTCACCGAGAATTCAAGAATTGTTATCTCCGAGCATTCTTGATTTTCCATCGCTTGTGTTAAGCCCGGTGACGCCGTTATCACCTTCGATTGGAAGTTCATCGGAGGAAGAAAGGGTAATTGCGGAAAAAGGGTTTTATTTACATCCGTCGCCTAGGGCGGCGACGCCACATGGGACGGCGGAGCCACAGTTGTTGCCTCTTTTTCCGGTGACGTCGCCGAGGGCATCGAAATCGTCAATTTAGAGATATATGATTATTGATTTAATAATAATTTTGATTATGATGATTTTAAGGTTGGAGATCTTTTGCTTTAATTGTACAACTAGCTTATAACCTGCGACTTCGCGAGATTATACATATGTAGATTGAGTATCAACGGAAAATAATTAAACGTTCGTTTCATTTTGCAATTCTGATTGTATTTTATAGGCTACTATTTTGTCTAGATTGTTTTACTGTATGATGGTTTGATGGTTTCAATGTGTGTTGTTTTTTAGATTTGTATATAGAAAATATAAACATGTATGTCAATTGCTTGGGACATTTTGTATCATGAATTAAAGTTTTAATATAGGTTTTTCTGTTTTACGAAGCATTCTATGTATTGAGAAGATATAGTGTTAGCGTGTCATTGTCTATGATTGCTTTATGTTGTATTGGTTTTGAATTTCTAATTCTATATACAAAAATAGAAAAGTTGCAATATGTTGTCAAGCAAATTAGTACAATGAATTATAATTTACCAACGTTGTATGAATTTCATGAGCCATATTATGTAAAGTAAACACATAGTGGCATGTTTTGTTATAAAGGATAGTTAGGCATCCAAGTTATATGCGAACCCCCTCAAAACCACGCAGTTTTGATTAAATATACCAAAAAGTTAAAAACCCCTCAAACTAATGGTGATTCCATGGATCTGTATTATCCTTTTCTACATAAAACTCTTCTTTCTTCACATTCTCTTGTTCTTTCTACAATTCTTCCCTCCATGAGCCTTTTGAAAATTGTCCTAACACATTAGCGTCATAAATCGAATTCAAGCATTGGCATTCATGTAAATCATCAGTAATTTTCTTTTCTCGAAAGTAACATTGAGTAATTACATCTTCAATGGTTTTAAAAGCCTTGACAGCTTAACCCAAATCTTTTAAACCTGTCTCACTAACATGAATTAATTTTATCATCAATTGCAACCTTATAATAGGATAAGTTTTGGATATTATCAAGCCATTTAATTCAAACTCCTATATATTCGTTCTGATTCTATTTTCTAATCGGTGTGGTCAATAACAGCAGGTTCGTTGAGTCATATAGACCCTTCTCATATATTTTGTAAATCTGAGCTTGGTTTACTAACAATAAACCAACATTTTCCATATAAAGTATTCCCTTTTCAAACAGGTTGCTTTGTGTAGATCACATGATGCGAAATCATAATGATTTCCTCTTATTCCGGAAAGCTGTTTATCGAAAGTGATCCAAACATGCTTTTCTATCAATTCAGCATTTGCCACAGCATGTACTTGTCTTCTCGTATATCACCACCATCCATGCGCTCTATAATATTTATATTTTTGGTCACATAGACAACGCTATCTGCTGAGTATACTAACAACACTTCACACTTGTGCAAACAGAAAAAAAAGTCTTTCAGACTTCCACATTTAAGAAATAATACACATGACCATTAAACAGAATATATGGAACATTTTAGCAGCAGTACCTGATGAGAAAGCATGTATGATAAGTTGCTAAGATCACCACACCAGTAGACCACAACACATGGGCATCTACATTGAAGTTTATGTTCTTTATGAGGCTCTGAAAGAACCCATGCAACCATCTTGGAAAACAATATGTTCACCCGCTAGCAGGCTTAATATCGTCAAGATTTAAACCCTCCGGTATCTCAGATTCAATCACTCTTGTATTTGTCACTTTCTCAAAAATAGCTGTTCCAGTGCCATCCTTAGCCCCTTGTAAAAAAAAGGACGAGTTTAACAAAAAAGTGTATAGTATGCCAAAGTGATTGCTAAATTATGTTATTTTAATATTAATCTAATTATTAGCATCTTTATGATATGATTTAAGGGGTTTCGAATAGCTCCGTCTTGGAACCTTGTGGGGTTAGGAACTACGGCTTGAAAGCTTACCTTCTTCTCTTCTGGAGAAAGGACTTTCTTTATAGATGAAGAAGTTGAGTAAGGGGGGCGGAGCTTAAATACACTTTGGGTGACTTTCAAACCGGTTGACATGTTCAAATAATTTGACCCGTTTCCTTTTAAGCTATTTTGTCTTATGCTACCCATCTGTCCTATCAAAAGAGATAAAACATGACCGAAATCGACCAAGTAAATAGTATCAACAAAATTTCATAGCAACCTTATGTCTCCATGAGAGTGGTATCTTAGTTCGGTTGGGAATTCAAATTCAGAAATGAAACCAGTAGTTTGACAAATTAAGAGTACCAACTTTACAATTTTCAAGGACTATGTCATTACATTATCGTAAAATATAACAGACTGATATAAGTTAAAGACGTCGATTATGTAAACTTAAATTAATTTCACCTTCAAGGAATTTAGATCAAATTTTCATAGAGTAGTAGTGATACTTTAATTAGAAACGTAAAAGTAAATCAACAAATCCGTTTCACGATTATGGAAAAGGACAAGCATTCTTACCCGCTTAACACCTCCTCCTATGTTGTAGTTGATGCAGTGTCAAAAGCATGCGTCACAAAATGGTACAAAAACTATGTTGTCATGATTATGTAAAGAATTTTACATTCCAAGAAAAACCTACAGAGCAACCCAAATGTGGGTGCTGAATTAGTACATTGGAAATTCATTAATACATATGTATTTTGTATAAGCAATAAGTTAGTTAGCATAAGAATGCATTAGCATTCTTTTAACAATCATAAAAATACATACCCTAATGTTACAGCACATGAAGCATCTTTTAACATTCTCTTTTGTAGCTAGCATAAGCTACAGGCCACATCGATTATGCCTGGATGTCAAAACAAAAAATTTGGTGTAAGTGTAATGCAGCACAGCTTCTTTCAATTTGAAGTCACTATAAAGACATATACAAGTTAATAAAGATATATTGTTAACATTTTCACTCAAAGAAACATAATGTCATCCCTAAGAGAGCTGAACTATTTTAAGTCAACACTCAAAATACACAATCATAGATTATTCGAGGAATGATCATGGACCACAATATCTAGAGGTGCAATTTCGACCCATTCACGTACAAATGAATTAGATAGAGAAATTTCCATCAAGTCTATACATACATCTATCGACAATTTGACCCTTGATCTATCTCTTTTCTGGATTAATATTGAATAGCATTAGTTCCTCGAAGGAAGAAGGAAGTCACTGATACTTTCTGAACTGTCCAATCATCAGAATGTACCTTTGAAGGGCTGATTAATGCTTGGGATAGGCCAAATACACCAAAATCGTGTACTTGACATGAGCTGATGCATTGGATCTTAGCCTTAAGGGCTTTCATAGAGATTTTTTATCCAGAAAGACGTAGAGAGCAACCCATTTTTAATCTAGAGGCTTTAAGCACTAAAAAGATGGTGCTCTGAAATGTTCCAAGAAATTATGAACCAAGAGAGAAATACTTTTTGGCAAGTATTACCTGCTACCTGACATAATGGTGTGATGAAATTAAATGAAAAAACAATAACTCTTAGAACAGATACATACATACCCACTTAATTGCTCAAGGCTTAAAAGATAAAAGTTCTGGAATCTGGACAACCCAACCCGACCCATTCCAATATGAACCCTTCCAAACCCTATAGCTACTATCAAACAAACCTATTAAATCATTTGTCCCAATTTTATTATCATGGCTGAGACAGGTAAAACAAAGTAACCCATATTCCATCACATTTTTGGAAAAAATAGCAAAACAAATGAAAAAAAAGAAGCAGCAGCTAAACAGGGGATTAAATCACTTGATAATCTAACCTTACAATTATCCACAGACAGAACACAACAATAAAATCAATAAATTGATTAGTGCAAGCATTAATCAGCCCTCCAAGGGTTGATTGTGAAAGTTTTGAGTCTAACAAATCTAAGTAAAAAGAATATGTTTTTTATGCCTGTAAACAAACCTGAAAAAAAAACTCTTAACAAATCTAATCAAAATATAAATAAGTTAAACACAAATAATGTTTAGTTGCCAATAAAAAATAATAATAAAAAGTAAACGAACTAATCTAGTGCAAAGAAGAAATCGTATTAGGATTTCAAATGAAAACATCTATAAAACAGGAAATGAAGAAACCGTATTAAACTTATTAACAGGCCATTCTTTCCAAAGAAGCAACCAGAGGAATTTGCAATTAAAATCTAACAAACAGTATAAATGTCTCCAAAATCGACATGTATATTGCCAAAACTGCAACACCAAACTCAAAACGTGTTTTGATCGGAATTCAAGTTATGGGGTGATTGAATGAATCGAATGAAAATTGCAAAAGAGTATTAGAATCAAACCTGGTAACACTCCTCAATTCATTTACGTTTGTATAATTGTGATAATTGGAATTAATCAGTATGTGTTCTTAATTTTGTGGAATTTGAGTTTTGAATCTCCAATGACCGGTTTAATTGGCAAGAGGTTTTAATTATTGTTAAGGGGTAATTTAGACATTGTATGATATCTAATGAGACTTATTAGCTAGTCATTCAATTAAGACTCGTTCAACGGTCTAGATCAAGTTTGTTCAAATATCGAAGGGTTGAGATAATTCTTTAAGGGTTAGACTTTCAAAATGACTATCTAATTTAGATTTTCTTATAATAGTAACTAGGTTATAAACTCGCGATAATGCGGGTCGAATTTAATTTTTATTTGGTCGATTTTTTTATATATTTATAGACTCGCGATAAGGCGCGACGAATTTAATTTTTATAAATTAATAAATTATTTATTCTATTTTTTTATATTGTGACCAACTTTTTTTAATTTAAACAAATACAACATATATTTAAGGTGCGAAAGTGTAATTATACGAAAAAATGTTGATCATTGCTAGTTTATAGACTCGCGATAACGCGGGACGAATTTAATTTTTATAAATGAACAAAATATTTGGTCGATTTTTATAGGGTCCATAGACCTGCGATAACGCAAGACGAACTTTAATATTTATAAATGAATAAAATATTGTGAACAGTTTTTTTATATAGTTTATAGACCTGCAATGATTGGAGTCGAATTTAATTTTTATTTGGTCGATTTTTTTATGTAGTTTATAGACCCGCTATAATGCGAGAAAAATTTGATTTTAATAAAATGAATAAGATATTGTAGCCGATTTTCTTATATAATTTATAGACTCTTTAATTTTTATAAATGAATAAAATATTTAGTCTAAATTTTTAATTAAAATAAATATATCAAGTATTTGAGGGGTCAAATGTGTTATTATACGAAAGAGATTAAGATCGTTAGATCGTAAAGGGTGAAAAGCAACGAAGGGCTAAAATTTATCCATGATATCCTCATTTAATTATATATAAAGAAGAGAGAAGAGATTTGGATCTCTATGTTCTACATCGAAATTAACTAAAAATAATTACTATTTCTCTTGATTTCGTTCACTGTTGGTATTAATTTTCTATTATTGATAATTTACAGTTTAATAATTTGGATTGAATAAGATTTGTAAAAATCCAAATGAAAAGGTTGAACCTAACTGGTGACTTTTTTGATTCCTTTGCTTTTAGTTCACTCTATATTTTTTAATATATATACATATATATATATATATATTTATTTAATTTTAATTGTTTTTGCATTAAACAACATTTTGATTTTCGTTTTAAATGCTAATAAAAATAAATAAATAAAAGTTATAAATTTTATATCAAAAGAACAGACAGATTATGTTTTACGGATTTGAAGGATAAACCTTAGTAACATTAAATCTTCTTGTAATATTAATTAAAATATCAAAAATATATTTATATTATATAATTGGTATACTATATTTTAATTAAACTTTAAAGCGTCACTGGGCTTAACACAAATAGGATTCCGAAATTTGAACATAACTCTTTGTTTCTTTTTTGTTCCTGCAGTGATAAAATATAGAATAAGGGTTCATTTTATGAACACAAAGTCAAACATTCAGCAATGTATGCAATTAGATTGTGCTGATTTACCCCACTGTGGTGTCAAAAAATCCACATAAGTAGTTCCTTAAATCCCCATGATCGGTATATCCAAATAAGAGCCTCTGTGCTAATCTGCTACCACTTGAATATATATACACCTGATGTAACACAAACATTTTTATCATAAAATATTTTATTTCTAAAGTTTCAAGGAAAAAAAAAGTAGGATCTTACTTTTACACCAGAAGCATGCCACTTTTCAAGAGAGCCAGGGACATCATCAAAAACGACTCCTTTAAGTTCATTTTTCTCAAATCCAGTGCACCATATGTGACCCTAGATGATCAAGATTCAACAGCTTTATACAAGCTTAACTTGAAAACACATGCTCTTGACTCTTGATGTTAGATTTGCTTACTTGTAACTGCTTTAAAGAAGTAATTTTCCTGTCGGACTTTATCATTCCTTCAACATTAGCAACTAGAGCAGCTATCACCTCCTGTTTACCCGCCTCATCGGATGGAATTAGAACAGCACTAGCAACTCCATTTTGTAAGTCATCTTGTACCTGCCCGAACAAATTTAAGCAGTTGAATTACAATAAACTAGAAATATGATGGTAAATTAAAAGCGAATCTTACTTGAGATCGCAACAACTTAATGTCATTTTGAGTAGCATCACTATCATGTGTTTCTTCCAAGTGCCTTCTTACATTGTCACGGGCATACGGGAAAAGAATGTCAGTTACAAAGGATATAGGTGTTGTTGTCCCTTTAATGTCTAGAACAATACAACGCTGCAACAAAAAATTTATAAATAATCAATAGAATAAATCGAGTTATTTTGGTGTAAATAGCTTGTAAGAGCCCCTGCCTTGAAAGGTGCTTCTGTAGTTTGGCCACCTAGATGTGGTTTGGACATTTGAATGGGACCATGACTTGGAGTTGACCAGTCCATGCCTAATTGATGAAGTTTGATTGCAGCTTCGAAGAGATAGTGGTAGCATTCAGCCTAGAAGATTGTGAATTTGCAAGAAGCAGGTTACTACACATAGCATCATATAAATACCCTAATAAGGAAATTATAAATAATTAGGGTCGTAAATTATTATCCAACTAATATTTTGGTAATAAAATCAAAATAATAGGTAAGTCTTAGTATACAAACAGAAATAATAAAAAAACACAGACCTGAGTTTTGGCACTAATCCAAGAATCACCCCAAACATAAATACCATGGTTTCGGACCAGCACAGCAGTTGTTTTCGGGTAAGCGTCAATCTGTTGATCATTCGGAAAAAGTTCCATCAATCTTAAAAGTTAATTCACACGAAAATCAAGTCTAGAGCTTTCTGGATTATAGAGAACAAACTAACTGAGTCCAAAGTTATACTGAAACCGTACTTCCTCAATGGTTATATTATTTTGCAAGAAGCTTAATGTTCAAGTCTACAATAAAAACTCTGAACATGCCATTGATTACGGTCACACAGGAAAACACCGATCACCTAAACAAGTTTAAGCCCAATCAAGAATGAACGTGCAACCTTACTTGTGACATGATACAGTTCATGCAGTTAACATAAATAGTAAGGCGACATCATATTTGCAGATCAAACTAAGTAATTTGGTGTGGCAAACCGCAGAAAGAACATACCGCGGCAGCAAGAGCTTCTGTCAAATCTCTCTCATGAGCAGAGTTTTCTATAATGGGAACCACAAGCTCGTCATAATAACCATGCCCTTGAATCCCTTTAATCATCTCCATTGAGTAATCTGAAAAGGAAACACAACCACATAACATGATAAATCACATCTCAACGCATACGTTATCACATCACAATCACCATTATTTTCATTAAATGTGCAAAACAAGACAAAAAAAGATTGATCATCAGATTAGAAGGATAAAATTACCCTAAACTCTTTTGCCAAAGGATCAAGCATTGTCACAAGACATGATTCCATTCCATGACTATGAAATACCGCACCAGCATTTCGCTTATCATAAGCCTGTGAGATAACAAAAAAAACATCCTTTAATCTTTCTTCAACAAAAACATAGCCAAGTTTTACGAAACAAATGCACAAGTAACGGATAATGGCATATAATAACAGCATACTATTACAAGTTTCCGTTTTACGCAACCTAATACTTGTGAAAGTACGTTGCTATTACATGTCATTATATGGATACGTAACGTCGCAAATCATTCAATTAAAATTAGCAATAATACCTTCATACTTTAATGTGCATTCATGTAATAAGTGTAAATGTAATTTAACCAACACGACTACATGAACTAGTTTAGATTAATTCATACAACACTACAACATGCTAATGATGTTATCATTTTTTTAGTAAAAGGTCTAATACTATCTTGCATTAACGTTTTTATAAAAATATAGCTTGCATTATATACTGATCTAATAGAGATGTGTTCATTCGTGTTTGGAAGTTAATTTCACAACTGCTAAAACAACGTTTAAGAATCAAAATGATTATTCCCCTGTAACTTTATGCACAGTTTAAATCCAACAATTTTTTTTTATCTTCGATGTAAATCTCAAAATCAAGTTTACCAACACTAAATGTAAGATAAGTGATCGTAACAACCTAATTAAGAACATGAATACAAGTCTAATATATATTATAGTTTCGAAATATGTTGTAACTTCTCACGTGCTTCTCAAATTATGATTATTAAACGGGTAAACGAATGAGGTTTTTCCTGTTCAGGTTACTTGGAGAGGACGAGTATTTTTACTCAAATGTATGCGGCCTAACCGGGTATTCCCGTGACCGTTTTTGACCTTTTTCCTGATCACTCCAAGATGTACAGCTAGTGAGCTTTAAACCTAAGACCTTTTATGAGAATATCAGGATGTCGATCACTAAATCACCTTCAAAGAATGAATTATCTAGGTAGCAAAAATACTTATTGTAGCACCTATAAGAACCCGGCTAAAGAGTAAAAATGATGATATTTCACCATTATATATCACTATCCAAAGTAAAATTATTATCACCCAGCTCAAACGTACGGTATAAAATATAGATCAAAAAGCACAAAGGATGTAACTAAATAACTTAACAAAAATGGAGGGCCTAAAGTGAAAAAACACCAAAGTTGATGTAGGTAACATGCAAATAAAACCCTAAGTTGACACATACAGCGTTGGATACTAATGAAGTCCACAGATAACAACACATCACAAAACTCAACCTCTTAAAATTCTCTTGTTTTTCACTTCTTATCAAAATTCAATCTTTTTTACTTTTGTTGGGACAAATTCAATGGAAATCATCTCAAGACAACAACAGAAACAACAAGATAAAGAAAACCCATCTCCGGCCAACTCTCCGACAAGCAACGGTAGCAGTACCAACAGCAACGGCGCCGGAGCTGTCCAAACACCACCACTAACTCCAAGACCCGTTTCAAGATCCGAACCAAATCCATACCCAACAACTTTTGTCCAAGCTGACACTACTTCATTCAAACAAGTAGTCCAAATGCTAACCGGATCATCCAACCCGAGACCCACCCAACAATCAGATCCGGCTCCATCCAAAATTTCCATTCCGCCGGTCAAAACCGGTCAACAAAAAAAATTCAAACTTTATGAACGCCGGAACAGTTTAAAAAATGGGTTGATGATCAATCCATCGGTTCCAAGATTCGGGTCGGGTCATGGGTTGTCACCGAGAATTCAAGAATTGTTATCTCCGAGCATTCTTGATTTTCCATCGCTTGTGTTAAGCCCGGTGACGCCGTTATCACCTTCGATTGGAAGTTCATCGGAGGAAGAAAGGGTAATTGCGGAAAAAGGGTTTTATTTACATCCGTCGCCTAGGGCGGCGACGCCACATGGGACGGCGGAGCCACAGTTGTTGCCTCTTTTTCCGGTGACGTCGCCGAGGGCATCGAAATCGTCAATTTAGAGATATATGATTATTGATTTAATAATAATTTTGATTATGATGATTTTAAGGTTGGAGATCTTTTGCTTTAATTGTACAATTTGGATCTCTATGTTCTAAATCGAAATTAACTAAAATATTTACTATTTCTCTTGGTTTCATTCACTGTTGGTATTAATTTTCTATTATTGATAATTTACAGTTTAATAATTTGGATTGAATAAAATTTGTAAAAGTCCAAATGAAAAAGTTGAACCTAATTGGTGACTTTTTTGATTCCTTTGCTTTTAGTTCACTCTATATTTTTTAATATATATTTTTTTTATTTAATTTTAATTGTGTTTGCATTAAACAACATTTTGATTTTCGTTTTAAATGCAAATAAAAATAAATAAATAAAAGTTATAAATTTTATATCAAAAGAACAGACAGATTATGTTTTACGGATTTGAAGGATAAACCTTAGTAACATTAAATCTTCTTGTAATAGTAATTAAAATATCAAAAATATATTTATATTATATAATTGGTATACTATATTTTAATTAAACTTTACAAAGTCAAATGTGGTCTTCTGAAAATTACTAAATAACAAAATGCAGTCATAAATAATTAAATAATAAAGATAATAAGATTAATAGAGGTTTTGGCATTCGTAAGTTTGAAGTCATAAAACAATAATGTGTTGTCTTAAGTAAAGTATCAACCGGTTACACAAGCAAGCACTAGTAATATTACAACTTAAGGCTTCAAGTACAAGAAACTAATTCACAAGTGCCATCCTATTATTTATTTATTTATTTATTTATTTTCAAGTGATCTATGTGATTAAGAGGTGATGATATTAATCGTGAAAGATTGTAATAAATTGGTCAGTGTTGAGAGAATTTAATGTATTGAAAAAGGTAGTTCGACCATTTGAAACTAGTTCCCGTTGATGCTTATGGTTTACCTAACAATAACTACATTTAATGTATAATAGGTACAGGACCTAATAATCGACTTAACGACCCTATGATGTATGGACAAGAATCGTAAGTTGATGTTACAACTCTTATGTTCAAATCGGGTATAGAAAAAGCTTCAAGCCTTAATTTTGTTAAAATTCTAAAGGTCGGAATTATTTGAACTTGAAAATAAAGTCTCATTTGATCTTCGATTTGACCTAGATTGATATTCACCACACCGTCAATGCTTTATAAGAACAAAATTTATATTCGGAAGAGAATAGATGTCTAGATTCATCGTTATGCACACAATTGGCGATGCTTTATAAGAACAAAGTTTATATATGGAAGAGAATAGATGTTGTAGATTCGTCGTTATGCACACAATTGGCGAAATGATGCTCGTATTGTTCAAAACTTTTCATTGCTTAAGTTGTCGTTTATAGATTTGTGCTACTCTTTCGTTTTCATGCCCACACTAGCCTTTTCAAGCTTCTATGCGACTGGTGGTTGCATAAACAGTAGTAAATTCGACTGTCTTAAGCTTCAACATCATAATGTAAACAAACAAAGAATCTTCAAACATCTCAACCAAACACAATCTTTGGACCATTGTTCGTCATGACTGATATCCACACAATCTTAGCCAAACCTAATCTCTGTTGACCAATTCTTTTGTTGTTCCGTATGCTTCTATGTTTTAGTAGAAGAATGTTTTTTATGTTGATATGTACTCGTTCGTCGTAAAATATTAGGCCTTTGTCTTGTGACTTTGTTATAAAACAAATTCTTGATTGATGAAGTTACAAAAGTGAGTCATTTGTTTAAAAGAATGTAACATATTCTGGGGGGAAACTACATAACAGGGGTGACACCTAAGAATAGAATGTTATTAATTTACTTAGAGAACATAACTAAATGATTAATATTCGTATAAACAGGAGATTAATTAAATCAAAAAGGGCGGAAAAGATTTGAAAAGCAAAAAAGAAGAAAGAGTGGAAGGTTGCATCGGATTCACGTTTAGAAAAACTTTGTTAAAAAGGTAAATGCTTTACTAGTCCAATATGGGCCTGGCCCCACAAATTCTAGTTTTTCCCTTTTCTTCGTCAAACATATGATAGTGCCTAGTGGCGGGGTAGGCCGGTGGGGTGTTTAGGAGTGCGACCATGGTGGTAAAATGGTGATGACAGAGACTAGACTGTCGGCTGTGAGGTAGCCGGTGGTGCCCATGGCGTCAGGCGTTGGCGGCTTCATGATGTGTCACAGTTTGCTTACTATACAACACTCCGGAAAACACATACTAAGTGTATAAAATCCAATATCTGAATACTATGTTTAGAGTTAGAAAATACAAGAAATACTCAGTTTTATGTAAGCGTGCCCTAAGATTCTTTATATAAATAATCGATTAATGAGCGTCATTCAATAGATTATGTATTAGACACCAGATACTTTGAATCATTCGTTTAAAACAGAAAACTCGGCTTAAAGTGATCCGTGATGATCTTTAATGATAAAAAAAAAAAAAAAAAAAAAAAAAAAAAAAAAAAAAAAAAAAAAGAAAACAGAGAAGAAGTCAGAGGACGGTTATGAGCACAAATGAAAAGGAAGATGCGATTGAGTGGTGTGATATGATAATACATTACACATCCATGCACAAAACCCACGTTCCCCTATGAAGCCTTCCATATTTCTTTCTTTATTACTATAATAAATTGTAAGGTGATGGAAGAGATTTAGGAGGGAGCCTAGAGAAAATAGGCTTTGTAACTAAGAAAGCAATGAGAATTATATGTAATGTCTAGAGAAAATATCAATAGAAGAAAAATATATTCCTCCAAATTATTATATTGTCATTCATCTACTCATTACTCCTAAGTTATTGCATTCGTTTAAGATATTCGTGTTCGTTAAATCTTGAACGGATCAAGTGGTATCAGACGGTTTGTTTCTATGTGAGATCGACTACAAAGCTTCAGCCGAGTCGTAGCAAGTTGCATAGCAATGGCCAACAAATTAAAGAAGAGGAACAAGGGAGAAAAGATAGAAGAAGACAATAAGGAACAAGTACTCAATATTCATTGTATCGAGATAACAACTACGAACGATGCTAAAGAAGTTGGTTACATCCTATTCCTCATTGTTGGTTCTAACAAAAAAAAAAACGTCTCTTCTTTCCGGGAGAGTGGGAGGTGTAAAACATGGCGATTTTCATCTCACTCAAGATCCGGAAGAAAAAAAAAGGGGCATGATCGTACGTGATTAGGTCCTCCAAAAGAAGAAATAATAAGAAGAAGAAAAAGAGATGTGGGAAGTGGTTCAACAATGCCCCTGATCCCATGCATACAAATATTGACCATATTTGCCATTTGCCTCGTAACTATGGAGAAAGAATGTCAATTGTTTCTTTTTCTATAAGAAAGGAATTGGTGAAACCAAAAAAAAAAAGTTGGAGAAGCCTCAAATGAACAAAAACAACTGAAACTTTGTAAAAATTAGACAACATTTGAGTGTTAGATTTTGAGAGAATCATCATCAACAAGTATTTGATCAACGGGTGTTGCTCGTCTTCACCGGAGAAGGGGAGGCGTGATCCGCGATGATCTTTAATGATTAAAAAAAAAAAAAAAACAAAACAAAAGAAAGAACAGAGAAGAAGTCAGAGGACGGTCATGCGCACAAAGAAATTGCTCCTAAAGAAAAGGAAGATGTGATTGAGTGGTGTGATATGAGAATACATTACACATCCATGCACAAAACCCACGTTCCCCTATGAAGCCTTCCATATTTCTTTCTTTATTACTATAATAATAAATAGTAAAGTGATGGAAGAGATTTAGGAGGGAGCCTAGAGAAAATAGCCATTGTAACTAAGAATGCAATGAGAATTATATGTAATCTCTAGAGAAAATATCAATTAAAGAAAGATATATTCCTCCAAATTATTATATTGTCATTCATCTACTCATTACTCCTAAGTTATTGCATTCGTTTAAGATCGTCGTGTTCGTTTAATCTTGAACGGATCATAAGGTTATGTAAAGTTCGGCCATATTTGATGGAAGTCCCATTGCTAACATTGACACAACGTTTATAATGACTCTGTATCTCATACATTGAAAGATATAAATCACCCTAGTTTTCTGACCTCTTTTATTTTGTGATAGCATGAGCATGACAGGAATGATAAATTAAACGCCATAAATATCAAACCTTCTATTCAGGAAGGTAGGAAGATCAACCTCATATCTCAGAAAAAGACTTGACTGTCCTGAAACCGTGATTCTCGGGAAGTGGTCCGTTTCCAGGCCGAACAGAGATCACCACCTCCAACCCTGACAAAAATAGTAGGATTTAATATCACCCTCTTTTTAGTTAGTAAAATCAAATATGTAGGTATCTTATGTACCGGCTGCCTTTGCAGCAACAGCTTCTTGAAAGATATCGGTTACAAATAGGATTTCTGATGGCTTATGAACTCCAAGTGATTCCGAAATTTGAACATAACTCTTTGTTTCTTTTTTGTTCCTGCAGTGAGTAAATATAGAATAAGGGTTCATTTTATGAACACAAAGTCAAACATTCAGCAACGTATGCAATTAGATTGTGCTGATTTACCCCACTGTGGTGTCAAAAAATCCACACAAGTAGTTCCTTAAATCCCCATGATCGGTATATCCAAATAAGAGCCTCTGTGCTAATCTGCTACCACTTGAATATATATACACCTGATGTAACACAAACATTTTTATCATAAAATATTTTATTTCTAAAGTTTCAAGGAAAAAAAAAGTAGGATCTTACTTTTACACCAGAAGCATGCCACTTTTCAAGAGAGCCAGGGACATCATCAAAAACGACTCCTTTAAGTTCATTTTTCTCAAATCCAGTGCACCATATGTGACCCTAGATGATCAAGATTCAACAGCTTTATACAAGCTTAACTTTGAAAACACATGCTCTTGACTCTTGATGTTAGATTTGCTTACTTGTAACTGCTTTAAAGAAGTAATTTTCCTGTCGGACTTTATCATTCCTTCAACATTAGCAACTAGAGCAGCTATCACCTCCTGTTTACCCGCCTCATCGGATGGAATTAGAACAGCACTAGCAACTCCATTTTGTAAGTCATCTTGTACCTGCACGAACAAATTTAAGCAGTTGAATTACAATAAACTAGAAATATGATGGTAAATTAAAAGCGAATCTTACTTGAGATCGCAACAACTTAATGTCATTTTGAGTAGCATCAGTATCATATGTTTCTTCCAAGTGCCTTCTTACATTGTCACGGGCATACGGGAAAAGAATGTCAGTTACAAAGGATATAGGTGTTGTTGTCCCTTCAATGTCTAGAACAATACAACGCTGCAACAAAAAATTTATAAATAATCAATAGAATAGATCGAGTTATTTTGCTCAAATAGCTTGTAAGAGCCCCTGCCTTGAATGGTGTTTCTGTAGTTTGGCCACCTAGATGTGGTTTGGACCTTTGAATGGGACCATGACTTGGAGTTGACCAGTCCATGCCTAATTGATGAAGTTTGATTGCAGCTTCGAAGAGATAGTGGTAGCATTCAGCCTAGAAGATTGTGAATTTGCAAGAAGCAGGTTACTACACATAGCATCATATAAATACCCTAATAAAGAAATTATAAATAATTAGGGTCGTAAATTATTATCCAACTAATATTTTGGTAATAAAATCAAAATAATAGGTAAGTTTTGGTATACAAACAGAGATAATAAAAAAACACAGACCTGAGTTTTGGCACTAATCCAAGAATCACCCCAAACATAAATACCATGGTTTCGGACCAGCACAGCAGTTGTTTTCGGGTAAGCGTCAATCTGTTGATCATTCGGAAAAAGTTCCATCAATTTTAAAAGTTAATTCACACGAAAATCAAGTCTAGAGCTTTCTGGATTCTAGAGAAGAAACTAACTGAGTCCAAAGTTATGCTGAAACCGTACTTCCTCAATGGTTATATTATTTTGCAAGAAGCTTAATATTCAAGTCTACAATAAAAACTCTGAACATGCCATTGATTACGGTCACACAAGAAAAACACCGATCACCTACACAAGTTTAAGCCCAATCAAGAATGAGCGTGCAACCTTACTAGTGACATGATACAGTTCATGCAGTTAACATAAATAGTAAGGCGACATCATATTTGCAGATCAAACTAAGTAATTTGGTGTGGCAAACCGCAGAAAGAACATACCGCGGCAGCAAGAGCTTCTGTCAAATCTCTCTCATGAGCAGAGTTTTCTATAATGGGAACCACAAGCTCGTCATAATAACCATGCCCTTGAATCCCTTTAATCATCTCCATATGAGTAATCTGAAAAGGAAACACAACCACATAACATGATAAATCACATCTCAACGCATACGTTATCACATCACAATCACCATTATTTTCATTAAATGTGCAAAACAAGACAAAAAAAGATTGATCATCAGATTAGAAGGATAAAATTACCCTAAACTCTTTTGCCAAAGGATCAAGCATTGTCACAAGACATGATTCCATTCCATGACTATGAATTACCGCACCAGCATTTCGCTTATCATAAGCCTGTGAGATAACAAAAAAAACATCTTTTAATCTTTCCTCAACAAAAACATAGCCAAATTTTACGAAACAAATGCACAAGTAACGGATAATGGCATATAATAACAGCATACTATTACAAGTTTCCGTTTTACGCAACCTAATACTTGTGAAAGTACGTTGCTATTACATGTCATTATATGGATACGTAACGTCGCAAATCATTCAATTAAAATTAGCAATAATACCTTCATAAAAAGAGGAGCACAGTCAGAACATTTAGGAGGTTTGTTAGGGTAAGCTTTTGGCAATGGTGAAAACAATATATCACCATTAGACGACAATACATACATATCTTCTTCCACCATACGTTCCTTTTGCACACCTATTATCATTTACAAAATTAAAACCCTAACTTATAAATTTAAAACTATTCTAAAAACTAATAAGCATATACATATAATTCGTGTATGTCTAGGTTGAGCTGAGAGAAATGGATTACCGGAAGGAGACATAATAATGAGTTGGTCGGATTTGGGGACGGAATCGTCGTGGACTTTGGCGGTGATGCTTCCACCGGTGCCGGAAACCCAACCTAAGGTGTAAAAGAGACGGCATAACTCAGTGATGAGTGATTTAGTTTGTTTGACGTGAGATCCGTCTAAGTATGCCTGAGATGTTACCGCCATCTTAACGCCGTTCGCCGTCATCGTTTATTGACTCTACTCTGTTTTTTAATTATCCTTTTTATTTTATTCTTTTTTATTTTATTTTCTAACGAAGGTGATACAAAATATTGATGATGTAAAACTATTTTAGTTTTGTATTTCTTAAAAAAAAAATAGTTGATACCTATAAAATAAAATAAAATAAAATAAGATGTAGTTATAAATTATAAAGTTGTGTTTTTTACAACTTTGTAATTAGTAATCTTAATTGTACAGTTTTGAAATAAGTTTTTCTAAATGACACAAATCACATTAGTAGCTTACATATGTATATTCTTTTATTTTCTTTTGTGTGTGAAACAGCCCTTTGTAATACCCGGTTATAAAAAAAATATATGTATATCTATACATGTGATTGGTAAGAGTAAAAAATTAATTAGATGAAATTAAAAAAGAAAAAAATTCAATCGATAAGAAAATTAATTATAATCTTGAATCTATGTAATTATGTCTATGTAGCATTATTCACGGTTATACAAGACAATTTCATATAAAAAGACATATATTGTTTTTTAACTAAAAGCATCTTAAAAAGTTTAATTTTCTACATTATGGTGATTATATATTAATAGTAAAGATTTGTATTATTGTGAAAATTGACAAGATGAGTAGGTTTTTCAAAAACAAGATCAGGAGGAGGTAAATATGGAAAAATGTTTATTTTGTGTGTTTTAAATCATTTTCCATTAGTTTCAAACAGTTAAAGTTTGTTCTATTGTTGGGAAAGAGTTTTTATATGTCATGTGAGTTTGTAATTTATAAGCAAAAACAACATGTTTTTATAAACTCAAGGTTAAAATCTTACTTTATATTCGGCAAAAACGGAATGGAAATGAAAAGGCAAGAGTCTAATAATGAAAACCTACATAGATCAAAGAAAAAAGGTACGTGACATAGAATATGTTATAAGTCCTAGCCTTGATAATCGCATGATGGTTTTGTTGTGTAAAATACGACAATGGAATTGATACAGACAAATCAATGTTCAAAATTATGTTCATGTTCGGAACTTTATATCAATGTTACCGCACTGCAAAAAGGAACTTTAGTCCAATATTGAAATCATACTATATGACATGAACTAATTCTAAGAATGATTGTACAATATTATTATGGCCTAAATAATCAAAGACTCAGATAACCTAACTAATCATTTTATTTTTCTTTTTGATATTTCAACCTGTGTAATTAAGTAAATTTTGTTTCTAATCAACGACCTCCACATCTAGTGATAATTTTACAACCTCGAGAATAAGGGTTAGCTTGACCTCTACTATTACAATCATAATAAGATTGACCACGTTGGTTACACGGTAAATTATTCTCTTGCATTGTATTATAGCTTATATATCCCCCTTTAAGCCAAGACTCTTCGGGCACTTTCGGATTCCATCATCATTTCTTCCCTCATGTTGATCGTGTCTCCTACACGTTGAGAAGCGATAGACAATCGGCTTAGAATGGACCATTGGGGTAAGGTGGACACAAATCTTTGAAAACAAGGAAATATGATTGCTAGGATGATGGCAATAAGCCAGAGGTGATTAGCCGTGTTTCATAGATAGTTATGAACAAAAGAAGGATAGTAATTGTAACTTTCCTTTGGAATTATTGGAAGGAAGATAGATGGCTATCTTGTGGTTCTAATTTATGTAGCTAATGATGTCGTTGATTGTCTGTTGTAAATACATGTATGCATCTTGCCTTTTTCTTATTTAGGACGTAGATATTGATATTGATTAAATACTATAAGGAGATGTTTCTTTTTTCTTAACTAGTGATGATTACCCGTGCGATGCACGAATTTTATTATTTATGTTATATTTGGTATAATAAATTAATAGGTAGATGAAACAATAAAAAGTATGATGTTTAAGTTAATCATAATTTATGATAAATTACAATTTAATTATTGTTGTAAGATAAATCAACGTGTAAATCATATAAATGTAAATGCCAGTATGTACTTATAAACTATAAAAAAACTGCATACAACAATTACATAACATAAGTTGAGTTTTCAAACATTTAAAAGTCAATATTAGATTCGTATATACGTAGAAACAAAATCCTTTGTAATGTTAGTATAACTTCAAACACATGTATTATATGTACATGTGATTAACAATATTTTTCATGTTTGTTCATATTTGTAACTATTGTTTGTTTGCATTACTCATCCCAAATAAAAGTTTATACCAAATGTTGGATATACATTATTTAATTTGAATGCAAGTAAAAACAAACAGTAATAAAGATTATAGAATTAAATTAATTTAAATAGCTACATATATACATGAAAAATATAATAAAAGTATTTATTATATTGTCTATATATCATATTAACATTATCATTATTGAAAATTTAATTTTTATAGATTATTATTATTATAATACTTTTACTTTTTTATCATATTTTACCATCATTTAATATAATAGTTAATTTATAATTATTATATAAAGACTCAATCTTTTAAAATAAATTATTATTATTATTATAGGTTGTTTATAACATAAGTATAAATAATAATAATAAAGATTAAATACTTATTTATTATATCATTAATTGTACTAAAAACTTAAAAATTATAGAATAGGTGATGCAGAATAGATCTTAGCCCAAACACATATGAGTGTTTCTTTTTGGCACTTAGAGTATGTTTAAGAAATAACTGAAATATGTAGTTGTAGTTTTAGATTTCAAACTTTTTATAAAAGGTTATTTTTATTAATTTTGAAGTTTTGAATTTTTCATTAAATTTTAAAACTACAATTAGTACATGACAAACAAGAAAAAATTCATAAGAAATTTTTTTCAAAAATTAAAAAATTAAACTCTGCCAAATAGACACTTACCCAGAAAAACACTTACTAGTTATTAGTCCCCTTAACCAAGGCCCTTGCAATACTCCCTATTCTACAAACAGACATCAAATTTGACTTTCATGCCCTTTTTCACAGATAAAAATTCCTTTCATCTTTCTGCTTTCTTCAAGTCACAATCCATACACTTTCATCTCACCATAGTACCTTCCTGCGACTCCTTCACTTCACCGGAATCTGGACATTGTCGTTAAAACCACGTCGGAATCTGCACTTTTCTTCCTGCAAGTCCAACACCATTATTTCAAGTAATTTTTGGTAGTATATTTTTTTATGTTATTTCATATTTGGTGATAGAACTTCCATCTCATCTTCTAATCAAGGAATATGTTCCATGGGTTTGCTATTTCACTGATCATTGTATAAATAATCTATTAAATGAAACCAATTTTATTAATTTTTCAAAGATTCAATTATTTCTAACTCTAGATAAGGACTTTACAAAAGGGGAAAAACTAATCAGCAAATACTATTCAATTGAACTGAAGGCAAGCTATTTACAGGAAGCAAGGATGTGGGGGTCTGTAAGTAAATCTCATGAATCAGTATTTCTATTTTTTTTTTATTGTTATAGCATTGTACAGGGTGAGATGGGTGGTTATGGTTTGATTAAGGAGGTTAATGTTAAATTTTATCCATAGGTTATTGGTTAATCAGTTGATCCGTCGGTTAACGGTTAATTTTTAATTTTTTTATGATATTATAGAAAGACAATATGCAATGGGACGGTGAAAGAAAAAAATTCTAGAATGTAAATAAAGCACTTCTTGTTTGTTTGTAAAATATCGACCGTCATTTATTTTTAACATCGGCGTTTTTGAAAGTCGTTAAGCAACACTTTTGTGTGTATGTGTGGATCGTCAAAACAAAAGATGAAGGGTTAAAAATCACTAACGTTTTAGAGAAAGAGAGACATATTCAAATTTTTTATAAATAATATCTCGTGCTTTAATATATATTAGCTTTGATAGTATTACTTTTATAAACTTTTATGTATTTAAGTGCATATATAACTATAACTATATATATTTATGAAAAAACTAAAAATATATTTAATTGAGCGGTTCGGTTTGGATCGGTTATAGTTGGTTAACCGTAACCGACTCAAATTAGTTATTTGATTGAAAATATAAATCGGATTGTTGGTAATTGATTTGAGTCGGTTAATCGGTTAACAATTAAGTATGCTCACCCCCGGTTATGGATGTCATAAAATGTTTGAAAAATAAGTTTAAAAATCGAAGCAACGATCTGGAGGTGTGTTTGCAATTGGACATTTGGATTGTTTGAGCTCATTTATGAAGTAAATGACTTTTATGTTAGGATCCATAAGTGTATATTTATAGGTAACATTTTGTGTAAAGGATATGGATTTAGTAGAAGAAATTTTGTTCTTAATTATCCTTCTATGATATGTGAGATGAAGAAATATTGTAACAATTAAAGATAACACGTCGGCATTAAGAAATATTGGTTTTGTGTTTTTTATTATTTTAAAATCTACATTCAAAATGTTATAAAATAACTATTTAATACTAGTTCCGATGAAAGGATAAAATGATTAATTTTAGTCCATTAGTTCAGGAAAAAACCCTTTTTTACTATTTCGACACTTATTATAAATAGATAGGTATAATTATACAATTATGTATCCAAACAGCACGTGATACAGAAAAAAAAAAAACAATATTTACTAATACAACACTCATTATAAATAGACAGATATAATCACATAAACTATTTACCCAAACAGCACATGATACAAGAAAAAGAACAACCCTACTGATGTTTTAAAAGGGAGAACATCATGATATTTCATCTATTTATAGTACTGATAATTATGATAAATTAATCATAAGTAGAAACTTGATCATTTTATTAACACAAACAACTACCAACTACAAGAAAAAATGTCAAATACTAAAACTCAAAATAAGAAATTCAAATCAAGATTCTACACTATCAAACTCAAGAAAAAAACCTAACAAACCAACCCCAACACAAAAATTATCATTGCAAGTATCATAGTCAAGGTTGCAGAAACTGCCGGTCTTGTTGCCGGCGACCCTCTCGGTGCCGGAGCATTCACGTCTGCCGGATTACCAGTCGGAGAAGATACGGCGGCCCCTCCACCGGCGGAAGTCGCCGGACTAGCTGAAATTCCAGATTCCGGTGGTGATGAAACAGGGGATACCGCTGGAGAAGAGCTCGCCGGAACTGGAGCTCCGGAAGGTGATAGCATCTTTTTAGGCGACAAAACGACCACAATTACCTTCTGACCTTGATCACAGTTGGTTTTGTTACCACTAATGAAGTAAAATGGTCCTGAACGGTTCAAGCTTACGGAGGAATCGCCGCCGGTGAGAGTGGTGATGGGGTTGCTGGTGTTGCAATTATCATAATCACCTCTGTTGACTACCAGTACAGAATCTGACCCACCATTGTACTTGAAATCTGCACACCAAGTTTCAAACTTTTTAACAACCCATTTGATGAAAACAAAAACCTAAATACAGAACTCGAGAAAAAACAACATAAAGTTTTGGTAATTTCAAAACAATCCACATGTCAAAAAGGTTAACCCACATGAAGAACTAAATAAAAAAGGACATGAACACCATTATACTTGAATTCTCCAAAAGTAAGTTGAAATTCTTTAACAACCCACATAACAAAATTAAAACCCCATATCAAAAAGGACATAATTAAAACTTCGAATTCTGATAAACAAATTACTGTACAATTTTTGTAAAAACCCGCTAGACAAAATCAAAAGCCCATGCCAAAAACTTAAGAAAAGTAAACAAAACACCATTTACTTGAAATCTGCATCCCAATTCCCAAGATTTAAACTTTATAACTACCAACAATGCAAAACGAAAATCCACATCAAGAACTAAAGAAAAATTAAAAAAACACCATTATACTTCAATTAAAGTTCAAACTTCATAACAACCCACATGACACAAAAGAAGACCCAAATCAAGAAACAAAGAAATAGTTCATAAATACATACGTAGGGTGTCGTTGACGATAAACCTCATTCTGCCGGACCATTGATTGTAGTTTTCCGATGGATGCAAAGTCCAGCCATTTTTACCACCGACGTTAAAAGTATAAGCATGGGAAAAGCATAGTAAAGTGAAGAAGAAAGTGAAGAAAATGGATAAACATTTGTAAAAAGAAGCCATGGATGAAGCCTGAAGGTGAGAGTTTGTGGTTTTGCAAAGCGGATAGAGTCAAAGATTAGAGATCAGTCTGTTGTACTGGTGATGATGATGGGAGCCGGGTGTTTTTATGGAAAGTAAAGTGCCCACGCGGCAAATGCACAGTAAGTTAACGGCTAGGTATAGTGATGTACACACTTTTGTATCGGATAATTGATTTGAGATATATATAAAAGGACTCTTTTGTAATTTTACATGGGGTGGGGGTCACTGACTAGGCCCAAACATAATGCTGCACTACATAGCTCCGACTGTTTCTGTATGTCTTTATATGTACGTCCAATAGTGCATAGCCGTTGTTTACTCAAATTTATGAAATGGAGTATAAAGTTATTTTGGATAAAGAGCTTTTACGGTTCACGACAAATAATGTTACCACCCCTGAGTATTTTTGGTGTAAAATAAAATATTAGAAATTGGGAGTGGAAACTAGAGTAACATATTGTGTTTATTTTGAAAGAAGTCGACGAGGACGCAATTAATTAGTTGGGAAAGAAACTTGTGTAGAAATTCAAGCGTACAAAACGTGTGAAGTATCGTAAGTAAAATTTATGATAAATCATGCAAGAATAAAAATTTTAAGTGACATTATCACTGTCATTGTGTCGAATAGACTTCTTATGATTTTAAAATCAAACGAATTTTAATAGTCACAGAAAGTCACAGAATAACTTGCAAAACTCTTCTTATTGTCAAGACGTAGGGACAATTTAAGCCATTCGAAGTAGTTTAGGAACTCAAAACAACCTTTTATTATTTTAAACATTTTCTAAAATTTTGATTAATTAGTTATAGTTTAAATAAAATTTTAGAATTTATTTTATAGTCAAATTAAATTGTTAGTTATCTAAAAATAAGAGTTATATCCCTATAAGATAAGAAAACTCCATTTTATAAATCATTAGAGTATTATCATTTATACTTATTTTAATAACAATATCGTTTTTAATTTCATATCGTTATCGTTATTTCGTTATGCGTCACAAGTATTTAAGAAAACTCACGAAATTATAACTTATTTATCATTTCACCTAATTGAAAGAATGTCTTTTATAACAACGTTTCCTACTATACCAAAATCTTGCCCATAATTAATCCTCAACTCAGTCTTTGATTTCCTAAAACTATCAGGTTACCCATGCTCTAAATTGTCACGTTTTTTAAATTTAGGAAATTTGAATATCATTAAAACCCATCTCAAAATTAGGGTCGTAGAACAGTTATTACGATATAAATCCGTTCCCGTGACTTTTGGTTAAATAAAAAATTTATAAATCGGTTATGGCTAGAGAGTAAAATGGTTAACGTTTAAAGTCATTGATTCAATTCAATTTTTGATTAAATTGATTAATAATTAAAGTAGGATAAACAAAAGACAGGACATCTCATGAAAGAGCTACATCTCTTGACACCATTACTTTTAATAGGGGGACCATTTGTTTGTAAGGACTCTCGCCGAAGTTTTTAATCCAAGAAACTCATAGCAATGGCGTGTAACAACACATTTTCGAAGTTCACGTAAATGATACACAAAGGAGTCAAATTCATAACGCAAATTCTCTAATAACAAAATCTTCAAAAGTAAATCGATCGAAATACATTATAAGGTCTTAATGAGAAATAGCTCAATAGAAATGGAATAATAACTAATAGTCTAAAGCCAAACTAGAACTAACTTCTCTTGTTGATGAGATTCTTGCTCGTGACTCGTTCCTTTTGCCACTCAATCACCTGTTGCATAGAAAGAAAATGCGGCTGAGCCAAAAGCCCAGTGCGTGAATACAAAATAAAGCAGTACAAATGAAAAATATTTATGATGAGCATAGTAGCAAGGATTTATCAAGAAGTCGGAACAATGAAACAAATAGTCTAAAGGGGTACACCAACCGAGCTTCTAAAACAAAATCAAACTGTACATGAACATGCAGATCCAATGTACCCATAAAGATGAATGAGACATTGAGCACTACACCTCCATCAACAGTCAAACACAAAACAAAAACTATGGTCAACAAAGTGTGACGCCATTGGTGCCATAATGACACCCATATGGAACCCACATAGGTAGTAAATAGCTCGCATACCCAGAGTAGAATAAAGATTGCTAAAAGAACAAATGACATATAACAAAATGTCTTAACAACAAAGTACTAATAACGAGATCAAGAGCACAAATCATAGGCCAATAGCAAATTGCAAATAATATCACTAAAGTTAAATCAATTTAACGAGTTTACATCATTGAGGTTTTCAAAATAAATCAATAGCAATGCCAATAATGTATTGAAAAGATATTCTATAATTCTACACAAATTCTACACAAAATAACTCGTATAAATCTATAATATTGACTTAAATTTCCTAATTACTATTCTCCAACTATTCCAAGTCTATCTCCTTGACATTTATATATTTTATACTTGTCTTCAATTATTCTTTAATTCTATTAGCAAGCCTTATCAAGATTAGTCTGGCACATAAGTTCCTCATCTTAATTGCATAATGCTAGTACACGAATAGATATGTATATGTGTTTACTAAGTCAACAGTAAACAAATGATAGTGAATGTCAGTATTTTAAGGTATATTATTTATTCAGGGACTTTAGTGTATTTTCAGAAACTTATTAATTATTTTGATAGAGACATAGATATTTCAGGGGTAAACTATAACTATAACATTCTTTCAATTCTTTTTGGTAACATCTAGCATAAATCAGGGGACGGTAATGAAAAATCTTAATATATCTTCATGTAGATGAAAACGTTCGACTTTGTCTCGCGGTACCAATCATGTTTGTTGTGATTTTCTTTTCTGATACGTGATCATAACCGACCAAGTCCACTTAGTATCCATGATCTCTACATACACATTTGAAAGTGTACTTACATGCATACATTTAGAAACAAGAAGTGGTTCACTCCACATTGCATTAGTCCACGTCTTTTAACTTTCATGTACGTTTCATGGTTTGCTCCTAAATCTCAAAATAGCGGGATTTATATTTCAAGTATTTAAGTGTAACTTTGCTTTAATTAATGAGGAGAAATTTGCAATAAGTATTATCTTAGTTTTATTGTTAGAGTAGTCAATTGGAGAGTAACCATCTCAAATCGGTTGTATCATTCTCACATTTGTTTAATTCTAAATAAATAGGTAAATATTATGGTATAACATTTATAGATAATTGATATAGAACGATAAATTTTAGATTCCGATTCGGCTAACAACCGATGTATTAGACTCGAACTTTTCCACTATAGTAATCGAATTGAAACGGTAATTTAAACAACCAATTTCAGTATCAAATCATGGATCAAACTAAAGATTCAATGAATAATATTTCAAACGTATGTAGTACAAGATTAATACATGTTATGGCTCAAGAATTACCTCTAAAACGAGATCAAATTCAACCGAAATGAATGACTAAAACTTTCTAGTTGCTGTCTGCTGCTCTTCCTTTCCCTTTCTCTAGGTGTTCTCGTATATTTGTGTTAGTTTCGTTTTTGGTGAATGAATAACGTGGAGAAGGATTGTTAGATATAAAAAATAGGATTTGCATTCGTAAGTGAAAAACTGGTCATGCGACTTAAAGTTAGTGTCGCAGAAATACTATGTGCGAACTTAATAATAAATTCGCAGAACAAGTTCGCAGGCACAAAGTCGCAGGTCAACAAAGTCGCATAAGAATAAAGTCGCAGAAGCAACATCAGTATAAATACAGGACTTGTATTCTCATTTAGAATGTTGTTGAACCAGAGAGTTTTGTAAGCATATGTTTGTATATCATATTGAGAGAGATATTAGAGCTTGTAACAGAGTTGTAATAGTAATATAGAAGCATTTGATTACTTGTTCTTATTCATTCATATACATACGTACTTATACTCTCGGATTTATTTCAATTCACCTCCAATTCACTAGATTCGATCCAACAATTGGTATCAGAGCATTGGTTGAAGGATTTGGAGATGTTTACTTTGTTCAATTACATCAATTAAGCTCTAATTCGAAGAAAATCGCAAAATGGGTATTTGAAGTGTTTCGTACGGATTTTTGATCAAATCTGATTAAAATTTGTGTTTCGGTTCAAGTAAAGGATTAACGAAGCTTCTGAAAGTGTTTTTCAAGAGATTGATTGAAGAATTCACGGTCAAAACTTTCAGAAATTTGAATTTGATTATTACTCAAAAATGGCGGTTTAAGGTTGATTCTATTTGATTGAGGTCATTTCAGTGTATATTCACCGATCAAAGTATCATATTAGTGATAAGGATCAATCAGGAATCAAGATTAACTATCAATTTCATCATGTGTTAGAATTCAGATTTGGTGTTCTTCGTGAAGGTGACAAACAACGAACTTATTCCTGCGACTATATTTCAGCGACTATATTCCTGCGAACTTATCATTATGTTCGCACTCAGGTTCTGACTTTAATTCTGCGATCTTGTTTATGCGATTTTATTGAAGTCTGAGACTTTATTATCTGCGATCTTATCTAGTAAAGTCGCATATATGTTTCTGAGACTTTATTCTCTGCGAACTTATCATTAAGTTCGCATTCAGTAACTCATTCTAAAAAAAAAAAGAGTAAAAAGGCGGGAAAATTTTACAATTATCAAAATTTAAATTTGAGCTTTCCGTTGTCTAATTCTGGTTTGAGAGAATTTTCATTTTTCTCGGGCAAAATTCGAAAATTTTGGAGGGAAAATTTGTATTCAGGAAAAATGTCCAGAGAAGCACTGGCAATCGGCACCAAGGATAAGCCTCCAGTCTTGTTTAGAGGAGACTATGCTCAATGGAGAGAAGCACTGGCAATTGGCACCAAGGATAAGCCTCCAGTCTTGTTTAGAGGAGACTATGCTCAATGGAGAGACATGTTTCTGGATTTCATCGAAAGGCAGGATAATTGTGATATGCTTCTGCATTCATTAAACGAAGGAGAGACGATTCCTATACACACCAATGATGCTACTGGGGCTCAAATAGGAATGGCTGAGTTGAATCAACTTCAGAAATTACAAAAGAAGGCACACAAAGAGATGAAATCTTTTATTCTTCAAGGTCTCACAAATGACATATATGTTCAAGTTGATAGCTACAAGACTGCTAAAGAGATGTGGGATGCCATTGCTAGACAATAGCAAGGATCCGAAAGAGGTCAACAAACTAAGATGACTCATTGTCTCCAGGCCTATGAGGGATTCAAGGCAAAGACAGGAGAACAACTTGAAGCTACCTACAACAGATTCTGTTTACTGTTGAACGAAGTTCGGAAGAATAAATTTGTAAAGCAGAACTTGGAGATTAACATCAAATTTTTAAACAATCTGCTACCGGAATGGAAACAATATTCGAGCAATATCATTCAGAATCGAGATCTAACTTCTATTGATATTCATGATGTGTATGAGATTTTAAATCACAATCAAGATGAAGTAAATGAAAATGTTGGTACTAAAGCAAAGGAGAAGGCTGATCCGTTGGCTCTAATTGCTGAAAGAAGGACTTACTCTCGTTCTCAAAAGGTGATGAAAGAGACTAAATATCAATCTGACTCAGATGAAGAGGGAAGTGGGAGTGATGAGGAGTACAAAGAGCTCATGAAACAAATGGCTCTTATGACAAAGGCTATCAACAAGAAGTATTATAAAAAGCCTACTAACAATCATCTACGTACTTCTTCATCATCCACCAAACGCCTAGAATACAAGAGCAGAAATGATGATAACTACAAGGGTAAATTTGATGAGAAAAGAGGGGTTGAAAGATCACAAGGGGATGTAGAGAACAAATGCTATAATTGTGGGGGTTTTGGTCATTTTGCTAGGGATTGCAAGAAACCAAGGGTTCGTGATTCTGAGTACTATAAAGCTAAGATCCTGATGGCTAAGCAAAAGGAAGCAGGAAAGGTGCTGTTAGCTGAGAATGACGCATGGTTGAACTTGACTGATTCAGAATAAGAACATCTTGAAGTAAATATGGCTTTCATGGCAAATATCTCAAATGCATCCACAGAAGGAGAAGCAGAATCTGATTCTGAGGTACAAAATTCTAAAACCATGATCACAACCTTGCATGCTCTTAATCAAAGTTTAACTAAAAAGCTAGACTTAGAAAAGGATCATGTAAGTGAGCTTAGAACAGAATTAGAATGTAATTCTGCTTTGATTAAAACGTTGACTCGGGATAAACTGGTTTTAAGAAATCATTTGGAGGGTTATAAAACGAGTTCTGAAAAATATGAAAAAGAAAATATTTCTTTAAATCAAGAAGTTCTTGGTTTCTTTTCAGAATGCAAAGCACTAAGAGAACATGCAAATTTTGTTCAAAAAAGATATGATTTAGTCATTCAAGAAAGGAACTCATGTTTAAGCAAACTCAAAGATCTTCAAGATAAACTGTTTAAACGTGGTCAAACTGATCAAACGATTTTTCTAAATAAACCTAAGGATATAAGATTTTATAATCCAAGAGAGGGATTAGGTTTTGAAAATCCTTGCTATTTACAAAAGGCAATTTCTAAAGTACCTACCTTGTATGACTATGGTAACATGGGAAGTATTTTGAAAATGTTCTTTGTAAAAACAACTAATGAAGAAGAAGTGATTGAGAACTTCAATAGAGCTAAAGCAGAAAACGCACAATTTTCGTTTGATTATACTCAATTAAACGAAAGTTATGGTACGCGCAAAATTCCTCTTTCTGATGATTATTTTCCAAGTTGTTCTACTCCAGTAATTGATCAAAATGAAGTTATGGAACAAGTGGTTAAAACAAAACTTTATATTCTAAATTTAATTTTGGAAAATAAAATATTTGATCTTGAAAATCAAATAACCATTCTACAACTAGATTTTGATCATGAACGAACAACTCTTTTACAATCTATTGAACTTCTCAAAAACTCAGCTTCTTCATCAAATTCAGTTTCAGTTTCAAAATCTTCTCTTGAACTTGATTTTGATAAACTTATGGAATCTGAGGAAGATTTGGAAACAACGTTCATGAACAAGGTTGAACCACGTGTTAAACAATCTTTGAAACAAAAGTGCTTAAAGCAGACAGTTGATGCTCTGATTTCTTCAAACAAGTGCATTAAAACAAAATTTTCAAATACTAATTCTGGTGCTTTTCATGTTTCAGATGTAAAATCGACAAATCATCATGTCAAATCCCGAAGTCAAACGTCAAAACAAGCTTTACATAGTTCTTATTCGTGTAACTACAATAATATTCATAGGCATGGTTCATTGTATTCAAAGAATTCAAACATGTGTAATCATACTTTGCGTTATTCAATTAATCATTCTATGCATGTTAATGAATCTATGTTGAAAGATAGGATTGTAGCTAGACGAAATAATTACTATCTTCCTGCTAAACAACATCACTCAAGAACATGGGAATCAAAGGGTTGGGATCAAAATAGTTATCAATCAAAATGGATTCCAAAATCACAACTTTCAGGAACTACATGGATTTCTAAATCAACAAGAAAACCCAAACCAATCTATAAATGGGTCCCTAAAAAGAAACAATCCACCATTAATTGTACTAACCCTTACGAACTCGTTGCAAAATGGGTTCCTAAGGTTATTTCAATGATTTGATTTTGCAGAAAATCTCGGTATGTGTTTGGTATCTTGATTCAGGATGTTCCAAACACATGACCGGAGATAAGTCCCTGCTAGTAAATTTTGTTGAGAAATTTATGGGGACTGTTCGATTTGGAAACAATCAGTTTGCTGCAATAATGGGAGTTGGAGATTTAGTGAGGGGCAAAATCATTATAAAACGGGTGGCTTATGTTGAAGGTTTAGGTCACAATCTCTTTAGTATTGGTCAATTTTGTGACAAGGATTTAGAGGTTCTATTTCGTAAACGAAGTTGTTGTGTTCGAACTGAAGATGGACAAGAATTATTGAACGGAACTCGTGGCACAAATCTCTATACCATTGATCTAGATAGTGCACAACCCGTGGCTGATGTATGTTTACTATCAAAAGCCTCTTCTCAAGAATTATGGTTGTGGCATCGTCGGTTTTCTCATCTAAATGTTAATCAGATCAATAAACTTTCTCGCTCTGGTGTTGTTCATGGTCTACCTGAATTACAATATGATCAGGATCACTTTTGTAAATCATGTATACTAGGTAAACTACATCATACATCACATAAATCCAAACCTACACCCAGTTCAGAAGCTGTTCTTCATCTACTTCATATGGATTTATGTGGACCTATGCGAATTCAAACCATCAATGGCAAGAAGTACATTCTTGTAATCGTGGACGACTTTTCACGTTACACATGGGTTTACTTCTTACAATCTAAATCTGACACACCGGAAACTCTCATCAACTTTCTCAAACAAACACAAGTGAATTTGCAACTTCCTGTGCGCTCAATCCGATCAGACAATGGCACGGAATTCAAAAACAAAACCTTATCTTCATTTTTGGAATCGGTTGGCATTACTCATCAATATTCCGCTGCACGAACTCCACAACAAAATGGTGTCGTTGAACGTCGAAATCGAACTCTTGTTGAGGCAGCTCGCACAATGCTCATATACTCTAAATTACCGATGTTCTTATGGGCAGAAGCTGTCAATACTGCATGTTTTACTCAAAACCGGTCAGTAATCAATAAGCGGTTCGGCAAGACACCTTATGAGATTATTAACAACGTCCTCCAAATGTAAAGTTTTTCCGAATATTTGGATGTCCTTGCTATGTGTTAAATGATCGTGAAGATTTAGGAAAGTTTTCTCCAAAAAGTGACGAAGGAATTTTTATTGGTTATTCAAAGAATAAAGTTGCTTATCGGGTTTATAACAAAAGAACAAAGATCGTCAATGAAAGTGTTAATATCAAGTTTGATGAATTATCAGAAATGGTTTTTGAACAAAGCAGTTCAAAACCCGGTTTAACCAGTTCAGAAGCAGACAAATCTGGAACATCAAATATGAATGACATTGATGAACTGTTTTCAGATTTTTATGACGAATACTTTGGAACATCCTTGTCGTCTGCTGATTCTCCTCAAATTGTTTCAACTTCTGAAATCTCAATCGATCTACCTGGTCCAGAATCTTCCCACGATGTGCAAATTGAATCACCAGAATTATTATTGCCAGTTAGTTCATCATCTACTGAATCAATGCCAGATATTACACTGGATCCGTCAAATGTTTCCCCTGTTGAATTATCAAGACCGATACCCTATGTTGATACTTCAAATACTTCATTTGAATATCAACACCTACCGTTTGAGAGAAAATGGACTAAGTCTCATCCAAGTACTCAAATAATTGGAGATCCATCAGTTGGAGTTCAAACAAGGAAGGCTACTCGAAATGAATGTTTATATTCAAACTTTCTAAGCTCCATTGAACCATCAAGTGTTAAAGATGCTATACTTGATCATGATTGGATTACTGCCATGCAAGACGAGCTCAATCAGTTTGAGCGTCTTAAAGTCTGGAGACTTGTACCTAGACCACCTGGCAAATCAATTGTGGGTACCAAGTGGATATTCAAAAACAAAAAGGATGAGAATGGTGTCATTATTCGAAATAAAGCTCGCCTAGTTGCAAAAGGGTACAGTCAACAAGAAGGGATTGATTATGACGAAACATTTGCTCCAGTTGCACGTATTGAAGCCATTCGGATCTTTCTAGCTTATGCTGCTCACAAGAATTTCACAGTCTATCAAATGGATGTGAAAACAACGTTTCTTAATGGCATTCTTAATGAAGAGGTGTATGTGGGTCAACCAGAAGGTTTTGTCGACCCAAAGCGACCAAATGATGTATACCGACTGGATAAAGCGCTATATGGATTAAAGCAAGCTCCACGAGCTTGGTACGATGTGTTATCCAAATTCCTTGTCCAATCCGGTTTCTCAAAGGGTACACTGGACACCACTCTTTTTATTAAGAAACAAAAGGATGATATCATATTAATTCAAATATATGTAGATGATATCATATTTGGATCCACTAATGCCAAATATTGCAAAAACTTTTCGGCATTGATGGTATCTAGATTTGAAATGAGCATGATGGGTGAAATGAATTTTTTCCTTGGGTTGCATGTCAAACAACTATCAAATGGAATTTTTATCAATCAAACAAAATATATTTTTGATCTTCTGAAAAAATTCCAAATGCTAGATTGTCAACCCATATCCACACCCATGGAAGCTCGGTCTCGCTTAAATGTTGATACCATGGGTAAATCAGTTGATCAAACTTTATATCGTAGCATGATTGGCTCCTTAATGTATTTAACTTCGAGCCGTCCAGATATCATGTATTCTACATGTGTCTGTGCTAGATATCAGGCAGCTCCAAAGGATTCACATCTTCAAGCAGTCAAACGAATTTTAAGATATCTTAAATATTCAATTGACTTGGGGTTGTGGTATCCTAAGGACACTGGTTTTGAACTAACAGCCTATTCAGATGCAGATCATGCAGGTTGTAAACTGGATCGCAAAAGTACTTCTGGTGGTGTACAATTTTTGGGAGATAAACTTGTAAGCTGGACTTCCAAGAAGCAAAATTGTGTTTCAACATCCACAGCTGAGGCAGAATATGTTGCAGCTGCTGTTTGTTGTTCACAAGTTTTGTGGATGAGGTCTCAACTTTTGGACTATGGTTTTAAATTTGAAAAGATACCTATCTATTGTGATTCTCAGAGTGCGATTGCTATTTCTTGCAATCCAGTTCAACACTCAAAAACAAAACACATAGATATTCGGTATCATTTTATAAAAGATCACATTGAAAAAGGGCATATCGAGTTATTTTTCGTCAAAACAGATTATCAACTGGCCGATCTATTCACTAAACCTTTAGATGAAAAACGATTTCACTTTTTGGTGTCTCAATTAGGCATGCTTTCACTTAAGCAATAATATGTCATTTTCAACTCGAGATGCAAAATATTTTCATATTTTGAGGGGGAGAAAAGTTGAAATATTTTGCATAAGTGATGCATGATGGCTTTTACTCAAAAATAGAGTAAAACCCGATCTTCAAAAGAAAAAGAGATTTTGTTTTTATAACTCACCTTCATATGTAAAATTTTTATAAATCTTATGCATATGTTAAGGGGGAGTATTTTTCAAAATCCAAAACTTTCAAGTGTTCAAATCTATTTGCTTATTGCACAATACTTTGAAAGATTCTCAAAGACTCTATTTGCTTATTGCACAATACTTTGAAAGATTCTCAAAGACTCTATTTGCTTATTGCACAATACTTTGAAAGATTCTCAAAGACTCTATTTGCTTATTGCACAATACTTTGAAAGATTCTCAAAGACTCTATTTGCTTATTGCACAATACTTTGAAAGATTCTCAAAGACTTTTTCGAGATTCCAAGGATCGATGAATAATCAGATTACCAATTTCAATCAAATTATTTGGCAAAATGCTGTTTTCTGTACTAAGAGTGTTAGTTTATAAACTACTCCTATAATCCTCCAGAACCGGTTGGATTTACCAAAGGAACCACTTTCCAAAATAGGATGAAAGTTTAGGTCTTAGAATGAGGGAGGGTGAAAATTCTAGTACAGAACAGCATAATTTTAAATCCATTGCCAACTGAGGGTGGAGTAGAAAATTTGAGTAAGGTTGAGTGAGGAGTGTGTGAAAGGGTTAAAAGAAAAAGAAAACCCTCACTAAACAAATAATCGCCGGGTAGCCACATCTACTATCGGAAATCATGTGTTGATTTCTGGTATTGAAGAAGACATCATGGACCCAGTGATGCAATGCACATTACCCTCCTAACAACTCAAGTACTTCTTAAAAAGTCCTTGTTTCACTTTTTCACGGAGATTTAGCACATAATCTATTGACATCTCGTTTGGGGATTGTTAATATTGAAACAAGAGGACAATCTGCTCCAGTCCCTGATTTCATGTCATGCACTTATTGAGTCTAGAGCCTAATGATATAAAAATATTTAGGACACAAAGTGTATTTTTACACACCATGTCTAAGTGACATTATGCATATCTATGTGATATTGCCGGGACATTCATAGTGATACCTAAAATGGTATTCCACAATGATTGAATGGAAATCCTACCAATGATAACATAAATGCCAACATTGAACGTAGGTCACTCAATTGAAACATTTAATTGATTCAATAATAGTGTTAACTGGTAATCTATGTGATCCAGGAGTTATAGTATTTTCAGAAATATGTTTTCTGATTATACAATCAACTTTTCTGAGATTACATCAAATGAATTGTTGCTTACCTTTGGTTACTAAAAAGAAATGAGAGTCAAGAAATAAAATTCAGAAGAAATGTCAATATGAAGAGAAGACTGTTGACAGTCTATCTAAAAGGAAGGTTAAAAGAAAAGATTACAAAAGAGAAGAAGTTCAAAGTCAACAATCATGTGTGAAGAAAAGTCAAAGAGGAAAAGAGAAGATTAGAACTCAAAAAGAAAGTTCTAAATGTCAAAGACATTCAAAAGATTCAAGACAAAAAGCTGAATTATCAGAAATATAAAGAAAGATCTTCAAAGAAGATATTCAAGAAAATCAAGATGCTAAATCCTAGGGGGAGATTGTTAGATATAAAAAATAGGATTTGCATTCGTAAGTGAAAAACTGGTCATGCGACTTAAAGTTAGTGTCGCAGAAATACTATGTGCGAACTTAATAATAAATTCGCAGAACAAGTTCGCAGGTACAAGTTCGCAGGCACAAAGTCGCAGGTCAACAAAGTCGCATAAGAATAAAGTCGCAGAAGCAACATCAGTATAAATACAGGACTTGTATTCTCATTTAGAATGTTGTTGAACTAGAGAGTTTTGTAAGCATATGTTTGTATATCATATTGAGAGAGATATTAGAGCTTGTAACAGAGTTGTAATAGTAATATAGAAGCATTTGATTACTTGTTCTTATTCATTCATATACATACGTACTTATACTCTCGGATTTATTTCAATTCACCTCCAATTCACTAGATTCGATCCAACAAGGATGTTTGTTTATAAGCCGAACTTTTTAGCCCAAACAAATCGGCATTTGTTATCACGTTTTTGACCACGCACGCACCCTTATCTCTTGACTTGGTCTAATAATTCACCGCAATTATTTTAAGTCATTATAATGATTTATGTATTGTAAGTTACTAGGTATAAATCCGCGATAACACGTGACGAATTTAATTTTATTTAATGAAAAAAAATTTATGGTCGATTTTTTGGTATAGTTTATAGACCCGCGATAAGGCAACTCGCATTTGGCGCTTTTTTCCGAATTTTTTGTTTTCTAGTATTTCCTACAAACATTAAATTTTCTAACCATATAATGCATATACAAAGACATTGGATGCTAATTTTATACTATAAACTCAAATTCTTACCTCGTTAATATTATCTCATAAAATGGTTAAATTTTCTGGCGAGTTTTTTATTTCCTCATAGATTTCTACGGTGTCGTCATTTTTATAGCAAAATTTATTAATTGTCGCCAAGATATGTGTGTATAGATACGTTTTGAAATTAATTCCACACCACTAAAGTCATATTTCACCTAATTGAATAGCTCGCAACAACGTCTCGCATTTGGTGAGTTTTTTTTTCGAATTTTTTATTTTCTACTATTTCCTCAAAATATTAAGTTTTCTACCATATTATGAATATACAAAGACATTTGGATGCTAATTTGACACTATAAACTCAAATTGTTACCTCGTTAATATTATCTCGTAAAAATGTTAAATTTTCTGGCGAGTTTTTTTTTATTTCCTCATATATTTATACTGTGTCATCATTTTTATAGCAAACTTTTATATTTGGCGCCAAAATATGTGTGTATAGATACGTTTTGAAAGTAATTTCGCACCACTAACCTCATATTTCACCTAATTGAGCAGCTCGCAACAACGTGTTGCATTTGGCGAGTTTTTTTCGAATTTTTTATTTTCTCGTAATTCCTCAAAATATTAATTTTCTACCATATTATATATATACAAAGACATTTTGATGCTAATTTGACACTATAAACTCAAATTCTAACCTCGTAAATATTATCTCGTAAAATGTTTAAATTTTCTGGCGAGTTTTTTTATTTCCTTATAGATTTCTATAGTGTCGTCATTTTTATAGAAAACTATAATATTTTCCGCCAAGATACGTGTGTATAGATACAGTTTTGAAAATAATTTCGCACCACAAAACTCATATTTCACCTGATTAATCAGCTTGCAACAACGTGTCGCATTTGGCGAGTTTTTTCCGAATTTTTTATTTTCTCATGTTTCCTCAAAATATTAAATTTTCTACCATATTATGTATATACAAAGACATTTTGATATTAATTTAACACTATAAACTCAAATTCTTACCTCGTTAATATTATCTCATAAAATGATTTAATTTCCTGGCGCGTTTTTTTATTTTATGATAAAAATTTCTACCGTGTTGTCATTTTTATATCAAACTTTTATATTGTTCGCCAAGATATGTGTGTATAGAAACAATTTGAAAGTAATTTCGCACCACTAAACTCATATTTCACCTGATTTATAACCTCGCAACAACGTCTCACATTTGGCGCGTTTTTTTTGAATTTTTTGTTTTCTAGTTTTTCCGAAAAATATTAAATTTTCTACCATATAATCCATATACAAAGACATTTGGATGCTAATTTGACACTATAAACTAAAATTCTTACCCCATTAATATTATCTCGTAAAATGGTTAAATTTCCTTGCGCGTTTTTTTATTTCCTCATATAATTCTACTGTGTCGTCATTTTTATAGAAAACTATAATATTTTCCTCCATGATATATGTGTATAGATACGTTTTAAAATTAATTTCGCACCACAAAACTCATATTTCAGCTGATTGATCAGCTCGCAACAATGTTTCGCATTTGGCGAGTTTTTTCCGAATTTTTTATTTTCTCGTATTTCCTTAAAATATTAAATTTTCTACTATATTATGCATATACAAAGACATTTGGATACTAACTTGACACTATAAACTCAAATTCTTACCTCGTTAACATTATCTCGTAAAATGGTTAAATTTCCTTGCGCGTTTTTTTATTTCCTCATAAATTTCTACCTTGTTGTCATTTTTATAGAAAACTTTTATATTTTTCACCAAGATATGTGTGTATAGATACAGTTTGAAAGTAATTTCGCAACACTAAACTCATATTTCACCTGAATTATAACCTCGCAACAACGTTTCGCATTTGGCGAGTTTTTTCCGAATTTTTTATTTTCAAGTATTTCTTCAAAATATTAAATTTTTACCGTATTATGCATATACAAAGACATTTGGATGCTAATTTGACACAATAAACTCAAAATTTTACATCGTTAATATTATTTCGTAAAAATATTAAATTTTCTAACGCGTTTTTTTTATTTCCTCATACATTTCTACAGAGTCGTCATTTTTGTTGCAAAATTTTATATTTTCCTCCAAGATATGTGTGTCTAGATACGTTTTGAGAGTAATTTCGCACCACTAAACTCATATTTCAACTGATTGATCAGCTCGCAACAACGTGTCGTATTTGGCGAGTTTTTTTCGAATTTTTTATTTTCTGCTATTTCATAAAAATATTAAATTTTCTACCGTATTATGTATATACAAAGACATTTGGATGCTAATTTGACACTATAAAATCAAATTTTTACCTCGTCAATATTATCTCGTAAAATGATTAAATTTTCTGACGAGTTTTTTTATTTCGTCATAAATTTCTATTGGGGAAGATGGTGACCTAAATTCACGGTCGATCATGTAAGCACTCAAAAGTTAAATACTTTATATATCTTATCATTTTTTTGTGGATTAACACATGTGTCACAATTAACTAACAAATGTGTTATCCGCGACTATCACATGTGTTATCAACGACTATCACATGTGTTACAAGCGATAGTCGGTGGTAACACATGTGATAGTTGTCGGTAACACGTGTGTTATTTGTTTATAACACATGTGTTACCAATTTTCAAAACCCACCAAAAATGGGAAATAATAAAATTCGTTGAAAATATGTTATGTAGGATCTCTAATCGAACAGGAAAAAACGTTTGTTTTTATGGTGCAACTTTTATAATTTTTTGTGTCATACCCCCAAATTTTGGAATATAATAATTATGCGGAAGTTTTCGGGGCGTGACGACGATCGAATAACAACACATCGAGAGCGTATGATTATCGCAGAACATTTTGACTTACCGTTTTTGAGATATTCAATTTTTAAGAATGTGAGGGTTTAATTATTTTGATGAAAATGAACGGTTGAGATATGTACTCCCATACTTTCAAAAAATCTCATACTTTAATGAACTTTTGTCTGGTTAACAAATACATTTAGGCTACAATTTGAACGCTTTTAACACTTCAATAATGGTTTAAGCACACGAGTAAATTCTAATTTTACCTCATTAATCATTTAGCAAAAAACGCCTGCTTTCTTGCAAAATGTTTATCTTTTCAAACTTATCCGAAAGTTTTGAATTTTTTGCCAAATAATATATATACAATTTGATTTTGGTGCTAATTTCACACTAGTAAACTCTAAATTTGCAGATCATTTCCCAAACTTGTCTACTTCCTTATACAAACCCGAAATTTTGCCTCGAACAAAACAATTAAAGATGGTTTATTTTTCTTTTTAATTATTTTTCCTAAGGAAACCCTATAAAGATAAGTTACATCATGAAACTTGAAAATCAAAGAAGTATTTTTGTTCTTAGAAAATCAACTTTGAAATCCTAAGTATGTATGTGTATTTTAAGTGTCATTTACACTAATAATGAGCAACGGAAGCAAAACCTAAGAAAAATAAATAAGATCAAAGAGGATTTGTGGGGTTGTAGCTTTGTAGGCAGCAGCAGAGGCATAGTGGGTGACCACTGCAGGCCTCCCAATATTGGTTCACCTTTAGACCCTGTTTAGTATGGGAATTTTAAAAAATTTAACCTTTTAATTTTTGAACAAAAAACTTTTATGAAAATGAAAATATTGTTTGTCATGTATAATTTTAGTTTTAGAATCCAATGAAGAGCTTAAAATTCCAAAGCTATTGGTAGTAGCTTTTCATGAAAAACTCAAAACCTACAACTACAGCTACAACCTACCACTACTTCACCAAACAGATCCTTATTCCACTACTTATGCAGTCACTTAATGTATGTAGTATTTTATTGGGATTATATATTTGGAGGCCACCCAAGTATATCCTTTTGTTTTCACTTTAAATTTGAAATATCAACTTGTTTATCAAGCTTTAATATTCATGCTCTGTTTTATGGATTTCTTAAAACCCATATGAATTTGTATTTACGTTTTGTTGGGCGTTGCATATATACTTTTGAATCAAATTTTGTTACATACCTGTCTATTAGTTTCTTGATTGTCTACAAAAGGGATTTGTTTTATTGGTATTTGAAGAACCTCTCTAATTTAGAAGTTGTGTGTTTAAGTCTCGGGAGAGTCAATATATATATTATGTGAGGTAGGTGTAAATTTGCGTCTTCAAAAAAGAAAAAAAAATTCTTGATTGTCTTTGTACTCTAAGTTTAGAACAAAGTGGTTAAAAATTTATTTGTAACACGTTATATTAATTTGCTCATCTTATATCGTAAAAACAAAAAGTATCCATACAAAAGTGTATTGCATTTCAGATTTATAAGATCTGTTTGGTGAAGTAGCTGTAAAATTCTAAAGTTCCTCATCTTTATGAAAAGTTACTTTGAACAGCTTTGAGATTTTGAGCTTTTAATTTGATTCTAGAGCTACGACTTATACATGTCAAATAAAAATTTTATTTTCATAGGAGCTTTTTGTTCAAACACTAAAAACTAAGCTTTTAAAAACTCCACGCCAAACATATCCATAAATTTGTTAAACCCCTATGAATTTTACATTTACGATTTGTTGGGGCATTTCATGATTTTATTCAAATTTAGTAACAGATAAAATCGTTAACTAGTTTCTTGATGTTTTTCATCAGATTAGTTTTTAAGTTCATAATAAAACTGTTAAGAAAACATTATTTAGCTGCGTGTTATACTGATATACTAATCTATGATTTATACATTGCATGATTAGAAGTGTTTATGATCTGGTTTTAATGTTTTATAATCATGCAAACATGTATTATACTTGATTTTACAGAATTATTAAACTCGCACGAATTTTATATTTACGACTTGTTAAGCATTGCATACGTCTAATCAATTTTGTAACGGAATCGTCTACTTGTTTCATGATTGTGTTCATTTGATAAACACTTTAAGTTTTTAAGAAAATCGGCTCACCTTTTATTAGCAATGCGTTTGCTATTACATTTGGATTTGAATACATTGCTTACATATTTGTCCTCTCTTCTAGAAAATGGCAACTGAAGATGATTTTATCGAATACGTTTCCATTGCAAAACGGAGGGCTATTGAGGCACAAAAGATTCTTCAACGTAAAAGAAAAGCTCTAATATTTTAAACTGATACGCAAAAGAAGACCAAGTTTGAAGTTGATACAAGACCTAGCTTGCTTGCAAAGGCTACTCAACTTGGTGCAAACAGGCTGAACTCACTCCAATTGAACAAACGGTTCAACAAGAAAAGGAAATATTGGAATTGGAAAATTGGAAAATCTTTATGATAGGAAAACTTTAATGTCGGTTTGTAAGCTTGCGAAAGGAATAACATATTCAGACCTCTACCAACAGGTTGGAAAGCTCCATTACACATAAGAAGAATGTCGCGAAAATCATGCGATGATACTAGGAAAAAATTGCACATTGTTGTTAATGGTGATGAAATCCCACCACCAGTTAAGAAGTTTAAAGATATGAGATTCCCGGAACCCATTCTTAGAAACTTGAAAGAAATGGAAATAGTACGGCCATCGCCTATTCAAGTTCAAGGACTCCCTGCAATTTTATCTGGACGGGATGTAATTGGAGTAGCCTATACGGGGTCTGGAAACACATTGACATTTGTGCTACAGTTGATTATGATGCATTACAAGAGGAGATTCGGATGCCAATTGCTACAGAAGAAGGCCCATATGGAGAGTTAGCCAAGCAGACTTTTGAGATTGTTGAGGAAATTTTGGTACCTTTGAGGGAATATGGATTTCCAGAAATAAGGTCTTTACTTTGCACTAGAGGCGTTGATATGCAATCACAATTGGATGCCGTTGAGAAAGTTATTCATATAGTTGTGGCTACTCCTGAGAGGTTGCAGGATATGACCTCTCAGGATATGCTTGCGTAAAAAAAGGTAAATCTTGACAATTGTCGATTCTTAACTTTAGATGAGGCCGATAGTGAGTGAATCACGTTCCTTTGAATAAACTGATTGAAATTTCCACATGTATTGATTTTAAGTTCGCATTTCATCAATTTAATTGATAAAATTCTCAAGTTGATACAATAGGAATGGAGCTATGGACGAGGGGGACTAACGTCACTTGATCACGACAATTGGTGCGTCGATAGAATCCAACATGACACTGGAACTCATGTCATACATCATATCTTCCCTCCAATTCTGCACTACGCCCTAATAGAAGCAGTAAGTTCTTTATTCAAAAATGAACATTGCAGTTTGGGGTATGGTCCAGGTAAATGAAACACTAATCTATATTTTGCTTGCTTTGATTCATCACTTCATCCATATTAGATTAATTAGATGAGCTTATGTTGCTGCATGTCTGATGCCAGTGCTACGTTTTCCGGATTTGGTTCGGGTCAATCAAAAGAGTTAAAGACATACATATTTTGCGAGATTTTGTATAGGCCTATGAAGAATAATCAATATATGTGTAGCAGAGAAGGAGACAAAACATATTCTTATTTTTGCTTTTGAAACGATCAATTTTTTTTATTTTTTTTAAATTTATCAAACTTCAATCTATACGTGTCATATGTTTTAGTTAGATTATCTAAACCGGATGGTGGTATCATTAGTTTCTGACATGTCATATGTTACCCGTGACTCGTGAGTCCGTGACCGTGACTAAATCCTCCTGCCAGCCTACTATCAGTTGGCGCCAAAAAAGTGGGCTCTCGTAACAAAGTATACCAAGCCCATTACCAGTAAAGGCCCATTGGGCTTAAAAACAAACACTTAAGTTTTTTTTGACTACATAAAGGATGTTTCTTCTCGTGATTTTATTACAAAATTAAAATAGAGTCATCGTGACATACCCGGGAATCCGGGATGTTATACAAATTAAAGTGAAAGTGTGAAACAATAGAGACCACATATTAGTGATAGAAATTAAAAATGTGCATGTAAAAGTTTATAAGATTTTACCATTATGTCATTGTGAACAAATGGATCACACGAAAAACAATGAAGTGAATGTAAACGTCATATTATGCACTACAAGTGTTTCTCATTATCATGGTGGATATTACAAAAAAAATAAACTATTGCTGTCAATTATCAAGTAAAGTATATACTTTGATGCCCTTTGTTGCCACGTATATTATGTCACTAAGGTTTGGTATGGGCAATTAGGTTTAGCATGAATAGCTTATCTAGCTTTAATTAATTATGTCAATGGGTGGATTGTAAGAACTCTCACCGAGCAATTGTGCAAAATCACTTGCACTTGTTAAAAAAGAAAAAAATATAGAAAAAACAATAATTAATAACTTCTATCAGCATATTTTGCTTTCTAACCTGTATTCTTCATTTCTAATGAGTTTATTTCTTTTCTTCCCAACTTATATTAAATCATTCACTTGTATTCTAATGAGAGTATTATTTTTATGAGCATATTTTTCTTCAAAAACCTTTAGAAATGCAAATCAAATAGTAACACATTGTCATTTTTGTTTCTAGCTAGTATTCTAGTAAGTGTATTATTTTATAACTATGATATGCTAAACACAAGATAAAAAATGAAATAAATGACAAGAAAACATGATTCATGAATTGGAAAGATGTGAATTTAACCAAAATATGTTAAAAAAATCATAGGAATGAAGATAGTAAGTCATGGAGGAGGTGGAGTTGGTGACCTGACCTGACTCACCTACACCTTTGAATTCAGGATCCAGTTGGACATATTGGAAATTACAAACAAAGAGGTTGAAGTAGTTACCCACCTACAAACCCTTCCAAATCTCATTTTCAATATGATAATCAAACCCGAAAAGGTAACATTTATTTTAATAAACACGTTTTCATAGTAACTTAAAAGTAATTTTGATTTGTAATAAGACATGGATATGGATATAATTAAGTTTGGTACTAGAATAAAGGGAATGATACGTATGTTTAAGAAAAAATAATTAAAAAGATGATAAAAAAATCGCTATTTATTTTAATAGAACCTTATAACTATCGTCGAGATGTCTAGTGACAATGTGCCTCGATATTCTCATAATAGATCTCTTGTTTGAATCTCCTTAGCTAACTGCATACCTCAATTACACTAAATACATAGAGAATTAAAAAATGATTCATCATCCGAATATGAAATATCACCCATTAATTCATACAAGAAAGTGAGTGATTTTTCAAATAGTCTTTTACTGTTTACAAAATTTTGAAAATGTTGACCTTAGATGACTCAGTTCAAAATTCATTATCGTTTAGATCATCTTCATATGTATGCAAGTGCAAACACTGAAGTTTACTAGATATTGGATGTATCATCATCATATACAAACATTGAAAATAACATAACATAACATTTTTGTGGATAAAAAGAAAATCAACAATAATTTACCTTGTTACTGAAAATTACTTGAATTAATATTTTGTTTGGGAGTGTTTTGCGGCTCCAAAATATTGTTTTTATTGAAAGTCCAAGGAGACAAATACGGAGATAAGTCAGATAATTGCTTTGAAAACAGACCGAAAATAAGAGAAAATCTTGCCATAAATCCAAACAAAGTCAAAACAAATCCTGTGTGTAACGTCAAGATCTAACCACTACTATCTATACATACACATTCATTCTATTCATTTTATTTAAATTTCCTGCCCCCTTCACCTTTACTACTTTCCTTCTTCTTCATAACACCTTTATTTGTACCCAAAACAAGAAAAAGGAAACCCCTTTTACATCATCAAGTTTGAAATGCCCACCACCTGTTTGACAAAAGTCAGCACATAATTACTGTCTGCTTTTATTACTTCGTTTACAAGTGATCAACACTAGCAACGGCTATTGTAATTCTACACTTTGTTCTTGTGGGTCTGCTTCAAGAATCAATAAAAGAGTTTACTTTCTTTCACCTGGAGATTTTAAATCATTAAAGAGCCCTCATCTCATGTGTCATTGAGTGTTTTGCGGTTTGCTTCATTTACACGCTTTGCTTTTTATGTCTTTGAGGTTTTGGGATTTGGGTTCTAACTCTATTTCTCATTAACTTTACTCACTCTTTGGAGACTACTTTATGCATTTTCCTATTCTTGGTTAGTTTTTGCATCTCAATTTTGTATAGAAATTTGTGATTTAGGGATGTATAAAAAGTTTTTTGGTGAAATTGAGCAATGAGTTACCTCAGTTGGGTATTGTTTTTTTTTCTGTTCTGTTCATCTTTGGGAATTGAAACCCTAGGTCAAACCTGCAATCCAGTTGATCTGTTAGCTTTAAAGGAATTTGCTGCAAGTTTTATAAATGGGTCAGTACTTACATCTTGGTCAAGTGATGCCATTTGCTGTCATTGGGATGGTGTTGTTTGTGAAAATGATGCCAAAAATGTGTCAAAAGTGACAATGTTGAGCTTATCATCAAAAGGTCTAAAGGGAGTGATTTCAAATTCAATATCTAGTTTAGAGAATTTGAGATCTCTTGATCTTTCTTTTAATCAGTTAGAAGGAGAATTGCCTAGAAACCTTTCCAATTTGAAGAATCTTGAAGTGCTTAATGTATCAAGCAATTCTTTAAGTGGGGATTTGTTAGGCATTGGTGGATTCCCAAATCTCATTGCATTCAACTTGAGCAACAATTCGTTTTCCGGTGAGTTCAGTTCAGAAATTTGCTCCAAAAACCTTCGGTTTCTTGATTTATCAGTGAATCATTTCACTGGAAATCTTGAAGGTTTAAGGAACTGTAATGAATCTCTTCAAGAACTACATGTGGACTCCAATTCATTTTCAGGTGATCTCCCTGAGTTTATGTACTCAATAGCATCCCTGAAACGGCTATCTATTTCGTCCAACAACTTCTCCGGACAGATAAGCACGAATCTCAGTAAGCTTTCCAATCTCGAATCATTAGTTTTATATGGGAATCGGTTTGTGGGTCCATTTCCCAATGTATTTGAGAACTTAACTCATTTAGAACAGCTGAATGCACATTCAAACTCATTCACAGGGGAATTACCTTCCACCTTAGAAGCATGTTCTAGGTTAAAGATACTCGATCTTCGTAACAATTCATTTTCGGGTGTCTTAAGTGTCGATTTCTCCAAGTTGACTGATTTAGGCACCCTTGATCTTGGTAGTAATCATTTCAATGGTTTATTACCGAGCTCACTTTCTAACTGTCACGAATTGAGAATCTTGAACCTTGCCAAGAACGAATTATACGGAGAAGTTCCTGTTAGCTATACGAACCTTTCCAACCTTTCATTTCTCTCTTTTTCAAGCAATGGTGTCACCAATCTACCACGCGCATTATCTGTTCTACAACAGTGCAAGAATCTCACCACTCTTATTCTCACTAAAAACTTCCACGGGGAAGAACTTCCTGCTGTGAGTGGGTTTCAGTTTGACAGATTAATGGTTCTTGCAATTGCAAATTGTGCACTCAAAGGTCAAATTCCGAATTGGTTACTTGGTTGTCCAAAACTAGAAGTACTCGATTTGTCTTGGAATCACTTACACGGTGACATCCCCTCTTGGATTGGTCAAATGGAGAGGCTCTTTTACTTGGATTTCTCGAATAATTCACTTACTGGTCAACTCCCGGAGAGTTTGACTGAATTGAAGAGCCTCGTTTCTTTAAACATCAGTTCTACGGTTCTTGGATCATCAACTGGAATCCCATTGTATGTTAAGAGAAATCAAAGTGTTAAAGGTCTTCAGTACAATCAAGTTGCAAGCTTTCCTCCTTCTATATACCTCAGCCACAACAAAATTAATGGGGCGATTTTACCAGACATTGGGAAGTTAAAGCAGCTTCACGTGTTGGATTTAAGCAAGAATAACTTGAGTGGAACGATCCCGAGCACGATTTCTGAAATGGGAAATCTGGAAGTTCTTGATTTGTCGTCAAACGATCTTCATGGGTCGATCCCTGCTTCATTAAACAAGCTCACGTTTCTTTCGATGTTCTGTGTCGCTAATAATCACTTGGAGGGTCCTATTCCTACTGGAACTCAGTTCTCGGGGTTCCCAAGCTCGAGTTTTGAAGGTAATCCTGGACTTTGTGGAGAATCTCTTTCTCCTTGCAGTGTGAAAACGGTTCCATCTCTTCGATCCAATTCCGGTAGAAAATTGGGGCAAAGTAGTATATTTGGAATCACACTTGGTATAGGAGCCGGAATTGCAATTCTACTAGCAATCATTATTGTAAAAATGTTGAGAAGGAAACATCGAGAATTGGTTGGAGATGTGGAGGACGAGAATGATAACAGGACGAATGGATTATCGGGTGTGTTTAACGCTTCAAAGCTTGTTCTTTTCCCGACCTCTGGTTGCAGGGACCTCACAGTTTCAGATGTGGTGGATGCAACAAATAATTTCAGTCAATCTAACATAATTGGATGTGGTGGGTTCGGACTCGTTTACAAAGCTGACCTTCCAAATGGGTCAAAAGCAGCAATTAAGAGACTCTCGGGCGATTGTGGGGAAATGGACCGTGAATTTCATGCTGAAGTTGAAGCCCTTTCGAGGGCCCAACACAAAAACCTTGTTTCTCTTAAAGGCTATTGCAAATACGGAAATGATAGACTTCTAATCTATTCCTACATGGAAAATGGAAGTTTGGATTATTGGCTACATGAACGGGTTGATGAAGAACCATCGTTGAAATGGCGTACGAGGTTAAAGATAGCAAAAGGAGCCGCACAGGGATTGGCATATTTACACAACGAGTCCAAAATTATCCATCGTGACATTAAAACAAGCAACATTCTGTTGGATGAAAGATTCAAGGCTCATTTAGCTGATTTCGGGCTCTCGAGACTGTTATGCCCATATGACACTCATGTAACTACTGATTTGGTAGGCACGTTGGGGTACATTCCACCCGAATACGGTCAAACACTTTCTGCAACTTTTAAGGGTGATGTTTACAGTTTTGGTGTTGTTCTTCTAGAACTCATTACAGCCAGACGACCCGTTGAAGTTGCTAAGGGGAAAAATTGTAGGGATCTAGTTTCATGGGTGTTTCAGATGAAACTCGAAAGTCGATATGCAGAAATATTTGATATATTGATATGTGATAAGAGTTGTGAGACTCAAATGTTGGAAGTTCTAGGCATTGCTTGCAAGTGTTTAGATCAAGATCCAAGAAGGAGACCGTCAATCGAGCAGGTTGTGTTATGGCTCGACGGGGTTGCGGAACTAGGTCATAACCATAGCCATAGCCGTAGTCGGTGATTGCAAGAAAGTATCTGTTGAATGCTAGTCTAAGGTATCAACTGTAAAGTAATTATTATAGAAATCTTCAATCGAAGTAATTAAGTTCATTATAGCGTTTCTTGTTATGTGGACTGGTTTATTTTATGGTAGATGTTATATAGCCTAAAAGGTCTTCTTGCTGTTCTGTATACATGGCGGCCTTTGTGTAAAGAGCATCTTCTAAGTGAAATACTATTGTCTCATCTTTTATCTGCTAATGTTTGATAAAATAGTTTAATAAAAAATGTTTGAACGCTGATCATATGTATCTCAAAACTGCTGGCCTGCATTCTTCAATTTCATGGCTAACATAGGCTTGTCTCTTTAATATACACAGCAGATCTCCATGAAGATCACCTCAGCCTACCACTATTCTGGGAATATCACCAAGTTATATCTCCTCATATCCACTTATATTCATAAAGACTAATAGCTCCAGTGACCATATATTTTGATATTATTTTAATTCTGCAATTATTTGTTCTCCCATATCAGGAACAAAACAGTAGTCTAGTTGAACTCTTCTTATTCCCCAGATCAAGAACAAAAGATTTTGACCCGACCTGACTGGAAGTGGACTTCTGAGGGCCCAAAGTCATCTCATACATGCCGATACTTATCACAATTCCTCTAGCCATACGGACCTGTTACTAATGTAGTTCGACTTCGACTCAAATGTAGAGGGTTTCTAGCAATGAATAATCGTAGCTAGGGGTCCAAGTAACATACTTGAAACAACTATATACCAAGTAAAAGATCTCCTACCTTGCCTGGCTGTGGACATAGGTCGATCACGTTAATCAACTGAACCACCCAATTCAATGCGTTTTAGTGATAGTTTTCTTAGTTTTTCTCTACACAACACTATGTCTGCTCCGTGTCTCCACGGTAACAAAGAGAGGGTGTCAGGAACAGACCTAGCTAGAAGATATGATTTAAAATGATTGGACCACTCAACTTAAGGAAAAGATAAATTAGAACAAATCATAGCAATCTTCAATTCACACAAATTACATGCTAAACAGCAATACGAAATATAAAACTCGTCAATCACATAGTCTAGCTACCAATCCCATATGTCGAAACATACTTACTAAGCAAACGTAAAGGTAAAAACAATAGAATCAAAGATACTCCAAACAGAAACATCAAACAAAGCTCGCGACACAATGGGCATACATGTATCATCAGTTTTCATCATATCCAACAATAGTACATTTCTCTGGTCTACCTCTTGGAAGGTGGTGGAGCAAAGAAAGGCATATTAGGGAGAGTTGTTGGAAAGTTTGGGATCGTAGGCATAGACGGCATGGGAGGCAATGAAACTTTAGGCATGTTGGGCAGGGTGGGGATGGTGGGTAGTTGCGGTTGTGGCAATGAGGGAATGGTGGGCATCTGTGGCTGTGGGAGTGACGGAATGGTGGGCATCTGTGGTTGTGGGAGTGTAGGAATGTTGGGTATCTGTGGTTGTGGTACTGTTGGTAAATTAGGTATTTGTGGTTGTGTTCCTGTTGGAGTTGTCTGCAGCAAATTACGCGAAGCATAACACATTTCGTTGTTCATATAGAAGAATACTGCAAGGGAGATAATGTAAACGTAGCTCTTTGAAGCCATTGTAGGATTTGTTGTGATTGACTAAAGAATGCCCACTTTGATTTTAAGAATAGGGATAAGTGAAGTTTATGATTGGTGCAGATATGCAAAGATGACATAGATATATATAGAGAGATTATTGAGAGGTTTATAAATCTATTAATAATAGTTGTATGCTTGATCTTAACCTTGATAGGTGGCAACTACTTGGTTGTGAGTAGTTTATCAACCTATGTTTGGCAAGTACAGGAGGAATATGATCAAGTAGACCAGAAAATGCAGCTCAATAAATGACATGTTTTAGGTTTTTGGTTGTTGAACAACCACTAGACTTGAGTCGAGTGCTTTGGTTTCTTAATTGATTTTCTTCTAAGGTAATGGAATATTATTAAAGCGAGGACATACAATTCAAATTGGTAGAATCAAAACATCCATGATACAGGTAAGAACAGAAAACATAGAAAACAAAATTAAATCAAGTATGATTGCATATACGTTGTCTATTTGCCTTTCCGGTCCTTAATTAGATTTATGTCGCTGTAATGCCGTTTTTAAAACGAAGAAAAAAGTAACAAAATGTTAACTTTAACAATATACGATTGATTTGGTTTTAGAGAACAATAACAAAGAGACAGCACTTTCGCTTTTATAAAAAGTAGTAGAATACATGAAAACGTCGTGTACTATAAAACTATAGTTGTATACAACATTCAATATAGTTAAATTCATAGAACAACGTCATCTTGTGTAGTAGACATACAATACTGCAATTTTCATACTGTAATATCCTAATAGTGTATGTTATCATATATTTTGCTTTTGTTAATAAAAAGTTCATATTACTGGTATTCATATTCATATTATCATAACAAAAATAATGGAAAAGAAAAATCATATTGTACGAATAAAGATAGTTGTGGATTTTTATCACCGAATTTTACTCCAATGTCTATTTATTTAACTACTAGGAAAACCTTAGGGTGTGCATACGCATTGCCCACCATGCCCACGACGGTAACCAGTTATAGAACGACAAGAATTGAGTTTATAGATATTAACTATATTTTTCATAGTTCGGGGCAAACAACAAACTGACCATACATAGGTTAATTCCATGGAACAATTCGTCAGCTTCATTGCATCATACACACTTTAACCATCCATTTTATCTAACAAAATTTTGATTTTTTCAACATTGTCTCAATTCACTTTCTTCACTACCACAGATGTCCCTCAATCTTTTCATACCAAAAGAAGCTATTTTATTCTTTTGTCACAATTTACAAGTACATATGGAGAACTGCAACTTATAAGATGACAAATTTGATAATCCAAATAAGAAGTACGTATAAAATCAGTAGTCATAACTAAAAGAAATACAATATTTCTTAACAAAACAAAAACTTAGACTTAACCAAAAGTCACTCATTTCAATATACGCCGTTGTGTAACATCAATCTCCGCAACCGGCGACAGACTTGATTTCTAACTGAAGGGCCATCCCATCTTCATACACCAACGTCAACCCCAAACCTTATAATGTGTGATGAATTCTTCAAATGAATAATTCCATATATCTCCAATTTTAATTTATAACATTCTCTCCATAAATCATGATTCCCAGGAATCTAATAAGCTTGAGAAAACTATCAGAGAGTACATAAACCTTGTGTACTAAGAATTACATATTCCATAGTGATATGTTTTAATAGAAGTATACAGTCAACTACTCAAGTATTGCTTTGGAGATTTATGAGAAACTTTGTGCAAAAGAATCTAGTCAACAGTTTACAAAAAGGAATAATAACATTCATCATATACAGCACTCTATTTTTATTTGTTTCCACTACCGTTACCATGGTTTAGTATTAGCAAAGCATCATCTGTGAAGCATATAGCAGGCACACTAAAGAAGGCGGTGATATGAAGATCACATGAATGTGCATTATCATGACAAGAGGCCTCTAGTAAGATGGTCAAATGACTCTGGATAATCTGATGCTTACAGTTAGTGGCTTAGTCAGAATTTTTGTTTCGGGTGGGCCAAAACAAAACAAGTACTAAAAGTTTTGGAGATTACAAATGACTATTAACAACAAAATAATAAAATAAGATAGGGTAGTGCAAATTATATAAAATGCTTAATGGTACACCATAACATTACGATTTACTCCATTTTATTATTGAATATATAAATTAAACCCTAACAAACCATTAACTTTATTATTCATAAACAAATAATATATTTATAAAAGCTTATAAATCTTGACAAAACAAAACTTGTTTCATTAACCATTGAAGTTAAACTGACAATATTAGTAGTGAAATCAAAACAATAGTTGAATAAATAAATCAAAACGTAATGAGTCAATGAGATAGTCATTATTTATTAAAAATCAGCCATTAAAAGAATAACATGAACATACTTGATAACAAACTAACTTACGAAATCAACAATTAAATTGGATAAATTTAATTTGGTGAGTACTTTGTTCTCTTAGCTAATTTATGTGATTTTTGAACGTGAACAGTTAAGACAAATTGAAATTAAAGAAAACTTTTGAAGTAATTATTTTGTTCCATGTAGGATCTCCTATTAATTATGTTATCATACTAATTTTAACTTGATAGGCCGGTCTATTTTCAAGCTTGCCATATAGGATGGGCCAAAAAGTTACGGATAAATCAAACTAGTACTAGATTATATATAGTTGTTACTGCATTAAGAAAACTCAAGGTGGCCTAAGGCCCTTCCTAAGTCCTTTGTAGCTACGCCACTGCTTACAGTCACTCAAATCACAAACTTAAAGATAGTGATTTATTTATAAAAAATTGAAAACCCAACTGGTTAACTCCCTTTAAAACTAAATAGGGGAGTGTTCCTTCACATGTTCCATAAAGATGGGTTTATAAGAAAGGGGGAAGTAATCAAGATTATTTTCACATGCATCTTATAAATAATATATAAGAATTATATTTGTAATATTATCATCTTAATTTGAAATCTAATTAACCAATCAAAAGTCATAATTTAATTAAAATATATTTTTTTAAATTGAGTAAAATTAAGGATTTAATGACATCATAAATTATGATTTTAAAAAATAAAACAAATAACCATTTTAAAGATAAACATAGTTACAAGATAATTAGTAAATAATACTACTAACATTATCTAAATTATATGCTATTAATTAAAAGTTTATGTTTAAAATCACCTTAAACTATATGCAATACACCTTCTTCTACTATTTGTCTTTTTTTTTTCTTCATATTTTTGGTTACGTAACGGCTTCTTTGAAGTTTTTAATAATTTTATATTGTTTGTTATATGAAGTGCTTCGAATTTAAGATTACTAATCATATTTCACGAATTACACTTTCAATTATTTTTAAAAATATTCAAATAGTATTATTTCATATTTTTCAATACACGGGTATAAAAACTAATAGTTATATATAGAGATGAGGCAAAATCAATGAACTTACGTAATATGCCAGATACACCCAACATAGGAACTGCATCACATACAAGGCCACTATCTGCCAAATCCTCTGAAGTGCATCTACTTATTCGTCCTGCATGAAATAAAATTGTCATAAGCTCAAAATCTATGATCATATGTTAGGATAACAGAGAAGTAAATTTTTGACATCCCACAATCCACTTTTAAGTTGCATAAAATATCTTTGGTAATTCTCCCTAGAGGATTGCGCGCAATTGGAATAGATAACTGAAAAAAGCTCCAATCAAAACTCGCTTATTTGACATTCAATCTTTAAGGATAAGATAAATCACATGGGAACTTTATTACAAAACAAAATCCATAAATACTTATACAATGATTAAGTTGACAAGCTCATTAGACCTACATCCTCTGTACAACAAATAAAACTCATCCTGTCCAAAAGATAAATTTAAAGTACTCTACTTGAAATACGTGTAATTGATACTTATTCTTTCAACCCATTCTTCCTAAGAACAAATGCACAACATTATCATTCCAACTCACTATCAAGCAAAGGATAATAACTGAGCAACAAGAATTATCAACGGAGTGTTTCTCACACTATTTTCCTCGAATTGATAAGAAATCAAGTGGTAGGGGCAAACACCAGCCTAAACCAATCAATACCACTTGTTAGTTCACACCATTTTCAAAGATCAGTTGTGGTTCACGCCATATCCAAATATCAGTTCTCTCGTTCATGATATCACAAAAAAATGTTGGTCTGGTTTGGGACACGACCTGTTCCACGACACCATCATGTTTGCTTTACCTATTCGAATTAAAAGGGTGTAAAAGAGGAGTAAATTAAGAGTCTATTCTTCCAACCTTTTCTGCAACAGGCCCCTAGAATCCTCTTTTAACAGCCAGAAGCTGTGTTTTACACATATTTGTCCATCTCCATGGTATAAAAAATCCAGATCTTTCTAGCTAGTTGGTAACAGTATAAACTTCGTCAGTATATTATTAGAAGTTAAGGATTTGATCTACTATGAATATCTATTATCTATAATCCATCAAAATATGTAGTAAAAATGCTACATAAAAATACAATTGCTACCATCGAGATAGCAATTGAGCGGCAGTCAGGAACACTTCATCTTTGACGGGAATATTTTATCTGTTGAACGGCTTAATAATTCAGAAGCTTGGTTGAAGTTTTTGTACTCCACATACTTATTGTTGATGGTGCTTACTCCATCATCTGCACCAAATAAAAGATGGAATGAAATATATATCAACAACTAATCTAGATGAAGTTAATAATTAACAGACAAGATGTAAAATTTAACAAATAGGAACAATGAAACACAGCTTAAAATGTAACCTAACATACAGTCTATATTTATCCTTACCTTCACAAAACGAAATGAATATTAAGACGAACAAACTCCAAACGGAAGAACTTGAATGAAGATGAGATGTAACTCTGTAAAAAAAAGTCGAATCAAAATAGAATAAATAACAATATCTTGAGTCTCAATATACCTCAAATCAAAATAGAAACTGAATATAACAGAAATTGAATACCTAATTAACCATCCTCTGTATTCCTGTCACGCCCGACATCGCTTTGGAGAGAAAATTATGAACGCCGATGCGAACAGAGAAGAACGGGAAACAGGGACGGGTGAGGAGCGAAATAAGAGTAGAGAATAGAGAGGGGGAGAACGGCGTTAGAGTTTTTGAGTCGAAGCAATAAGATTTGATACGTATTTAATTGTTAAGAAAATGATAAAATATGAATGGATTATACGTGATAGTGTGGCCAATTTTAAAGGCTTATTTGCTTAAGAGGTCTTCTTTATAATATCTTGCATTCGCAATGCTCATTTTACCACACCAATAGAGAAAAAAAAATGTATTCATATAGTATAAAAAGATATACTTTGGGATAACGCTAGCTAATATACAGTTTACAACACATAAAATTCCTTATCGTGCAAAGACACTCGCCACGTGATATCAACGTGTCGATGTATGAATATACGTGTGATAACTTAAGCTCGCCACAATTTGAAGTATTATTTAAACTCATCAAACAAACCACCTCAATTTCTACATCTGCATCTGCAACTGCAACAATGTATGGAAGAGTTATCAAGTTCACCGCTAACAAAAATGTTCAACAATCTACCAGTAAACTGGGAATTTATCACTCCAAATTTTTCTCCTCTACGTCCACTCAACATAGTAACAAGGTACCTACATGCACATAATTTTAAAACATATCACAGATTATATATTCTGTACGCATAATATATATGTTGATCCTACGTAGGTGTTGCTAAAATGTAAATTATTTACTCGTTTTTCCTCTTTAGTTATTATACATGTAGATATTTACCTTTTAATATATGTTTTGTTGCAAATTAATTAAACTTAGCTATCAGCACACATAATTCAGTCATTAATTAAAAATATAATAATACGTGCAGGATTCGAACTTAGTTGACGATATCAGGAACTCCGCATCAAAGTTGCCGTCAATGCAGTCGTCAGGTGCCGCGAGTTCGAACTTAGTTAATGATACTAGAGACTCAGCATCAGGGTTGCCGACAGCACGGTCATCCAGTGTCGCACCGGCACCGGATGACCGTGTTAACGTTGTGAAAACAGCTACAACACCACCGTCGTCTCCAACCTTCAATGATAGAAGGGAGAACAGCGGTGCTGACCTGGGGAGTTTTGTGGCGGATACAGCGAAACAAGGAGTAGTGAAAGCTATCGAAACTGGTTTGGATATAGGAGAAATGGCTAAACAGACTTTAGATCATGTGTGGGATGCTACCAAGGGTACTAGTCATGCGATGAAGGAAATACTTACCGGTGATGAAAAGGTGAAAAATGATATACCGCCTACTGATCGGTTTGTTGATGACTTGAGGAAGCATGCTGATGGCTATGATTTGAGAAATAAATAAGTGGGGAAGTTTGTTTTATTAGGAAGTAGTTAGGGGTTGAAGTAGTGACAAGTTCATAATCAGGGCATTATGATATACCCTACTACGTAATTCTTCTGCGTGCTTGTGTATTTTCATTATTATGATATGATACACTATATCTAAATTTGCTTGTTTGTGTATTTCATTAAAACAAAACATTGAATGGATGATTCTGTAATTTGTTTTCCTAATTTTTCTTTAATTGCATTGTTAAGTGACTGGATTGTCAGGCTTATTTCTTTTTTGTTGAATGAACCACGCACATGTAGCCGTTGATAGTTGATACATATATATGGACAATTTATTGTTTTACGCTTACCCAAAAGAGACAATGGTCGACCATTTGGGATGTATTCCAAATTCCTTAATATCTTTAAAAATCTTGGACTAACTTGGTGAGACATTAAACGTTACATAATTATATTATTTTAGTGTAATTCTTTTGGTCCTCTTGGTTGAAATCTCTATTTTTATGCCAGTGGTTTTATTATGCTAGTCTTTTTGACTTCGATGTGGAAGCTCGAATTTTAGATCTTTTCCAACATATTAATTACTATTAAGCCACCTTAATGACGTTAATGATTAGTATGACTTTTAGAGATATGATTTTATTCAGGCACACACTTCGTATAAATATCACTTAACACAAAATTGATAAAGAGATAGAGTCCCACAACTAAATTTATCTTTCAGATCTCCGTTCATGTTCAGTAGCTTATGGAAACATAAGATTCCGTTAAACAAAATATTAATTAATATTGACCAAACATAACTATCAAATGCCTAAAAGCGATTGAAACACCCAGTAGGCTAGCACATCGATCGAGTTCTATTAGATGTTCAAATTATACAAGTCTATTTCACAATGTGTACATGAACATAATATAAACATCCATTACTGAAACCTAACAATGACGCACGAAATGTCATCCCTGCTCTTCCTAGCAAGTGCCTCTTTGATGAGTTGCTTCGCAGCTGATCTCGGATCCTCAACATCCTTAACACAATCCACAGCCTCTTGATTCGACATAACCTACAAAAACAAAAACTTACAACGCGCAAAAAAGCAAACCATGTTGCAACATAAAGTGATAAAACAACCATCCTTCGACGAATTTTTGTAACACCCATGATTTGAACCTATGGTTTATACTAGATATCTTTCAACAGTTGATTGTTTAATGGATATACTATAATATGAAATTATCCGTATTTTATGGATAGTTAATAAAGAATATCTTTATGATCTCTATTTTGTTGAGATACAATATCTAATGCATAATGTACAAGTATTTGATGCATGGCAAGTCACCAATCGAAAAACATAGTTTGAAATAGAGGTGAACTGAACTTCGGATATGTCTAGCCAACTTAAATTTTTGTACTGAAGTAGAGTACTTATGGATATGCTTGAAGTACAATCATCTAGGGCATTGTAAAAGAAATTATACTTGCACACCAACTAGTTATACTTGACGGACGTTATGACTTTCGAAAATGAACTCTATGAAACTTACCTTCCAGACACCATCGCTCGCCAAGATGAGAAACTCGGTATCATCATCCACATTTTCGACCCACACGTCCGGTTCAGAACTTATATGCTCCTTCAACCTCTTATCACCAAACGACCTCGACATTGCTAAACTTCCATCCACCCTTGGACAATCCCCTGCACCAACTCAAGCATAAATGATACAAAATAGATTTTATAAATGATATGTGTTGTGTCCTATATATGCTTTTAAGAAACTTTGATATATACTTGGGAAATTGGTTACAAAACCGCCTTTTTCTTCAATAACCTTACGCTCCTTGTTCGGTTCATGATCAATCGATAACTGTTTCGCCACACCATCTTGACATAAAACCGCCCGTGAATCACCTACATTAGCCACCACTAATGTTTCACAATTGATCAAAATAGCTGTAACCGCAGTTGAACCTCCTTTACGTTTCTTAATCGCTTTGTTCATGATTGTAGAATCTGTGAACTCGTACGCTCTTCTAATCGCTTCCTCCGGTTCGGTCCAAAAATCAGGCTAAGAATCACAACAATGTCCAATTTACCATAAAGTAGTGCAACAACATATATATATAGATGCTTATGTTACCTCATTGATGATATTGTCGAATAAATGTGATCTTAAATAATCAGGAACTTCTTGACTCAAATGACCATCGAACACGGCGAATAGTCCAAGCTCGTTGCCATTAACTTGTTTGAATTGTGCAAAAACATAATCTTCCATTGGGTGTGACATTTTTCCTTCAACAGAATGATACCCATGTGTTATCTTTTTGTCAATTCTACTCCTTCCTTTTCCAGTTTCAATTGTAGGTGATGTCAACTCATGTTTATCCTGTTAAATTAAGGGATAAATGTATCAAAGTGATCAAGGGTCTAAAGTGTAATTTAGTTAATGTATAAGGTGTCTTTTCTGTAAAGTGGAAAAGAGAAGGGTGTTAATTGTAAATTAGTCAAAGTAAGGTTGTGGTCGTGTCTTTTCTGTAAAGTGAAAAAGAGAGAGGTGTTAAGTGTAAACAGTCAAAAGAAGGTTGTTAAGTTATGTTGTTGTCTCTGTAATCGGGTTCAACAAAATTAGTGACATTATCACTTTCTTTCTCTAAAACCATTTTCTCTAAATCGTCGTTGCAGTTTATAAAATGCATGTAACTATAACTCAAAATATGTTTCTTCCAATATTGTTATGGGATATTCTGCGTATTAAACTTTTCACTTATTACTTATTACTATTGTATGTACTTGATTCTTATTACCGTGTCAATATTCTTTTTAGATGGTTATTACCGGTAATATGGTGTCTTATGTAGTTGTCACGTTATTAAAAAATTGGCTACCGATAAACAAATCATTAGATAAATACAATGGTAATAACTAAAAGATTAACACACACAATGAACCAATACAAACATAATTGACTATGCCCAATAGACTTAAAATTGTATTTGAACACATTTCCAAACACTTTGTCTCTGAACTTAATTATTAACAAGTGTTTAGATTGCAAGTGCAATGAAACTAGTATCTACTTAGATTTTAGATGGTGCATGTAATACGAAAAATGCAAAACACTTGCTAAATAAACCAAAGTATTATTCACTTATCTATTTTTACTAGATAGATAAAACAACAAATCATATTTGAAAGCATATATTGCAAAAATCTTGAAATGGAGGAATATGTGTAAATTAACTGGAAGTGAAATCACGAACCTGCATCTTGTGTTGTGTTTCTAGTGACCGAGTTTTGGTGGATTTGTGGTGACTTTTGTTTCTCAACTCACGTATTTCCTGTTAAAGTAGAAATATTTTTCCAAAGAAAGAATAAGGATTAGTGAAATGATGACTGTACGTACTGCAGTTGACAAATATATAAAAAAAACAAATAAATATATAAAAAAAACAAATAAATATATAAATAAATACAAGTAAAGGTATGTTTAGTTTGAGTAGGAAATGAACATCAAACCTTAAACTCACTTATACATATGGATCCAAAAGAACTCTAAATTTCATTCTCAAATTTAAAAGCTAATGCACCTAAACTGAACGCTTTGCATCATATTTTCATTTTATTACTATTTTTTGTATTAAAATCTTTCAACCAAACACCCCCTAAAATGACGTGTACAAAATTAAGGTATATACCTGCATCTTTTAAGTGTTGATATCTGGCGAGTTCTTTGTTCTCCGACGTGCTCCTGAGATATAGAAAGAATCGCCGACAAGAAGGAAGCGGTGGGAAATGCTACATATGCTATGATACTGACAGGTGGCTAATGACTCACTCAAGTCATCAAATTTTAATATACTAGATCGATTGAGAACTCAAGTCATCAAATTGTAATGTACTAGATCGGTTGAGAAACAAAAGAAGAAGAAAATAATAATAATTAGTAATTAATTAATAAATAAGTATAAAAGAATAAGAAATGGAGTATCTCGTTTAAGGCCCAAACGAATTAATTTATGAGCCCAATATCATCTCCACTTTAGACTATCGATAGCTATTCAGGCCCAAGTCATATGTCTATTTCTTTTAAAAAAAATTCATTAGCCTTCCACGTATTTTAATGTCAAGTAGATACCACGCATGGTTGGATATGAGCCTGTGCAAGCTGAGCAGTTACACAGGCTCATAATTCAATAGGGCATATAATCTTGCAATTGGTATGTATAGTGTTGGTCCATATTTAACCTATTTTCGTTTTGTCCTTGTTTTAATTAACGGAAACAAGCAGAAACAGATGCTTAAGTCAATCCATTTACTCCCTTTTCTTTTAGCTTAAAGGGCCCACATTTGCTCACTTTTTCATTTATCATAATCACATATATTTTTCTTTTGGCCTAACCTAAAATAAACACTTAATTATAAGTCGAAATTTATTTCCTATTTGACTATCAAAGACACTTCAAAATCGTTGAAAACTTGATAATACGATATTATGATAATTTCATTTGCCCCGTATATTGGGCAATGATTAACGATATCTTATCAAAAAGGAAAACGACCACTTTAATCAGACTATTTGTAATTGTAATATTATTTTTTATGGTTATTCTCTCTATCTATACATAAATTTCTTATTCAAAAGGTCTCTTTTTTGTTACCGCACCGGGACACTGAATTCTATGAGCCGCCCTGATGCCACGTTGGTAACTTCAAATGCTAACTTGGTCTGCTAAATTTTCACCATTCAAACAGGAACGTCAACATAAACAAAATACGCCAATACATATATAACATTACCTTAGATAAAACGTTTGTGACTTTGTCTATATAATACATCTTTATCTTAGATAAAACGTTTGTGACTTTGTCTATATAATACATCTTTATCTTCAATAACATATATCTAGCTATCCTACAGTACCAAACCACTGTAATGGTTATTCATTTAATATATTTAATATATTTATAATATAGCACGTCAAATTCGAAGACATTCTCTATGCTTTGGAGCACACCTTTGACCGTTAATAATTTATATATTCTTAGAGTTAAAAGCAGCCCCTAAAAGTGTATTTTTATAAGCAAATCCAAAACATAATTGGTTAGCGGCTACTATACTATTTAGTATATATAGTTCACAAATGGACCTCATTTTTTACATGTTTTTCTTCATTAATCTGATCAACCTCCAAAATCAACAATAATGGCCGGAGCTGACCTTTCTCTAACTAGAATAAATCTCAGTCGTTCATCCACCTCGTTGGTACCATCGACTTACCATAGACGTACGCTCATTGCTAGCGTGGCACAAACCGTTAAGCTATCTTATGTCGATTCCATACATTCTTATATCGACTCCCACTTGAAGAAAACAATCACAATCTGTGATCCCATCTCCGTTTCTGAGCCAATGCATCACTTAACATTTGCACCACCAAAATCCACCGCATCCGCCTTGTGTGTGGCGGCATGTGAGCTAGTTGGCGGAAGCCGAGAAGATGCAATTGTGGCGGCGGCGTCGATTCACCTCATGCATGCAACTATATACTCACGTGAGCGTTTGTTAATAGGTCAGGTTAAGAACAAATCAGAACGCGAGCCCAGTAGCTCACATATGTTTGGCTCGAATATCGAGCTTCTCATTGGTAATGGATTAATATCGTCTGGGTTTGGGTTACTGGCAGAGTCTATTGATTATGCCAGTAACAACTCTGACAAAATACTAAGGGTGATTATAGAAATCACCCGCGCTATTGGTGCACAAGGGATGGTCAACGGTCAAGATGACAACACTGAGTTTGACCAATTGAGTGGTCAAAGATTACAACGGCTACACGAATGTGGGGCCCTGTGTGGGGCCATATTAGGAGGTGGGAGTGAGGAAGAGATTGAAAGATTGAAAAGGTTTGGAGTCTATGTTGGTAAGATAGAAGGACTTCCTAGTGAAAAGGGTCAAAATGAAGGGGTTAAAATGCAACTAGTAGAAAAGAGGACTTTAGCTTTGAAAGAGTTGGAATATTTTGATAGTGAAAAGATTGAGCAAATTTCCACCATTGTGAAAAACTGAATTCGTTGTTAAGTAATTTATTTATTGTATAAGAAGAAGATAAGATTATAGTATTTAGTACCAATGGAAAATGTTAATATAAATGTATTCAGATTGATCAATAAATAAATACTTTGCATGTTTGTTTTCTTTATTTTGTATTTATCAATTGATATGTAGCACAAAATTTAGCATTTTTTGGCTTTTAAACTACATAAAGTTCAACCATTGCACACTTTGCTTTTCAGATGGACAATTGTATAACACGAGGCCCGTGAATATGCACATAACGTTGTCTACCTTTAATTTGGTACCGGTGCTTTATTTAACTTACGGAGTATAAGTTAATTTTAAAGTTGACATCTAAACGGATAAAGGGTTTTTAATTTGTTTAAATGTACGTAATTTAATTGGAGATTTAGAGTATCTCGTGACTATTTAAAATTTTTTCCTTGATTACCTTTAAATTATATAATTAGTGATATTTAAACTTGAAACATGCTAACACATATTATGCCGCTTTGTCAGTGGACTATATTTATGATGGTTATTTCAAAGTCAACAAGAGCCACATTATATTATTGGAAGTTAGGAACTAGTAAAACAGGGTATACCATCTTATGTACATGTTAAATAGGGTACTCCATATGCCAACAAGTTCTTTCTTCGTAATGGTAAATATGCAACCTGTCAAATGTATTATATACGATAAAATGTTATGTACATGATGTTTTGCTAGTGTTTAGTGTCTTAATATATTTATAATAGATTTTAGGTTCAAACTTTATTAGTTTGATATTTTGAAATGACTAGAAAAGGAAACAGTTAAGGAGATATTATAGTTAGACTGTGTACATCTGAGTAAAATTACTTGTTTTCCTCAATTAACTTGAAGAGGAAAATTTTCATCCGTTTATCCGTTTATTTCACTAGTGAGATACCAACGCTAACATATGATGTATTGTTCCTTAAATTAAAAACTATTTGATAAAATAAGCTAATATCTTAGTCTTTCACATTATTTTCAGTTTTAAAAGTACAATTATAACCCAAGGTTCATAATAAAGGAAAAGGGACACATGTATAGTCGATATATGGGTACAAGCTTCCTTATATTTTAATTATATAGTCCGAATGTATAGAATTTTCATTATTTGACTACTATCATACATTGTACTACTTTTTTAAGATAATGACTAAGCACAAGCCAGAACAAGCTAGAATATTTTTTATTTATTTTTTTAAGTTAGACACTGAATGTTGGATTATTAAAATATTCTGACATCAGTCATCATTATCGAAAAAAAAGTAACTTTCAACTATCAACTGCTCTTTATAATAGAGGTTTTATTTATAAAAAATAACTTCTAAATTTTTTACATCATTGAAGCACATAGCTTTTTATGAGCAATAATTTGATAGATTTCACGTCTTTGATGAAAAGGCTTTTTGAAAAAGTGTACGTAGTGTTGAAAAACAAAAACTTTAATAGATTTTTTTCATTGAAACACAAAGCCTTTTTAGGAAATGGTGATGTGATTTTTAAAAAAGTTTTTAATAAGCTATTTTTATTGTTGTAATAAACGTAATATTCTCTTAATCTCAGTCAATAATATATACGATTAAAGAAATATACAATAATTATATTATATTTGTCGGATGATGAGATTGTTAGTTGACAAGTAATTTATACATTATAAAAAACTACATATCTTATGTTATGTTATCTTATCTTATATATAATATAAGAAGCGAACGACGATATCATTAAATATTTAATTTGTTAATAGAATTCTTTAATTTTGTTAAATTGAGTAAAATTAGGGATTTGATGACATCATCATTTAATTTAATTTTTTTTGTCAATTAAGTCCTTTAATTTTGCTTAATTCAAAATTACAGTCTCAAACTTTTTAAATTATATTATACGCATTATATTATACCTACAGATTAAGAGAAAATATATCTTCATTCATTCGGTTCAGTTGAATAATATAATATACTTTTATTATACTAATTTATTATTTTAAATACATTTAAATAAATAAAATTACGTTAAATACTTCCACGTACATCTTGAATCTCACAAGTAAGTTTATTCAACCTTTTTCAATTTACAAGTTATAGGTTTATGATAAGATTTGAGGTGTCAAAAAATCTCCAACATTTCAACCAACATATAATCTTAAATATTTAAATTAACAATAAGGATAAATATAAGTTATTACTCTATCATCTAAAAGGAGAATTCTTAATTAAAACTGTCAATTTCAATGTGATTATATTTATCATCTTAAATTTTTAATTAATCGATGTCCTAAGATTATTACCAAAATCTCTACTCAATAAGTGTTGATTTGAGAATTGAGACAATTGCATGGACAAAATAATCTAACTATGTCAATTATAATTTTTTTAATTTAATATTTATTTTAGTAGCTTAAGCGATCTGTGTGTATACGGATGATGACACCATCTAAAACTCAATTGGCCAATCAAATTCATTAATTTTATTAAATTGAGTAAAATTAGGGATTTGATGACATCATCATTTAATTTAAATATTTTATCAATTAAGTCTTTTTATTTCGCTCTATTCAACATTACAATACCAAACTTTTTAAATTATATAACTCTTAACGAAAATATCATATCGTTATCAAAATTTATAAAATCTATTTCATGTATTTATATATGTCCACAAACATAAATGAGTAATTTATATCAATAAAAGTAACGTTAAATATTTTATCAATTAAGTTGTATTATATATGTATTTATATTACGTTATGACATTTGAACTGTTATGTCAAAAAAAAATATTACTTCTTAATTTATTGTTTATTTTAATAGCTGAAACGACCCGTGTATATACACAGATTTGAACGCTAATAATATTGTAAAATTATTTTATCAATATCGAAAACATGACAAAACACGTCTTCTTTTAATTTGCTATAGTTTTAAAATTGTAATATACCTAACGTCCTTTTTACCTACAATCTTTTATCATTATTTAATCCTTAAAACAATTGAAGAAGGTCGTTCCAATACATGTTGGTTTTATATAAACTTAGTGAAAAGAAAAAGAAGCAGCCCCTCAAATTTAGTAATTAATCTTTATTAGCAAATCAAAAACTTTGCACAATCCAGATACGTGATTACGTTCTACTCGTCAACCATAGTTTATGCAGCCGATTACATTTTTCCAAAACCTAAGTTCTAAACTTCTAACTAGATTGCTATAACTTATATCACAAAAAAGAAAATGTCTACTTTCATACATTTTTTTTGGTTACATTTTCAAAATTATAAATTTGTTAAGTTCTTCACACTTATAAATACGTAGAAAATATTCACGTACCACTATTTCGTAACTTGTTATATCATAGGATGAAAACGTATGAATCCGTGCATATTATTGCACTAACTTTGTGCATACGGCATACTATACTATAATAGATTATAATATATATTTTTAATTTGTATTACTAGTGTATTGTTTCGCGTTTACAGAGAATTAAGTATGAAAATTTTTTATATTAATAATAAAAACAACATGCAAGCTTTACATAATAAACTCTATATTCTAAATAAAATTGTAAGTGTTAAAAATGACATATTTAACAAATAAAGGAGTACCATGTAGGAGAGAGACTTTATTTGTCTAATAGAATAGTTATTTGCAAACCTATGAAACTAAATTTTTAATTATAATTAAATCTTCACCTTTTAATCATCATTGAAAAAAACTAATCAATGGTTCAAATTCCTCCATGGTATTATGTTTTAATTATATACTAGGTCATAAACCCAAGATAACGCGGGACGAATTTAATTTTTGTAAATTAATAAAATATTATGGTCGTTTTGTGACAGATTTTTTATATAGCTTATAGACCTGCAATAAGGCGCAACGAATTTAACTTTTATAAATGAATAAAATTTTTAGTCGATGTTTTTATATTGTGACCTACTTTATTAATTAAAACAAATACATCAAATATTTAAGGGCTGAAAGTGTAATTATACGAAAGAATTGTTAATCGTTGCTAGTTTATAGACCCGAGATAACGCCGGTCGAATTTAATTTTTATAAATGAATAAAATATTTGGTCGATCGTTGTATAGTCAATATATCTGCAATAACGTCGGACTGATTTAATTTTTTGACCTATTTTTTTATATAGTCTATAGACCCGTGATGACGCGGTTCGAATTTAACGAATTTAATTTCAATAAAATAAAATGAATAAAATATTGTAGCCGATTTTTTTATATAGTTTAAAGACTCTTTAATTTCTATAAATGAATACAATATTTGGTCTTTTTTAATTTAAATAAAAACATTAAATATTTAAGAGGCCCAAAATATAATTATACGAAATAAATTAAGATTGTTGGATCGCAAAGGATGGAAGACGATAAATAACTAAGATTCTTCCATCGTATCCTCTTTTAATTATATATAAAGATATATTAAATTAATATTAATATTAATTATTAATAATATTATATTATATGTATATATATAAAGATTATAAAAAGTACATAAAAGGTTACCATGTCTTTGTTCGACGAATAAAAGAGTGTAGTCTTGTACTTGCGCAAATTAGCGGCGCCGAATGATTTGATTCGACATTATATTTATTAGTGTCCGATATGTGTGTTTTATATGGTGTTTATTAGGTGTTTTTATGTTCATATGACAAGTATGTAAGAGAGATAAATAAAGCTATTGTATGAAATTCTTAGTTAAAAGTTTTTGTTTATTTGTTAGATGCGTTATTATATAAGTAGGTTAAAGTGAAATGAAGAGATGAGATTAAAAGCGATATAGATTTAATGATGAATATTTATTTTCTTTAGTCTTAAAAAGTAAAAGAATATAAAATAAATAAAGACTTTATATATTAGTATTGATTAGTTTAACACGAAAATGATTTTAGTCCTGGAAAAGAGAAATAGAGCAAAAGGCCCGATATTTTCAATTCAGAAGCCCACTACAACCAATCAGGCCCATATACTACTACTTCAATGGTCTTTTAAGCCCACGGCCTCGAAGACCAATTTTCTATGTCACGCTGACGTCAGTTAGCAGCCAACCCAGTTATATAAATTTAATTTATTTATTGTGATTTTCAACTATTTAAATATCATTCTGTATTTTACTGCACTGTTTCTCGCCCTAAACAACGGCCTCTCTGTACACATTATTTGTTTCAATTATTTTCAAGAATAAAAGGGAACATTTATTTCCCTGTTTTTTTTTCTTGATCTCATTTCATAATTCAAAACCCATAATCAAAAATCCACCTTTCAATTCAATTTCACAAACCCTGATTTATTTTTTGCATAAAAGTAAACCCCAAGTCATCAAGGTACTTGCTTTCTTTTGGTACTCTTTCACTTTCAGTTTCGTTTGTTCAACTGTCATTTCAGTGTCTTTTACTTTACCCAATTATTAGTTTAGTTCTGTATTTCAGTCTTTTGCTTCCAGCATTATAATCTTAATTGTTAAAATTGTTACTGTTTGATTGTAGTTTGTGGGTGCCTCAATGATGGATGATTCTTTTCTGATTATTTTTTTTCCTTTTTCAGAATTCAAGTTGAAATGAATTGACATAGCATATGTAAAGATTGATCATTGCAAGTTGAAATTGAGGAATTCTATTATAAAATTTTTGAAATTTGATTATACATAAAGGATTGATTCATCATTGAGTGAATATGGAAGATGCTGCAGCTCTAATGGAAGCTACAGGATCGCGATTCAGTAATCTTGAACTCATTGGAAGAGGGTCATTTGGAGATGTCTATAAAGGGTACTTGTTGGAGAACTACCTATTACATTATATATTCTGTGTTGTGCTTTTTATTATATGCATGTTTTAAAAATTGAAATTGTGTGTGTCTTTTAACTGTTGTTTAACATATTTATTCTGTGAACAAACTTTGGACTTTCGCGTTTTATGAATGTTGTATACAACCACTAGTCCATGACATGAAATAATCTTGTATTAATATGCAATATGGAGTAATGCATGCTGCTAGAGAATTAAGTTTTTGTTATGCTAAGTGGATAGTAATTTGATTATATTGTGCAAAGTTAACTTTTTTAGTGTCGTTGATTTTTTTGTAATTACCTTATACCGGGCAAAATTATGTGTAAATGCCAACTGAATTACAGAATCTGTTGTTGCCGTACATGGACTTAGTTTACTTTAGGGGAGACAATTTCTTAATGCTAAGTGATAGATAACATTCTAAAATGGTAATCGAGATTAAATATTTATTAGAGATACTTCCTTTATACTGTGAATGTTGGAATATGCTAATGCCACTCAGTAAATTTGTGAAATGGAGGAATGATACTATTGGTATGCACATTCATCATGAAAAGAAGAGCTCTTAGGTCAAACCAGCATTACATTTTTATAGTTGTTTATAAAGAAGAAAAATACGTATTTCTATAACATAATGTTACATTTGCATGCTTGGTCTTCCTGTATTCTGTTCGATTTTTCTTTGTCACAGTCAATAGAAAATGAGTTTTGACTTGAAGAGCAATCGGTAAATCTATGTCAGTTACTAGGTTCACCATTCTATTTTATTTTCCATTTGATAATTGAAAAACACCTATTTGGCATGATAGCATTAAACTAAATAGTATAAAAGCCCTCATGAATTTCATGACTTATGTAGCATTGATGTAGGCCTTCTACAGAGCTGGAAAAAGCATCTTTTTCTGAAATGCATTTTCTCTGTGGTAATCTTTTGTTTTTTGGGCAAAAAGAATCCCGTTTTAGAGGTAGAAAGTCATATAAAGATATACGAGGTTCAACCTAGCTATAGATGTGCCGAGTCTCTGGCACCTGAGAATCAGCCGTTATACATCTTTTTAACAAACACATATTGGCTTCTGTTTTTGAAATACAAGCACTTAATGTTGTACTGCTGAATTACAGATTTTGATCCCATTGAGAGCATGTTACATTCTATTTTATGAAAGCTAGTGAAAATTAAGCACCGTAAGTTGGATCTTGTTATTAAATGAGAAAATACTCTTGCTTTAAAAGGTGAAATAGTTAGAGCATGTCCATTTTCTTCAAGAATTATTAGGAATATTATTAGGAAAGGCTACATTAAAGTTGAGTATTGCTAAATGTACGAAAGATTTCATCAAGATTTGTCTCCTCTATTTGATATTTTGAAAATAGGTTGTTTCGTTGTTCAACTTGAACATTTTCACTTTGTTTGCTAAGCTCACAGCTGTAATTTTTCATTGATGTACAGGTTTGACAAGGAGAACAAGAAAGAGGTTGCTATTAAAGTTATTGATTTGGAAGAATCGTGAGTTCTTTCTTTCTGTCTCTTTTTTTGGTAGGAAGAAAATTTATAATTCATCATATTCATATGATCCTGCCAATAGAACATTTTCGTTTAATATGATAATAGATAGTTATTCATCATTCTGAATTTTCTCTGTTATATATATGATATGTTTGTGTGACTTATTAATCCAGCATGATGGTAGCTGTTGAAACCTCATTTCTTGTTTTTATGTTAAATCTATCTTCTTTTTGCTCTGCAGAGAGGATGAAATTGAGGACATCCAGAAGGTACACCCATTTCTCTACAACTTCTGTTCACTTTTATTAAAATTTAAAAAATATTATCAACTTTACGTTTAATATTTCTGTCAGGAAATAGCAGTTTTGCAACAATGTCGATCTCAATATATAACGGAATACTACGGGTCTTATCTTCACCAAACTAAACTTTGGATAATTATGGAATACATGGCTGGCGGCTCTGTTGCTGATCTGGTAGGTTACTTCACCCATTTCTAGATATTATGTTCTCAAATAACACATTTTTTGCATAATGATTGATTGATAAAGTTTCTACTACAAGAACGTGAAAAATGATAATTAAGAATGTTTGCTCATTAATTTTTTTTTCATTTTGGTGCTGACGCAAAACTTTGTTTCTCAGATACAACCAAATCAGCCATTGGATGAAATCTCAATAGCTTGCATTTTACGTGACCTACTTCTTGCTATTGAATATCTTCACAACGAAGGGAAGATCCATAGAGACATTAAAGGTTCTCACAAACCCTAAAACTCAGTAATTTGATATCATTAAATAAGCATTTGTTTCTTATGCTTACTGCTATAGTAACATTATTTGTGTCACATTTTGACAGCTGCAAATATTTTGTTGACCGAGAGTGGTGATGTCAAGGTACTTCTTATGTCACTTGTATCAATTATTAACATTATTATTTCTATGTTTGTTAGAAGAGTTTGTAATCTATAATGAATGAGGCTCACCCTCTATATGAAATGCGGTACTTGCTACTAAAGTTCCTTTTCTTTTCTTTTCTTTTTTCCTTTTTATTTTTATTTTTTGTGATAGGTGGCAGACTTTGGTGTGTCGGCACAACTAACCAGGACTATTTCTAGGAGAAAGGTATTATCGGGTTCATGTACATTTTCTTAGTTAATGTGTTTTATAATTGCAATGAAGATAATATATTTACATAATTTGTTGGTAATAGACATTTGTAGGGACACCGTTTTGGATGGCACCAGAAGTAATACAGAATACAGAGGGATACAATGAGAAGGTTCTTTTACTGCTTTCTTTTACACTCTACTTAAACTCAGCGCACACACAACTCGTTTTCTACCTTTTTAGTCAAATTGTTTCCAATCACGTACAAATTCTGTTAGATTTTGCATCATGCAGGCAGATATTTGGTCATTAGGAATAACCGCAATTGAGATGGCCAAAGGGGAGCCTCCACTAGCCGATCTTCACCCAATGAGAGTTCTTTTCATTATACCTAGAGAAAGTCCACCTCAGGTCCTCACATTTCTCTTTTTTCTATTTCATAATACAATTCATGAATTGTCAGTACATTATAGTTCACGTTACATTTTTGACATTTTCTTGTTTTTTGTTTCTCTCAGTTAGATGAGCATTTTTCTCGTCCTATGAAAGAATTTGTTTCTTTGTGTTTAAAGAAAGTACCTGCTGAAGTATGTTCTTGTTTTCCCTTTGACTGCCTTTCATATGTGTATTAGCTTAACACACAATTTTTATATATTCAATCACCCCTATTTCAGAGGCCAAGTGCAAAGGAACTTCTGAAGCATCGCTTTATTAGGAATGCTAGGAAGACACCCAAACTCCTGGAGAGAATCAGGTGCTCAATTTCTATTCCATACCGATCTTTACAAATGTATACAAATTTGACAGTTATTTTTTACTTTAACAGAGAACGTCCAAAGTTTCAATTAAAAGAAGACGGGGGTTCGCCTGATGGTACTAAAGTTCTAGAAGGATCTGGAACCATGAACATGACTAGGGTTACACAAGTTGAAGATACTGTTCGAGTCAGGTTGGATATAGACTTATAACTGCTAAGCACTAATAAATTAATTGACGTTTGACCGTGCCATAAAACATTGACTAATTGGTCGTTACTTACCTTAAACTCTCAGAGATGCCGGCTGGGATTTCAGCATAGGGGGGTCCACAAGTACTGGGACAGTTAGAAGCTCTGTTAGACCACCTCAAATTAGAAATAGAAAATTAGACGTTCCTCCGAATCAAGCAACTGAAAACAAAACCTTAGCAACCACTAACCAGTTCTCATCAGAAGTTTCCGTCAATTCCCAGGAGTCCTTTCTCGAGGAAGAAGAAGATACATCTCCGGTTGGCACCGGAACAGTCGTTGTGCGACCTCCAAGAGCAGAGAAACCATTGTTTTCTGGTGATCAGAGTACCATGGTAGGTTTCTAACATTGTTTAGATGATTTTATTTGCGTTTTATCGACTCTGAGATGTTTGATGGCTGGTTGGTTATCTACAGTCAAGTAGCAGCGTATTTAATTCTCTAGAGGATGCTTCCACGAGTGGTACAATTGTATACCGTGGACAACATGATGATTCAGATTCTTTCAGAACTCCAAAGTCAAGATTAGGAAGTCAAAAACTAGCTTCCGTTGCTTCTTCTGAAGACAGTGCTATAAACCTTGCAGAGGTCATTTAGTTAATAATTTTTTTTGTCATTTTATTGTAGATTCATGAATGTAGTATAAATTTCAATGTATCTGGAGTTTCATTCTATATCATATTCAAATTATTTTTTATCAGGCAAAGGCTGCAATTCAAGGAGGAATGAGGAAAGGAAATGTGAGAGATAGAACTGGTTTGGGCAAGGTCATCAAAGATGTCCAGGAAAGTAGAAGACCAGAAAAGTCAACAAATAGTTCTGATTCTTCAAGGTAAATTTGAGGGGTTAATATGCAAAGTTCTCATTTTTAAAGTTTGAGTTTATAAATTTATTGCTCCCATTACTATCTAAATTGGAATATTGCGATCTCTGCTTCAGAGATTTTCAAGATGCAATAAAAGCATTTTCGAAACCTCGTCAAACAAGTGCTGATGAGGAAGAAAAACGGAGAATATCTGCCGCATCAGCATCCACCACACTATCTACTCTGCTAATCCCTTCACTGAAAGAGGTAAAGTCGTATTATTGCTTTGGGTCACATGTAACTTCTTATGTATCCGACATTCTGGTTTATCAGTAATCTAATGTGATTTTTTCATTTTACAAATGATCTAGGAAATTTCTGGCGATTTAGGAGCTCCTATTGTGAATATGGTTATAAATTCTTTAATGGATATGGAGTACACAAAGCCGGGTTCTTGTGAATTTCTTGTTACAAGGTTGCTTCATCGGCTAGCAAGGTACGTTGTGTCTTCTATGTTCCCATTCTCTCATGACATACTCCAAAAGCTATATATTTTCTTGTGTTTTGCTTACAGTTCAAAAGAACCATCGTTAAAAGATCTTCAAGACGTGGCGACCCGTGGGTTTTCCAGGGGTGAAAAAGTAAACGAGCAACCAGAGAACGCGAATCCCGAAACTGAGAGTAACAAGAAGCAACAGAACAAGGAGGCTCAGTCTAATGCTAACTTAAGCCCACTCGCGAGGTTCTTGCTTTCAAGGTATGTCAAGTAATCTTTTTATTAAAAAAATAAAAAGGTATCATGAGCTCAATATGAGTTATAATCCGGATCTTTCTTTTGGTGCAGATGGCAAGGACTGACTTCTCAAGATGTCAACACAGCTTAGAGAGTTTTTGGATTTTGATGATTAAGGCTTTAATTTTCGTGGCAAAAATTCTGTTTGTTTGTTGATTATTTTATTCAAATTGTACATAACGTTTTGAGAAATCTGTAAATTGTTTTTGAATTTTCGTTTTCTTTTCTTGCCTGAGCTGAGCTTTACATCTCAACTTTTTCTGGTTGTAAACTTTCTGCTCTCGTTGTAAAAGATCTTGTTGGAATCATTGTGATCTGCTTATGGATTGCCATTAAGCTACCTTAGAGTTGCTGATTAAATTTTTTGCTCAAAATGTGCTAATGTGTTATTTTCAGTTGATTTTGATAGGTTTGTTAAACGTAGTGATTAACTATTACAGAATCAAGATATTAAAACCAAACACATATACACTACATAAAAAAATTATTCAGGTCTTCATTTTGAGACCTCTTCGATTCAATACTGAAGGCTATTAAAATTAGATGCTATGTGGTGTGATATCTAGCTCATAAAAAACCACGTTGGCTGTCGTATACTTTATTCAGTAAACATCTTTATGTCCGGGTCTTTTAGCAGGTATCCAATTTGATGTTTATGTGTAATCGATTAATGGTTGTTGAGTGATGTGCGGTTGTTAAGACTCAAGAGTTCACTAGTATCATGAAATTGTTTTGGAAGAGGACATTTGTAATTTCGTGGTGTTTTTTTTTTGGTTGATATTTCACTTTTGGCCCCTCTCAGTCATCCGAGCAAGTAGCAATCAATATCTATACTCTCACACAAACATTAGCCCCTTAAACATCAAAACGAACATGTCAATACTACCAAGTTCTTTTCGTAGTCATTTCGTCAAACACTCCGTGTGCACTTCCTTTCAATCAATCCGTACAACCCCAGTTGTTTCTCATGGTTCCACTTTTAAACTAATTAATTCCACCAGATATCATCCATCAAGAAAGTTCAAAGATTTCATGATTTTGAGTTCAATTACCGCATCATTCTCTACATCTTGTTCTGCTTCAGAAACTTCAACAACTGGTTCATATCTATCTGTTGACATACAATGTCATCAAGATTTTGCTGTAAGTTTCAAGAAGTAAATTAAATAATAAAAATTACACATTTTTATGCATACCCAATTCATTATAATTCATGGGGTTACTAAAAGTGTCAATCTTTTTTTTTTTTTTTAATTTAATTAGGATATGTTTTCAGAAGCACTTTTAAGTTTTGGTGCTGTTTCAACAAGTATGGTTGAACCTGACAGTTGTAACTCTAACAAGGAGGTAAAGTACAAAGATGTAATTGTATATTTGTAATGTTGAATGCTTACTGTTTTGTTATATTTCACTTTGCAGGTTTCGATTGGTTCCATATTTACTGTATCTCATGATGTGCATCAAAGTATCGCATTGGCAGCTGATTCAATAGGCTTGAAAGAAACACCTGTTTATAAAGTTACAACGGGTTACCAGTCTGATTGGATAGATAATGCTCGGGTTACATTACTTTCTTTTAACTTTGTTTTATAATATGGTTAAATGTATGAATGTGTAAGAAACTTTATTCAAGATTATATTGTATTTATCTGACTTGAAATCTTCTATATGTATCAAACTTCCAGTTATTGCTATTGTATTTATCCATTGACTTGGGATCACGTAACATGTATATTTTGCTAACTCATCATCCATATAAGTTGCCATGTCTTTATAACCGGTATCACGTCACTGGTTGACAAGTTTAAGAAGTCAGGTACAAGCAATAACAATATCTATCCGATAGTTTTGATATATATAATAGAACTTTAGGTGAAGTTCTTCTGACACTTGACCATATACTAAATTGCTTATGATTATTATATACTTACATTCCAATAATCATCATTCTAATATTGTAGATTTGTAAAGGGTCTTAATTTGGTATGAATTTATGTTGCAGGAATCATTTCAACCCATTGAAGTTATGGATGGACTTTGGATTGTACCCGAGTGGATAACTCCCCCTGTATGATTTCACGTCTTCATTCTAATTATATGAATGCCTTTGCTTGAAGAAATATGGTTACCTTCATATGCAATTAGCCCGTTCATGGCTCCTTTTAGGATTTTCTTATTAAATTGTAGCTGGGATGTCAACAGGAAACTCAAGCAACAATTATAAGCCTAAATCCTGGGCTAGCGTTTGGAACTGGAGACCACCCAACTACCAAATTATGCCTATTGTTATTGCACAGGTTAATCAAAGGTGGTGAAACTGTTCTGGATTATGGCACAGGTTCAGGGATTCTCGCAATTGCCGCACTAAAGGTACTCTCCTTTAATTGCTTCTTATAAACATCAGTTTGTAATTTTGACCATGAGGTACAGTTTGGTGCAGCTTCCTCAGTTGGGTTTGATATAGACCCTCAAGCAATATCCGCTGCACGTCATAACACTGCTTTGAACAACATAGGACCAGAAAAATTACAACTGCAGATTGTTCCAGGTAACATCAATCCTACATCAACGGGCCAATGGCATTGGGCTATGAAGGATGCCAATGTAGAAGAGCAGGATTTAAACAATTTGGATATCATTGCTAAAAAGGAGAATTATGATGTCGTTATTGCAAACATTCTTTTGAACCCGTTGCTAGATTTGGCTGATCATATTGTTTCTTATGCTAAGCCTGGCGCTGTAGTTGGTCTATCTGGTATCATCTTGGAACAGGTACCTTTTAACTGGTGAAGTATTGTTATGTAACAATTATTCTTGCAAAATTTGTGTAACTGTTGAAATGTTTTAGGTACCAACTGTTGTAGATCGATACTCGGGTCTTTTGGAAGGCATTACTGTGTCAGAAATCGATGACTGGGCTTGCATAAGTGGCACTAAGAAGAAGATAGATAGCTGAAGACGTTTGTGTTCTATTGTTACAATTGTACAACAAATCTGAAGCCGATAGCGGATTAGTCTCATGTTAATTATCCATCCATATATGCAAAAAATAGTTCTTACGATTTTAAAAATTATATTTCTCTTTATAGAAGAAATATATATATCGGGAGCGATCAAGAGAGAATCATTTCTTTTGAGAAAGGGGCGAGTGTTAATATTTATCACGGCGCATCCTAATTAACCAATAAAAATGTCAATAAAAAATTATGATGCTATAAATAATATATTTACGAATAATTTTTTTTTAAAATCATAACATTAATTGATGAATATTAATTTAATAGTAACTTGTTAACCTTCATCATTATGAATTTTAACCAAAATGGATGTTATTGATTAATATTCATAAGAAAGAATGTATTTGACTAAAAGTCATTCAAATAATATTTATTAACTCATCGCATTCATCAAACTAACGTCACGATGAATTTTAATGATTTTACAACTTAAACTTAATTATTGAATATATGTTCAATGAGTATTAGTCAAATACACGTCACTGATAACATTGTCAACTTTTATATTCATTTTGGTTATATCCATCGTGATTAATGTTAGCGAACTGATAATCTAATATTCATCAATTAATGTTATAACTTACAAAAAAATTCATGAACGAAGCTTAACGTTCATGGCACGATTTTGACTAACATTTATTAAATTTCACCTTTTCTTTTTTACGTATGTATTGGTAAAGGTAAAATGCATCATAATGAATGTTAATGCTCTCCCTTTTCTTAAAAAAAAAATGATTCCCTCTATAGGATGACCCTATATATATTATGACATCTCACATGCATTTTCTTTGCCTTTTTTGAATGTCCTATTTATAAATTGGTATTTCCATCGTATATGTAGGTACTTTTTGGTAGTTTTTACATAGTACTTGTTATCGTGTTAATATATACATGCATATATGCTTGGCGGAGGTCTTTGTGAAAGTGGTTTTTAAATAGATGTATGACTGTTTACATCTTATTTTCTTTATAGATTTATACTTCGCATTCGACAAGATTAAGTATTGTTGTTGTATATATTAAACTTAAACACTTAATTTGTTATTTTCATTTTACAATAAAATTTTGGGAAAATATTTTGGGCAGACATATGAGGTCAAAAGAAGAATTGATTTTGTAAACTTTGGAGTGGCAAAATGTAAAAATAAATGATACCCATCACCTTAAAGTTTGTAGCACGCTTTTTAGCCACCAGTACCTATATAAAGGTTTCTCAAACAATTAAATCCTAAAGAAACATACGGAAATCAAATTCATATAATGGAATTTGGTCCATCGAATCCATTACAAATACAAGACCATAGCAATGATCTTGATTTAATGCACCATTACTCTAATCTTGAGGTTGATTTCATGGTTGATCCTACCTACCATCAAAAGGAACATTCTATCGTAATCAGATCAATTGCGATTTCGGATATTGATAAGGTATAATTAATTGTATTATTAATATTATTATTGTTAATTATTATTATCAAAGTATGTACATCCATGTATGTATTGAATTTAGGGTTTATGTTAACTGAAGTTTACTGATGTTGGATTTATTTTTGGATGATCAGTACAAGTATGATACGCGTGATGCTCTCGTGCCTTATCTTGCTATCAATTTTCTTGATCGTTTTTTGTCACGAAACATCAATATGTCGGTAATATTGGTTGCTCTACTACTTTAGTATTTTAGTCAACAAAATGTATTTATGTATGTGTATAGATATATTCACTTAATTAACAAAAAATAATTACAACTACAATATTGATAATTGATAATCATAATAATATGCAGGTGATTCTGTCTGACCAAGGTGTTAAACGAAACATCGAGCTATTTGCTTTCTGTTACATTTCATTAACTTCCAAGACATGCATTTCAGACTTCTCCTTTATTCAGTTATTGGTTTGATTTCTCACTCTTTAGCGTTTTCTGTATTCATACACTGATATCCATATACATAAGATTAGAGATGAACAAAACAGTCTAAAACTGAAACTGGTTTTGATCTGGACTGGAACCGGTCCTAAAAAAGACTGGACTGAAAAAAGACCGGTTCAGTTCTAGGATTGCCCACCAGTCCTATTCCAATCCTACTTTCAGTCAAAAAACCGGTTAAAAACATGCTGAATTCAGTCCAGACTGAAACTGGTTTCAGTCCAAAGACCGGTTAAAGACTGAAACTGGTCATGAACTAGACCGAAACCAGTTTAAATCGGTCTAAAACTGGTTAAAGACTTAAACCAATCCTAAAAAGACCGAAATTAGTCCAGGACTACTAAAAGACCGAAATAACTCATAGATTCAAACAAATATTTAAATATAAAGATATTTTTATAATTATTCCATGATATTTTAGGTTTACCTTGTATGCAAATTGAACTATTGGAGTAATCTCAAATATTTCATATAAATGATCAGGGGAAAATAATAGAAAAGAAGAAGAAGACTTGATCGAAGCATTGCAACTGTAGTTTGTAATAGGGTGGAGATGCTTAAGCAGTTAGACGTAAGAACTTTTAAGTACAATATTAGTCTTACATATGGAATTAGACTACAAGGCCCAACGGACAACATTATAATTTGGGCATGCATACATGTTGTATATTAATACTATATATTAATATATTTAAAATTTTAAAATTAATATATATATATATGTTGGAACCTGTATTTGACCAAGTCAACCCGTATGTGACTTTGCGAAAACACACCCGAATTGCACGAACCGTATCAAGATACAAGATTTAGGCATATACGGCTTGCGCAAACTGTATACGGTTGGTGTTGAGCCGTATTTCTTGGCCGTATATGGCTAAGCGTTTCTGTATGCGCGGGATCGTAATTCTTTGTTGCTTGTTTTCACTCTAACTTCTTTGTTCCCTATCCGTTTTTAGCTATTCTGTAACATCCCAAAGTTTGAAAAGAATTTTGGAAATTTAAAATAAAGTTTCTGAACCCTACGAAGTTATTTATTGAGGTCGCGAATTAGAATTGTGCGACACTAAGGTTAGAGTCGCATGTGGGATTTAATGTAAGATTGAGGAGCTTAAGCGTAAATAGCGAAATATATATATATATATTAACTTCTTACTGCCTCCTAATCACTTCCAGAACACAATTGAATTCGCAATTTTCGAGTTTTAGAGAGAGAAATGAGTTTTTAGAGAGAGAAAGGCCTAATTCAAGTTGAAAATTGAAGATTTGAAGGATTGGAACCGTGATTAAGACCAGTGTTCAGACGTGAGAGACTAGAGGTTGCAGAATTTCACGTACTTCGAGGTAAGTAATAGGGGAATATAAATTAAATGAAATTATCTAATTGTAAAAGTACTTGAGTGTACTTAATTGTTGAAGTACTTGAGTGTACTAGATTGTTAAAGTACTTGAGTGTACTTGATTATTGAAGTACTTGAGTGTACTAAATTGTTGAAGTACTTGAGTGTACTTGATCATTGAAGTACTTGAGTGTACTAGATTGTTGAAGTACTTGAGTGTACTAGATTGTTAAAGTACTTGAGTGTACTTGATTATTGAAGTACTTGAGTGTACTAAATTGTTGAAGTACTTGAGTGTACTTGATCATTGAAGTACTTGAGTGTACTAGATTGTTGAAGTACTTGAGTGTACTAAATTGTTGAAGTACTTGAGTGTACTTGATCATTGAAGTACTTGAGTGTACTAGATTGTTGAAGTACTTGAGTGTACTAGATTGTTGAAGTACTTGAGTGCACTGCATTCAGATTTCTTGAGCGTACCGTATTAATTCAGTGACTGGCCCTTTTATGCTGAGTGATCATAAATGGCCTAGGAGTATAATCGTGAATCTTTACTGAGCTGAGTAAACATAAACGGTTATAGTGTTTTATAAGATTGTTATCTTTATACTGATGTAATCCTGTTACTTACTAAGCTTGTGTGCTTATCTATGTTGTTGTTGCTGTTTTATTACAGGTGGGTCGAGTAGAGGGATAAAGGGTTCAGGGAAGGAACCTCAGCGCGATTAGTGGTGGGCTTGCTACGGCTAGTAGTAAGCGTTTACTCCCGTTAAATCATGCTCAGATATCGAGGGAGTCTTTTTGAGAACTCACATTTTGTAATAACTATAAAACATTGTGAAGTTCGTGTAACGAATGTATTGATACGTATTTATATATGTGTTTAATTATGTTTAATGAGTTCAAAAAAAAAAAAAAAAAAATTGTCTTAAACAAACGGGTGTTACATATTCTTGAACCCACGCGATCGTAATCACCTGATCTTTAATTTAAGATTGATTAAGAATAATTTCTAAGATTTATCAACTAGATGATTAAAACGTGAGTGAATCGTCTTTTGTTGTTTTTGCTCAATTTTACTCGTTCTTCACCCGTTTTTGGTGATTCTTGATATTGGGCGGTCAGTTATTAGTGGGTAGGTTATGGGGCTTAGCTGTAACCGAAATGCAATATTTGGTTAACCAGAATCTACATAAACGAACCATCGGTTAATATAATGGGTCGGTTACTTTGGTTCGGTAAATCGGTTATTTCGGTTATAGTTCAGTTAATCGGTTTTTATGCTCACCCCTAAAGTATAGTATGGTTAACATGTTTAATTTGCAATAGTTATAGAAAATTGATAATTATAATATAATATCAACTAGTTTTTACACCCGTGTATACACACGGGTCATTTTGAAAAATACGACGATGGTTTTTTCTCCGATTCCTTTTGTTCATAAATATACGTTTTTAATAAATATAAAAAATATGAATTCATTAATTAATTAATGGTATATAATTTAGATAATGTTAGTAGTATTGTTTACTAATTATCTTGTTTACTATGTTTATCCTTAAAATAGTTATTTGTTTTATTTTTTAAAATCATAATTTATGATGTCATCAAATTCCTAAATTTACTCAATTTAAAAAAATTCATTTTAATTAAATTATGACTTCTGATTGGTTAATTAGATTTCAAATTAAAATGATGATGTCACAAATACGATTATTATATATTATTTAAGATGTTTATATTAAAGTGATTAACTTTGTAAAAAATTTTGCAATAGAAAAGATTAGTCAAAAAGGAAATAAACTGGACTGAACTGAAACTGGTTCGGAACTGGACTGTCAGTTCTAGAAAAACTAGCAAATTTGAATAAAAACTGGTCTAAAACTAGACCAGTCCTAAAAAAGACTTGTCTTTTATTTTTTATAAAACCGGACTTTTTAAAACTGGACTGGAAACTAGTTTTAACCAGTCTTTGCTTATCTCTGAGCGTAAGCATGTAGAAATTGTTGAATTTTATATCTGTTAAGGAAAAAAGATACATGTATTAATATACGGAATCCGATAAATTCATAATAAGTACTGATTATGAAGAAAAATAATGTATAAAAACATGTATTCACATAGTGGCTAATCTAGGATTTAGGGTCCAATTTGTTATGCCGTTAGTCGGGTTGGACAAAGTGAAAACATATATATTTTAAGTACCAAATAGGTCGTTACAAACGGCATTCAACACAAACGTATTAGTACTATTATGACATAAAATATTCAATGTACCATTGTAGTTTGTTTAACATTCATGCACGGTTGTTTATACTTTACCATGGAGTAGATAATTTATATTTTAACCAAAATAATATTTCATAATTCATAAGCACATATCTCTTCGGATCTCCCGCAATAAGTCACAAACCAGTTCCTAGTAATACGAGTTGTCCTCTATTACAAGTACCCTCAACGTGGGCGTCACTCTGGCAAAAGGGCTCACCAGTGGTCGCTCAAGCGTACCTAAAACTCCCTCGATTCTATTCAACATAGCCAATAGGTTATGTGTTTGCGCAACTTCATGTTTGTTCTGTAAATTCAGTAGACATATCAAACTAAATATAATAACCACATACCATATTATTATGTGTAAAGTGAGATAATGACATACCGCAAACTCAATCGCTTTAAGAGGTTCTTGGAGATCTTGGCTAGCCAACATAGCACATGCCAAGACAAATAGTTGAAGCCGGAGTTTGACGGTTAAACCATCCATCACCACCTGCATCATATTAAGATTTTATAAACTACTATTGTTGATCCATTTCTACAATGTAACTCAAATTATTACCGGTATTTTTGGGTTTTATAGAGAGAAAAAAGTCCCGTATTCAATGGTACACGAAGTAAGCAGGCAGAGTGGTTCATCTGCTTTAGTCGTGTATTGTACGTTGTTACAGACTCAAATCATAAAGCTAAGTCGTTTGAAATCGAACAATACATTTTCAAAACAGGACCGAATCCAAATCGGGAACACGATAAACTCGTAAGCCAAATACCCAATAAAGGGTTAGGTTGAATTTCGAATTAGGGGGAAGGGTAATTCAATTTTTGGAGTTTTCTAGGTTTTAGGTTTATTCTTCTATTGAATTGCATTAAACCGGGTTAAGTTGCAGTTAAACAAAAAAAGTTATTGAATTTACATTATTAACCATAAAATTTCATGGTCATTCTCTCTCTCTCTCTCTCTCTCTCTCTCTCTCTCTCGTAGAACTAAGTTGCACACCATTTTCCTTCCACATCTCAAAATCCTAATTTCAACAAACACATGCCCCTTTTTTAATTTTAACATGAAAAATATAATGGATGAATTACATACCCGCTAGAACAACTTTCAACATGCTTATGTACTCCATGTATTACACCTTACCATCTTGTCACTAAATTATAAGGTTGGTATGATTTTAACAAAAGAACAATTACATTTGTCACTAATTTCAACACATTTGTCACATGCGCCCTTTTTTTTAGAGAATAGTGTTATCCGCCGGATAGACCAATTCTGTCGAAATCCTCCAGCAGCTATCCGCCGGATAGGCCTATTATGCCCAGTTTTCTGCACTTTTTCAAATAAGAATTCAAATTATAACCAAAACACATTTCATAGCTTCAAATGACCATATCCAACTATAATAACAATTTTCTTCACATAACTTCATCATTTACAACAAAAGTTCATACCAAAACCACACTTAACCCATTTTGACAGTTACACAAAATATGGACGGTTATAACAAGTTTAGTGATCACAACCATGATTTAAACAAAGACTAACCCTGTGAAAAATATATAACAAGTACTAAAGTGTATCAAGTTAATGCATTTCCCTTCCCGTGATCCTCCTTCTTACCCAACCCGCTTGCGCCTACAAAACAATTCAACTAGAAGAGTAAGCAAATCGCTTAGTGATTTTATAGGGAATCAAATAAGTAATCAACTAATCAACTTGTAAATCAACTTGTGAATTGAAACCAACTAACAACTTGCATCAATCAATAACACAATCAACTAACAACTTGCAATAATTAACAATATAATCAACCAACCACTTTCAACAATTAATAACTCACAATCAATTAACAACTTGAGTTGAAATCAACTAATAACTTGCATATGTAGGTATATGCACTACTCTACGGATCCGCATTCAACTCCACCTTCGCATAACAACAGAAGCTAGCACAAGGCTAGGATAATTCCTACAACTCAACACAACTAGTACATGGCCATCATAACATGTAACCATATACACAACTGAATTGAATGAATCCTCTTACACGGATGTAATCCGAATTCTTGAACCTACATCACCCATTTAATCCCCATAACACTCACCTGGGTCGTTTAGGAAATGATAATTCGCCAATTGAGGATCACCACTTCTTTTAGTACTTATCAAGCATCATATATCAATTTAACACACAATAAGCATACAACAACATCTCATACAACACTTAGTACCACTAGTTTATCACTTACTCATGTATGTCCAGTTTAACTTTTGACTTTTAAAGTCAAACTAAGTATAATTTCACCATATCAACTCTTAATTCCTTATATTGTGCAATCACTTTTAACACCACTTTAATCATCATTAATAAAATCAAAATAATTCTTTTAGACCAACAATTTAGTAAGTTATCATTATTTGACAAGAAATTAACTTTTTTAAATAGGTATCATAAGCTTCTATCAAATTTTCACCATATGATTTTAAATCAACAACTAATATTTATAGATTCACTAGCATCAATTGAACATAATTCATGATTCATTTCATCTATTGCTACCATTCCAACTCATAATCACCATCTCCTCCAACTATTAGGTCAAAAGAATAAGAACACTCACCTTCCTTAGCTTAATGATGATAGGTGAAGCTTCAATTCAACTTTTATAAGCTTAATTTGATGATAGTAGCTAATTCCTCCTTCTTCTCTTCCTTGTTCTAGAAATCGCAGGAATATGTAGGGGTGTGTGTGAATGTAAGAACGTATGTATGTGTGTGTGCAGATTTGAGTTACTAGTTAAACGAATATTTACACATGTAACCCCCTAGTCTCATTTACTTAACATTACTCCCCACAACTTAACATTTAGACAACATCAATATTTTAAAATCAATAATAATACACATAACTTATACAATTTATAAAATAAAACACATATATATGTATTATTAAAGGGTTAATTCATTAAAAGTGCAACGTACTGCCCTATCGTATTCCATGTATACAAGCTACCCATTTTATTTTCTGGGTATGCAACAAACTGGACAATTATGTATCGATGTATGCAACATGGTAACCGGTTACTTGGACAAGAGGTAAGAACGTATTTGTAAGCATTTTTCAATTTGTTTAAAAGTGACGTGGATAAAATTACCCATTTTATTGTTTGGGTATGCAACAAACTGGAATATTTTGTATCGATGTATGTAACATGGTATTCGGTTACTGGGACAACGAACTAATGGAAACGGGTTCTTCCGGTTGGTTGCATACCCAGAACATAAAATGAGTAGCTTGTATACATGGAACACGATGTGGTAGTACGTTGCACTTTTGATGAATTAACCCATTATTAAATTACCACTATTTTCGAAGTGTTACAGAGTAAATAGCATAAACCCCTTGATATTTATTAAAAATGTCGATTTAGCCATTAGAGAATGAGAAATTTTGTTATCAATAAAAACACTATATTTTTTTGTCTTGTTCAAAAAAAAATTGTATATTTTGGTAAATTTGACTAGATAACTGGTCAAACTATTTAAAATCACTTTTTGTTTCTTTGCTTTTTCAATCGACTATGCCCCCCACCAGCCTCCTCCTCAGATACCACCGATCTCCAAAAATCAAATTACCTCTTTTCTTTTACTCTCAATCATTTTCAAACATACTCATTTTCCTTTCTTTCAAACAACTCTTTTTCTCATAATTCTCGTCACTATTTTCAAACCTTAACTATTTCACATTACTATCTTCAAACACAAAATCTTTTTTTTATAGAGAAAGACGTAATCCAGGTACATATAGAAAGTAACAACTTGATGATCATAGTCATAAGAAAACCCAGTAACTATAAATCAAACAATTTTGACAATTTTGATCCACAAAAGTGAAACCAATCACTTGGCTCCTGCAATTCGAATGATAATCGTGAAATTAAACGGTCTAATTCACGAATTCTTGATCAAATTGATGAATTTTTTTTAATTAATTTCAATTGAATTGTTCATAAATTCCCATTCATTTTTGACTCAATAAATTTTTAATCTTCAATCTTACCAGCTCTGATATCAATTGTTTGTCTTCAATTAAGTAAACATTTAATAATCGTGTATGAATCGTATATGAGCAATGAGAGAGTTTGCCCCAGTTATCTTGTTTATTGATTTTGCATTAATGTGTGTTCTGTACGAAGCTTGAGTATCGTATTCATACCCCAGCCACATGCTTAGGTATAAATGTCAAGACTCCTAATATATTAATAACATAAACATTAACTATCATTACATCAATATTAATAGATCTAACACCTACTATTTAGAACTGACAACTTACAACTTACGTAATTAAAAATTGATGGTGTAACCCTATAACAAATAGATAATATTGCATTGTTCTGTGATTCAGTTTTTGTCCAATACTGAGTACTTTTCTTATTAGGCAACTAAATTCATAAATATATCATAATATAATTTCTTAGAAAAGCAATGATATATCATTTTGGTTTTTAATAAGACTGTGTCGTGGCGTTTAATTAACTGATAACCGTTCGAGAAACAAGTTGATATATACCATTCCTGTCTCAAAAATGCGGTACCCTGCCTGAATTAAAGAACAATGAAATCGATTGGGTAAAGAATGCACGCAAACAATAATATCATTGAAACTTTCGACTGCTCACAAAGTCGTTGCTCAACTTTGCACTGTTGTTGCTCTTACGACCATCCAATGAGACTACTGGTCTCATGATTCGCGACTCTCACTGAACAACTCTACCTATGCTAGAATTTCACTAGTTAAATTAAAAGGTAATAGATCAGATAGGATCATCAAATCAATCCCCTCAAAGCAGTGCAAACTATTTGCACTTCGAATCTCAGTTCTAGAGTAAACTTAAAAGAACTAGTTTTTCAAGAGCAGTTTTTCTTGATAAACTTAAAAGAACTAGTTTTTTCTTGATATAATCTAATGATGGATATGGTAGTGAACAGATATAAAAGTAAATGCAAGTAAGTTCAATACGAGGTGCTTCAAGAAGTATTTCATTATGAGTTCAACATAGACCTCTGTGTAATTAACAAAAAATTAAGAAATAACAAGTCTCGTGTAAAGTGTGTATAACACAAAATCACCAAAACATAGACCTTCGCTTGATGACCATATGCCTATAGCTCCTTTCATGTATTTCTTCAAACCTTACCTAGCTTGTTGCATGTTTTTATTATTACAACAGGAGTGTAGAACTCGACGAGGAACGTCATATAGCCTACGCTACTCAAAAAAATAAGTATATATTACAAGTCACCGCTTCAGTTGCCTCCTAGCCAAAGCAGGAGCTCTAGTTGGGATGTAAACCTTGTAGCTTACCTGATATCAGATATCAAACAAATTTAAATACTAATCATTGTACCAAATGTGTGAGTAAAAAAACAGAAACAATTACAAAAGTTTCCATCAGCAGCTAAATCCTGCAGAAGTAGTTTGTACCATAAAGGTTAGTTTTTTTACTGATATGGCTTGTGTATGTTTGCTGCTAAAAATATGTGCACTAACAAGTTACCATACTATGATTACACAATGTGTCAAACTATATAAGTCAACATTTCAACAATTGTGGCTTAAAACTACAAGTAGACCAAGCAATAAACAGTTACCTGCACCATTTCACCACCCCTCATCACAGACATTGTCTTCTTCTCAAATTGTGAGTTATCGGTTGTTTCATTTTGCTGCTCCTTTGAGCTCCCCTCTTTGGTAGAAGAAGCAGACGCGCTTGTTTCAAGAGTAGTAATTGACTTTTGGTCAACCTTAGTTTCTGTGCCACCGCTAGTATTATCTGTATTGACCATAATTTCCGACGTCTCATTCACCGTCTTCTTTCCTACCGTACTAGTGGGAGATAAATGTGTACTCTGTAATTTCGGTGCAGCTGGCCGTGATTCACTAGGGAGCGGTCCACTGTAAGTTGAGGCCTTCTCCTCATTCACAGTCTTATTTTCTACTCTGCTTCTGGAAGATAAACGTGCACTCTGTAATTTTGGTGCAACTGGCTGCAATTCACTAGTGTGCGGTCCACTGTGTGTTACAGCCTTTTCGACTTTCCCTGTGGTTACAGAAGGATCTCTCCTCCATGTAAACCTACTCCTCGGGACTACTGGTTGTGACACGGGCTTCATGCTAAAACAGTCCTGCTCCTGAGCAGGCAATCTATTTTGAGTTTGACCAAGGTCAGCACTTACACTCGTCAACTGTTTAACGCCACTTCGATCACTACTATGCTTATCATCAACAGAAACTACTGCTTTTGGTTTAGTCCCACCTCGGAATTTACTTAGGTTTTCTAAAGCTCTTTGTCTCAATATTGACTCCAATTTATCAACTTCCGATCCAGTATTACCACAAGTATTGCTCTTTTTTTCCTTACTATCATTAAGGCTAGAAGCAGAGTTTACTTCACCAATCACACTTGTCAGTATCTTTTTCTCAGGCGAAACATTAGAACGATCGACACATTCGTTACTATCATTGCTTTTACAAGACGGGTAATCATCATTATCATACACAATCTCTTCTTTAAGCTCATCCATTTTCATATCATCCTCTTCGTTCTCTGGTGGTTTCACAACAGTGATAACAGATTTTAATCGCCTCGAGTTATTTTCCACCATCACTTTCTCAACGCTCTCATCATCATAACTGTTGCTCAGTGAAGAACTCCTTGTCCTTCTTCGATTCTTCCTACTTCCACTTTTACCATTTTTTGAATCTCTATGATCCTTTTTCTTTTCTCTGGACCTACCCCTCGACCTCATACGTGATGCCCCTTCATCGCTACTACTACCACCATCATCTTTACAAGTGGAACAGCTTTCAGAATCACTGCTTGCAGAAATGATATACGTGTCTGTTCTAGACTTCTTCTTCTTGATCTTCTTGATCTTCTTGTTCTTCTTTTTCTTCTTTTCATCGCCTTTTTTCTTAGACCATTTTCTCTTCTTCGCAGGGGGTGAAGCTTTACCACTACTATCCTCACTCAACGACCTTCGTCTAGTTCGTTTCTTACTACCCTTCACTTCACTACGTGCACCAGAACGCGATCTTTTACTTTTATATTCACCCTCAGAACTAGAAGACGAAAACACAGATGAACTAGTCGATTCATCGTCAGGACTAGACAAAAAAGAATTATCATGATGTTGAAGCTTCTTCGATTCATTCCTTCTATTTTTCTTTTTTCGATGAGCCTAACCACATTGTTAACCAACATAAGCATAGCAAAAACTGAATCACTAAACATACATTTGATAAAATCGAATCACATTCGCAAATCACAAGCATTTAACAGTATGACATTTTTATCCTTCCATCATGCATCAATAGAAGTTTTCGAATTTCACATTAATCCACTATATAGAAATTAAAATCACTAAAATTTATCATCGTAATAAGGAAACATTGTGCAAAGTGTCAAGAATCAGGCAAACAAAACATGAAACCCTAAAATTAAAAATTTGTATAAATTTGACAAACCTCAGAGGAAAGCTTGAGGCTTTTTTTCTTGGTGTATTTTCTTTTGGATGAAGAACCACTGCGTCCCATGAAAGCTATTAATTTCACAACTGATTTCACCTGCAATCTAAATATATAAACAACAGAGGAAACAAATTGTGCATATATCTACAAATAATATTTTTGGAAAAGGGAACAAAAAGATTGACCAAGAACGTTATAAGCGATAAATCGATACAATTAGCGGAGATTATAAACAGCAATAAAGATCAAATATTTCTACCTCACAATGTTCAGACGAGCCACCAAACAACCAATTGAGGGAAAGAAAACAAGACCTGGCAAGTGTATAAACGTAGATATAAATACTTTCATCGTTCAGCCCTCCAAGTTTATATTATTTACATAAGTGCCCCTTTATTTTTGTTTTTACTGCAGCTAAGATTCATGTTTTGTTATAACAAACTCTAAATTAATTTCGGACAATCGTTGTTGGCTAGTAACTCGTGTACGATGAATACATGTAATTAGCGTGGAACAATGCGCATCAAATTAGCTCGCTTTTATGCACAAGATGAGGGGTTAGTAAGAAACTGAACAGAAGATCTTTGAGCAAAGAGAATTGTAGAAGACATGGTATGTTTGGGTCCAACTATACATTTTACTAGACTTAAAAAAAGTAATGAGAAAACATTGAATCACTATCAAGCAGGGACGGCGATCCAACACAGCAAATATTCAACAACATGACCGTATTACTCATATTAAGCTCTATTACTCCATACAAGAACATCTTTCCGTTATTTTACATAATTTATTCCAACACATACAACATATATTACTACAGCGGGAAAAGTTGGCATTAGGCTTCTTCAGCATCACTTGAACTCGGACGGGTATCTATGTAAAATTCTGAATCAAGTCCATCAATTATCCTTCCTCTGTCCAATACATACAATCATTAAACATAGACACGGGTCAAACAAAAAGTCAAAAACAATAAAGCTCAAAGGTAAGGCGGCATACCTTTCAAGAACAAACTTGCCTTCTTTATACTTCTGGGATTGTTCATGTGCAGTCTCCTGTAATAGATTATCATCCCAAATGAAACCCGTCAATATAAAACGTTCCACTCACGTTTAAGTGAGAAAGCCAACAATCAACATAATATCAAAGAAATACTTCTGCAGTCAAATGGGTGAAATACAGTGTATGTTATGCATTTACTCAATTGTAAGATCGGTTAGTGGCGTATTTTGAAATTGTGTGATCACTGCAGAAATTCACCAAATCTGAACATAAGGACTAGGGGTGAGGGAGCTTACATATTTCCAGCCAACAATTTGTCCACAGCATACACAATATATATCTGTAACGGTATGCAATCCTGATAGCATCATTCTCTCTTCAATAGGTCCAGCTGTGACGTTCACCCTAAATAACAAAATGCTTGCACTATAGTGACCCCTGAAGAATTATACTAATGCTGGCCTAAAACATGGAAATCGTAAGTAAATACAACTTTCCCTATCCAAATTTTAGTAGCATCTCCATTCATTTTCAAAAAGGAAGAAGTCTTATTGGTATTGCATTAATCTTCCTCTTAACTGTTTGTGAGCCTGATTTGACTACTCGCAGCTCCACTGCAAATAGGTGGAAAATCACTCATTGTTTTAAGAAAAAAATTTCATTAGAAGAAGATATTACAAGTGATATATCGTGTATCATAAATTACATATCAAGCTGAAATTTAGATAAGAACAAAAAGGTTCTATTGCTTCAGACAGTGGCAGCAGGGCTTCTAAATCGAAGTGATGAAAATGTGCACATAACTAACCAAGATATGTAGATCCTTGAGTGAAAAGATGATAAACCGTTCGTTACAAAATAACTAAGCTCTTTGCCCAAATGTAGAAGTTAAAAAACTTGTGTATCATTGTGAGGCGTTAATTACTATACAATTTGCATCACTGTTACCATGTTTATCACATACAGTAAGGATTGATGTTCGAAGATTATGTGATATGGATAACAGCGAGAAATCATGTTTGGATAGTTTTAAAGAAAATAGATATATACAGATTATACAAAGATTTGCATCTCTTATAAACACACTTGTCATTCCAACCAATACCTTGCTCACATTAAACACCAAAAGGGAACCAGCCTCTCATGGGGTATACATAAACATGCTATTGACAAAAAAACTAAAAGTTGTATATAGATACTAAACAAGCATTATAGTGTATGCATATAATATGAACAACTTACACATTGCTAAACAGGTAAGCTTTTCCTCTTCTACAATGAAACCCCTGATTCATTATAAATAAAATAAAGTTAAATAAAAATCAGCACATAAACTTCGGCCAAACTGAAAACCAATTTATAAGTGTCAACAACTATACAGCTTCAAAAAGATTGGAACTTTTTTCAGAAACCAATACTAATTTTCTATTTTCTAATTCAATATTAGTAATTTTTTGTTATTTTAGCTCCTTCAATTTCTTGTTCGAAGAAGAAAGAAGTACTGATCAATAGTAAAAATAAAAACTTTTAAAAGTATAAAATAACAAATTAAAGGAAAATAATTGCGGGAATTATTACCCGGGAGACAACATTTTCAGCAAGAGCTAAATTTGTTTTACAAAACTTGCATTTGTAAGTCCTTCCTTCTAATTCCACCAGAAATACCCGACCCATTTGTTGACCCGAATCACTGAAATTCAGCACAGCTTTCAATCAATTTATTTGATCAAGAATCAAAACCCTAATAACACTGAAAAAAGAGTTATGAAATTGAAGGTGAACACAACGGTGTTAATTAATTTAATAATTAATTATATCCGCCGCCCAATTTGTAATTGCGTGACGTGTACCGCCGCTATAATGGTTGAAATAAATGGGCCTTACTGGATCAAACTACTTACACTTTTTTCTTCTTTTTTGAAAAAAGGGTTTACACTTGGGCTTTGAATTAGGCCCTCTTACAAAATTGACTTGCTTCTAAAAGAAATGGTATTAGTGTTGTTTTTTCTTTTTTTCTATTTGATCTTGAAAGTTAAAGTTGGAAAATCTATAGTTATTTATCATCGATAAAAAAAATGATAATGATATTTCTAAGGACTATATTTAAGATGGACTTTTATGCTGAAAGTTGTACGTTATGATTAGAGACTTAGAGAGTCTCAAGTCGTGATAGTTGTTAAATTAACACCGTTAATATATAAAATCTTCTCTTAAAGACAGGCTTAAGGACTATTAATAACATGACATAATAAGGAAATTGATAATGACAACGTTAAGAGTCGTTAATAAAATAAATATTTATTAAACTTAAAGTTTTTTTTTGTAATCGAAACTCTCATTTGAAACATGTTAAATAAGAATGAAAGTTTTAGTATATTAAATGCAAGTTACAACTCTATTAAGCATAACTTTAAATTAAAAAAAGTTAACATTAATAAATACATTTAATTTACATATTTAGAGTTGTTATTGTCAATTTTCTATAAGTAATGCATTCTAACCGTTCTAAAGCATAAAAAATAGATGCGCTAAAAACAAGCCAATGCTCACCGTTAGTGTTCACTGTGCACCAGCAGTTTAATTTTTAAATAATTGAAGAAGTACTTGTGGAACAAAATGAAAATAAACGAATAAAATCAAACATGAAAAAACACATCTGGTTTTATCGAATCTGTCGATTAAGTTAAATTCCACGTACCTAGATTCTTGAGGCGCCAACACAGTAGGAGCCCACTAAAGGCGGCGGCCGGGCCTGTCGTTCTCACGAGAACCCAGCGTCTTTCCTTTCTATTCTTTTTTCAAGATTAATTTATTTATAGTGAAAAATAATCGTATGCCGCACATATAAATTGGATTGCATACGTTTCTTATTACGCCTAACAACTTCTATGATACTAATTTGAGATTTAAGTTTTTCTATTATTATTATTATTATTATTATTGTTATTATTATTATTATTAATTATTAATTATTATTGTTACGTAATTCCTTTGTATCCTACGGAGTGTCTTTTAATTGCATTAATTTGTTTTTTAACACGATCAAATTGACTTATATAAATAATTATTTTATATAATAATCCGATTTATATACACAAAGGTTAGATGAAATAAAATATAATAAAGTAAATATAGTAAATATAGTAATTATTTAAGATAAGATTAAAATAATAGTATTAATTAATTTTATTTAATTTAATTTAATATGTAACAGTAGGGAAATGTCGGGGTTAAAGGGTGAAAGTGTGAAAACGCGTGAAAGGGCGTTGGGACGGTGGAGTTAACACGTGACAGTTTCAGGAATCCAGGACATGGACTTCCTAATAATTCCGCCCCCACATATAATCCTTACTTTAATTTCCATCCCATGATAATAAACTATTACTCCCTACTAATTTGTTTTTAGTTAACCTATAGATCTTGATTAAGGTATTTGTGACCAATATGCTTACTTATTTTATTCTGTTAGTTAGGTTTATAAATTTGTAATAAATAAACTCTAAAAAGATTTCTGACTCGGCATAGGTTGATATATATTTAATGCTAATAATATATTCTTTTAAATAAATATAAATATAAATATAACTATAAATATACATAGAGCTTGGTTCAAATATAAAAATATTTAATATAAAACAAATAGGATAGATTATGGTGATGCCATGTGTCCCTAAGACTTAATATTGGTCAAAGGGTATTTTAGGTATTTTAATTTACCTTTATTGACATTTAATAAGTATAACACCCCTCATTCTATTTAAGAGTATTATATTAATAAACTCGGAAGCATGAATTTTAAAATACATCATCTGTGTATATACTAAACATTATACATAAACAGTTTACATTTTCAATATTTACACCATATTTAAACTGTTTAAAACTACATAAGACGGGGTATTATAAAATTCACAAAACAAGGTTTATTACAAAAACCATATCAGAGTCTTTAAGCGCAGTCAAACATTCCTTGATCAACCATTCCCCTCCTGCACCCACTATTAATCAAAATATATCCTGTAAGAAGTAATATGAAAGATTAGCACGAAGCTAAGTGAATAGATTCATCACACTCCATTCAACTTAGCATAACTAGTTGTTCGCACCAAATAATCGTAAAAACACATATTTCAATGAGGATCGGTGGCTCTTAGGATATCAAAATACTCGGGGATTCCCAAAGAACACTTATCGTCAATCCGTATGGCCAATACAGAATAGACCGATAACAATTGGTTATCAAACTCATACACAGGTTTCAAACACAACAAATGAATCAAAACCTGTGTAATTTACATAATAACCAGAAGTCCAACTACACGTTGACCTCAATAACATTAATACACATTGGTTCACATATCACGTAGATTAATAATCAATAATCAAGACTAAACAGTCTAACACACATTTACGTTTACTTGTTGTAACCAAATAGTTACAACTAATCAAATGGTGAGTTCTGAATCCACTCACCGATATCTCCGACGTCTCCACACTCATGATTCTTATATCACTGAGTCTTACGTTGATCTGAAACAAAAATCATATATAAGTTAGAAATTCGTTCCATAATTATCATTATAGCCTATTTATCCAATCAGTTAATCCCTGAAGTCTAGGCAAACAAAAGTTCAATCAAAAATGAAATTAGAAAATCCCGCAATGACGTTTAAAACTGAAGAATGTCATTTTCGGGCCCTAGATGACCCCGAATGGCCAAAAACTGCCTAGGCTAATAGCATATAGCCTTGATTACTGGGTAGTTTCCGAGTGACCATGTGAATTTCAACTAAATCCGAGTTAGTGAGATTTTCACAAAACCGCGTCTCAAATTTCGGTTCGCAGAAATTGGGTTCGCAACTCGGTTCGCAGGTCAACTAAGAACTGCGAATTTCGCTGCTGCTACGAGTTTTTCAAATTAAAACTCACCAAAACTTCAAAAAACTAAATTCTATGGTTTCTAATACTTCAAGTAACATCAAACAACACCTATTAACAACATATCAAGCTTCAATTTGATTTACCTACTCAAAATCAAACTTACTTCTTTTCTTTTAAATTGTAATGAAAGGGTTGATAATATGATGAAAATTAGGATATGGATGATGATGGTTCTGATGTTTTGAATTCGAAATCACATAAACACAAGCTTGAATCTAATTTAGCTATGGTTTCCTTTGAGTTTACAAGCTTTCCAAATGAAAACAAGAAGAAGATATAAGAACATATATAGGATTACGAAGTCGGTTTGCAATTAAATGGTATAATTTTATACCCGTCCTAAATCTTTTGTCTGGAACTTAAATACCATTTGCGAGAAATATTATTTTGTTTTACCGTCATCTATAACAATTTAAAACGACTAATATTTCACTAGTCACAATAAGTCAAAGGACTTATTTATCTACGTTTCACAATGAAACAAATAATATTAAATAATTTCTAAAACAATTAGATAATCGATTTAAAATAATGGAAATTACCAGACCGCAGGAGAGGATGTTACAATAAGTAAATTAAAAAAACTTCCCCTCATATTTATTGGCATTTAATAAGTATATCTTTAGTGTGCATCAATTCTGAACAGCTTGTGCATCAGTTCTTTAAAAGTAGATATAAAAAAGTTGTTGTACATAATTTACTTACCCCTATTTATATGAATAATGTGGTTGTGAATCGCTACTTTCATTCGTGCACCATCTTAATTACTGTAAATCGTGTGGTTGTGAACCGCTATTTTTGTAACCGGTTATTCCATATAATCAAGAATAAAGATTGTGCATCAATCTTATAACATTCGTGAGAAAGAGTAAATGAAGTGGTTAAATGTCCATTGTACTCCAATGACCAATTTTTTTATTATTAAAAATAATTAATTAATAAGGTATTAATTGCTTGATCTAATGGTTCATATTCTTTCTTATTTATTTTATGTTAAGTTTTGTTTTACAATAACAAACCCCACTATATATATATATATTAATTAACTTCATTTTTTATATTCTTCTAAATTTACCCTTTCTCTTTAATAAATCGGAATCTCTCAAACTAAAATAATGTAAACGAACAAGTTACTGAAAATATCATTGTTGAAACTTTGTCATCTATTTGTGTTAATCACACTACAATCTTAGATACGGTAAATGGAGTTTATTACTGTATATAATTAAAATAATATTTTAGACAATTTAACACAGCCAAGATTTGGCTACTAATTACTTATATAGTCCCAACTCCGAAGTATGTGCGACATACTGACATCATTTCATTAAGATATATATATATATATATATAACGTATAAGACTTAAAGAAAGATGTCCTCTCTTTATCACAAATATCATCACTGCATTTTATATTTCTAGAGAAACCCTCATTACGGTACGACGTAACAAATACAAAAACAGCTAAATTTGTTTTTACTGGATCTTATGAATATTTCTTAGTTATATTATTTGAAAGGAGAAAGGGTAAATTAATATGGAAGAAAATAAGGAATAAAGAAATTAATATTATATATTTACATTTTCAAGAAGAATATTAATATTAGTAGCATTAAATATATCTTAATTTATGCTCTTAGGACACAAGTTAACTAAATCCCATATAACTTTAAACTCGTTTTGTTTTTCACTCATTAATATGAACAGTTTATAGTTCTAATAGTAGTAACAATGAGGATAATGGTGATTAATGTTAAGCTTACCAACTGATACTTCTTGCTATTAAAATAAAAATGCATACGGTAAAAGTGTAAAATTTACCGAAGAAAACTGTTTAAGCTTATGTCAAAATTTTATCATTCTAATGGAACCTGCGTGTTTAAAATAACTCACGACAAACAGAGGTTCTCTTGATATATTCGGGGGCAGAATTGTCTATTTACTCTACTTTTCACTCGATCAAAAGTATATAGCCATTTCTTATTTTTATTAAATTATTCTTTCAATCTCCTTTCCCTCTCCAATTCCATTTTCCTTTAGAATTCCATCTTTCTTTCTTTATCCCTAAACCAAACACACACCGATGTGAAAATTGATCACGAGCTACAAAAATTTAATCAGGAAACCTTAGTTAATCTGAAACACGAATCAATTCATGTTCGTTCAACAACCAACTTCTAATTTAGAAAGAATATTTATGGATCTATCAACTTTCAGTGATTTTTAGAATTTTCAACAAAAGAGTTAGGTGTAGCCAGTTCAGAAACCATCCTCATACTCCACTTAGGTGCTAAAGTCACCTTACAACTGGATTAGCGTACGATGGTTATAGTTATGTGTAGACAGCTTAGGCGTCCACCAGAATCACAATGAAGTGGTTTAAGCTCCTTTTAATTTGGGTTTTGATTAAAATATAATCTACTCATGTTGGATGGTTGTTTTAGAATACTTTTATTATAATCAAGTGTTAGTATTGGTATGTCTGAAGGCTAGTCAACATAAGACATGATCAGTGGATAACTTTCAAGATCAACCAGCTTTGGCTTTTAGGAACCAACCAACTTTGAAGTTCAAGTTCAAGCAGTTGGATCTCAACGCTAATCAATCAGCTTTGACTTTCAAGAACCGAAAAACTTTGAAAAAACTCTTGTTGTAACATCCTCCCCAACGGCCTAGTATTTTTTCTGTAAATTTATTACCTTATTTCACTTTATTTAATTGAATTAATTTATATGAAATGTTTGAATGGGTAATTGTTAGGAATAATTAAATGGGAATTATGGTATTTTTAGTTTAAAATACGGATAGGCCTAAGTATTAGAACTAATACCATCGTGTGCTAGATTAATGATAATAATACATCGTAGTATACGTAAATCAAATTATATAAACCAAAATCCAGAAAATTCATCATCATCCTCATTTTTAAACCGCCATATACAAACACACACACTAAACACACACACTTAAAATTGAAGCTCAAATCAAGACCAAAACACCTTCAAATTGTATGATTTAATTCGGAATTCATCAACAATCTATCTTGCAAATCGTTTCAGTGTATTTAATCAATTCAAAGGTTAGTTTTTGGTTAGTTTTTGGTTTTTCAAAAAAAAAAGAGAAAAGATAGTTGGTTGGATTTAATTATGTGTTTTTATGTTAAATTGATGCATTTCGAGTGTTTGTTTATGTATTTACGAGGTGTTGGAACGTTCAATTGGTGAAAAGCGATGTTAGAATTAAGATTTGTGATTTTTGAATGGAAACAGCCCTGTTTTCTGCAAGTTCGCAGGATGAACTGGTTTGGCGATATTAGTAATGTCGCGGCTAATGTTGCTAGTAATGTCGCGGCTAATGTCGCTAGTAATGTCGCGTCTAATGTCGCTAGTAATGTCGCCAGTAATGTCGCGGCTAATGTCGCTGGTAATATCGCTTCTAATGTCGCAGGTCAAATATTGGACCCCGTCAGTCGTATTGCCCCTTAAACCCTCGCTGTTTAGTCGACCCCGAGTGGGTCATTGCGAATATCATATGCAGTATGATATATGTGTGTGACTATTTATATGAGTAAACATTGAATTATGTTAACAGACTACTGACTTGTATTCCGTTTATTCTCAGAGACGCAAAAGACTCAGTGATATAAGACTACTGAGCTTGTAAGCCGATATACTCAGGTGAGTGGATCGGTAACCCTCAGTATGAATTGGTAGTAACTAGTTTGGTTACAACGGGCAAGTGTAATTTACTGTGTATAGACTGTTTAGTCTGTTATGATTATTGATTATTGATAGACTGCTTGTCTGATACATGATGCCATGACGATTATGGAACATGTGATACATTGCCATGACGATTATGGTTTATGTGATACCGATGGTCAACTGCGGTTGGGCTTGATTACTAGCTGGAGATCAATGCAGAGTCTCGATACATGTGTTGTTTCTAGGGCTCTGATTTGGTCAAGGTTTTAGCGTCAAGTTATCGGTTATCCACTGTATTGGCCTGCAGTGGTGTAAGTGTTCCTCAGGGCCGCCATGGCAGTAGGGTACCTCGGGAACCACCGATCCATTGTGTGCATACGTGTTTACGTGTTATCTGTAGTAGTCATATTATGTTATAGCTAACTCATATTGTTGATTACATATCTTCTCACTTAACTTTGTGCTAATCCCCCACATTACTCATCGCAGGTTAGGATTGCTTTGGGTCGGACTAGGAGTAATGGGCGAAAGCGCTTACCCTGATTCATTTTGATAACTTATATTATGATTATAACCTTGTAACACCGGTTTGGTATCAATAGTACAATTTAGTACTTTTGCCTGTAAATCTTATGACTTTTATATATATAATGTATAATTAAATAATATTATGTTTTCGCTTCAGTAAAAAAAAAAAAAAAAAAAAAAAATGGTTCTAAATTAAGGGGTGTTATACTTGTGCAAGCCAACTTTAAAGAAATGAAGTCCAACTAGCAAGCTTGATCAATGAACAACTCTTTCAAGTTCACCAACTTGGATTTCAAACACTAGTCAACCAACTTTGGTTTTCAGGAACCAACCAGCTTTGAAACTGCTTTGATGCAACCCAACTTTAAAGGCATCGAGTCTTAGCAATGAGCTTGATCAATGAACAACTCTTTCAAGTTCACCAACTTAGATTTCAACATTGGCTAACTAGCTTTGAGAGAGCTTTGGTGCATTTAATTTTGAAAGTTTTTCAGTAAATTTGAATAGCTTGAAATCAATACGAAACTATTTAAGTTCAATAACCGGACCAGGTCACATGCTTAACATGTGTGTATAGTTGTTTTAGAAGATTAGAATGACTACTCAGGGAGGAAGCACAACTCTCATTGGCTAATTTTTATCATGGAATGTTCATGATCTTAATTTTAGCACAAAAGGACACTTTTGACAGAAAAGTACATGTTTTGACAGATTTTGTTTTATCGTTTGATTGGTCATTTCTTAGTGCTAATCATTTATGTTTTATCTTATTTATTCTTGTCTAGTGTAAGATTTGTAATTTCTCCATAAATAGAAAATTATAAACGTTGATTACGACGGACGGACTAAAATTCTAATCTAATCCTAAATTTTAGCATATCAAATGCTGTTTAAAAATAAAGTAATAACTAAATTAAATAAAAATAGAAACTCAACACTTGAGTGAATTTATAACACTGTCTCATATCTAAGGTTTTCAACTTTATGGTTGCATAAACCTATAGTTGGTATGGTCTCATTTCATAGTTTCAAGGACATAAATACATGCAAAATACCCCTTTTAATGAAATTATGTAGCTTATGTAGTCAACATACCAAGTCTACACAAAATAATTCAATTATTATATACGTAAAATCTCTGTCTAGCAGTCGTAGGTTTGAATTCAAAATAAACTTATATATAGAACGTGTGATTGTAAAAAAAGTGAGGGATATGTCATATGTCGTTCTAAAACAATTCCAACAATAAATTGTTAACGATTTTAGTAGTTGCCGGGGTAAGAAAACCCTTGTTTAATTTAATTAGGAAAGATTTGTAACAATAAATATACAATTTATTGACAGGCGGTTTAGTAGTTATATTTGTAAAATGTATATGTATATTTATTGTTAATAGACAATGTATATTTATTGTTGATAGACAATTTTGATACATATGTAGTATTTATAAATATGACTGAAATTGAAAGCAAATGTTGTTAATGTTCATTTACAAATAGTGAACGCTGCCCAAAGAGTAATTATTATTATTATTATTATTATTATTAAATTATTATTATTATTATTATTATTATTATTATTATTATTATTATTATTATTATTATTATCTTTCTATAAAATTTAAGAAAGTAGACGGAGAAAATAATGAAAGTGAGCGGGCGTAAGTGCCGTCCTTGACAAAAGAAAAACATATTCTCCTTTGGTTTTGGTAATAAAGCAATAAATGTGACCGCCAAATTCCTGCCGTTAGATCTCAGATTGTTTTATAATTTTAACAAAAAGTATAACTACTTTTAAAACTCAGTTACCATTTCTGCTTAGATCAGATTTAACAGATGATAAAAAATCGAAAAATTGAATTATTTAATGTAGTGTTATGTTAACACTTTTTACAAAGACAGAATATAATTAGTGATGGACTTAAAAATTAGACTTTTGAGCTTTCTATTTTATTATAATACATTTAATTGCATTTTGTCCGCATAATACAATGAAGACTATAAAATTATATATGTTATTTTTATAAAACTGAATATTCATTAAACAATAAGTTATCCTTAAATTGCAATATAATATATTTTTTTTATTTTATAGATAATATTTTAGTAGGAGCATATTACATTTAAGAATGAAGTAAGTTTGAAGTTTGATAAAATATAAATTATCATGTCTATTTTTATAAAATATAATAATAATACTAATAAGATTTAAATTTAAATAGAAATATTAAATGTTCAAATGTTTATTGAACGAATTATTATATATATTTATAGAAGAGAAGAATATAAAAATAATTTAAATGCTTCTAATTTATAAATCAAAGCATAAAATAATTATAAAAAAAAAATATGCATATTCACTCGACTCCTCGTATTTTTCTATCCCACACCGACGTTTAGTCTAAATCGCCACCAAATATAAAATGGTGCCTGTGGCACATATGATGAGCCTCGAAGACGGTAATCGAAAACCGCCGTCGGGACCAGTCTTACTACGCAGCCGGCGCCACCCCGTATTCCAACTCCCACCCAATTAATTATTTACCACCTACACGTGGCATCCCTTCTCTTTATTTAATTCTCTAACAAACACAAATATTAATCCACGTAATTTATTCTGTACACCGTATAACACTCCGTATCTTTTATGCATACGGTCAAAAAATTATACAAGAGTCAATAGTGCAACATTGACTAAATACAATAACAATTATGACATAAACAAAGTCATCAAATGATTAATCTAATAAATAAATAGTATTCAGCAAGCAATTACAATAACAATCACTTTTTACATTTTACGTAAGCTTGTTAACTTTTGGGATACAGTTTTTAAAATAAACACATCTCTTTTCAAAAAGCTTATTACTTTATAATATTAATATTATTAAAAAATTATTAATATTAATATCATTTTAATTTAATATTATCAAAAGCATTTGATATACATATTTAATTACTAATATCAAAGCTGTTATGATTTCGGCTGCCGCAATGCAATGGGCATGCGCTTACACTTGTCTGTACAATTGGACAATAGTTTCATCAATATACAATAACCAATGCACAATGTACAACTGATTATCGTCATCATTCAACCCCATAACAAAATAAACGAGATGTATTCAATTACTTTCAGAAAGATTCCGATTGATCTAAATTAAAAATAGAAACTGAAAATTATATTGTTGATGTATATATACAACCGGAACGAAAACTTTTAACATTATATTTCAGCACATCAAAAACATTATCAGGCTGCTTCTTCTCTTAAAACTAATATATTGTTAATTTTTCTCTAGTTTTTATATTTAATTATAAAATTAGGGCAAAACATGATTCAACGGCGGCGAATTGGCTACAAACTACATCATCAGGCAACTTCCGGTGGCGGAAAATTGAGATCGAGAGCGAATGTTTTCTTCGGTTGTGGACGATCAGAAGGACAACTGAAATTAACGACCGATGATGAATCGGAATCGCTTTGTGTGCCGTTAACGGCAACGTTAACAGCGCCGAATGTCAAATTAGGTTTGCGGTTAACGGATCCGTCAAACCTGAACAGATCAAGACGGTTACTACGCTTCATGGCGTTATTGTTGTTGTTGTTGATCTGCGAATGGTAGAGAAACAACGAATGCGCCATCGGAAAACCGATCGGAAAGTGCGACAGGCTGAGATCGAGTGCTGACGGCGGAAGCGGCGCCGCGGCGATTGGAAGTGCGGAGTTTGCCGATTCGACGGTGCTGCTTTCACCGCTAGGGCTCCTATTGACAAACTTCTTCCCGGAGCCGCCGACGGCGGCTGCAACGGGGGTTGGAAGGCACAATTCGGTGGAGGTCGGAAAGTTTGTTTTGGCTTTATCGCCACGGAACTCACGTGCGGCTTTATCATAAGCACGTGCGGCTTCTTCCGCCGTATCAAATGTACCTAACCAAACGCGGCTTTTTTTATTAGGATCTCTGATCTCAGCGGCGTAACGGCCCCACGGCCTTTTACGGACACCGCGGTAGCGAGTTTCGGAACCGCCATTGCCAGCGGCGGTGTTGCTGTCAGGTTTTGCCCGAGGAGCCATGGTGTGTATTTTTATGTCTGATTGTATCATAAGATTTAGATGAAATATTAAATTAAAATGAAAAGGGAAAATAGCAAATGAAATGAGGAGAATGACAAAAAAAAGGGAAGGGACGGGATGCGTTTATATAGTGAGTTGGTTAAGTTGTCGTAGAAAAAAGGGGTCCGAACCACTCTCATGACGAAAGGCGCGTGTGGATGAAATGTTAGGCTCCACCTCCGTGGCCTAGGGCTAATTTCAAGAGGTTTTACCACCCACCACCCATATTTTACTAAATTAAGGGTGTAAAAATGATCACTTTACATGTAAGGACTCGCAATATCAACTAATTATACTCCCATACCTAAATTGAGTAAATTAGTTAATGGGTTAACCGTTATCGATTTTACGTTTTTGTTAAAAGACATGGGTTAATCTTAATCTTAGTGGAGATTTAGTACTGATTCCCGATAATACTTGTGTAAGATTTCAAATTAGTTGTCTAGGGTTAGGTTCTAGGTATGATTGTATGACGGTTGTAATGATTGTGACAAAGATGTATTGATGTTGCGTTGTTTGTAACAACGTACTTTTATTATGACAAATCTTTTGTGTCGTAAATATTTCATGTCATATGTGATTTACTGTAAATGTTTGATTTAATTATTTGAAATTGGATGTTGTTGAATGGCGGTTATAACGTCTGTATATGTATTTTTCTTTGTTTGAAGCAGCGTAGTTTTATTAAATGTTTTTATTGTGACGTGTCTTGTGGGGTAAATGTTATGTGTACGATATGCGGCTTACCGTCAGCATTTCTAAATTATATTCTTTAAATTGAAAATATTTCTTTTGTCGGTGACTTAACATGGAGCTTGATATTTATCTAGTTATGACATATGTGTATAACGTCAAACCTCGTGGGCGGTTTTTGTTGGTTTACGTTATATCTCGTGAATATATGACTTCTATAGCAAATGACGATTCAATAACGTGTGTGATTGTATAGTCACCTTTTGCCCAATGAAGATTAAATGTGAATGCGGTACTTTAAAAGTTTTCACTTATAGAACATAGATATAGATATGTGCAACCTAATAACCCTAATTCTCTTTTTGTTAAACAAACTTTGCTATGATCATGGTTGTTTAATCAGATTATCAATATTTTAAAAGTTTAATAAGATATAGCTCAACATTATCATCATCAATAAAAGTCACCACGACCACTAGTTATCGAATCGAAACGGTAATTAGTATCAAATTTCGTTATCGGTTTCATTTATTCCACCTTATTTGGATTTGTAACCATACACTTGTACTAACTTTTTCACGGACCACGATTTTGATCATTTTGTCTCATATTTTTTTTAAATTCAAGCACATTTAGAAATCGTTTCCAATTTAGTGTAATCAAACCGTTTATATATATGCGACTATTGGCAAGTAAGTAAAGTGAAATATCTTTTTCAGGTAATATGATAGCTATAATAAGATTAAAAAGCAAAAAATAAATGGAAAGTAAAGTTAACTTCTTGGCTATATTTGAATTTGATGGTAACAACTACCCACAACCCTTTTCCAAAATACCTTGCATTCTTTTGTTTATTTGTTTCTTTAACGTGGCGGCCATAAAGCCATAAACTCTTTATTTTTCATCTAGTTCATTTTAACTTTTCTTTATGGACGTCGTAACAACAATAGTTGTATCACAACATGGTTGTACGCAAAGCGCTCTTGAAGACATACGTGTGGATTATACCCAAAGGAAAATCGGGTCAATCTGTCACTTAATAAAGTACAATAGAAGTGCTAGCTTCTTCAAATTTAAGTAGTAACATATTTAAGGCTTTATTCACATAAAAAAATTCAATACACCAGAATTATATATGGTGTACCTAATTAGTAGAAAATTAACTTTGTCTTTGTTTATCCAACAAATCAGATGTTTGTAACGACATGAAGCCTTGTTGACCACAAAAGCTTTAATTATCTAAAATGGATTGATCAAAGTAAATCAATGGCTAACATTGCATCTCTAAAATTATCTACATGCTACCATACTTCAATTCTATATATGTACAAGGGACTTTTACACTCTTTCAAAGGATGATCCTTGAGAAGGATTGTGGAGATCTTCCACAAGGCTCATATGCCTTAAGGATTAGTGAGAAATTTTCGAAATCTTGAGCATGGTGCCATTGAATAGGCCGGTCGTTACAGTATGCTCAAGATTGCATTCAACATATTCTTCTTTGGGTCCGAAGGGTAAATCGATTAGTGTTGCCGTTTATCAACGTGTAGTGAAAATTCCGTAATATGTTACTCTATTTGAACAATTATGTAATACGAATTTTCTTTACGTCTTAGAAAAATACACAGATTTTTCATCAGCGTTGTATTGTATATGCATGCTACTCGTAAATTTATTACAATGGTTAATATTGGTTAGTATACGATTATAAAAGAACATCATTTTTTAGTTTGACATTCGGACTAGGGTTTCATTTTCGGGTGATTTCATTTTAGATGGTTTAGAATGACAAGCTTATACCTATTATGTCTATTTTCTACATACGATGTACACATTTTCTTCTATGAAAATTGAACTCGCACTCTCTAAATTGATGAGCATGAGCTTCTCACATACTAAAAGGCATTTGATATTTGGTAGAAGTATCATGACCTAATGGCTTTTGTTATGCTTTCGAGTCATAGGCTATGGATACTTTATATAAATCAAGTTCATTTGCTTGAGTTATTGTAATTATACTTTAGAGCAGGCTTTAGGGTTTAGTTTTGTTGAAGTTACTTTCCCAAACCGAAAACCAAATATATTAACTGGTTTAGTTCTATAGCTATTAATTCAAATAATATTTTCTTTGTAGTTTAGGTAAAAATAATAATCTAAAACCATGTAATACAAGGTTGAAGCTATTGAAACCCTATCAACCAAATGATCCACCCATCCATGTTATGATTAATTAGGGTTTAATATTTCAATCAAATACCATCATAAATCACTACTAATAAGTATTAACAAAAATTATATCTCGTTTTAATGTGGTGTTATATATGTATATATACACTATTTTCCATTTAAATCATCGTAAAATTCGAGTTTCGGTAATGATACTTGTTGAATTCAGACAATCAAATTATTTTTATCTTTTATCTTTTATTTGTGTCAAATTAATTATTCATTTTAAAAATGTATAATTATTATAATGTTTTTTAATAAAATTTAATATTTATCATTAGAAAGTTTCTGATTGATTGTAAAACACAAAATATAAATTGGATATTTTTATTGGCAGAAGAAGTATTAATTTTATGTGTGCTAAAATTAATTTGAATAAATAAATTTACCTACATTAATTAATTTATGATTTTATTTTATCACCTTTGACAATTTATTCTTACTCGGAAACCACTGTAAAAACATTTTTACTTCTAGTAATTGAAATTATGTGACCTTTGAGGATCCGGAGCGTGTAGTTTAAACATAAAAAGGGCGCGTAAAACACGTGATAGCGGTGAGTTTGATTAGGCGTAGAAAATATTCAGCCTAGTCAATCTCAAGTTTGACTACGTGTAAACCACACCTCCCTCTCATGACGTCGCCTACTTAAATGCAGTGTCATATTATTCTAATCATCCCTTCAACTTTAACTTTACTTTCATTTTGTTCTCTACACTTATTTTTATAACATAAACTAACTATCAAACTTGCAACCCTCTGTGACAATGAAGCTCCGATTAACAATTTAATTAGATTAGAGTATGTATTAAACATTTAAATATCGGAACTGGTTTGAAAAGGATAAAAAGAAGTCCTAAATATGTATATAAGATGGTTATGTACGGGCCCAATTTAACTCGCTAACTAATAAATAATTATCACAGTAAATGTTACTGGTTATATCGTATTTGAGCTAATATGATACTTTTTCACAACCCTACTTAGGTAATAAACGGATGCATATTTCTAAAATTGGTTACTATAACATTCATAAGTCGTAATCGAAACTCAATTAAAAAGTGATCAACTAATGTGATATTCATGAATCAAAATCTAGCTAAAAGTTATCATTAAGTTCGTACAATCGTCAAAACTTAATATTGAAATATCAATTTACAACAATCCACTTTGCATCATAGTCACACAATCTGCCAATACATTTGATAATAAATATTACATACAATAGGAAAAATAACAACTAACCATATGTTAAATCTATCGATCCGAATTAATAACTCCCTAAGCAACTAGAGACATATTGTTGGGTCTCATAATATGTAGGTAAACTAAGGACTTTAAACTATAATGTAATTAAATCACTTCCATTATCATGCTTCAAAGTTTTGGGCTAAACTGTAAATATTAGGAAGAAGTGGGCCCCGTTTTTTTGGTAGTGTGTTTTGGTGACGACATGAGAGAGAGAAAGTGTGTGTGTATGCATGGATTTCATTTACTCAAAACTCCGTATGGTGTAAGAATTCTCAGGACTTCCTTACAAACTCCGGTTAAACCGCTCACACATTCAATTCACTTCATCGTAAATTTATTATCCTAAACTCTAAATAGCATTAAACAATTGCAACTACCCACAAATATTATTTAATCAAAATAAATGATAATTGTCTAAGAATAGACCTTTTTTTTTCTTTCCAAGTATAGACTCATTAAGTTTTTATTATATCGTCAATTCACTACTCTCTTCATTGTTAAATACTCGTATTTGGGTATCTCATAAAGTAAATATAACATCCAACCACTAAAGTTAAAACAATTGTTCTCTGAATTTATATATTTCTATCAAATATTTTATAATTATTTATGCAGTTGTGACTTTAAATCTCGAAGTATAAAAAGAAACTTATATATTTGTGTTAAGGAAAATGATTCATATGCCTAATTAGGCATATATACCTAAAAATGTGATTGGTAGATGAGAAAATGATTGGATGAGATAAGGAGAGAGAATGAGTGGAATCCATGTGTCAAAAACTATATGGATTAAACTAATGAGTTAAGCTAATGAGTTAGGCCTATTTAGCATTACCCGTGTGTTAATTATCTGTGTATACATGCATTTTACAAAAATAAAAAGTATTGCATTTTTTGTCTTGAAGGTATTTATTTTGCTACAGAGAAAATAGATAATTGACACTTTTATTTTGTATGGTGCAAAATAAATGTTCAATATTCTAATTAATTCGTCCAAATTTTATTATACAGTACAAAAGGAATTCGATCAATGCAATATTTTTTAAGTAAAGTGACAATAACTATTAAATGTTTATATTGAGGTTTTTTGTGTAATGAGTAATATGAGAATTTTTTATAACTTAGTTTTTCAAGTGTATAATAAGTTAATAATAATAATAATAATAATTTTGAGATAATTAAAAGGAAAAGATAAACTATAAAATTGAGAATTTAAGAAATATTTGATTCGGTTGATATAATCTCAATTTTTCAAAATATATAATCTAGTAAGTTTTATTTAAAAACCTACCTAATTAAACAGCTGGCACCCCCTCATTAACCAAATTTTGATAATTCCGGCTCTCCTTTCTCAATGACACGTGTCTCCCCACTAAATCAACCCGACCTTCTTCGTTGCGAAATTTCTATCGTCTACAAAAGTCATCTCTCTCCCTTCTGCTTCCCAATCTATCTATATCCAATTCAATGGGTGACAATACAATGGATAGATTTGGTGGTCATTTCAACATCAACATCAACATAAACATATATAACAGGTACATACAATAATAACATACTGATTACTTATTATCAAACGTTTTCCTAATGCATCTAGATCGTTGTTACATGAATTGTGGTGACCTTGGCTTTTTGAAGATGCATTTGATCATGTGCATTACACAACCTCTACATGATTTAAATTAAAGTGGGTAATCTTGTAGTGTCTTAATTTTGTTTCAAATTTTGTAATATATATTAAGTTTACCTAATACTTTGTATTTGCATTTCGGAGGTGTTAAAATCAAAGTATCCTTGTCGGGTAAGTATGCTCACCAGATGTCGGATTATGTGACCAGTCCATCGTTGAATGGGCATATCATTATCATAATCACATTTGCTAAGACTAAAGTTTGGGAGGTTAATCTCTTTAATAACATTCTACATGTTTCTGAATTTTGTCATTAACATAGTTACTATTGTATGACTCTAATCCACATATATTTATCATTCTTGCAGACAGTCAGAATGTAACCAATACTTACTACGCCACGCAGTTGTTCATCAACACTGACATCGAACCGATACAACAGTTCAAGAAAAGTATAATAACTGCTTCAAACTTTTATAAATTTAGGAGACCTATATACCGATTAATTTTATATAATAGATACTAACTTCTTGTGGTTTATTGCTTCAAGTCTCATGTTAACATATGGTGATGATATGCCAAGCCATGGAATTTTCACAACTTTCATCAAAACCATACATTTCAATCCGAACCGATTTCTTGGAAAAAAGTCCATCTGATATACCAATTTTTTATTTGACAATTGACGGAGTAGAATCAGACGTACCACGTGTTCATGATACTAGACAAGGAATTTCACCCGGTAATGTTTGTCCTATTAGTTTTTAGTTTTTGAATCACTTATCTTTGTGATTTACGCACCTCATTCAAATGTAATATTCTCAGATTATCTGGACAAGGGTGATCAAACTGTTATGTGTTAGATATGTCATGCTGTGTTGTTGCCTGCTGAAGCAGAAAGAGGTGAAAACAAGCAAAACAAGTTATCTTGTTCCCTTTGTTTGCAGCTACGGTAAGGTCAAACTACCACGACTTAAACCGGCCCCTGAATTGTTGTCGAACCTTTATCATGATAGAGACTAGAAAAGCAAAAACTTCATTAAAAATATTCGGTGTTACAATAGCATGTTTTCCTTCACATCATTGGGTGGAAAAGTTGATAATTCAGTCAATAGAGGAAACTCCCCTTAAGTGTTTCGACTCGGTGGTCAGAACTTTCACAGAATGAGGAGTCTCCTACCCTTAGATGGTAACGAGCCAAATTTCAGTCAACTTTACATCTATGACACTGAAAATGAAGTCACAAACCGTATAAATGCTGTCAGGTATTTAGTAACCTTGTTCAAATAATACTGCACATTTTAATCTAAAGAGAGTCAACATTCAATGATGTTTTGCATGCTCCCTACAATTTTGCAGTTCAAGGAGTGACAATGATGCAGATTATATTGATTCAATTGATATTCAAACCATGACCGATCTTAAAAACCTTTTGGATTCTGAAAATGGATTGGTCAAATATTTATCAAATGGTCAGGGACCGCTTACAACAGAATGAACAGCAACAATTAAGAATTCGTCTTTTAGGAAGAAGAAAACAAGATGGAAGGACGTATAACTTACCAACTGCTTCTGAGGTAGCTGCTTTAATTGTTGGAGATATTGGTGACACAATTGACAACAGGGATATTGTTGTTGAAACGAAGTCTGGTCAATTACCGCATATCTTTGAGTTACACCCTTCATATCTAGCACTTCAGTATCCTCTGTTGTTTCCGTATGGTGAAGATGGATATAGACTTGACATTCCTCATAGAGGTGTCATAGATTAACAAAGAGTAATGACGTATCCAACCTCATATACATATTAGCCTATATAAAATAATATCAGACCATTTCCATGACCCGTGCATATCAACCCATATAAGGTTGATATTAAATAATAATTAATTCTTTCCATGACTCATGTAATGTAACTCACTCCCCAAGCTAATCAAAAACATTCAGCACATACCAAATCAGTTGGGACTAGTAACAAATCTACGGGACAGAAACAAATCTTGGAGTTAGATATGAAATCATCTTATCCATTTCAATACATGAAGATCATGACCGGGTTCTATAAATATATGTCATCGAGAAGTTCAAAGGGGCATTCAGTCATCAAACCAATCTACTACTATTCTGCTCTCAGAAAACTCCCCTGTTCACTGTCCCAAATTCAGACATGCTCGGTCCCATTTACGGATGTGTGGCATAAAACCGATTACACTCAAGTGTAATGTGAGTTACCAAATAGGGAATCTGCCACCCGATAATAAAACAATCTTCATCCTTTCTTGAGTTATACAAACCATTTCGTTCACGTGCCCCGTGCACCTTAGACTTGGTATGATCAAAGAGTCAGCGTCCAAACTGTACATTTAGAGAATTTCTTGCATACTGTATCCAAGATCGGCCGAATACATATTCTTTAATTCTTAATGCAAGACGACTGTTTCAACAGTTCTTGGTTGACGGTTATACTATGGTTGAACGTGCTTCAGCAATGCGTTCAAGTTTTTTTAATTAAACAAGCCGTATTCAAATTCGAACTCGAATAACTAATTAAATAAAGATTTATTTGTAGTTTTTATTATTGACAATGACAGAGATATTGTATTGTATGATTTCTTTCTTATATGATATCCAGAAAAAAACATCATGAAAATTAATGATCATTATGATTTATTTCACTAAACATGAAAAGATAATGAGTCAAGTAACTTTCTTTAACTCTCGTATAAAATATAAAATATAGTCTATTAAAGGAAAGGTAAAAGAAGCAAGTTTGATGACTCAAAACAGATATACGGATCTAACCGACAAACTTTCCATCAATACTAACCTTAATAGATTATTAAACCTAGTTTATTTTAATTTTATGTAATGAAATAGACTTCATATTTGAAAAATGTTTTCACGTGTCTAAAATTGTATGTCTGAAAATGTTTAAAATTTCGATTTGTACATATAATAAATAATTGATAAAGAAAATAAAAAAGAAAAAATGAAAACGTGTTATACAATATGAATTATACATAAATTCAATCATATATTTTAAACATATATAACATATTAATATTACTTTTGATAGTTAATGTCAACTTAACCCCCATATAGCACATATATCTTATAGTCTAGTAACCCCTATTTCCTTTCAAGATGTTGATTAAGAGAATGATATGAATATAAAAAATTTATAAAATTTGAGATACAAAATGATTTGTCATTAATCAAGTAGAGAAAGATAAAAGTGAGTGAGAAAAAGAATAAGTATAATTATCGCATCTCAATTTGTAACTTTCGTTTGTAAAAATTGCCAGTAACTACATAGGTGAATCTAGAAGGGGTAGATGGTAACTGTCACTTTAAAAATCTTTGAATTATATAAAAATAAAATTGTTTGAATATTAATAATATTGTATAATTTACCCATAAAAATTGATTTCTTATGCCATTTTAACAATTTTATAATAGTCCAAGTCCAACCATATCATTTCTCTTTGAGTGTATATTAAATAGGACAAAAATAGCGTGGCAGATTGAACGTGACACGATATATATAGTAAGTATTGCTAAATAAAGAAACTACATTTGTATTGCTCTTGTGTTTCAACAAAAATGTTTTTTTATCGTTCAAGTAGTTTTTAAATGCATAATATAATAAGGTAAACAAATATGTTATTAGTTATAAATAAAATATATGCAACAAAATTCAAAGGAGAAAATTTTTCTAGTTCAAATTACTCAGGAATGTCAAATATTTTTACTCAGATGTACGCAGTTTAACTGGGATATAACGATTTTGAACCCTTTCTCTGGTCACTCCAAAATATATAACTAGTAAATTTTGAACCTGAAACTTTTTATAAAGATATTCAGACGCCAACAACTAGACACTTTGGTGAAAGTTTATATGTAACAAAACTAAAAGTAATTTTATGCTCTTTACTTTTTAACTATATAAAATATATTTTTATAGTCTCTCAGAATACACCCAGTAACACATAATCTTAGATACAGTTTACTAGACATAAAATTTCAACCAACATTATTTATTGTATAGAATAATTATACATAGAGAGACATTAATAACTCCGAACTAACACAAGTACAGGGGTAGGGGTAGTACTTCATGTTACCTTATTAGATTTACGTAATGATGATATGACGTTACATTTCCATTTTTGTGATAATACAATTACAGTTCAATAGTTCATTACATTGAGTAACTTCAACTAATTGTTACGGAGTACAGGTTTATACTTATTCCTTACATGATATAAAACGAAGGTATTATAATGTGACATACGAATTATTTTACAATATTACAAAAACGTCCTTTAACTTTTACGTTTATTTTTGCAACTTCAATATTTTATATAAACAAATTTCGAACAGAAACACTCGTTCCAGAAACCATGCAACCCAGAATTCGTCAGTTTCTTTACTCCCTAAAATTTCAAATCTTTTCCAAACCCAAACCTCAAATCATCAAATTCAAACAAAACCAGTCTCTGTTTCTGATCCAACAAAATTGTATTTCAAGATTCCGTTTTATTCACAGTCTAAATTCAGAGAATTGCAGCGACACCGATCAAAGTACAGATGAACACTCTCCCATGAACAGCAAAGCCCTTGAAATCCAAAATCTACTTAAGCAAATCACCCCACAGAAACCCGTAAACGAAATTGAACAATCGCTTACTCGATTAAAACCGTCGCTGAATGAAGATTTATTGCTTAATGTGCTTCGTCGACATCGTTCTGATTGGAAATCAGCTTATGTATTCTTCAATTGGGTGTGTAAAACAAGTGGGTATTCACCTGGAACTGGTTCTTTCAATGAAATGCTTGATATTTTAGGCCGAATGAAGCGTTTCAATGAAGCATCCCAACTGCTCGACGAAATGTCAAAGAGAAGTAAAAATTTGATTAATGAAAGAACTTACGGCATTGTAGTAAATAGATACGCTGCAGCTCATAAGATAGAGGAAGCCACTGAGTTTTTTTATAAGAGAAAACAGTTTGGTCTGGAACTCGATTTAATAGCGTTTCAGACGCTTTTGTTATCGTTGTGTCGTTACAAGCATGTTGAGGCTGCAGAGTTTCTATTCCACTCGAAAAAGAATGAGTTTCGACATAATATAAAGACTATGAACATTATTCTTAACGGTTGGTGTGTTTTGGGTAGTTTACGTGAAGCAAAAAGGTTTTGGAATGATATCATTACATCTAAATATAAACCAGATAGGTTTACATACGGGATCTTTATCAATTCTTTGACAAAAGCGGGAAAGATTAGTACTGCAGTTAAGTTGTTTCAAGCAATGTGGGAAAAAGGGTGCACTCCAGATGTGGCCATTTGTAACTGTATTATCGATGGGTTATGTTTCAAGAAACGAATCCCTCAAGCGCTTGAAATATTTAAAGAAATGAACGAACGAGATTGTAGTCCAGATGTGGCAACTTATAATTCTCTTATTAAGCACTTATGCAAGATTCGGAGAATGGAAAAAGTGAATGAGCTTTTGAATGAGATGATACAAAAAGGTGGTGATTGTTTACCGAATGCTAGGACTTATGGGTACTTGTTGAATGTTGCAAAGAATGGGGAGGAAGTCGTTAGAATTTTGGAGAGTATGGAAAAAAATGGTTGTAATATGATGGCGGATAGCTATAATTTGTTGTTGAGGCTTTTTATGGGGTGGGATGATGAAGAAAAAGTGAAGTCGACGTGGGGTGAGATGGAGAAAAATGGGCTGGGGCCGGATCAGAGGTCGTATACAGTGATGGTGCATGGGCTTTATGATAAGGGTCGGTTAGAGGAAGCGTTGATGTATTATAACAAGATGATATCAAAGGGAATGGTTTCAGAGCCAAGAACTAAGTTATTAGTTGATGCTATTAACATCAAGTTGAACAGCAGAGATTACAAAAGTGACCAAAACCTTTAGCTTCAAATAATGCTTATTTTTGTAACATGAGTAGTTAGTTACCTTAGTAGCTATCTTGTGATTTCCGGCATTGCATTGCTTTATCGAATATTGCATGAGCATTCACAATCAATTTGTCGATAGCACTGATTGTAACAGTGTTTCTGAAATTTTGAACTACAACTCAATTGTTTGTATTTGAAGCCCTTCCAAAGCTTATACTTCCTTGAAGTTGTTATTCAATTACACGGAACTTGAACAAATCATGAGTATGCCATTTAGTAGACCTATGACATACTATGGGATACGATCTCAAACAAGTCCCCATTTGTACCGTAGTAGGTTGCAGTTAAGTCACGCTATGCGATCACAAGATAAGTTACATCTATGAGCTTGAAAGATGCAATGAATTAAATCTGAGGTCACAAAAACTTGGTCTATGTTTTCTTCAAACTTTTCAAACCGTATGTTTTGGCTTTCAAGTACGGAGTGCATCTTTATATTGAGCATCCGTTAAGGTTTTATATTTTTATCAAAATAATTTTTGTAGATCTTACATTAACTACTCGAGCACTCAATAGAACATGAGCTTAGCCCACTACCATCAACTTGAGCTCGAGCTTGGCTTGTTTAGCTTTGCAATCCCAATATCAGTTAGGTTGAAACTCAAAACCAATAATTTTGCAATACAAAATACAGCTTAGCAGCCGACTTCAACAGCCAACCTCATTTTCAAAAGTAAGAATAAACTGAACTAAAATGGTTTGAATATACATACTCATGTATTAGGTCCTTGTTCTTTTACCAAAAACGCTCACTCTAAAACCGCGTGAGATGGATGATGGATCCAAGATCATTAGACTACAGCAGTTCAGTTCAGTGCTACATGTTCTTACAAAAGAAAACATCCAACACCAGATCACAATTTTGTGTCTCCTGGTAAAAGTTGAAAATTACTGAAGTTGATTTGTACACGATGATAACAGAAATCTGATTCATGTGTGGAGCACTGAAGCCAGTTCCTATCATCAAGACACCTAAAATCTGTCAGCAGTTGCTACTTCAGGTTGGGCTTCACGTTGTCGTTGTCCTTTCGCAAGGTAAGGACCCTTTTTAATAGCTTCCAGCAGCTACATTACAAAACATGAACTCTATAAAATTAACCGAACGTAGAAAAATTCCCACTATTTCCATATTGGTTTGTATACATCATTTTGACACGTAGTGTAATAGAAGTACTTCACTAATAATCTAGAATAATTGTTGCAAGACAGTGAGAAAACTTTATATCACAATTAACCTCACCGATACCTTCTACTGAATACTGATGAGTAAATAGATTAATTTGCAAAGCAAAGTTCTTAAAGAGTTGCATTATTTGGCCTAGAGAGATTCCAGTTCCTTGATTTTGATACGCAATTGGAATCAGTACGAAAATATTAGATGACCAAAATGATTTGGATAGCTACTACCATGATGTAGTGATATCGCCTAAAATATACATATCCTGAGAGGTGATATCCTTCTCATTCGAGTCAAGTTTGAGTAGCAAATGGAAATGATTTTTATAATTGCTTTATGTAGCTATATACAGGCTGAAGATTCGCGACACTCAGAAATTTAGATGAAGTTCAAAATTTATGGAATATAACTAAAAAGAATCAAACCTTTACAGCTGTCCCAGAAAGAGCCGGGTCACTCAGAAATTTAGATGATGAGGCAAGAGCCTTATAAATTGCCTCACAACAGTTGTACCTAGCCTCCATACCTGAAAACCGAATCATACAAAAGCATGACAACTTTCAACTGAAAAAAAGAAAAGAAAAAGGAATCCATATAGTGAATGAGCAAGCACCGAAAATGGGAAAACAGAACTTGCTTAAAGAGGAGACAATAGCTCAATTTTAGATTTTCTTAATGTGAATAACTTAATACATGCACAACGTGAAAGATAATATTTTTTAGAAATAATACCTATTTTAGTTGTTTCTGTATATGGATCCATCACTTTATTCATTATCTCTTGTCTTGAGCAGATCTCCACAAGAAACCATGGTCTAGCAGCCAATCCTGCTATTAACCTGTAACCCTGCACATCATATTTATACATGAAAACAAGTCTCGTTAATCAAATTGTCCAACAAGCAAGTCCACTTAAACAAATCACTTCAATATGTCCTCTGTCATCTTAGCAATTACATATTTTGAGAGCATAATGAATTTTTAGTGGGAGTGAGACAGGAAAATCGCACCGCAATACGAAATTCAGACTCGAGTTTGAGAATCGAAAGAATAAGACCCTGTCATAGGGAGTGAAAAAACGTTGTTAATAAAAATACCATACCCTTGGTTTGATTACAGCAGTAATTTCAAAATAAACATATACAAGATAACCCCAAAAGAGAAACTAACCGATGGTACGAGTTTCGGACTGTTGGATGCCGTTTCATAAATTAATCTACGCATGCATTCTTCAGCATCAGCATTCAACAACTTGTTGTTTTCAGGTCGAGTTTCTCCTACAATGTTCCCAAAAGAATGCAATGCAGCCTGTTTTCCAGTGAAAAGGTTATTACAAAATGAGAAGTACAGGAATAAATTTGGGTATTTGTAATACACTCGGCAAAAAAGCTAACCAGTTGTCTGCCACGACCATGCAGGTCAAAGGCGGTATTAACAACATGTTTAGCAGCAGATGCGTTTGAGAGTAGCAAGACAGCTCCTTGTGTTGCTAGACCATTATAAAGCAGCAGCACCATGTTAAGGACATACAATTATAAATGAATTTTACATAAATACATACATAATATAAAAATCAAAACTGCTTGTGTACTTACATGACCCTATTTGACCCATTGCTTCAAGAGCACACTCACATTCATCAGCATCTTGAGTATCTAGCAATGAAAGCTTTTCATCAATTGCTGAAATCACAGCTTTAATACCTATATAAGAAAGTAACATAAGATAGATAAGTATAATCAGTAGAATATCAATAAATATAAATATGACTGTAACATACATGTTAGAATCAAATTTTACAATTAACTAAGTAATAAGAGATACCAGATTCATCTATAAACGATAAAATGTTCTCTTTGGACAGAAGCCGACCACTTATCATCATTGCCCTTGATCTCAACATTGATTCAGCAGAAGAGTTTCTATAGAAATACTTTATAGTTAAACAAACTTCTAGCAGGTAAGGATTTTCGATTTAAAAGAAAAAAGAAATTAATACTTTTTCTAACATGCCAGTACGGCAGTACCTGATTATGGATATAAGTAACTCCAAAATATTGGTCTTAAGTACATATTCCATTCCATGCTGGACCTCAGCCAACTACATAAATTAAAGAGACAGGATTATGAACACGTAATTAGTGGTTGGAAACAAAATAAAGTAAAACAATGACAGAATGATGACTAACCTCGTAGAGCAACTCTAAAACGCTCAAGGTAATAAGGGTATCATTAACATTGCGAACTTCCGTCTCTAAGAGACCGAGAAGATTTGAGTTGTAAACTAAGGTTGCAGCTGCACTGGATGTAGAAAATAGCTTCACTATCAATGCCAAAACTCGGACACGTCCCTGAAATAATAAATAAGAAAAGGCAAAAAAATTCTAGATTAGCAATTTAGTAACATTTGTCATTTAGCCTAATCAATTTTCCAGATAACTATATATGTTTAATACTATATTGACAATGTGTTTAACATACATACTGATACTTGTAATAATCACCGTACCAGAGATGAACATCTTGCTGCTAAATTTGTGATATCCGTAGCTTCATTGGGAGTTGCTGGGAATATGATCTCCTGCAGATTGTGCAGCAGAATGTCATAAAATTTCCATAATTATTATAAACAAAATATAAGATACGAGTTCGAACTCACTATCCCCTGTTGAGAGCCAGCTAAAGTCTTAATTGCATCTGTTGCAGCAACAGCCACTTGTTCGTCACTGAAAGTAAAAAGTGCATAACTAATTTGGGGATAATATACCAGATTTGTAATCACGAAGAGAACGATACATAGATGACACTAAGGGTTGAGTTAGATTATGTTCTGGCAACTGAATCAAGAATATAGCACGGTTAGTAAGGAAAAACAATAATTTTGGAGTGTACCCATCGACGAGACAATTAAGCAAAAGTGGATAAACGGCATTTTCTTTCACCAGTGAAGTAGCTAAACCGGTATTATCTTCAAGATTCTCCAATAGGCTAGATATCTAAGCATAGTCATGAAAATTTCCAGAGTCAGAAAGTCCGGCATTTACTTTTGTCATATGGCAAACTAATAGGCAACACATGAAAAGTAATCAGCTCTATGTATCAAACCCCTTCCACAAAAAGGAACCAAAATTGCAAGCGACATTTTCATAAGCAGAATGCAAAAAGTAGTTCATCGTAAACAAAAATATGTAACAATAGCAGCAAATAGCTACTAAAACACAGTTACCGTGTTACAAGACAACGCTCTAACTCTCTGAGAATATGCTTGCAGCCCAACCACAACGAACGCCTGAATAAAAAGTATATTAAAAACGTAAGATCATTTTGGTGGTTGAGTGGTTCTTTATAAAAACAGCATAAGATCTATTACAAAATTGCGCTCATAAAGGATGTTTATATAGAATCCAATGTTAGGGCCGCCTAGCTGTTGATCATCACCCATGGTTCTATAAGTTGGTCTGCTTAATGAGCCACTTCGAAGTTAAGCATTCTCAAAAAAATTAATCAATAACAAAAGACTAAGTTAGGTGTTTCAAAACACTAGGTAGGGGATAATGGGACTGGATTTTTCTCAACTTGTGCCCATAATAGATTTCTTCACCTCAAGTGAAGGAAAGGATGTAAGTGACTATAAATGGAAAATGCCGAAAAATTCAAGTAAAAGATATACGAAGAGCAATCAGAAATCACGTCACCTATTTTACCTTGTTCCCACAAAAGTTAAGCAACCACATTATCTATTTCGCCTACTTTATAATAAAAGAAAAAGTAAGTTTAGGAAACATACATACCATGAAATGTGGGATGAGTGAGGCCCCATATTTTGTTCTAAATATCTTCTCTAAACAATCAATCAATGCATCCTCCAAACCAGGGACATCTCCTTTGGTTTGCAAAGCACTGCAATTACAGAAAGTATATATTTACTAATTTTATTATTTATGATATACTAATATATACAAAGGGACTCTAAATTTATACGACTATAAAGATAATATAGTCTAGTGATAAAAAGTGCAATACATCTTAATATATCCAACTATCCCTGTTCTCCTATGGTATGTATCGCATTTCCAATTTTACCTTCTTTGTAACTAACTAATTGTAAACTGGTGACCTGACAACAGTTACGATGATGTGGCAGCTACATCAGCCCAAAAAGATCTTACAAAAGTTGAAATTACCCGCTACCTTATGAAGAGTTAACCGGATACTACAATAGCAAAGCACTGAATTTTGGTACATTCAATGATTAAAAAAAAGAGCACAAAATACATAATAGGAAAACGGAGATAGTTCCATACATTTCTATGTACTTTGCCCTAATCCAAACTCATTACTAAAACTAAATGAATTATACTCTACTTGACAATAATAAAAATAACATAAATTATTAAAAAATATCCAAAACGACCCTACTTTACGTATAATATGCTCAAATTCAAATGCATCCTTTGATTTCAACAATCTGAAAATAAGTGATTAAACTACGAAATGAATCAACCTAACCAATTATTCATTAAACTTAATAATTGAACAAATACGAAGATAAACAAATAGAGAAATTTACTTGATGATAACAGGAAGGGGAAAAGAAGCTAGAAACTTCTTCACAGCAGCTTCTGATCGACTACCTGAAATTTACAGTAACAATGAAAACAGAGCAGAACAATTTGAATAAACATAAATGAAAATTAAAAAGGTGAATATATATGATGTATAGTAAGGGAACCAGGATCAAATGAGAAATCAGAAGCTGCTTGTAGCAGTTTTGAAGTATCAACGACTGTGTATTCTTCTTTCTCCATTGCTAAAGTTTACTCTACTGCAAACTATTGCTATGCTTCTTGTTAGTTGTTACTAGTTTTCTTGTAAAATAAGCCAAAACCCCACCGCTTTATATATTTTTCGTTTTTTATGGATAAGTGTATCGTTTTAAAAAAGGGATCCGTTTTTCAGTTTGTTGACCTGGAGTTTGTTTATGATGCAACCAGGCCTATGTAGAACATGGCCCAGTAAAAGGTTAGTGAGCTTGGCCTACGGCCCAAAAAGGTAAAATGAGTAACTTATGGAGATTTTATAGGGGGTTTAGAATCTACTTATAAGTTATAACCTTATAATTTAAGCTTATTAGATTTAAGTTAATAAAATCGATGATGTATTTGGATAAGATTATTTTTATTGGCTTATTAGCTTTTCTTTCGGAGTAATAAAGCCAAAAAACTTGAAAATTTTATATTTGAGTTTTTTAAATTTTTAGAGTTGAGTTCAAATGAGTATAAAAAATTTGATAAAATAGAGGATTTACTGATAGAGCTTCATTTATAGAGGTAAAAAGGTTATTTTGATCCATTCCCCTCTCCCTGCGTACTTTAAAATTAAATATTACAAAAGTGCTTAGTAGAAAAATTATATAAATTGCATCATAAAATTACAATTGTATGTGATTAACACCAAAATAATAATAATTGTTATCACGTATGATATTAGTTGTTATCACATGTGATAAATACTAGTAGTTTGAAATTTACATATTATTAGAGATACAATCAATTGTGAATAGAGCATCAAAAGGTAACTACATGTGATTACATACCAATCAATAATAATTATTGTCGACATGATTATAGTTGTTATCACATGTAACATTTAGTTGTTGTCGCACATGATTATACACCAATTAATAGTATCTATTATCAAATGTAATATTTAGTTATACTCTTAAAAAAATAATTAAATCTAAACCATTGATTTATTTGATCCAATAATAAATATTCTTTCCTCATTCTCACATTAGTGTATTATCGTACTTTGAGGTCATATAATAAATTATAAGTTACAAACTTCAAAAATAAACTTATCCAAACACCTCGTAAGTTCAGGGAGGGGAATTTTGGTGATAGTTTAGGGACGATTTGCTCAACCCCTAAATATATTGGGAAAACTAAAATGTCAACCAATGACTTTGAACACAATCGTTTTTATTTCAAAAGCCGTTTTACATTAAGACAAAGATAAATCCATTACATTATGATTATGTAGAAAGAAAGAGAAAATGTGATTAAATTATCCCAATATTTACTTAAAAGTTAAAACTCTACGATGGAAATGTTTGATACAGTTGTGTTTCGGCTTCGGGTGTCCTATAGTAGCCAAGATGTTAAACGTTAAACGATATGACCCACGTATTACTCGCCTAGTGATTTAATAGCCAAGATGTTAAATGTTTCGGCCTGGGGTGTCCTATAACGATTTTGATAGTGATTTAACAGTATATACAGATAAGTGATTCATTCATAATACAGACATCTCACATTCTCACGTGTGTTATAATTTTGTATGTCGAACATACGGCATCACTATATCTGTCTATATGATCGAGTAGTACAAGTTAACTAATCCATTAAACTTTTGAAAAAGATCATGTTCCCTTGAGATATAAATACAACCAAATTAATATAAAAAGTTATAAATGTTTATATGGTTTGTTTAAAGTATCTTACAAAATTCAAAATTGCAATTGTGTACTTATAAAAGACATGATTGTGGGTCACATAATTATCCTACGGGCAACTGGAGTGACAAAACCGACTTTTGATGTCTGCAAATTTGTTTTTATTTTGTCTGACAGAATATTAATATTAATAATTAATAATAACAACATATATATATATATAAGTGGAAACCCGAAACTTTGGGGCGGATCCTCATCATCACCAAAATACCAAGCGCCTAACAAAAATCTGGTAACCAGCGTGCTAACGAATGGGCCCATTTTCAACCCTTAAATGGTAACACACTGTTCAAACCTTCAAACAATACTTGTTCATATGGCCCGTTTTTAGCCCAATACTCAACGGCCCATATCTGGATCGTATCATTTATCTGACACACGTGGCGCCAATAGTGGGTCCTGCATACTTTATTTGAGAAAACGGTAAAGTGATATTTCGAAAAGTTTGATGATGGACTTCCTAGCCCTTACAACTTACTGTTGTAAAAAGCTAATTTCCTGCCATTTTCACCTGCAACTTTTTTATTTATTTTTAAATTCACTATTTAACTATTATTATTATATTATACTTTTTTCTGTCTAAATCCTCAAAATTGGATTTTGTCATTTGGTATGTGTAGTTATTCGTCTTAAATGAAAGTATTGCAGTGAAGGAAATGAAATCTTTTGATTATTAGCATAAATACTAAAAATTCTTCATATATTATTGATAATGCTTTAAATGAAAATAAGAAGATAAATGTAAAGGTACCTTTTAATTCATCATATCAAAACATATACCTTTGGATTGAAATCCATAACAAAAGTTGCTTTTAAAGTTACCTTTATTTTTCATTTAAACGAGGGGATTATTCCCGGTGTGTTGCAGCCATGAGTCCATGACATTAAACGCCACATATTCAATTGAGTTAAATATTTATTCCATATTTTTTTTAAAATTCGGTCAGACATTTAGTAAAGTAAATACATACGTTTATACAATACTTCAATAAAATTAAATAATCAAATACTCAAGAAAAAAATATTGTTATCTGTTTTAAAATTAAACAGTTTGAACTTTATATTTATTTTGAGTTAATTCATACTTGAATTTTGTTACATTATATTTGACACAAAGTAAGATGATAAATTATGCTACATTAAATATTGATACCATCACATGACACACTTGAAAAGAGTTTACACCAAATACATCGTGATACAATATATTCATATTTTAATATACACAATATCATCTATGTACCACCTATTAGATTGCGTTCGATCTATTTTTCAATATATTGACTTCACGTTACTTTTAGTTGACATGATTTGAATTACAAAATTCTTGATGTATTTTATAGGTTGTAAATTTTAAATTACTAAATTCTTGAATTCATAGATTAACATAATTTCAATACTTACGTTAAGTAAATTTTAAATTAGTTTGTACATGTATAATGAATAGAATGAATAGGTTGTAGGAACATTTGTAAAAAAAATAAAATTATTTACGTTTGAAAAGAAAAAAATCAGAAAAGCACAAAAAAATGTAGTGTTCATAAGATGTATATATTAATTAAAAGTTTAATTAATTAATTAGTCATGTTATGATTATAAAACAAAGAAATAGAAGAGCAGAATGATAAGAAGGATGGGGGCAGGGGTACAGTGAGATTGGGGGGTTTGTGTGTTGTAAAATCAAAGAGGAGTAGTAGGGTAATTTAGGTAAATGATGCGGGGTCATTTTTTAAGTGAAATAAATATGTCCCTTCGCTCATCATATAAATTATAGTCTTCCCCTACCCTTTGGTAGCCTCCCTAGCTTCCATGTGAATTCCTGAACTTAACCTTCTCTTCTTTTTTTATTTTATAGAGTATTTCTTTTCTTTTATACCTACCACAACCACCCATTTAATGTCCAGAACCCCATATCCACCCATCCTTATTTTATCGTTGCAATTATTTGTAATAAAAAAATAACGTCTCCTGTACGATAGTAACAACAGAAGTGTGAACGAAAATACTATCATAATCAAAATTATAATCGAATTAACAAATCTGCTGATTTAATTTCTGAATTTCTCAATAAATTGAGGTTCCTTCATTTTCTTTAATAAAAGACATAAACAAATCAACAATCTGTATCTATATATATTTTGATAATACAACAATTGAAATGAACCGGTTTTATTTCGTTTGGGTTAGTTATATGTAAAGACCGAACATTTCATAAACAAACTGATATTTAATTACTAATCAATTAGACATTTTTTACAAATAATATACAAATTCCCATATAGATTTTATTAAGTTTTTCTTTTCCATTTTGTTTATCTACGGATGTTATAAATAAATAAATATAAATTATAATTTCTACTATATAATATGTATTTAATTGATTTTTGAGGTAAATTTTAAAATTTTGTTACCTTACATTTAATTAAGTGTGTTATTAAATCATTGAAATTATATTTTGTTATATTTATATGGTGTAATTAAGCTTTTTTTAGCGTGTTATATCATGTCAAAATGAGAAACTTTAATTTGGCTAATATTGTTGCCCAAAAGTTGTAATGGGGTAAAATTCGCTTATGGACCAAAACAACTAATAAGAAATTAAATCGAAAAATTAAACCATAATAAAAGTGAAAATAAATTATAAATTATTTTAATTGTTGAAAAACCTAAATACTCGTTTATGATATAATTGTGGCCAAAAGATGAATTGAAGCGCACAGCGAACACCCTAAAACAGTATAAATTGACAGGTATATTTGACTATTAGGGCTTGTTTGATGTGGAGCTTTTAGGAGCTTTTCGGAGCTTTAGCTTTTAATTTTTGAACAAAAAGCTCCAATGAAAATAAAAGCTCTGTTTGTCATGTACAAGCTGTAGCTTTAGAATCCAACAAAAAACTCAAATTTTCAAAGCTACTAGAAGTAGCTTTTCGTGAAAAGCTTCAAATATAAAGCTACAGCTACAGCCTATAGCCTACAGCTACTTCACTAAACATACCCTTAATCATATAATAAGTATATCGTGTTGTGTTACTAACATCATCCTCCTCCTCATCTATCTATTATTAACATTATAGAGAAAAGTTCAAATAAGAATGTTAAAAAAACATAAAGAATGAAAGAATCAATATGATTGTTCCATTCCAAATACCAATTTCCACCTTCTTTAAAAAAAATTAAATATCTCACAAACCGTACGTCAATAAATTATAAAAATTACATATTCGGAATCAGCGTCATTTTATCTTTCATTAGAGATCTAACAAGCTATACTTTCAACAATTTTTTTTTCTATTTTTTAATGGGTTTTAAAAATTCGTAATGTTAAATCCCATGTGATTTAAGTACTAAATAATAATCAAACGCGATAAATTTTCAATCACATGTGATTTTAAATAATAATCATATATGAATTACCATATACTGGTAAGCTAATCATCAACGATCAATTTTTAATTGAAAATCACATGTGATTTAACATTACCAATTTTAGCTTCTTATCATAAATCACATGTGATTATATTTTTAAGACTCGCCAAAAAAAATCAAAAAAAATCGTCGCAAGTATAGCTTGTGGGATCTCTAATTAAGGATAAAAGGACGCTGATTCCGAATATGTAATTTTTATAATTCATTGATGTACGGTTTGTGAGATATTTAATTTTAAAGAAAAATGTGAAAATGAGTTTTATAATAAAATGAAACAATCCTATTAGTTTTTCCATTCTTTACTTTTTTAGCATTCTTGTTTGAACCCACCCCTAACATTATATTACTATTATTATTGTTGCATATATGTTAATATTAGTGTCGAGATAAATCTATCAATGCTACATACAAGTCGATATATAATACATATAGTAAACTATTTACATTCCCAAACAACAAAACTGATTTTAAATGATATTTCATTAGTTAGACTTAATTTGTAGATTCATTTTGAATTTATTAGTTTATTTATCTCAATTAAATCTAAAAAGAAAAAAAAAATTATAAAAGAATATGATTAATATATTTTAAAATTGCAAAATAATATGTAAAATTTATGAAGAATCGATATTATTTTTAATTATTTGCGTTTGTTATTGTTTAAATATTTTATCATTATTATTAAAATAATATGGTAATATTGTATTGTATGGTTTAATATCTGAAAATAATGAAATTTTTAATTTCATCCACTTATTTGCCCATTATACTCGAAGTGAGAAAGAGAGACGTCCGATATGATCCATTCAAAAAAAGGAGTCTGGTAGGCTCAAAATCCATACAAAAATAATTCATTAAACCTTATTATTAAAAGTTTGAATTAAAATTGCCGTATCTACTAGGAAACATACATGTACCTTAATTAAGGACATTGTAGTTTTGCCATTCTAATAATAACAATTAAATTGAATGGTCAATACTTAGAAGCGTTCAGCATAAACACTCTTCATATTACTCCGTATCTCTTTCAGCACAACATATTACAACAATTTTGGCTAATTGTATCGCACACATCCAATATCTAAACTTGCTTTAGGCAAATATAGTTTTCGTTTAACGATCCAAGTCTCAAAATCGTATCACGTATCAGGAGTATACCAAACTTTCAACATAAAAGACTAACTAACGATCATAAATATTGGAGTAATGTTGTTCCAAAATACAAGTTAGAGTACTAGATCATAAATAGTAGGGTAGTAGACCATAATACGCTAAATCACTAGATAACCAGCTAGTACAAAAACCATAATACTACACACGTACGCCCACCAAAACTCTATTCTAGAGCAAAACCATAAAAACGACAACAACATACCAACGTACACGACACATAATAATAGTTATCGTCCTACACCAAATACTAAAATATTTTTTCATTCAATACACCATAAATTTTAATCAACCTTGAAGAAACATTTAAAGCCAGCCGCCTCCGTCTGAATATCAAAAGCTCCAGATACAGTCAAGTTCCGTGGGCCCCGGTTTATTGTTATTGTTATTATCTGACGGTGGCACCCAGTTCTCGCCGGAAAAACGCACGTAGTTGTTACTTATGTCACCACCGCCGACATGCATGGGTGGTGGTGGTGGTGCCAGGGTGGAGTAAAAAAACGGTAACTGAAGATTCTCTTGTAGCGTTCTTAAGCTAGGAAATGCTGACGTCAGAGGCTGCGGTGGTGGGAAGTCAAAAAGTGTTGAACAATGGCCGCCAAAATTGGTGGTGGTTGTTGATGACGTGGAGAAACAGGGCACGTGCTCTTTTGAGCTAACGGCATTGCTGTCATAAGAAAAGGTTGTCTCTTGATCGCCGGCGGTGTATGCTGACGTGGCGGAAGCGTAGAGTGATGAGTCTAGTAACGGTGGAAGTGAACCGGATACTGCCGATGAGCAGCTGACTTCTTTTCCGTAGTTTAAGCCACCGGTTAACCATTTTTTACCAACGCTGCCGTTGCCGCCGAGGACTGGTCCGGCAACATTTTTTTTGAAAACCCTAGAGATCACCCATTCATCCTAAAATGAAAAAATAAAAGATACCCAAAAGAATAAAGGGTTAACTCTTGTATTAATTTCAGATGTAAAAACACACAAAGTTTGGAACATTAATGATCTTGTTGCTCAGTGAGTACAGGCTACAAAGATAACTTTTAACACAAGCTATTACCGTTAAAAAAATTCCGCATTAAATTAAATAAGATCTTTAACTAAACAAACAAAAAGAAAAAAGATGCAGGATTTTATATATAATGGAGTAAACCCTAGAAAAGGGTTGCAAAAAGTTTTAATTTTTTTGGTACCTTTGAGCTTCTAGAGAGAAAATGATAGGCAAATTTTCCTTCAAGGCGATATTCATGCATAACCCAGTTACTTTTTTCCCCTTTTGGTGCTCTTCCACGGTAGAAAACTAGGGTTTTCTTCATCCCAACAAGTGCTGACGTCTTAGAACTGTAAATCTCACGGTCTTTTCCGGTGGCTTTCCAGTATCCGGCCTCCGTTGCCCGGTTAGTCCTTAGCCCAGTTGGATACTTCCGGTCCCGGAGACTGAAAAAGTACCATTCTTTCTCTCCCATTTTTGCCCTTTCTGTCCATAATCAAAACCCTAAAAATTTAGTAATTTCACACTTTACATTATTAAGTTCCTCAACAAACTATTCATATTTTCTACATTTAACAAATTCACTAAACTAAGGTAGTCATTTAAATAAATCACTTGCTAGATGTTCAATAACAAAAAGTTCCAATGTTTTCAATTTTCGCACAAACAAAAAAAAGTTAATTGACCACTACTCCTCTATCTTCATTTTCATTATATTTAACAAGGTCTCTCAACAAATCATTTCATTTCATTTCATATATGTTCATAACAAAAGTTTCAAATTATTTATAACCAAATGAAGAAAAAAATAAAAAATAAAAAAAGAAATAAGAAAAAGAAAGGAAGAAGTAAAATTGACATTTAAGTTTTTTCTCTTCATTTTTCTTTAAGGTCACTAAACATAATGTTACCCATTAATTTAGATATAAATAAATCAAATATTTAAAAGAAAAGTATGAAAAAAATGGAACTAGATATGGTTGAATACAACATACGTGGAAGCTCCCACGGTTCACATTTGTTAAGATCAACGTCGGCGAATGCCCGGCCGGTGAAGCTACCGTCGAGCACTTTCCTTAAAAGGTAACACGCGATGAGCTCTTCATCAGTCGGATGAAACCTAAACCCCGGTGGCAAACAAGCTTCAGTGTTATCAAAATCTTGACTAAAAAACTCCATTTCACCACCACAACTTCTATTCAATTCTCCCAACAAAAAAATAAAAATAAAATAACCAATTTTGTTTCACTAATGGTGTTACTTGAAGTAAAAGTGTGTATATATATAAGGGTTAAGTTGAGGTGGCGTTTATTGGAATTCGTAGAATCAGTATAGTACTACTTGTAGCTAGTGGTGTATCATTGAATTGAAAGACTAAAATAATAAAAATGGAAATTTAGGGCTTTCTTATTTTTAATTTATTTATTTCATATGTTTGGTTTCTGTAACTCTGCCGTGGCTGTTATCATATCCATATGGGTTTAAGAGTATGCGTGCGTGTGAGAAATAAGTGTGTGCAGGCGGTATTCCTCTTATTGTCAGTAAATAAAGGAAAAATGAGTATGGGAAACAGTGTGTAATTTGATATTTTTGGTAAATTAATTTATTATTTCTGTGAAACTTTTAACTATTGAGTTTTTTTGTTTAAGTTAGTTGATAAAATATGCAGTTGAAGAAATTTCAAAAGATTGATGGGAGAGTGATCAGAGATTGGGTTGGGTAGGGGCCTTTTTCTTCAATGAAATTCGATCTGTTGGACTTGGTAGGGTACTTACAGATTAATTGTTGTTCTTTGTTTTATTTGTAATTATTTCATGTAAACAATATAGTGTACTTTTTTTGAGTTGTTGTTATGCTTCAATTTATTTCTATCCTACAGTTCATACAGTGTGTTAAACAAATATATCATACTGATTGAATAAATCCTTTAATTTTTTTGAACGGCGCAAAGAAAATTATTAAAACTTGCAACAAGCTAAAGAGAAAAAGACAACAAAAGAAACTACATCGGAAAATAGTAGCCAGGAGACTAATAATTTGAGAAGAATCTCTCTATAATTTTCATGAATAAGTTTGAATATTATAAGTTGTTATGCTCTAACCAAAATTCAGATGGGTCAGTTCATTCATATTTTGGAGGACACATAATTTGTTATACTCTAATTACAAGTATCGATGCAGTAAATGATATGAACCGTTAAATAATGATCAATTCAACAAAAATGATCGTTAGTGAATATATAAATACCAGCAATCAAGTGTTTACGAGATGATGTTCCATAACTTGTTGTGTTTCACATACGACTAGACTTGCTAATCTCTATGGTTTTGATTTTACAGGAGTTGTATTTACATAATTTAATGGGGATATTACTATTTTTAGAGGTAGATGCTACATCGTGTTAACGTTATTAGAAACTTGTTGGTTACATTGTTGAATCAACACATATATAGCTACTAGAGTACTAGTACGCAATACTTATTTTGACTTGTGTTTTGCTCATCTTCTCCATATTTAAATGCACATTAGATAAAATAATATTGTTGTAGTTTTGTTCATTAAGAGATGATGTCGCATGACCTGTTCGGTTTAACTTACAACTATATACCCCGTCACTCTACAAACATACAAGAGTGTTATTAGTAAAAAGATAGTTACAAGTTACTTTTACACCATCTAAACTACTTGAAACATTTTTATGAAGCAATGTTGCTGTAAGTTCAACGAGTTTTTTCTTACAATAAGAAAGTTATACATATGCGGAGTATAAATGAAAGTTAATTATATAAGTACTTGATGTGTAAATGTGTTAACCAATATGTTTGGAGTTTTGGTAGAGGATTTTATTCCATAAAGGTTGATTCATATCTCTAGTGGCAGGATAGTACAACATTAAATAATCCCACGGACAGGGACGCGCCAAGGGTAAATCGTCCATTCATTTCCATTTTCCCCCTTCTGATTTGTGTCCGTATTACGAGCTATCATTTCATGTTTTTCTCTAATATTTTTCTTTGTTTGTTTGTGAATTACTTAACTATCGATGAATGTGAAAAAAATTCTTACTACACATAATTTTGGAATCGGGCATAGCCTCAATATTTGATTGCACCCATTTGTGAGTTACCTTCTATATTTTCAATCATGACCATAATATACTATTGTAGACAAAAATTATTGGTAGTTATGAGGAAGAAGATTGGAGTTTTCTCAAATATCATGACAGGATGATAAATAATTGCAAATCATTGATTGTTGTAGGAGTTGGTTGGTCGCTGCAGATATAGTCAGCGACCAATTGGTCAGATTAATGACCAGATACGGTCAATGACTAGCTTGGTCAGTGACCAGGTACCAAATATCTAAAGTCATTGTCGGGATCATCTACGATCGTTGCCGGTGGTCGGTAGTCGCTGCAGCCATCTCCTCTCCCGGACCTGCAACTTCCGATCACTTACACTACTGCAGCTATCTTCCTCCACACACGACCTACAACCTCTGGCCAAACCAACGTACATGTAATCTCCGGGCAACACCCATAAACAATAAAGGTAGAACCTGGCGCCTTTTATTGAATCCTACCGGTACCACCTTCATAATTACTTTCTTTATAACATTCTCCATATACTATAACATTTACAATTTGCGGGAGTTTGGTATCGTGTATATCATGTTTTTGAAACATACTTGGCTTCTAAAATAACATTTTTGAAAAACACGTCACAACCTTTTTTTTTCTTTGAAAAGATTATGTTTTCACATTAGTAAAATCTATATAATCTCCAAAACGCAATGCCAAAAACTACGTTACTATCACTTATTCATAAAGAGTATAAATAAATAACATTAAATTTAAAAAATAATATATTAACTTAACTATTTATTTTAAATATATTTTTTCTCAAAATTAACACATATGAGTGGATGTAAAAAGTAAGGGTAAAATAGTTATCTTTCTACTAAACAATGTAATAAAAATTATTTAATTTCTTAAACTTTGTGAAATCTAAATTGAGATACATATTATGAGCGGGAAAGTAAATAACACAAAACATAGGTGTGACGATATATAAATTCGTAAAGATAGAGGGTGATAATGAAAAGACAAATACGTCGTTGAATTAGTAGCCTACTAAGCTAGTAGGTAGGTAGCCGGGTATTTGAATTCCATGTACGTTTTACATTCAATATCCAAGTAGGCAGTTGTTATGTCCTTTCATACATCTCATTCATCTTACAACTGATATTGAAACCTGATAATTAACACCAGTGTTCGTTTACGCTTATTTTCTAGTAATACGGATATTTAGAAATAATAATATTACTTTTTTATGTTCATATTTAACTATATATATGTCTCACCTTCATATGTTTATGTTATATTCTGTACGTGTTACTCCAACCGTGTTAGATAAAATCAAATTAACTAGCTATTTGATTTGGAAACATATTTGTCGAAATTATTAAAATTTTGATTAATATTGCAACAAATCAGTTTTTCCGATCGCATCTAATTCAAAAGTGTTAGCGGGTTTATATGTGACCATTATTTAAATAGATTTTAATAAATACAGACTTAATTCATTCATTTTTTATTTCTTTTTGTGTTTATGATTTGAGAAGTTCTCATACGAACAATAGTTAGACCATAATATATCGACTACACATTTTGTGCATACATAATATAAAGTGCGTACGGACATATAGGAGATGCGTTGCTTTAATAAGTGTATAATTAGGCGTCACACCCTAATAATTTTGATGAATGTAAGGACTATTTATTTGGCTGTGTTACTAATATTTATAGTTTAGATCTAAAGGTTTTACGTCAGTTAATAGAAACTATAGGGACTATAAGTTGAAATAATAGAGTTCAGGGGTTATAAGTTGTAATTGTTAATTGATGATGGTTAAATTGACAGACGATATAATCATACTTTTTCTGGCATACGGTTCGTAAATACTCTCTCTAGTTTTCATGGTTCGAGGACGCCATTTGTACAATCGATCAAAAAATCACAATCCACCACTTCTATTCAACACAATGGAATCGTGTTTCCGCTTCTAATATAATTTTTTGATAATGACCCGAACAAGTGATCTTTACGATTAGTTGTGTTTTTTCAGTGAAACTTCTCGATTTCTAACGTTACTACGTTTAGTTTTGTGTAGTACTCTATCAATAGAATACACATAATTGGTCTAACATACTTTCAATTATAAGTTTATAAATTTTGATCACCTATATCACAATAATAATAAATGTGCTACCTTTAACTTAGCAAGTGCTGCAACCAGTTGAGCTTATATGTAATATTCGTAAACCTTGTGATGGACCACTTAAAAAATCATGTAACAATCTTATAAAATCTAATCACGAGGGGTATGTACAATTCTATAACAATGTGAGAGTGTATAATGCATTTAGATTCGAAGAATGTAGATCCTTCCTTCTAAATATTCTAGACAATGAACTAGATCTCTTTTGGATTAGTAAAAGTCTCGTATGGCCTCTTAGAGTTAGGCTAAGTCACCGACTCCGTAATTGCTTTCTATTCCCTGGTTAGGGTCTCTGCCCATTCTTTCGTCTCAATCAACATCTTCTCAAGATTAGAAAGTCTCATATCTTCTCTTTTTTAGGTGACTAACGATTTGTCATTCCAAGGCCCAGATCAGTTGTTTGGCTTTCCCAAAATTTCCTATTACCTGGGTTACTATCCGATTGGTAACATTCTTGTGCATATTTCCTACTCTTCATATTCTTTTTGTGTGATATCATCGCCACATCATTATAATCACTATTGTAAAACTCATGCTGAAATATTTTGATGTATGGATCATTTTGTTCGTTGTATTTATCACCTCCCAATTAATTTAACAAGTAAAATCAAACTTTCAATGACTAAATTGACAATTTTTACAAACAAAGTTTTTTTCTTTTTAAGATTTGCCCCAAGACAAATTAAGTGTTTGTTTTTACCTAAGAGTGACGGTCTTTTTACACTAAACGTTACTAAGAAACGAAATTATTAGACAACTTATGAGAGTTTAGTATTGTTCACCAAATCTCGATTATTACTAGTGAAATTACACAAAGTATCGAGTATGATTACATGTCTTATTATATTTGATAAAAGTACACGTTTAAAAAGGTAGTTTTATTGTAGCAAAACAAAAAAGAGAGTGAAATTGAAAAAAATATATATACTCCTTTCGTTCCACCTAAATGGTTGATATTACCATTTAGAATTATCCTAATATAACGTCTACTTTGATGTTTAACAAGTTAAAAATATTTATAAGCGATAAATATTACATTTGTTAAGTGACAGTGTAATGATCGTACGTTTTTAAACTGTATAATTTTTCAAATGAACCCTTCAATTTAGACGGATGAAGTAAGTATAAACGAAGGATATGGAAACTCATGCATGTATCTAGTCATGGCGTCCCATCCATCCATCCATCCATCCATCCATCATCCAATTGCATGTACACCAGGCTTTATATCATATCATACAATCCAGATCTCATCGATTACTTTACAACTTGTCAACCCGTCACTATTTACCAAATGATTTCACAAGCGTCTGTTTGTTGTTTTTTTTTTTTTTCTTTTCTTTTAAAGCGGGACAAAACGCATTAAAAACAACCACTATTTACAATTCCACTTATTGTTTTTAGTTTGATATAATTTGGATTTACATACAAATACGAATATACGTGTGATGGAAAAATAGATGCGTCTGTAGCTGTACCCAAGTGTAATAGTAAGTGAATAAGTGGGTACATATAACAAACTATATATAAATCCATAAAAAGTATAGTTTTTAAATATACTATAGCATCTAACGTATATACTGCTAATAGCATACGGAGTGTATATTGTTATCTTTATTTGTATGTAACTTCAAAAAGACTACGTACTGTTTGTAAAAATATAATAAGTCATCTCGCCCGACACATTACGTGACAGCTTATACTAGCACTCGCTGTGGATCAAGTTTTGGGTTTGTTCAGGTTGTCACCGCGCACGTCACTAACTTAAGGAGTGACTCACGGTAAACACAACGCCAGTTGTGAATAAGGGTGTTCAAATAGACGGTTCGGTTCAAATTCGAACCGTATACATGAATCCAAATGGATTTTGGTTTTAAAAATATGAATTCGATCTGTCCAAACAAATTCAAAAACCAAACCAATGCATCCAAATTACTATTTGGATGGATCGGTTTGGTTTTCAAATATCCACACACATACACAAATATATTTTATTTATATTTGCTAATAATACATTAGATATTATAACAAAATTATACAAAATGGATGATACTAAGTTTGATTTGTATAAGTTCAAAGCAATATCATCTTCACCACATATAGTGTTAGCATATGTTTATGTCATATATTAGTCAAATGCAATTTAATGAAATTATATACTACCTATATAATATTTGAATATTTAATGAAACTATATATGTATATGTCATATACTAGTCAAATGTATATGTCATATACTAATCGAATGTAATTTAATGAAAGTTAGCATACGTGTATGTAAATATATAATGTTTAGAAAATTAATACTTATTTCTTATATGGTTTTTTTGGATAATCCGGTTTGAAATTTACTAACCAAAACCAATCCGTGATCCAAAATAATAAATTTGTTTATGGTCTTAACCAATCCGAAGATCCAATTATCCTAATCATTTGGTCCGATCCAGATTATCCAATTAGATAATTTGGTTTTATCCGAACTCTGAACAACCCTAGTTTTGAAGTTTTATTATTATTATTAATTGTTTTTTTTCAATGATATTGAAAATTTTATAGGAAGTGTTGGGACTCGATGGATATATGTTACATAAGCTGTCATATGGTGTCTCTGTGTTTAAGTTGCGAGTAAGTGACGGTCTCGCACTGAGCTCTCAACTAGTGGGTGTTAATTTAGAAGGACATTTCCGATGATAAAAAAATTCACAATTCTTTTTAAATTACACATCAATTTTATCAAAAATATTTTTAAAATTTTTGTAATAAGTTATCCACAAATGATGTGACTCATTATATGTATCAATTAAATTCACTTATTGTTTTCATTTGATGATAAATGAATATAGTTTTAAAAAGGTATAGTCATTATATTATCTTTGTCCTCCCTCTCTCTAGATCTTGAATCTTCTCAAGCACAGCATTTTCTGTGATCTACACTTGTTTATAACAGGTTTTTACCACAAATCGAATGTCCTATGTTTGTTTATTGTCCCAACATCTCGCTAATTCCCCACTTGGCCTGATTGCGTTGCTTATACCGTATCAGGTTTTTGAGACATTCGGTTTCCAATCCCTTGTTATTGTTTCACAAGTTTCATCTTCTCTAGTCGATTCATATCCTCTCAAGTTTGGCCCACATGATTTCAGGGACCAAGTTATGTCTCGGTTTATGGAGGTAAGGGTCACAACTTCAATGTTCTATTTTTCAAGCCGTTTCAGTGTGTTCTACCGGGTGTTCGCCCTGATTTTTTGGTTATGTGTTTGGTGAGTTTATTTTGCATAGTATGTGATTTTTGGAGTTGTTTGGAGATGCTCTGTGTTTTCAAGTTTAAGTATAAGATTTCTGCCTTCAAGTTCATGTTCTACGGGCATCAAGTATTCTGTTTCCATATTTGCTTAAGGTCTTGAGTTAGAAGGTAGGTTTTAGTCAAACTTTTATCGATTATTTTTAATGTATTTCAAGTTATCAGGGTCATTTAGCTTCAATCACAATGTAATTTAGGTCAGTACTTTATCCGTCTCAGTTAAAGTGTTTAATTATACACATAATTTTAAAAAATTTTACAAATTATATTATTCACCAATTAAATAACATCTCTACCCATTAAAGTTTCTCTTAATCAGTTGTAACATGAAAATGAACATTTATTCGAGACAATTCAAAATAGCCGTATAAACACTTATAGTGAAATAGAGATAATTACTTGCAACCTTGAAATTTATAGACACTTACAGTGAAATAGAGATAATTACTTGCAACCTTGAAACTGTATCACTTGGATATCATGTGCTTTATCAATATATTATTAGTATTTCGTCAAAAAAGTCATTACACTATTTTCATATAAAATCTCTTCTTTAATTGTTGGAAATCGTATTGATTGATATAGAAAATAAAATTTTATTTTGATACAATTCGACGCATAAAAGTTAAATTGATTTGAGAAATGCAAAGCTAATAAACAGGTTTTTGTTACGTATTTTTCCCACGCTCCTGGACTTTATATTTCCAAAAAGGTTAAAAATTTATTGTAGTTACGAAATATTAGTTTATGTTAAAATTGCTTTTATTTTATTCGAAAAAAGGGTATGAAAAAATAATCACATACAGGGGGCCAAGACCCTACAGATAGGTAAGATGGGGGTGGGGGTGTTTGGGATTGTAATCAGACACACTGTATGTATGAGTTTGATGACGAGAAGCTGAAGTCATGTCCGCCGTCCTCCTCTGCGGCGCAATACTGTAATCACTAGTAAATGGTCTACTGTAACTGCCGCTGCATGGTTATTTTACCTTTACTCCACCGACTTACACACTGAGCCATGGTTAATTATTTTTCAAACGCACCCGCTCCTGACTTGAACCACTGGTTAAACCCCTGAACCTTTGCTGGCTCACTCGCTTGCTCTGATCGCTCTCTGATATTTCTTCGTTTTCCTGTTCGTCTTCTTCTTTACAAAACCAATGTTTCACGGTTGTTTGTATGTATTGCAATAAATGATATTTGAAAGGATGGAAACGAGTTTTTATAATCTTTCGGTAAAAATTTAATCAAATATGTAGTTAGAACTAATGTGCAACAAAATTAGGTTGAAAACAATGTATAAGACCTTTGCGGTTGTGACGATATGTTGTGAGTCTCACGTCAACATGTATATTGTCACGTCAGCAAGATAAAATGTCGTTTCACGACGCTTTGAAGTGGTGACTTTCACGATACTAATGTGTGTTAAGACCCACTGATTTATTTAACTTTTATTATTTAAGAAGAAACATATCTTTAATTAAATAAAGCCAATAGATAGTTAAATTAAATGGAAATAAATTACATTTGTAATACAAGATTTAATAAAATGTAAATCATAAACTCACTATTAAACTTTTTGAGCTTACTTTTTAGAAAAAAAATATTCAAATGAATAAAAAGACTAAAATAAAAACAAGCCCCTATAAAAAATAATTTAGGTTAAAAAGCTCACGTCCACTTCTTTTTCCTGAGCCATCCACAGCATGCAATTTTCAATTATTTTTTTTCTTTCTTTTACAGTTATTACTGTATTAAAAAAGAACAAAAAACTTAATATGTGTTTTTTGAACGTTTTATCGTCAAAAGAATACGAAAAAAAAGGCACACAAAACCTACAATTTCTCCGTTATGATCTGTAGTGGGGTGATGACGCTCAACCAAGATGGTCCGCATATACCATTCATGTTGGCTTCGTGGAGGCTGCACGTGATCAAGAACACCGGCGTTGCCAAAGTGAATACTAGTCGAATGATCTCGAATCGATACGTATAACTTTTGTAATGTACTGTTGTGTTTAGACCGTATGCAAATCTTTATTTATACAAAATGTTCATAACCGAAAATACTAATTTTTTTTTATTATTATGTTGAGCAAATCTTTAAATTCACATTTGTTACTCTAAAATAAGTAAAAGTGTGTGTACCATGTTGAATCATGTACGTTCTTTTTAAAGCCTTAATAATAAATTACTATGTATTCGTTACGTTTCTAATTTATTTTACAATATTCCATTTTGGTATATTCTATGTTAACTTTTTTTTTATATTTAACTTTCAACCAATCTACGACTTTTATAAGACAATCATCGAGTTGTATTAGTAACATAATTTAATGATTAATTTTTTTTAAAAAAATTGTGTATTTTTCTCCGTCTATCAACAATTAATATAAGACGACCGGGGTATAAATTTCGATGTTTTGGTCAAGGAGCAACAAAGTTACACCTAGTCTTGCAACTTTTTTATTTATTTATTGTACAAGGTTTATAAAATATGTAAACTTATTTATTATTTTCTATTACAAAAACTATATAGTGCAAGTTTATGCAAAAATAAATATACATATACATTCACGGATGAATACGACATATATAGAATGTAAAACTACAATACAATTTTACGCATACATATAAACACGCGTCTCAATTTTCATAATAAGGGTGAATTATATATATATCCCTATAAAATTTAAAAATTACATATATATTCAAAATACAGATTTTTAATGTATTATGTACAATATTTTTTAAGCATGCTTTGAATATATATGTAATTTTCAATTTTCTCAAGAACATACGTAAAATTCACTATAATCCTATAATAAATATATTTGTAAGCTTAAATTTTAGCCACATTTCATTGAGAAAATCATAAGGCCCACTACAAGGCCTGTGCATCTTGGGGTTTAAGCCCAGTTGGTAATTGTTCTGTTAAATACTGTAGTCTTTTTATTGGACCATTTGCAAAAGTTAGCAAAATTTTGTATCATAGTTACTGTTACCATAGAAACTATAACTTGAGGTCGAGTTGTATCAAGACTTTCTTCGTTAAACTTGAGCAAAGGTTTAAAGTTGAGAGCAAAAGTTGTTAGTATTTTCATATTATTTAACATTAATAATACAAAACAAGGCTCCACTAAAACCAAAGTAGGTTTATTATGCCATTAATAATTTATGATAGACGGCAATTTTGTCTTTTTAAGCGAAAACTAGGAGCTTATGTCTTCAACTCTTCATACGATTTATTAAGAGATCATTGAATTGTTTTTAAATTGCCCGAATTAACTTTTAGGAATATTTTCATTTGGAAATTATAAAATACATTCGCCGTTCTTGTGATTTTTTTATTTATTTATGGTTTTAGACTTTTAGTTCTATTTATATATTGTTTATCTTGCATTTACCAATGTGTTCACAAAGTATGGATGTTCAAAATATATTTGTTATGATAGATTATTGCTAAGTACATCAGATAATTTTGGTTAACTACATTAAAAAATTCATTTGTTACAAAAGTGAAAAGAAAAAAAGAAAGATGTTTGATTACCTACAATAGAAAACTTTTGGTAGTTATTTTATACTCATTTTTTTCTCTGGTAAATTATGTTTCCAATCTTTGTTATGAACAGAACAATGTTTAGCTATATACATTTTATTCTTTATGATTATATTATTATTTTAGGGTTTGTGGGTTTATACACCTTTAACTTAGAATTTATACACCCCCAATAATTATATTCATAGACATAAATGTCACATCCATATTACCTCAATTTACATTCACGTACAAGAGTCATCACATTACCCTTAGCTTATAGTAACAAATTTACAATATCAATCAATCAATATCAATATCAATATTCAATATATAGTAACATCTTGCTAATTTTTTGGGAAAAAGAAAGAAAATAGAAACTCTTTGTTGAAATGAAAGAAAATAGAAACACCATCACCAAGAATCAAACAAAGGATCAGCCACCTGCTTTTGTCTTTACCTTTAAACCCTTCTTTCTTAAATCCACAAACCACCATTTTCATGTAAAACAATCATTGCATTAAAGTACCTTTCTTTACTATATCCCTGAATCATGATAAACAGCCCACTTTCATCTATATAAATACACCCTTTCCTAATTTCTCACTCACTCAATCACATTTCTTCAAATGGCTACCAATTCAGGTAAATTTGATTTTTTTTTTCCCTTTTATTTGTTATCATACAATAACTTTATGATTAAGTGTTTGATACAATTGCTGATTTAATCATAGTTGAGGTTGAGAATGTGGAAGAATCAAAAGTTCATGTTTTCTCATCATCATCAGAGGTATATCTAACTATTTCACAATATATGATCAAATATTGGCCTATTGGGAAATGGGAAACAAACTTTACTTTTTATGCCAGTTCTGAATCTAGAAGCTGGAAGCTGATAGTATTAAACAAGCATCTTATGTTTGTTTTTGTAATTTTATTTTGTGATTAGTTGCTTGAGAAGTTGCATGAAAAGTGGAGTTCAGTTGAAAAACAACCATATCCAGCAATGTATTCTAGTGTTTATGGTGGGATTATTCTTGATCCTGCAATGATGGTCATCCCAATTGATGATCATATGGTGCATCGAGGCCACGGTGTGTTTGATACCGCCATCATTCTTGATGGGTAAGTTTTTAATTTAATTCATGTTGTACCTTAGATAGCCCTTAATCCCTTATAGCATACATTTGACTTTTGAAGTCAAACCTATAACTTCAAGTTCTGAGGTAGTGTTTGGCATTGCATTTTGATGTCACGGTCTAGACTTCTAATGTATTGGGTATAGACTGATAGTGAAACCGATTTCGATTATTTGTGGGTCATATAATCAGACTTACATAATCAAGTTAATATTAGCCCAAACAAGACTGATTTTGGTTTGTGATTCTTTACAGGCCATTTTACATGTAATTTGTTATATGATTAAGTTTCCAAACACCAGAATAACTGATTATCTAATTATTGCAAATTCAAATCGTAGACTTATTGCATTTCACATAATCACTTTTAAAATGCAATGCCAAACACAACTTGCGACATATTTAATACCTATGTTTTTCAGTTTTATATCATCTTATGTGAAAATTCATATCAAGACTTTATCCAAAAGTTCAAAGATTTCATAACTTTATTGACTTTGAAGTTGGATATTTGTATTTCACAGATACATCTATGAACTAGATGGTCATCTCGACCGATTCCTTCTATCAGCATCAAGAGCAAAGATCACATCTCCATTCCCAAAATCGACGCTGAGATCAATTATTATCCAGCTGGCAGCAGCATCAAACTGCAAGAAAGGAACTTTAAGATATTGGTTAAGTGCAGGACCAGGAGACTTCCTACTTACACCTTCTGGGTGCTCAACATCTGCATTCTATGCAATTGTTATAGACGAAGATTTCTCACAGTGTAAACATGGTGTAAAAGTGATAACGTCTACAATTCCCATGAAAGTACCTCTATTTGCTACAAGCAAAAATGTCAATTACCTTCCAAATGTGCTCTCAAAATTAGAAGCCGAAGAGAAAGGTGCATTTGCATCCATTTGGGTAGACGATGACGGATTTGTAGCCGAGGGTCCAAATGTGAATGTAGGTTTTGTGACCCGGGATAAAGAGCTTATTTTGCCTTATTTTGACAAGATTTTAAGCGGGTGCACTGCAAAACGGCTTCTTGAGTTAGCTCCTAAGTTGGTTGAAAATGGGCGGTTGAAAAGTGTGAAAGTTGGGAATATAACAGTTGAGGAAGCGAAACAAGCTGATGAGATGATGTATATTGGAAGCACGCTTCCAGTACTGCCAATTATCGAGTGGGATGACAAGCCTATTGGCGATGGTAAATAGCTAAATCATTACTGGTTTTAATTGTTTATCTCGAATTGAAACCTTTTATTGTGGTCTAATGATGTTGGTTTTTACAGGTAAAGTTGGGGAGCTGACTATGGCATTATCGGACTTGGTTTGGGATGATATGGTGGCTGGACCGGAGACACATAGGTTAAAAGTTCCTTATGTGTAAAAAAACATCTAAAGTTTATTGTTATAAGTTGGTGTTGTAGCCTTTGGTTGTGATGTATGAAATGGAAATCAGGATTTGAATAAAGTTTTCAGTGAGTTTGAAAGTTTCTCTAGACTGAATTTTAAATGCTACTCTTTTACCTCTAATATATGCCTAATTAGGCATATGAATCATTTTCCTTTATAATATTACAATAAGTGGTAGTAATAGTAATAATAATAATAATATAATGTGTAAGTTGGAAGATAAAAGAATTCAAAGGAAAAGTAAAAATATGTAAAGTTATTGCACACAAGCAGGATCAAACCACGGACATCCAGTTTGCAAGAGGGGGCTCTACCACTGAGCTACACAGGCTCTGAAACTGAACCCTTTGATATATTAATAAAATAACTTGGTGGATCCAAAACAGGACTCGAGATGATATAATATTTCTACGAGTGGGTAAGAACATGCATAATTTTTTAGTGAGGATTTTTTTAACTTATTACTGTAAGTCTCACTTGATGACACGAAATCGATGTTATCAACATTATTATAATGAAAGCCTAATGTTCGACTTCAAACTCGTAACGTCGTTACCGGCTTTAAAAGATGAAATGACATCATCTCAGTCCACATAGTTGTGTATGTTTAATTAGGATACAACATTTGACGGAAGAACCAAATCAACGAATGAATGATTGTATATATTACTCCAAGGTAACGTGAGTTATGGTTTAGAGGGATTGCTAAAGAACTGTATTGGTGGCTAAAATCGGAGGTATCCTTTGTTTTGCTTCTAGTAGCAAATGCTTTAAATCACGAAGTGTATTCTCACTTTGGTTCTTGTTGCATTGCCTGTTTTACCACATCTCCCTGTTCGTCCAATTCGATGAATATAATCTTCAATTCCTGACGGCATATCATAATTTATCACGAGCTGAATATCCGGGAACTCCAAACCCTTAGACGCGACATCGGTTGCCACCAATACGTCTGGTTTACCGGCTTTAAAAGATAAATTGAACAAACTTTCTCCTCTTGATCCTTTCCTCCATGGATAACTACTGCTTTAACATTTTTTTATTATCAGATCATCGTAAATATTGTCCATGTCAACTTTACTTTCACAAAATAATAAAGCGGGCGGAGCAGTTTTTTCTAAGCATTTGAGGAGGTGCGTGAGCTTAACTTCTTGTTTCACATATTTAAATTCTCTAACAATATTTAGATTTGCAGTGTTGGCTCTACCAACGTTGATTGTAACAGGTTTGACTAAAGCGTTTGGACGAAATTCTGGACCTTTGGAGGCATAGTTGCTGAAAAAAGAACAGTTTGTCTTTGATCCTTGAAGTGATCCATTACTTATCTTATGTCATCTTCGAATCCAAAATCAACTAATCTATCGGCCTCATCTAAAGTCAACTATCGACAATTGTCAAGGTTCATCTTCTTTTTTGCAAACATATCCTTCAATCTCCCAGGAGTAGCAAAAACAATATGAACACCTTCTTAACAGTATTCAATTGTGATCGCACATCAAGGCCTCCAATGCAAAGTAAAGGCCTTATTTCTGGAAATCCATATTCCCTCAAAGGTACCAAAAATTCCTCAACAATCTCAAAAGTCTGCTTGGCTAACTCTCTAGATGGGCAAACAATCAACCCAAATGGGTCTTCCCCTGCAGCAATTGGCATGCGAATCTCCTCTTGTAATGCCATCATAATCAAAGGTAGCACTAATGCCAATGTTTTTCCAGACCCCATATAGGCTACTCCAATTACATCTCGTCTAGATAAAATAGCAGGGATTCCTTGAACCTGAGTAGGCGTTGGGCGAACTATTCACTTTTCTTTTAATTTCCTTAGAATGGGTTCCGGGAATCTCATATCCTAAAACTTCTTAACTTGTGGTAGGATTTCATCACCTTCAACAACTATGTTCAATTTTTTCCTAATAGCATCACATGATTTTCGTGACATTCTTCTTACAGGTAAAGGAGCTTTGCAACCTGTTGGTAGAGGTTGAGAGTATGTTATCCCTTTTGCGAGCTCTGAACCGACATTAAAGTTTTCCTATCAGAAAGATTTTCCATTATTTCTTTTTCTTTTCAATGGGAGTGACTTCAGGTTTATCGCGCTCAAGTTGAGTAACCTTCTCAAGCAAGCTAAGTCCTATTTCAACTTGCTTGGCCTTCTGTTGTGTATCATTTTCAATGATTGAAGCTTTTCTTACGTTGAACAATCTTTTGTGCCTCAATAGCCCTCCTTTTTGCAATTGGGACGTATTACATACAATTTTCTTCAAATTCCATATTCTGAAGAAAACAAATAAATATGTTAGCAATGTGTTCAAATCCAAACGTAATAGCAAACGCAAAGACTATATATATATATATATAAAAACTATCAAAACAGACATAATCTATGCAACAACTAATGTATCAGAAATCCAGATGCATACAATATTAAATTCGTGTTTAACAATTCGGTAAAACTGAAGTATAATTCATGTTTGCAGAAACATACAGATTTGATAAACACTTCTGATTTTACAGTATACAAATGTGTATATCTATGAAACGTCAAGAAAAGAGAATGTAAACTATAATTATGGGATGGAGAGAATATTCTATATTTGTCTAATTACATATATATTATATTAATATTAATATTAATAATAATATGAATGAATTCATATTCAAATTATAAAATATTAGTAATTATTAATGTCTAGTTAATTAGTCGACTTACTTTGCAAATATATTTATGCATGAATTTTCGTTAATTATACTCACTATTTAATTATTTTATCATTTCGACTAAGAAAGATTTGTGGGTAAAAAGTGTATGCGTAAATTATGTATAATAAAATAATTGTGACACGTGATAAAACTAAAGACACGTATAAAAGAAAGTAAAAATAATCAACATATGTGTCAAACGATAAATATATCGTAAAATAATTTTAGACGTATATTCTAGTGATAAGTAACATTATTTATTTTCGATCTTAGTTTTATTAAACCGACTTTCCCTTTTCATTCTCTTCATTTTGATCCCTGATTGTCCTGTGTTATTTTTCGTGCTAAGTAGTCTAGTTTCTTTTACCCTCCATATCTCCATGAAATGTATTGATGCAAGTTTAGGCTACCTTGGGTTTTCTAGTAGGCCTCCTCGAGGTTTGACCTTTCTATAATTTAGTGTAGGTTGGAAATTTTATCATAAAAATCTAATGTGAGCAAACTGGTTAAGAATGGTCACTAAGAGTCATGATATATGGCCTCGCATCCATATGTTAGGAAATGTAAATTTGGTTCCATAGTTATATCACATATTCCCTAGTTCAGTATTTCTTTCTACTTGAAGTTGGTTTCCTCAACGGTATAATACTTGTGTCCACATTGCCATGCATAGAATATAGATATCTTGGTTGATCGAGTATCTTAGGTCTATAATTAGTATATATCATAGTAGGTTTAGTAAGTACTGTAATATTTTGCAAATCAATTTCGAACTTGAACTGGCAAAAAAGAAGATTAAAAGAGTGTACCAAATGAATGTACACTTTTGCAAAAGGTACACTCACATTTTGCATAAGTGTATCGAACCAGCAATTCTTTAATCTTGAAAGTCTATTTGCAAGTTGTTCTCTCTATGATTAGAAAAGACAATTTGACTAGAAATTAGCATCAGGACCGAATCTTTGCCAAAAAAACTTACTCTAATCTATGAGTTGCGATTCACACACTTCAGCCCATATTGCAAGAGTGATCATCACATGATACAAGATTGAAACCGACACTTTTTATATATTTTATGTTATAAGAATCAGCTTTGTAGTTCACATGTCCGACAATGGTTCTGTTTAAGATACATTAAAAGAAACTTAAGTTGTTTAATTTAATACTATACATTCAACACTACAAATATGAAGCATAAACTACTCGTAAACTATAATCACTACCTTCATTAAGTAATTGTACAATGCAAACACAAAATTAAGTATGTCCAAGAATCTGTTTTTTCAATACCAATAATAGAAACCTAACCCACCCCCATTAAATTTTTGTTATCTTTTTAGGACCCAAATGGCTCAAAAACCTAACCCAGCCATGCCTATGCCAAATGAAGCCCTGCGCGGTGGCTCGAGCTTGTTTTTCCAGTAACAAGTGTCCGGTTTTAGTTTTGCAGCCGCGGTTCTCATTGGCTCGGACTTACATCTAGTAAGCACCAATGGCTCGTACCCCATTGTATTCACTAACTTCTGCTCTAAAACTGCAGCCACTGACGGCCTTACAGGAAATGAACACGAGGACCGAGCCGGTTGGTGCAACCCTGGCTCGTTTTGAACTGTACTCGTTCTCATCACATGATTGTCATCTTCCTTAGTAGTAACACCACTATGACTTGAAGAAGCATTGACCTTTGACTCATCCTGACCCTCAATCGATTTGACTAGTGGCTGTGTTGGCATTTGCAGTGGCTGTGGCGGTTTCTTCCTATTTGACTTCCGTCGAATGAAGTCACTACTGCAAACCCATGTCTCCTTTGATACTTCCATTGATAATTTGGGCTCATACATCATTAACAACAAACACTCTGGCAATGGTTTGCTAGTGTTTGTTTCTTTTTTCTCATTTTCTTTCTCTACAACTTCATTTTGTTCTACTTTCTCTGATTCCATAACAATTTCTTCATGGGTTTCATTTTCAGACATAACTTCTGTTACCATATTTTGATTTTGTTTTTCAAAAAGTTTGACTTTTTCAATGTTTGACTCCCTTATTTCACTTTCTTCAACATCTTCAAATAATTCTTCTTGAGCATCCTCCATATCATCATCATCATCATCATCATCTTCATCTTCTTCTTCTTCAACTTCTTGATCTTCAATTTCAGTAAATAAAGATTCAAGATAGAAACTTTCTTCTTGTTCATTGCTTTCCATACTTTGTCCTTGATCATTTTCTTCTAAAACACTCTCTTTTTTCTCAGTTTCAAGATTCATTTCCACAATATCTTCTAAAACACTCTGTTTTGCCTCAATTTCAAGATTCATTTCCACCATTTCTTCTTGAACACTTTGTTTGACCTCCATTCCCCCATTCATTTCAACTACTTCTTCACTATTTTCACATTCTTGATCAATAATTTCACCTAAAGCCATAACCTTTTCCTCTTTTTCAACACAAACATCTTCTTCATAAACCTTATTTTCTTCAATTTCCTCTTCACCATCAACAAATTCTTCATCTGCTTCATCATTTCTATCAACACTCGGTTCCCAAAACCGATTAGCAAGTGCTTCCATCATTAAAGGATCAGATCTACACCTCATTAACAACAAAGCATTTTTAGGTGGTACACAAATACTCACCCTGCCTTCATCCATACTGCCAATAATACTATCATCCACAATCTCCAAATCTTGAAACACATGCCTTCTTACATTCCCACCATCCACATCATCCACGTCATCACCACCAACCAACTCCATTTCTCTCCTATCACCATCACCGTCCTGCAACGCTACCAACCACCGTGCAACCATTGCACCACAAGACCCCTGCCTATCAACAACACCACCATCAACTTTTTCTTCTTTTTCCAAACCTGTGTTTGAAGAACAAGAACTCCTACAAGGAAACAAACAACTAACTTCTGAACCAAAAGTCCTCAACGCTTCACAAATGGTCATCGGTATATGAACCCATTTCTGATTATTCCCATTATTAATACCATTATTCTCAAGATGTTGTCGTTGACTACGAGAATGGTCAAACTTTCTCAAACTTGACAAACTGTTAACATTTTTAGCATGTTTTTTCTTGGATTTAACTCTAACTTGACCAATGCAAGTAACTTTAGGTGAAGATGGTTCTGGGTTATCAAACCCACACCCTCTCTTTTTTCCGGCGGTCGGAAACATCGCCGGAGACGCACCACCTTTGATACTGCGACTGTGTTTCAGCCTGCGGCTGAGTGAAGTTGTTAACGTGGTGGGTGGTTGGTCTCGGGTTGAACCGGCCCGACCCGGACTGAGAATTGATGATCTTGAGGACATTTTCATGGAGGATGAAGATGTGAAACAAATGAAGAGTTGTTGAGTAGAAGATGTGGATTTATTATTGGAGTAGTCCATGAAATGTCATGTCATTAAACTGGAGAGTTTGATTGAGTGAATGGGATGTAGATAGGGATATAGATATAGAATTATAGATATAGAGATGAATGAATGAATGTGGTTATTGTTGTTGTTGGAAGGAGATAACTGGAAGGGGAAGTGAATAGTGGGTGGGTTAAGTTGGGTTATGTAACCATCTTTATTGTTTCCCTTTTTCTTGGGGTGTTCACCAAAATTCACATGTTTCACAATACGCTATGCACAAACTTAATAAGGTTATAAGATATAGTGATGAATGATACTTGTACAATAATTTAATTAAATAAATTGAAAATTTGATCAAAATTATAGAGTGTGACGCATTATAAATTATAGATTCAATAAATAAGAAAAGGTAGAGAAAATATTCAAACTTGTACAGTAATTTAATTAATAAATTGAAAATTTGATCAAAATTATAAAGTGTGACACATTATAAATTATAATTATAGATTCAATAAATAGGAAAAGGTAGAGAAAATATTTAAATTTGTACCAGTTAATAAGTGAATTAATTAGAGGTAACTATATGTTTATTTAGTTACGTATATATATATATAACAACTAGCTTTTAAATTTGTTTATATATACGGGTCGTTTAAATCAGTAAAATAAAATGACATTAATAAATTATATTTTTTGACAAAAAAAAAAATTCTATATTTATCATGGATTAACTTAATTTTATTAATCAATTGTTGTGTTATTCTTTTATTACGATAAGAGTCACAAATCACACTATTATCTTTGTCTTTATAGTTGTCTCGATTCTCAAATCAACTATTATCGAGTAAGAGAATTGATAGTCTTCTTAGTACATTTGATTAATTAAGAATTGGGCATGGTAAATGTAATTAAAAATGGTATTGAATTTTTTAATTTTGCAATTCAACATGTTGCACCATCTCTCATTCTTACTTCGTATACTTTGTAAATTTCAAATACCTACTTATTATCTACTTAGTTGATGGGAAATCAAAACTATAATAAAAATAAAGGAATGTACATGGTTTATAAAAACTGTGTAAAATACATAAATATGATTAATTGATAGTTGGTGTGATTAATAAAAAAGGAATATGATTGGTTATAAGTAGTTTTCTTATACAATTATTCGTCTCAGTAGTAATGTATACCATTACTTAAATCATAGAGTACAAAAATATATAATATTATATTTTGATACTTAACGAATAGAATAAATAAATCATATAGTATGTGTGGTAATGAATAACAATTGAATTTTTAATTTAAGTCGAATGATTTATATGTGTAACATAATTATTAAAGCAAAAGTAAAATTGGAAATATCAACGTGCATTGACATAGATTTAAAAATAATGTAATAAGTATTTTAGTCTAATAGTTTGTTAAGAAATATAAGTATGAAATAGAGTAATATAGAAACCATTAATTACTTATTAAATGTTGTTTAATGAAAAGAGAGAAAAAAGAACAAAAAAACAATAAACTGATCTTATTAATTGACTACCAAAAACTCATTTTTTGAAAAATATAACTATAATATCAATAAGAATGATTATTATGAATGAGAGTCGATTAACATTGATAGACAAATAAGAATAAATGTATGAATATAATTATAATAAAACTAATAATGAGTTATCTTTTATCAAATCAGATTGATAGTTTTAATTAGTTTAAACTAAAAGGATGATGCCTTATTATTAGATTCAACATAGATAAAAGATAATTTAAAGATAATGTGTAATTAAATTTTTTATAAACTGAATGAAACATGCACCATATATGATGGGGTATTATTAAATTTAATATAGATAAAAAGATAAATTGATATATATTAGAAATCATGAAATTGAAAATGACTAATTAAAATTTGAAAATAGAGAGATTAGATGAAACTGATTAAACTTAATAAAAAATTTATTTTAATTAAATTAAGGTCTCTGATTGGTTAACTAGATTTCAAATTAAGATGATGATGTTATAAGTATGATTCTTATATATTATTTAAGATATTAGTGTATTATTATCTTTTAATAGTACATGTTTAGAGAAGTTTAGTTGTTGTATGTTTAATTGTGTTTAGGTTTTAATTGTGATTCGTGTTTAATTAATTTTATTTGATTTGATTTTTAATGATACTTCAACTTGGATAATAATCGATTTACCTAGGCGTGGTGTAATATAATGGTACTCATAAGTTAATATATTTTAAAGTAATGCTACGTACATCTAATTAGATAGACTTAGATATTAACTTAATCTACTCATTAATTGTATATTTTATTTTTTTAATTTTATTCGTTAAATTTTACATGTATAATATTGTTGTTGTAAGGCTAATTTTTTTAAGTTTATTTAATTAGGCATACCTAACATTTTTCTATATTTTAGGTTGTGGTACGTTTTGATAATTGTAAACTTACTTTTCAAAATGTTTTGATAACTAATATATTTAGAGAATTTTTACTAATAGTTATTTTTAAGGTAAATATAATACACGCATTATAATAAAATAAAGTTAAAAGTAACATTTATATTGTTAATAACACAAATGTTATGTGTTTGTTGAACGTCATTTTTAAAATGGTATTTGCATATTTGATTATTCGAGTTTCAACACAACTTGTCATTTTTTTTAATCTAATAACACTCAAATTTAGATATTGTTAACTCCACACGGAATTTATCGCATTTAAGAATTACCAAATTAAGGTGAAAAACTATAATTGTCAAATTAATTCTATTCAAAGATTTGTAATTAGCAAAAAATTGATGGGAATTTCATTCTACTGCTACATGTCACCCATCTATATCTAGTTACATGCTTACTAGTGATCAGGCCGGATTCGAAGGTGTACAGGGTGTGCGATTACACAGGGCAAAAAAAAATAGGGTTCGAAATTTAGCCAATATATATAATATATATTAATATATATCATTTACGTAAAATGGAACATAAACTTCTAGCATATCTATTATACTATTGTTATTTTGTTTTGATTATTTTTATACCAATTATCGACTTATCGTAATTTTTGTGAATTTTATTCATATAGAAAAAAAATTTAGAAACCCATTTATATTTTTCGTACAGAGTCCTGAAATACAACGAACCGGCCCTTCTTATTACCCGCCATTTTGATATTGGTTAACATGAAATTACCGGCAGATAATATTTCAATTCGCTAATAAATCCTAGCTTAGAGGTAATATTATATTCACTTACGTTTTTCTAATTTTATACATGTAAAATTGAAGCTAACTTATTATAGAGTTTGCTATATAAGTTATTGGTAGTCACTTATGACTTATGTTTTCGTAAGTCTCTTTTAAGATAATCTTGTGATGTCTACTAAAATTCGAACACGATTTTTAGATGCTTCTCGAGTAAATGATTAATACTCCGTACTATTGTGCAGAAGAGAATACTCCTTATTAGGTATTAGTCGTTATGGTGACTATGTGACAAAAAGGATGGCATTATCGTTATTTAACTCAAAACAATGGGCAAATTGTATGCCCGGAATCACATGGGCAGTCTGGAAAGGAAAACAGAAAGAATCCAAGAAAACACGTGACTAACCGAATGATAAGAGTTGGAGTGCAGCCATCTAAACCCATTCTCTCAAGACGCGCGTGTACTTCCATTCTCAGTTCTACCCACACTAAAAACTAACACGCGCTCAAGTCGCAAGTGACCTAGCGAATCCAGTATAAGCTTTGGTCTGCTTTGCATGAAAAGTCCCGCAGCATGCAGCGCGTGACTTATGTTAAAGGTATTTTCTACCGTAAACACTTTTCTAATGTAGCTATTGATTGATTAATTTAATAATTTAATGCATTTATAAGTAATTAATAACAATTAAAAGAATACCGGCTTTTATCTTTTACGGAAAACGAAGCTAAAAAAATTAGTATACTTGAAAATCAATGGATGAGAAATCAATTTAAACCAAAGATGAAACGTCATATAAAATATTTTTGTTTTGTAAAATATTTTTATCTTTTCTTATATATTTTTCAAAAATACAATTATACTTAACTTAACTAACTCTAATTATTTAAAGTTCCAAACATGGGCCAATCGATTAACAAGTCACTGCGATTTGTGCAATTTTACATCTTTAATTTATGTAAAGACATGCAATTCACACAAAAATTACATATTTTTAAAGCGTCAACATTTGTTATTGATATTTCAATGCCAATATATCTAAAGCTACATTTATTATGTAATATCGTGATTAGTTGTTGTTGGATCGAATTATTATTAGCATATGATATTTTCTCCGTATCAAAATAAGTGAGGTAAGTGTCACATAATTATAAATAAAATATAAATATTTCACCTTCTAACATGTTTACCCTTTATTTTAAGTGTAGATTTTTGTAAAATAAAAGTAAGTAGAAGTTAATAGATAAAGTTTATTATCTATTTTTAAAAATAATATCTTTTTTGGACAAATCAAAATAAATTTATATATATTTGTTTTAAAACGGATGTTTTAGAGAAGTATATGATGCAGAGTTATATAAACAAATAAATAATTTTTTAAGTGCATTATCCGTATCTAGTTTTGAGGCCTTGTTCTTTACAATTACAGAATTTTTGTACAAATCCAAACTAAAAGGGACAGTCTTAACGGGAAAATGTTGTTTATTCAGTCGAGGAAGACATTCAAATCGATAACTGAGGCAGGGGCACTGTGTTGACTTTGACCAAAGGGGGACTGGTAGAAAGGTTTAAGGCAACGACAAATCGATAACCGTAAAAGCCATTCAATGCATTCATAAAGAATCCAGTTGTACCCTTTGGTTGTACGTTCACCCTAGGTTTTGTCGTTGCTTTCCTTCTTATTGTATATATGCTTTATACCTTATTTTGCATATGATTTTCTTGTATATTTAAACCTAAACTAAAATTGTGTTGTATCAACAATAATTATACATACATTTATTTATTTAAAGCGATGTCTTTTGTTAACCGTTATCGTAGATTCGTATAAACTCCACGTGAAGTTTGAAAATATGAAAAGTAGAATCCTTAGTTAGTGGTATCGAAAAAAAATCGAATTTGAATAGTCGATCTGACTTTAATTGAATTCGGGTTAAACGGTTGGATTATTCGATTAATCGAATCTAATTAACCCGAATCTAAGTAACATAAATCTTATTTGGATCGAATTACGGATAAATATTTTTGAATATGGTTAATCTGAATAACCCGAAAAAGATACTAAATTTAGAAATATACTTTTTTATATATGTTATTAATAAATTATATGAGTCTATCTATATAATGCACATATACATCGCTTATAGTGATTTATATAAAGCTTTCTTATTATTTTGTGGAGTTTACATCATGGTAAAGACGCAAAAGTTTAAGATTTTTTTCATTTTGATCAAAACACATTATTTGAATCCGAACCAATCCAAACCGAATCCGAATAACCCGAAAGCAAATAATCTAAATCTTATTCGGTTTGGTTTACAGATAGATTATAAATTTAAAAACTTCGAATAACCTGAAACTCGAACAGTTTATTCGAGCAACACCCCTACGTTTAGTTACGGAAAACACCTTAGTTTTTCATAAATATTCTAAGAAAAATTAAAAAAACAGAAAACGTGTTCAACTTGAAGTTTTCAAGAAATGTAATCTATAATTTATGGTTTTCTACATTTCCTATTATGGAAAATGAAAACCAAATCTCTTACATTTGAACGAGTTTTTTTTTTACTTCACTCTAGTTTTTAAGGAATACAAAACTCTAAGGGCGCATTTAGTTACAATTTTTTTTTCATTTTTCCTTTTTCTTTTTCTGTTTTTTCTAGAGTCTTGTGTCCCTTTAAAACTAAAGGAAAATAAGAAAATGCTTTCAAATGTAGAGATGAAGTTTTCATTTTTTCATAATAGAAAATGTAAGAAATCATATATCATACATTCCATTTCGTATAAAACTTTTTTTAGAAAATCCTAAATTAAATATATTTTCTAACTTTTCAGTTTCTTAAAAAATTTTCCTGAAAAAATGAAGAAATTTTTCGTAACTAAACGCATGTGAGAAAAATAAAAATATTTTTTCTCATAATTGAACGCGCCAGTCACTTTTACATGCTTTGATTTGGTATTTAAGAACTTCCGGTTCTCAACTTCTTCTATCAAACCAACTGATGTAATAGTCACTTTACTACTCGGATAACTTTATTTCTTTCATTTAAAAACCATATTTTTTATTTAATAATTAAAGTAGTTGAAAGATATATTCAAAACTTATATGATTTGGATATTTATTATCCAAATCAAGAAAACAACTTATTAAAAACTGTACCACATTCTCTACTGATAGAATTTACTTTCAATCAAATTAAATATATCCGTGGTAAAAGTGTAAAATCATTTTGTTCTTCTTTCAAATACTTGTGAAACAGTTTTCAAACATATGACAAAAGCTAGAAAATGATTTACAACACACATGTGTCAATAAATATGATCTGCCACAACCATCATTTCCTTTAATTCCTTTGCTTTGACTGATCGTTTTTCATTAAAATGGATATGATTCAATTTATTTTGTGATGAATGTAAGAATGTTAGGTAAAAGGAATCAAGTAAATGTAATTGACCCATACAGTTGGGCATGATGAATACCTTTTTGTCCAATTCTCTAGACCAAATGGACTCCCTACTTTCCACTTAATCTTATCTTCCAATGATTGTGACCCCCCATCAACCACCATTTCATTTGTCCCTTTCAACTATCAGGGACCTTAAAAATTGAGATATTAGAGATAGGTATGCCCAAATATTGTTAAGTAGCTTTCCACTATACTTTCATGCCTAAGCAACTTTACAAAAGGACTAGCTTGTAAATATAAAGTAAGTTGTTGTACACCTTTCATTTTATTTATATCCTTAAGGTGACCATTCTGTCTGCCTATTGAAGCTATAGCATGTGCTAGGTTTTTGCTATATTGATATGGGAGATAATTTGTTAGCAACAACATTTGATCCATACCTAATAAACTATCATGTTTCCACAAACTTACTCCTCTTTATTACTAAAGACAAAAAAACTTGTAAATCTTTTCAAAAACAAAAATATGAAAAAATGATCCGTATTGCAAACAATACTTAAAATTGAGTGTTGTTAAACTTAAAAGAAGAATCAAATATGTATTTATTTGAACGTCAGGGTATAAAACATGTAAATTCTAAATATTTATTTTGTATTTGATCAGTCAGTCATCACGCATAGTTTCCTAAAAATTATTTATCATCAATTTTTTAAAAATTATTCATTTGGTTACCTATGTAAACATCTTCTTGACATTCTACAAGAAAATCAATAGAAAAGTACTTGAAATCTTGAATGCATAAATATACATACATTGTTTGAGAACATATTACATGTCATTACCTTCTACAAATATAAGAAACAAGCAATTAATAATTGTAATCATCTTAACTGGATTTTCATAACCATTGCAGATAGAGGAAATTATCTTGATTCATTAGGTGTTTGAGATCGGTCACTATAAACCAACCTCAATAAATAGAAGGGGTCGAAATTATTAAAAGCAATACGTTGGAAAACGACAAATGAAAGAACTCCAAGTGCAAGTTACTTTGTATAAGACCATGACATGATCAAAAGGAAAACATAAAGAAAAGAAAATTATATGGACATCGCTAAAGGTTGATCACACTATAAAAAGCCTGATTAGGGAAAAGGGGATTAGAAGTTTATACCGATGGCCTCAAAGGTATTACCACATAAACAAATAATTAGGTATCATAATTTTTTATCGTTGCTACACCAACGTTATCTATACATTACCACACTCAGAAACCGGTGATCGGATACTAAGGAAATGAGGGATTACATCAAACATAACGATTAATGATTTTTACAGATGTAACAGAAGCCAGAACACATGCTACAAGTATAACCATCATTTTCCCTAACACAAAAGTGTGAATAGGTTTCATTTGACACATCCATTATATCAGTTTCTAAATGATTATGATTTATGACTACCAACCTAACACATTATTTACTTAAATTATTGCCTTTGTCATTGTCAATATGTTGCTATCCACCCGACAACTAAAAGCCCACAACACAAAAGCTAAAGGTAAAATAGTCAAACATCGATAACTAGCCCGGCCCACAAGCACATGCTTCAGAGTATGTTTATATTCATAAAGATACACTACTGAGTCAATATCTATCCTACCTTTGAGCCAGCCTTTATGAGCCGGCCCATATGAAAACATTGTTGTTGGGTCGAACTTCAACTATTTGGGCCGACTTCAGACCCGTTCGGCATTGTGTCTATGGACATGTGGCCGAATATTAAGCATCTTGATCCTGATAAACGTTATTAGACAAGCTTTAACTAATATGGTGCCATGATGCTGAAGTTTTTTTTTTTAAAGAACTAATACACAAGTACTATAAAGATATACATTTATTTACAAATTATATACACTTATTCACGAATTTTGAGACATAAACCTACAATTTAGTGGTTGAAATGTAACCTCATTATAGATACATCAATAACCCTCTTTCATGGTGCTGAAGTTTGATATGTTGGATTGAAACTTGATCATCACTTTTTGGTAATATGGCATCAAAATAACCATTGAGTCATTACTCTTACGATTTTGTTACCACCAAATAAAAATAGTTTAAATTCAAAAGTAGTGGTGTTTTAAACTCACATAACTAAAAATTATTTTGTACTAGGTATTACTGACAAGTTTAATACGGAGTACATATTAACCACCATCAACTTCACTTTCAAGTAACGAAATAAACAATTTTTAAGTAAATATTTGGAATTGTTTATCCATGTCTAGCAATAAGTTATATATAGACGAATACTCAGATACCCATTTTAAATGAAACTGTTAGTGTATGTTTGGTTTAATTTAATTATAAATAATTTTATAGAAGTGTACAATTTTTGTTTTGAAGAGTGCAAAGATAATTTATATGAACTATATTAAGTAGTAGAAATAATATATATGTATTTACATTGCGTGAAAGATATGGGCCAAATCAAAAAGAGAAAAAGCAAAATTGTGAAAGCTTGATTCACGGCCGAACTACGATTTGACTGTGGGTCGACTATGGTCTTGCTGTTCACAATTCACTTTGTCGTGTTAAAGTTTGGGTCAAACAATCGAACACTCCTATCTCTGAATCATCATTTGGGTTAAGGTTAGTCAACTCTTATTTTGCTTAAATAATATAACTTTGATCACTATTTTATAAATGATAGACACTTTATAAAATCAAAGTTATTTTATCAACTTCGTGAATTGTTTATAAAACTTTAAAAATTATAAAGGGGTTTTTACAAAAAAAAAAGACTGGAAGGAATCTTTCAAAAGATTTCAACTTTTGTATAAAGTTAAACAAGAAAAACACAACAATCATTGGGTAAATGTAAGTGTACTTTATTATCCAATGTATATGTACTTTTGTGTTTACCCAATGTGTTTAACCTTTTAATCATTAAGTAAATCATGATCAAGATTTTTATACGGTCTTGGTAACTGATTTATATAGTTTGACTTTTGAAAAATGAATTTTTAAATTATTTCAAATGGATATACTTTTAAATGGTTTTGGACAGGCAAAACACGTCATGACCACGGTCGGATTGTGTGTTGACCGTGGTTGTAACATATTTTTTTCTTGAATTTTAAAAAGTTTAACTATAAATATCTAGCTCATTTTCTAACTTAAAACACATCCTCTATAGCTTAAAAAATACAAGTTTTTCTCAATAAAAAAGTGATATAGTGCTTGTATTGTTTATCACTAAGTGTGTTTGAGAAATTAAACTTTTAGGCAAAGAGTTTATTTATATAGTTAGGTTATTGTGTTGTAATTTGTTGTAAGAGATTCTTAAGAGTGTGTGTATTATTTCTCTTCCAATTGTTTCCGGAAGAAAGCATGAGTGTTTAGTGTCTTTCATTTGTTAGGGGGAGACTCATTTTGTGAGTTATTGTTATGTGTGCTCTTTCAAGAGTGTGAAGAAAAAGAAGCGGTTGTGTAGTCTTCTAGAGTGAAAGAAGTATAGGAGTTTGTGATGTGGTTACCTTCATGAGTGATGGAGGAATAGTTGAGTTGTGTGGTGATCTTCCGATTTGTGTTGGAAGTTAGGTTAGTGTGGTATGTTATCTTCATAGTGAAGAAGAAGAGTTAGTGAAGAAGAAGAGTTGGTGTAGTTTTCCTAGTGAAGAAGAAGAGTTGGTGTAGTTTTCCTAGTGAAGAAGAAGAGTTGGTGTAGTTTTCCTAGTGAAGGGAAAATGAATCATTGGTGAGTTATGTTTTTCCTAAGTGTTAAAGGAAGACTTTATGGTGGTGTAAACTTCCTTATTGAAAAGAGAAGTATTTTTAGTGGTGATTAGACTTCTAAGTGTATAAGTCAAATTGTGAAGTCTTTCTAATTGTGTTAGAAGTAAAAATGTTAGTAGGAGATCTTCTTTCTGAATAAAGAAGATTAGTGTTAAATTCTTATTAAAGAAGAAACAACAATTTAAACGATTTTTTTTTCCAACCGGTACAAATGATAGAATCTTAGTGGAGAATGTCATTCAAGTGATCGAGGAGTAAATTAAAGTGTATTGTTAACATCCGACCCCAACTACTATAAATCTTGGTGTCATATTTATTTATAGTGTTGTCTAGCATAAAATTTTTAAACTAATAAATTGTTAACTAACAAAATTTTTATAAACTAGTTTCTAACTTTCAAAGAGTTATAAGAATCGAATTAAAGTTAAAAATAAAGTAGTTTGGTCATTCAACCCCCCTTCCCCTCTCACAAACTTACTGAAACCAAATATAAATGGAAAAATAAACACAAGTCAATCAAAGAACATCAATACTAATCACGAGGGGTGGTCCAATCGATAAAAGTTTAGGACTTCATCACTAACTAGTGGGAGGTCTTGAATTCAAATCCCGTTGAGTGTAAATACTCCGAAGTGGCCAAATTGACATCATGAAAAGGGAGGGCTTTACCCGGTTTGAATCATTGTGGCTGTAGACTCAAACCCCATGAATTAGCCGTGAAAAGTCGGAACCATGGTTTTAATTTAAAAAAAAAAACATCAATACCGAACCACACTGAAGACAGCATATAGAAGACCGTAGATGTAAAATGTAAACAATCATATTTTTACTTTCCATTCAAAAGTAAAGAGACTAGTTTCATCGAAATAAATCAAATATAAATGGAAAAAGTATACAAACAAGTACCATTAAAATGTTAATAGGACATTGAAAAACCTAAATGAGATACGTGAAAGAGCCACTCTAAGTATAAAACGGACGGAAGAATATGATTAGAAGGCTAGAAGCTACAATATTAAAAGATAGAAAAATGAGTGAAAATAGAAATGGGAAGTGAATCGAAATCATTAATTTGGTTCGTTATGGCTTACTTTTATAATTTAATTAGATAAATCAGAGGAACAATGTTATTTTAAATTTAGATTTCATAAAAATATGTCATATACTTTTATGGATGAACCGACATTAAGGTAAAGTTTAAAGGTACGTTTGTTTCGCAAAATTATATTTTGATTAGGATTAAAATCTCACAAAGAAATTAAAATTTGAAAGAATTGTAATTTAAAGAAATATGTGTTTTATTCGGCTAAGAGAAATTTATCAATGCAACTAGAATTTAAATAGTGATAAATGACAAATTACCCTTTTAGTATTTCACTTATTTTCATAAATGTTCTATTTTCATAGTCTTATACATACAGTTATATTCACAAATATTTTACTTCCTTATTTACATTATTATGTGAATGGCATTTACTAAAAAAAAAAATGTTGATCGAAGATCTTGAAATATCCATAGTTATTCATCTCTAATAAGTCATAACCCATCACTGTGAATCATTTGTACCTACCCACATCTATCATAACACATATACCCATTAATAACAACCAAATAAAAAAAAAAGAAATTATATGAAAGATCTTGAACACAAAAATCCTAAAATCCCCGAATCATAGACGAGGAGTAAGAACGAAGAGTTGCAACAATGGTAGTGCGGATGGCCGACGGTGGCCGGAGCTCAGAGGTGACCTCTCGGCGGTGGCTGGTTGTAACCATAGGGATGAAAAAAAGAGAAAAAATGAAGAAAAAAATTGCCAGATAGAGGATTTCCAGCAGCAGTTTGGTGGTGTTGATCGTGGTGATTAGTGGTATCGACTGGTGTAACTTGATAAAAAGAAAAAACTTATCAAAAATTATATTTGTCAAAATATGATGGGAAATACTAGGTCTATCAATAAAGATGAATTTGATACATAGATGTATTGTAATTTAAAGTTATATGTAATTATTATTGATTGTTTAACAATTATCGTATCAATATCAACACACAAAATAAATCTCATCGATTGTCCTAAAAATTGTCATTAACAACACTCGAATATATAAATAGTGACTTCCACATATGTTCAGATTTAACTCTCTTTTAGGTCTTACATTACAGAAATTTAAGTGTTGGTTAAATGAGTAAGTTATTTTCCCTAATAATAAAGTGGGAGAATTGTTTTTCTCTTTTAAGAATATTCGGAGATAGACACGGTTCAGAAGCCTGAAACTGTAGGGCCAAAACATACCCCACGGGCCCATTAAGACGTGACCGTGGCCTGACCTTTTCTTTACCATTTGAATTTCTATCCCAACAGGCAACAGTCAATTTCATGTGTTTCCTTTGTTTACAAGGGAATTATAATTGGATTTGATGTTTCCTTTTTAATAATGTTTCACGTTTCTCAACTTCTTTTATTAACTTAAATGATGATAATGATATTACGAAGCTTTACAAGTCATCAAACTCTATATGTTGCAAAATGATAAAAATACATGTAACTTAAAAAGAATACAAATAATTGTTTAAATGTGAATCACCATTGATACGTGTCTAAACTAATTTTAGTAAAAGAAAATGCATTTACAATACAATGTGTATTTCACTTTAGAATTTTAATTGTATTGTTAAATTAATACAATATTTATGTTCTAATTCTAAAGTTAGAGGGGTTTATGCCATTTTAGAGCTATTACAACATGTATTAGTCATCACGGTAAATTTCGTACATCATGACTTTACTATTCAGTTTGTTCTGAAGTAAGTAACTTATTCATTTTATTAACAATATAAGTTACAGATTTTTAAATGTGCGACTTGTAAGAAATAAACAACAAGCAAGGTAAAACGTAGTAAAAAAAATCTAACACTTGTATTGTACGATACACTTTAACAATTATAAATAGTACACATCAACACAAAAAATAAAAGTTCATTATTTACATGTGTAATAAAATGATTAAGTTGCACACCTAATAACAAGACGAAAAGTGAATTATTGATCTACAACATTTACCCTTACCATTATAAAAAAGAGAAAAAAATATATGATAACCAGCACTCTAACGGGATATTTAGACAGTACCATGCAAAAACAAATGAATCTTATAAATTGGAAACCTCTATATTTAGTAGGAGGATAAATAACTATTCAACTAATAGTATACCTGTTTTTTCTTGAATTCTATTTTTTGTGATTACAAAGTTACATATGTTTATAAAAAATATTCTTTAAATGGTTAAAATATTTTACAACTTTAATAAAAATTAGTTTAACACTCTCTTTTATAGTGAGTATTATTTTTAAGATCGGCCAAGACTAACATCCAAACTTTAATTCGAATAGGTTGATATTCATAAATAATAAATTTTAATTTGAGCTTTACAAAGTTATTTTGTTTTTATTACATTTGTCAAATATTTAGAATTGAAAGATATAATATGAACTACAAATAGGTTAATCTTTAAAGTGATAAATTGGATTATGTAAATAAAAAAATGGTTAAAGATTTGATATATTGTATTTGAAAATATAACTTTGAAGGTAATAAGTTAGTTGATGAATTTAGAAAAATAATGTTTTTAGTGTAAATTTTAAATACTAATACTATTGTTTTAGAATATCATTACATAAAAGTACATATTATAAAAGTTTGTATCTAACAAATGTTACATAAAAGGTTGTAGCTTAATTTCAATAATTTAATATAGAGTTTATATAAATATAAATATTCATATAACAAATTCAAAAAAATATTTTCAACATAAACAAACGGGTGAAATACTGCGTAAAAAGAGATATATTACGGTCATTCAAAAAAATTTAACTAAATATTTTATAATTCGAATTTGAAAATAAAACACCTTTCCTTACTTTAACATAAAATATATTTTATTTGGTTTTGCAAACAGTTGTTGGTCTAAAGCATAAATAACATATATTTATCATTGAAAATATATTTTGTGTTGACTAACATATCTATAGTATTAAAATCAATTTTTTCTCTATGTTAATTGGTCTTTAATAAAATTGTTGGGATGAGCGTGGTATGGAACCGGTACCGAACCGGTTGGTACCGCTTTTCTTTTTGGCCCTAACATGAGTATCGAATACCATGCCAATTGAAGTGGTTTGGTACCGGTAGGGTTGCGGTATCGGTGTGATAAACGTGGTACCATACCCGGTTTGGTACTAAAAATATAATAAAAAATAATAACTAATACGTATTTGAGTGAACCCTTATGTACCTATCTTATATTTGATAAAAAAAATAAAGACAATAAATATCAATGTATCTCAAATAAATAAATAAATCATTATTTTACATAGAAGAACAATGACAAATAAAAATGTATATATACAACCATGTTGTTTTGTAGCATGTTACGTGATTTTGTAATGACACAAAGTCATGAACCACTAACTATATATTAATAACCAATACGTTTGGAATTTGATTTAATTAGGGTGCTAGAATGTGAATTTCTGTGTCCAAAGGCACTAGCTAGACTTCTATAAAATTTCAATTGTATTCATACGTGATAGTTAACTCTAATTTTGTTTAATCGTCAAAAAATATCATTTTGTGTTCATATAAACATAATATGATCACTAAAATTATGTTTTAGTCACTAATTTGTTTTATGAATAAATCTTAAAAAATATAGAAAGAACCAAACACCTAATAACAAAAAGAAAACATATATATTTGATATTTCACGTATGGTACCAGAACGGGAAAAATGAGAAAATACTGATACCGAACCGGAAGTACTGGTTCTCGTTTTGGTTCAAAAGTGAGTACCGAATATCGAACCGTTTGAATTCGGTTGGTAATAGTTCAATACGGTACAGGTATGGGAATAGAATTTCGGTATGAATGCTCATCCCTAAAAATCTGTAATATGTTTTATCTATTATAGTATTTTTAATATGTTTTGTCATTATAATATTTTTAGTTTTGTTATAATTTATTATTTTAATAGTGATTATAATATCATTTTATGTTGTCAAATATTAGTAATATGTATTAAAGTTTACAAATAACTAAAAATGAATTTATTTAAATTAAATATTTAAATTTAATGTAAATATTTTATTTTTGTATATATCAATGAATATTTATTTAAAAAGGTTTTCTTATAACGTATAGGTAAAAATACTCGTTCACTATAACATGAAAGCATATGTGTGTGCTTGTGATTAAAAAGTGAATACTTGGTAACGTTCACATTATCAATTTCTTTTCGATATAAATTGATGTTGATATCGATATAGAGAAACGTAATCAAGGAAAAATGGATCATAAAATAAACGCGTATAAATAATTACAATGTTTACATATGTTTTTGATGGAGTGCTCCTAAACACATCAAGAGATTATTTTAAGATATATTAATATAGAGGTGAATTCATAGAAGTATGAGTTTTTTTTGAAAGTATGGGAGTACCAATAGGAATGCGTCACGTGGCAAAAACCCACTTTTTAAAAAATTAAATATCTCAAAAAGCGTTAGTCAAAAAATTATAAAAATTGCACCATAAAAATCACCGTTTTCTCCTCTACGATTTAAGATCCCACAAGACACACTTTCGACGATTTTTTTTTTTTTTCATTTTTTGTGGGTTAACACATGTGTTATGATGGATTAACAAAAGTGTTACCCGCGGTTATCACATGTGTTATCGACGACTATCACATGTGTTACAATCGATAGTCGCCCGTAACACATGTGTTATTTGTTTATAACACATGTGTTACAAATTTTCAAAACCCACCAAAAAGTGAAATTAAAAAAAGTGTTACCCGCAGTTATCACATGTGTTATCAACGACTATCATATGTGTTACAATCGATAGTCGGTGCTAACACATGTGTTAGTCGCCCGTAACACATGTGTTATTTGTTTATAACACATGTGTTAAAAATTTTCAAAACCCACCAAAAAATGAAAAAAAAAAAAATTCGTCGAAAGTATACTTTGTGGGATCTTAAGTCGAAGAGGAGAAAACACTGATTTTTATGGTGTAATTTTTATAATTTTTTGACTAACGGTTTTTGAGATATTTAAATTTAAAAAAAAAGTGGGGGAAAGTGGGAAAAGGTGGGGCTTTTGCCAAATGGCACAATTCTATTGGTACTTCCATACTTTCAAAAAATTCCATACTTTAATGATCTTTTGTCTATTAATATAATAGGAAAATAATATTAATAATAATATTATAAAAACTACATTACTTTAAAATTATCTATTTAAGAAAAACTAATATTGTAGAGAATATTTAAATAAACTTCATACAAATATAAAAGAATGTAAAGGAAACAATATAATTATAAAACAATTAACTATTGAAAAGTTAGAAAAAGCACAATGATTATATAATAATAAGTTAACTTAATACATTAAAAGAAAATAATTACTACGTCGAGTTAAACCCTTTTTTTTTTTTTGAAAGGCATGATTTTTATATAAAAAATCTAATAGCAAGGAGCTAAAAGACACATATACAAATATCAATGGTACATCACTGTTGTATAAAAATAAAGTAAAAATCTAGGTTCTAGAACCGAACTGGGAAGGTACTAAAAGGGATGAAAAAAACCTGATAAGATATCAGGAAAAAATCCCCGATGATAGGGGCCGAGCCACCGATTTTCACCCTATACCGTTTTTGATAGTACCCCATGAGGATCTAGAACAAAGATACAACCCAGATAACACATCCTATAAACTATTAAGACAGCAACCAAACTGCAGGTACAAAGTCCCTCTGGATACAAAAACATGCTGATGTTCTTATAGACATCATCTATTTTCCACCCTTTCCTTGTAATACATTTTGAATTCAAGCACGTGTCATACTTCAAGCATAATTCACCAATCTTTGTAGCCTATCAGCCTCCTTAGTGTTCGCAGGAATAAGATTAAATTCAGTCCATTGGATCCATGTAAGTTGTTTCCATTTAGCTCTACTTTTTATCCAAAGAAAACTAACACTTTGTAAGTCCTCTTTCAACTTTCCCCATGTTGGATTCCCTCCTTTAAAACAAACTTCATTTCTCAACTTCCATATGCACCAACACGAAAATAATTGCCTGGATGACCCGCTTATTTTCCCCGAGTAATTTGTCCACATAACAAATAAGATCGCGAACAGATAATGCAAAAATAGGGGAGATTTTACACCAAGAGCTTATGAAACACCACAACAGATTAGCATATTCACACGATACTAAGAGGTGTTCGATTGTCTCCTCACAAATATTACATAAAGGACAAAGATTAGATGATACCTGGATTTGTCTTCGTATCAATGCATCTTTAGTTGGGAGTCGATCCATTTCAGCCCGCCAGCAGAATATATTGACTTTACCCGGAACCCACTTATTCCACTCAAAATGAAATTCACTAGCTCGCTCAGTTGAATTTATCAATAATTTTCTAGCCGAAGCTACTGAAAAATTACCTGAAGCATCCCCCTTCCAAAACCAGTTTCCATTCTCTAAAACCAAAAGTTTAGATAAATCAATGTTGATGGCGTCGAGATCTTTTTGTAATTTGCAGATGTTTACCCATGGACTTGAATATCTCGTTCTTGCAATTACCTGTGAGTGTTCTTTTCGGCTTAAATGGATAGCACTAATTGCATGTTTCCAGATTGCATTTGATTCTTTTTTAAATCTCCACCACCATTTCAATAATAAGCTAATGTTGGCGTGTTTTAACGAGCCTATACCAAGCCCTCCCTCATCCTTAGGAGCTATCACTGTAACATCCTCTCCTGTGCCCTGGTAATTTATAGTATTTTAATTGATTATTTAATCGTTTAGAAATTAATTGAAATTATGTATTTCATTGTGAAACGTAGATAAATAAGTCCTTTGACTTATTGTGACTAGTGAAATATTAATCGTTTTAAATTATTATAGATGACGGTAAAATAAAATAATATTTCTCGCAAACGGTTTTCAGGTTCCAGACAAAAGATTTAGGACGGGTATAAAATTATACCACTTTTTCACAAGCCGACTTTGCAAGCCGACTTTGAATTCATATATATCTCATTTCTTCTTCTTACTTCCTTTTATTTGAAAACTTGCAAATCAAAGAAATCACAACCAACTGAAATCAAAGCTTGTGTTTAGTAAAATTGAAACCTAAGACACCAGAATCATCATCATAAGCTTCATCAATCAGCTTCCTTGTTCAAATTAGAAGTATGTTTCCATTTTTAGCAAACTACTTGAAAATTGGTGAATTATTGGTTGTAGGATGTTATTGAAGCTGAAAAGTAGTTATTTGATGCCTATTTGATGTTAGGAAGTTTGTGTGATTGAAAGGAAATCAAAATATTGAGTTTTGGGTTGAAAAAGTATGATTTTCGGCTGAACAGCGTCTCAATTCGCAACTTGTGTTCATCCTGCGAGTTGAGTTGGCTTGCGAGTTGACTTGCGGTGCGAGTTGACTTGCGAGTTGACTTGACCTGCGAGTTGACTTGCGAGCCGAGCTGACCTGCGAGCCGAGTTGACCTGCGAACCGAAACCTGCGAGCCGAGTTGAATCTGCGAACCGAGATTCCTGCGAGTTGACCTGCGAGTTGACTTGCGAGTTGACTTGCAAATTTGTGTTTTTGAGACGCGGTTCTGTAAAAAATATCACTAACTCAGAATTAGTTGAAATTTGCATGGTCACTCGGAAACGACCTAGTAATCAAGGCTATATTCTAATAGCCTAGGCAGTTTTTGGCCATCCGGGGTCATCTAGGACCCGAAAATGGCATTTTTCAGTTTTAAGCGGCATTGCGGACTTTTTCTGAATTTATTTCTGATTGAACTTTTGTTTGCCTAGACTTCAGGGATTACCTGATTTGATAAATGGACTATAATGATAATTTTGGAACGAACTTCTGACTTGTTTACGATTTTCTGTTTCAGATCAGCGTAAGACTCAGTGATATAAGAATCCTGAGTGTGGAGACGTCAGAGGTATCGGTGAGTGGATTCAGAACTCATCATTTGATTTAGTTGTAACTATTTGGTTACAACAAGTAAACGTAGATGTTTATTAGACTGTTTAGTCTTGATTATTGATTATTGATCTACGTGATGTGCGAAGCAATGTGCTGTATGTGATTGAGGTCAACGTGTAGTTGGACTTCTGGTTATTATGTGTATTACACAGGTTTTGATTCATTTGTTGTGTTTGAGACCTGTGTATGGGTTTAATAACCATTAGTTATCGGTCTATTCTGTATTGGCCATACAGATTGTTGGTAAGTGTTCTTGGGGGAATCCCCGGGTATTATGATATCCCCAGAGCCACCGATCCTCATTGAATTATGTGTGTTTACGTTTTATTGGTGTAATTAGCTAGTTATGCTAAGTTGAATGGAGTGTGATGAATCTATTCACTTAGCTTCGTGCTAACCCCTCATTTTACTTCCTGCAGGATATGTTTTGTTTAATTGTGGGTGCAGGAAGTGATTGGTTGATCAAGGAATGTTTGACTGCGCTCTTGAACTCTGATATGGTTTTGTAATAAACCTTGTTTTGTGAATTTTTATAATACCCCGCCTTTTGTAGTTTGAGAAGTTTGAAATTCGGGTATTTTTTGGGAATTGTAAACTGTTTAATGTATTTTAAATTCATGCTTCCGTGTTTATTAATATAATATTCTTATATAGAAAGAGGGGTGTTATAATCACTCTAGACCACGATACCCAATTAATCTTGCAATTGTTTTCTGTTCCTCCCCATAAAAACTTCCTCCTGATTTTCTCTAAAGATTCAATCACTTTTGCAGGTGCTTTATAGAGAGAGAAGTAATAGACCGGTAAGCTGTCAAGGACCGACTTTACGAGAACCAATCGACCAGCAAGAGATAACCTGTTTGCTTTCCAAGACGAGAGCCTGCATTTGAACACATCAATAACATCCGACCAGTTTATGCATCTATTCATGTTTGCCCCAATTTTTAGCCCAAGGTAGTCGAATGGAAAATTACCAACTCTACATCCCATTTGATCAGCAACACTAATGACTGCATCTTGCTCAATATTGATCCCAAAAATATTGCTCTTAGAAATATTCATTTCCAAACCAGAAACAAGTGAGAAACATCGCATAATTCTTAAGATATTCTTTACATTCGTGACTGTCCATTCACCTAAAACAACTAGATCATCAGCATATATGAAATGGGATAAATTCGGCCCTTGATTTGGTAAGCGTATACCCCTTAAGATGCCTAAATTTTTAGCCTTAACGAATATGTAGTTAAGAGCTTCCATCCCAATTATGAAAAGAAAGGGAGATAGTGGGTCACCTTGTCTCACACCTCTATGACAATTTATTACCTTAGTGGGGGAGCCGTTTACTAGAACAGAGGCTGTAGTTGTGGACAATATACCTGAAATCCATTGCCTCCATTTCTAGTGAAAGCCCATCTGCTCTAGAATTGAGTCGATAAAACTCCAACTTATAAAATCAAACGCTTTGTTAAAATCAATTTTGAACATGACAGCTTTGTATTTAGACTTTTTGGCCCAAGAGATAATTTCATTTACCACTAAAGGCCCATCTAAAATACTTCTTTTCTTCAAAAAACCTGTTTGGGCCTCAGACACAAGTGACCCAATGACTTTATTGAGCCTATTTGCCAAGATTTTCGAAATTATTTTAGGAATGAAACCCACAAGTGATATAGGTCTGAAGTCATTAAAAGTCATTGGGTCACATGTTTTGGGAATAAGTGTGAAAAAGGAGGAATTACATACCTTGCTGATGGAACCATTCAGGTGAAAATAGTCCAACATTGATATTATGTTGTCCTGTAGCAAATCCCAAAACCTTTTTACGAAAGCAAAATTGAAACCGTCAGGGCCCGGCGCTTTATTGCTACCACATTCCCAAATCGCCTCTTTGATTTCTATCTTATTAAAAGGAGCAACAATGTCCATAGCCTCTTGATACGAAAGTTTGTTGATGCCTTCTAAATTGATCTTTGGTCTAACTTCCATTGGTTCCATGAACTTGTTAGTGAAAAACGCCACTGCCTCCCTTTTAATAGCCGCTGGATCATCTACCCATTTCTCATTTATCCGGATGCCATTGATGTTATTATTTGATTTCCTGGCATTAATACATCCATGGAAAAAAGCAGTGTTCTCATCACCTTCGATAGCCTAAGAAATTCTCGACTTCTGTTTGAGATCTTGTTTGTGAGCTTCCTCCAGTATCTTCAGTTCACCTTTTGCCTTTACCTTTTTATCAACCTCCACTTTTGATAGCTCTCTCCTTTCTGCCTCATGATCCAGCTCCTCTATGATTTTTTCTAGTTCCAAAGATTTCATTCCCTCTTTCTGTTTTTCTTTGTGTATCCATTCCTTAAGAGCTTCCTTTATGTTCTTGCATTTCGCGTGCAGTACAGAATCTGGCCTCACAGCTTTGACTTGCTTTTTAAAAGCCCCTGTCACTATCTCCTCAAAACCAGATTTAGACATCCAGGATGAAAAGAATCTGAACGGTTTAGGGCCGAAATTTTTCTTTCAACATTTAACAATACCGGGTGATGATCTGACCATTTCTTTGGGAAGGCCAAAAGAGTTGCATTTGGCCACCTGTCCATAAAAGCATGACACACCAGTATACGATCTATCTTACTCATTTTGGAACCATTTTCCAATGAGTACGTGTATTTGAAACCCCCATGTTATATTCCATTAAGTTCGCTTCTTCAATGAAGTTATTGAAAACCAAAGCACCTTTTTTATTAAAGACTGAGTTTTTTCTATCTGAAGGATATCTGACTTCATTGAAATCCCCCAGCAGAACCCATAGACCTGGATTAGTTGTGCACATGTTCCCCAGAAGATCCCATATTTTCTCCTTTTCTTTACTAGATTGTGGTGCATAGATGTTTGCTATATTTATGGGTGAAGCATCCCCACAAATAAAGCCAGAGGTAATTAAAACGTTTTGCATTTTGATCACACTTACAAGCTTAAACTTTGAAGGATTCCACAAACTCAAAATGCCCCCTGATTTTCCTTGAGCTTCAACATCCGAAAATTTAAACTGATTTTTTCCCCAAAATTTTTCCACATCCTTATCGGAAATTGAACAATGATGTGTTTCCTGGAGACCAAGAAAACTAATTTTGTTTGAAGATACTAATTTTCTTACCCAAACCTCCTTTTTTGAATCCTTTATCCCCCTAATGTTTAATGTTAGAAAATCCATTGGAAACTTTATAGTTTACCCTCACCCCTGATTATTGTTCTTATGTTATTTTCAAATCCACTCATGTCTATGCCAACACAATTTCCAATTTCCAACGTGTCTTGGATTTCTTTTTCTAAAGACATTTGATCCTGAAAATTAGAATTAGATTCACTTACATTCTGGTCTTCACCGTTATTTGCTGCCCTTTTCTCCTTTGGTATCTTGTTTAAATCAACGCTCATCGAAGTGCTGGATTCTGCAGAACTTCGTACCTCTGTTGCTTCTCTATTCGAACCTATTGATTTGTTCCAGTAAACGCTCCAATTGTCACCTTCATCATCCCCATTTGCCCTTTTCCTCTTTGCTTTTCTTGGGCCATCATCTTCTGAGTTTCCGCTGGTACTTTTATTTTTATCTTTGACCAATTGTTTTGAAGAAGCTTTTCCTTTTCTTTTTTTCTTTTCTGCGTTTCCCCGATTGAAAATTAAGGAGTGCAACCCAAAAGGGTCAGATTCCTCATTAGATGGACTTGTACTCATATCTTTTGCACTATGAGTTGAAACTGATGGCCCACCATTAAATAGGCCCACAGATTTTGTATTTGTCGTATTAATGATTTGTCTTTTATCTGGCCCATCATCAACCTTATTCGGCCCAAAACCTTTACTAGGTCCATTTTCGTAATTAGTATCTTCAAGATTTGGCCCAAAAGCATTTCCTAGGCTGGAGTTGACCGAGCGAGTTACGTTTGAATTACTTTTGTCAATTCCAACGAACTCCTTCTCCCATGCAGACTTTACGTCTACCTCCTTCTTTCCTTTGCAGCCCGACTTTTCAAATTCCAAACTTTCTTCTCCGGCATCATTTATGTTTTCCGATGAAATTGGATTAGCTTTTAAAAAATCTGGTATCCATTCTTCTTTTGTTTCCGAGAGATAAGCTTTGAACTTATAGCCTTTCCAATTAATCACGTAGATAGGGTTTATGTTAGTTCCTGCCTTCAATGTAACACCGATTAATTTTTTGGACATATCTGCATCGTGATCGTCAGCTTCGCACAAGAACGTGACCCTTCCTATTGTGCAACCGATCTGGAGGAACACATCGGTATCCCAAACTTGTAGGGGAACTCCATGGATATTAATCCATGCTATTCTTTCCATCTCTATTACCTGACCATTCCAAACACATAGGGATGAAAAGAGTTCTCTCCAGATTGCCTCTTTTTCAATGATTTCCTTAGCCCTTGTTTCCGATTCGAAGGTTAATAGAATTTTAAAGCCTCCTAGATATCTTATATCTAAATTATTTTCACCGATAAGCTTGATGCATTTGTCTATATCTTGCAAGATATCTATGGTTTTGGTTTCCCCTATTAATGATTTACCTTTACAGTTAGTCATGATCTTTGAGTCTCCGATTGTCTTGATCTCATTTAGATTATTTGCGGACTTATTATTTACTCCTGTCAACACATCTTTGTAAGATATTCTTCCTCTTGAAAGTTGGTTTGTGTGATTATAGTGGCTGCCCGAATTGAAGGATCTGATCCTGCCCATATTATTCCTTCCTTGATCGAACATACTTCTCTGTATTTTGTTTCCTTTTGAATCAAATTTGGCCAGATTTGCAGCAAGTTTTGCTCCTTCAATTTTTAGGTTTCTCAAAGATTTCTCCATCATCTCTATGTTTCTTACTTTTTTAAATCTTACGAAAGCAAATCTTCCACCATTACTATCTTTTTTATTCGGAATGAAGACATCTGACAAAGTACCCATGCTTTTGCATTCCATCCACAAGCTTTTGCTTGTTACTCCATCCGGAATGTTACTTACGAAGAAAGTTGTTACATCAGTCTGTTTTGGATGTAGTCCATTTTGGGTTGTAGTTCTCTTTTTCCTGTGTTCAACTCTTCTCCATTCACCCTCTTCGAAAGCTCTCTCTTGGTACATTTCCGATAAGTTATTGAAGCCAGTTAGAGCATTCATAATGCTCTTATGCGCCAAGGTAGTTAAACCCTTTTGATCCGTCGCTGAATGTACAACTGACGTCATCTTCTTCGAGTGGTAAAATAAATTTCATAACCGTGGCCATTTTACTTGGGAAAACACGAACTAATGCTTCTATATTGAATAAAAGGGCATTATCGTAACAAAATATAAATGTTCGAACACTTTAACTCGATCTTCCAAAAGAATACAAACAAACTGCAGTTAGTGTCACGATCGCAAATACGTTGAATAACAAGGATACCTAGGTACTACTCTGAATTTCTGAGAGCATATTCCGTTTATACCAAGTTTACTGAAAACATCATATAAACCAAATTTACACTTTATCCCCTTCATTCAAAAAATAATCTCACCATTTTCTTATAATTTCCTATGCAATTTCTTAGAATATTGTAATAGAAAATGACAACAAATAGCTTGAAAATCGATCACCAATATTTTAAAACATGACTAAATATTTGTATAAATCATACTAGCTCTTATAGTAGTTGATAATAAATGTTAAATTATGATCGTTTATAATTTTTTTTTTTTGAAAACAAAAAACTTTTATTACTGTAAAAGCGTACAAAAACAAAAGAACGATACAAACAGGTTACTCTTACTACTACAAGATGTAACTTTAAAGGAGCAAATAATAAAACAAAAATTACTTTTGAACAAAACCAAACAAAAATTAACACAAGACCATCAAAACCTCACGGGACCACCCACAACAAACCAATCTCAACGCAGTAACATCACAAAAAATACGTACCTAAAAAAACCGAAACAAGCAACAAACATATCGTGGGTCTTGAATAGCTGTTTAAATGTTATCGCTAACGAGACTCTATTTCAATTATCAGCTTCTTGTGAGTTTATAAGAATATTCTACGACTAGTAAAAACAATTAATATTTCGTTATGATTTTTGCACGTAAAATGTATGAAACATTTTCGACACGTTTATTTATGTTAAATAAGCTCCTTTTCTTGTAAACTAATATAAACGAGCTTATTATGTTCATTTAGCTGTATTAAACTTTTATTAATTTTAAAAAAAAAATTAGCTGAAATAAGCTTAGAAATGTATGCATCAAAACATCAAATTTGGTGTTTTAGTACAAAATCTCATCTCCAACCAACTCACTATATTTAGTACAAATTATAGTGTACATCAAATTTTTGAAGATTTTGCACCAAAGTTGGTGCAACACTAAACTTGCACCAAATTTTTAATTTTCATTTTAACCCTTTTAATTGAAATAATTTTATTATGCAAGTCCAAAACAAAAAAAAAAATAAGGGCAAATGATCCAAAAAAATAATGTAAGTTTTTAATAACTTTACCATTGTAATGTATTAGTTATTTATGTTTCATATTATAATCAAATTTGAATTTTTATAAATAATAATTAATTTTAAGTATAAAAATATATAATTTAGGAGGCAATATGTAAATGCAAGTAACTATTTGGTGTAGAAATTTGATGCATACGTTGGAGATTAATCACATTTGGTACGAACATATTCTTTAGAGATTCTCTTTTTACACTGAATTTAATATAACATTTAATGCATACGTTGAAGATGCTCTAAGAGTGATTACAAACGGTGCCTGTTACATGTGGCAGATCGGTAATAAATCACAATTTTCAAGGGGACATTGAGGATTAAAAACAAAAACAATAATAAAAACAAAATTATAGTTAACGGTAAAATAGGGGAAACAAGAAAAACAGGTGTATGTTTTTTCTTGTATTTTCATTTACCTTCAAATTAAATTTGTATCCTCCTGAAAGAAAACAAAAATAAATTCAGATCCATTATCCCTCTTCAACTCCACAATCAACCCTCATTAGGTGTGCTTTCCTTCAATCTTTTTTTGTTTTTAATGATTTTTTTTTAAGAATTTAAGGTTGTTTGGTGATATATGAAATGGGGATGATGATATTAATTGACTTAACAAATACGTGCATCATAACTGCTTAACATGAAATGCTATTTCATATACTTATTGTTTGATGATTTTATATTTTTGGAATGCAACATTAGGGCTTTTTTTGGTTGAAGGGGCACAAATTAATCCAATTCAAGTTCTGCTGTCCGTTGATGATAAGAAGGTACAAATGTTTTTATGTTGTTAGTTATTTTGTTGAAAATTTTCTAATATTCTTGCTCAAAATTTATGTCTTTTAAAAAAAAAAATGTAAATGTGAAAATTTGTTTATCAGGGTTAATTAATTAAAATTGAGATGTGGAAAATGGGAAATGGAAGTAAACAGGAAAAATGCAACCTTTTTTGGGTCAATTTTCTACTGTGTGATTTAAGGTTAGAATTTTGTGGTTGGTAATTGATAATTGAAAATTTTGGGCATGTTTGAATATTTTGGAATTGCTGGGCTTGTTCTTGAATATGCACATGAGCTGCATAAATAAATGTATAATCTTTTATTAAATTCAGTTGTTTATGTTGTATTTACGATGAAAGAATGAACAGAATTGCGATTCCGGTTGAGTGATGGTGTTTTTAGAATGCATCATAATAATGTGTGTCGAGAAAATATGTTCAAAAATTTCTCATTGTGATGGTTTTGTTTCTTGTGAGGAATTATAAATTTCAGGGATAATTCAAAACTAAAATCCAGAAATGGAAGTAAGCTTGAATGAATTTCCGTTACATCATTGTGACATTTTTGTATATCTTTTTATTTGTATTGTTTCCATTGATTCAGGCTTTACTTGCAACTTATCGTTCAAAATGAGGCAACGGAACATGGTGTACACCGGTCCAATGATCGGTACTGAAATGGAACATGCTCATCTTCAACCCGAACCTTGTTTAATTCCTTACGGACCTTTGCCTTCTGGATTCACGTTCATGGCAGCGCCACCTGGGCCCAGAGTAGTTCCATTAGGGACTCATAATCAGTTACAGTTACCGTTTCCTACCCACCAGGTCATGGATGGAGCCCATGGTGAATTTAAAGGAAAGATCACTGAAGGTTTTCATGTCAACTTTCAGTTTTCCTACCCTGCACCTGGCTCAAGTCCTTTTGTAATTCCTGAGTACAGAGGGCTCGATGTTATCCCGGTGGTCATGGGACCTGTGCATCACAGAGGGTCAAGGTCAAGGAACCGTATCGCTGGTCCTACTGATCTTACCCCTGGCGTACAGTTCATCCCAATGAGCCATGTGGGTCAACCTGTGCACGTAATACCTGGCCCTTGGTTAGACCAACAGTTTTGTGGCAGTGCTCCTGGAATACCTTATATGCAAGGTAATTAGTTACTCGTATTAATTTAATATCTTCCATTATGGGCTGCAACTTTGTGGATACCCCTTATACGCGTAGCTCAGTTGGTTCCGGAGGAGAGGACTTTGTGAAAGTGGTTATGTCTCCCAAATTGGACAAACACTCTCCTTAGCGGGCCTCTGAGACTCTGACTTAGTCTGGACATTTTATGTGGACTAGTTAGCGTTGTTGGTTATCAATGTTTTTGCGGGCATCTGCCTATCATCTGAATATGTATTTATTTGTTTTTGTGTCATCTTACCTAATGGAACTCTGCCATTTATATTAATTTCAGGATATGCGAATGGAAATCCGATCACTTTTGTGCATCAACCACCGCCACAAATGGCACCGCTACCTCCACTGCCACCTATGCCTAGGTTTATGCGACCCGCACAACCAATGGGTGTTGGGGTTTACCAGCCTCATGGTCAAGAACTGATGTTAGAGTCAACTTCAAGGCAACATGGTCTTCCTCATTTAAGAGTTTTCCCTGAAGATGTATTATACTTTTTCTATATTTTGAAAATCTTAATCATATGTATGACGTCTTATTTTCTTAACTTGTGTGCTTTACATATCTAGGGAGTTGCACTGCTAAATTTTGCTGATTTTGGACATAGAGTCGATAATCACAGGGATATGCGGTTGGATATAGATCACATGTCTTATGAGGCAAGTCGTAGAAAAGACTCGACATTAGCTTCCTTTTTAGTCGATTCTGGAAAATGACCTTAAAAGTTTATCGATCGTTTCCATTCTATACAGGAGCTTCTTGCATTAGGTGAACAGATTGGTAATGCTGGCTCAGGTTTAGCTGATCATTTCATTATAGGTCATCTGAAAACAAGAACATACACTTCTTCTCGACTGGAGGGCGTGTTGTCGGCTGATCAAGGACTTAATATATGCACAATTTGTCAGGTTTGTCTTTGATACCCAACATTTGTTAAATATAGTCGTCAACGTGTCATGTTGTATATGGAAATTGTCTTTTGAGCAATCGTCAATAGTATTTTCTATAAAGTTTGCTCAATTCATTCTTTGATGGTAAAATAGTTTGCTTATTTATCCGTTCTTTAACCTAAATTCAAAGACTTATGCTCCCATGCATAAAACATCAAAACCTTTAGTATTTTTATAACACTGTCTTTTTTTGGTCTTTGGTGGTCTTTTATTGATTAATTCTGTAAATAATTAGAAGCTGCCAAACACTAAAACGTCTGATTAGCTTCAACGTCAAGCAGCAGAAACGCATCCAAACACCATCTTGGACAACCTATTTTGATCATAACTAATTATTCAGTACCCAATAGGCCTATAGAATATAATTCATCAATAATTTGGGTCTCACAGATGGACTACGATGATCAAGAAAAGATCGGCATGTTGGATTGCAGCCATGAGTACCATGTAGACTGCATACAGAAATGGCTAGTCGAAAAAAACACTTGCCCAGTTTGCAAATGCACCGGGCTCGCTAAGGAATTGGGAAGCCTTGAAGAACACTAGGCATGTTCACAAAAATTGCAAAATATGGTAAATATCAAAAGTTAGTAGACTGGTGAGGTTTATGTTTAGAAACTACACTAGGTAATTAGACTTGTTTTCTTTCTTTTGTTGTTCTATGAGATGCAAGTGTCAACAACTGTATTAAAACCCTTGTTTTTGTTGGCAATAACATCTCATGGGCTCTGGAAACCTTTTGTACATACCTTTTTCGTGTTGTACGGTGTATGAACTCCGGGTTTTGCAATGTTAATACTAGAGCTTGATCATTCATTTGCATTTAATATAATTGTTTGCTAAGGCTTACCTTATTCACTTCCTATGGTTTCTTTAGCACTTGTGAGAAAGGAAGAATTTTATGCATTTGTAAACTACACGTCACTTACCATATAGGTAAAAAAAAGTATGTGAAATGTATTGATCACTTGTGAACTACTGTCATTGCATTTTGAATGCTTACCCGTACTTATCCGAAGCCCAAAAACGGTTCTCGCACTTTGGTTTTCATATAGGGAAATGGGGCTGTCAATAAAAAAGAATTTAATGCATAAATTGTTGTACTTTACTCAAGTGTTTTAATCACTTATGTTTTAGCAGTTCTGCATCTCATTTTGCGGAGTTCCTATAACATGGTTCTCTCAAGCACGATGGTATACTCTACGAATGCGTGAAAATAGTTCTTATTAAGAGCCCTAAAGGGTGCTGCATGCCATTGATAAAACCATTTTTTTAGTATCGGTTCTTGGTGTGTCCTTGTACTGAAACTAACCTATTTTTATCTCTACATTTGTTTTTAAACCTGAAACCTTTTTTTTTTTTTTTCTTTTTTCTTGTATATTTCTTGAAAGGAGTTGATTAGATTCGGATAATGGGTACAAAACTACATTAGCCATGTCTTGAGTATCTTAAAAGGAATATTGGAAATCCATTTTCTAGAAGATGGTGATTGCTTTGATTAATGTTCATGAGCATGACCAAACTTGGTTGTTTTATATGCTTTTTCTTAATTCATATATTGCATTTGGAAGAGGAAATTCAATGCATGTAAAATGGTATCATGCCGTTGCTAATATGATTCGCACATGTTACTAGAAATTATTGCTATTCCTTTCACATGTACGAGTGACTCTAATTTTTAAAGGTTCATTAACAACTCATGTTTTTGAGCTATCTTTTAAGGCCATTTGACATATTTAACATTTAACCCATTAACCATTTTCACCATGATTAAATTTTAAATTTATTAATTCAAATTGTATTACCTTTTTTATAATTTTATGGGACGTATGCCTAAACTTTTATTGTATGTATTAAACATGTCAATTTTATTTATTGTATGTAAATTTTCGTTTTTACATACAATAAACAAAATGAAATTACACCCGTTATAATAATAGAAGAGATAAAACATACTACACTTTGAGAAAACCTCGTTAATAATTTTTAAGTTTACTCCCTCGTTAAAACTAATTTTCTTCAGAAAACCTCATTTACTTCATAATGGACCTTCATAATATAAGCCCATCAAGCCCATTGGTAGCTAGACCTTTTATTTGAACTTCTATAGAGCCTCCATAATCTGTTTCTTTTTACAAAATTATGAATGAATTTGAGATTAACTTATAAGAAATTTATGATTTTTTTCAAAAAGAAAATATTTTCTCAAAGTTTCTATCATGAGACAATCAATAAGTCAATTATTGTATCCTAAAACAAGAGGTCTTAATATCAATGTTACTAAATACTATGGATTCCTGTTGTGAAATGAATCATACCAATAATTTAAGTTTAAATATATAACAAATGCATAACAATATAATCAAGTCTTGAAGTCACATGGCCCAATGATCATATACTTAGTTACCAAGAAAAGTGTTCTTGGATCAGGAACTTAATTAATTAGTAGGTTTTGTTTCTGATAAAGATAATAACCATGATTCTGAATCATGCTAAGTGTTTATTTATTACTAATAAACTCATACAACAACTGTCATTGCATGTGTACAATCATTGAACTCTGGATTGGCTTTTTCAAAAGTTATATTATTTCACTATTAATTCTCATATATATCCTCTTTACTTCCGGGCCGGATTCCGATCTTAACTTTCATCATCATCGTTAAAAAAATAAAAATAGAAAAATATATAATTTTTAATGAATATTTATGATGCAATTGATTCACAAAATATTTTTGAAAGAATCAAAATCTATAAAAGAAAAAAAGAATTTTCAGTTTCTTTAACTACATAAATTTGATGAATTTTTATTTTATTAATTATTAAATCAAATAAATTAAATTTTTTAATTTTAATTCCAATTTAATGAAATTCTAAAAATTCAGTGAAACCAAACGCAACCTTCGACTGATAATGAAATAGGGTCGAAATCAACACCTCAAATGTCACTCGCATTTTGATAATTGTGGTTAATTAACAAATTGATGGTGTATTCATACATCAAAATTTTACTAAACTTGAGATACTTCAGATCTGGTTGATAGCTTTTCACTAATCATTGTTATTGTCTCCTAAGTACTTAAGTTAACAAAAATGAAAAATACAAGAACTAAAGCAACATAAGTACGCTCCAAAAAGGAAAAACATTCTGAGAGAAGCAAAATTAGTAATAAAATCGAAAAGACAATATGCCCTCCATGTGAGTTGATTTTGAGACAAACGAAAGAGGGTGTGGGGTGCATTACTCACATGGGTTTATGGGTAGTTTCGTCATTTGCTCCACAACCAACGATGGCTTTTATTTATCATCATCTTGCCATGTTATTTATTCCCTTTATATATCAAAATCAAAACCTACCAATTATCAAATAAAAAAAATATATTTCATCATGCCTTTTATTTATCATCATATTGCCATGTTATTTATTCCCTTTATTATATATTAAAATCAAAAATACCAATTATAAAAAATAAAAAATAAATTATTTCACATCTTAAACATGTTAAATTCTTAAATTTTGACAAGAGTCATATGCCTTTACATATCCATGATGTTATAACTTTAATTCACCTAAAATGTATTTTTTATATTATATTATGGATATGGATATAGATATTTTGTTTATATTTATTCTTTTTAGTGGTACCAGCATATGACATTAACCAGTGCACATGCAATTGAATTCTTTTTTCAGGACGCACATATGGAAACAGAGGCCCGTTTTCTGGAGTCTGGGCCCATCATAACCTTGAAGTGTACCGTACAACCTCTATATATTCTTTATATACCATTTAATTTAATAGAGGAATCATAGAGATGTCTCATAAACTAAAATGACCAGAAATTGCCAAATGAGTTTAGTAAAAAGTTAGATATCGTAGGTGCATGTTACAATTATTCTTAATTAAACGGTGTAATGTTAGTTTGACAAAATTCAAGTTACTATACAGCATTTAATATAAGTTATTGTCTTGACTTTTGGCTAAAAATAATTGAAGAACATGTTATTCTTCTAGTTGATTACTCGAATTATACACTTGCTAGATATATGGTATCGCAGTAATGATAGATTTCTCATCTTTCGTGCATCAAGCTGGATTAGTAGAAAAACATCTTTCCAGATTATAAGGTTTCAAATGAAAACGTTGGCATTATTATAACTAGATCAATGCTATACGTGTCTAAGAATGTATGTTTAACATGTGTTTAATTCTTTCAATTTTTGATATATGAACTTTACTCGTTATTTTTTTTGTATTTACCGATCATTTTGATATTTATTTCAATAATTTCATCAGTCACATGTTAAACGCATCTTATTAGTCGCATATATCAATTTTCTTATAATACAATTAAGATGATTGGTATTTATTATGCTTTAATATAACTTTGAAAACCAGAATTATATAAATGAAAAATGATGTGTGTATTTAATTTATGTACCTAAACGTCTATCTAATATTTTGATTGGTACTAATAATAAAGGGATATATGACTAGGGCCGTTAACGAACCAAGTTGAGTCGAGTATCGGAAAATTAAACTTGACCCGTGTAACGTTTACTCGACTCGAACTCAATCAAACTTTTAGAACCGTAATCGAGTTCGAGCTCGAAAATTTAATTATTGTTCGATATCAAGTTCAATGCTCGTTTGATTTTGAGATAATTTTGTTTTGAAACTTGCTTTTAAGATCAAATGCTCGTCTACTAGTTCAGATAAGCTCGTTAGAAAACATATAAAAGTCTTTAAACTTGACTAAAACCTATAAAACAATCTTTCGACAATTATTTCAACTCAAAATGTTGAACATTAATTGGGTATCCAAAGTTAAAACCCAATAAGTAAAGTATATAAGTGCATACATGAGTTTTGTGTTTATAGGGTTCTTTCTCACATATAAGTTGTTTCACCCATCCGATGCGGGTTGCAAAAGTAAATGATGTTTATTCTACATTGGAGGTGAGAAACATAAGTAAGAGAATGAGAGCATTATAAATATGAAGCCACATGAATGAAACTTAAGTTAAGTGCAATATTTCATATGGTACTTGTACAATTTTGTGTTTGTCTAGTTATAGTAAAAAGTATAAATCTTAATACTCAACAATTATTCAACTTATAATTTTTTTTTATTATGGTAGTTAAGTTCGTTTATCTTCTTCAAATTGATTAACTCGATTAGTTCATCCGACTCGAAAAAGAAACGAATTTTCGATTAAGTCAAGTCCAATATTGATGTCTTCGAGTTTGGCTCGTGAAACTAATCGAGTAATCACTTAAATCCGAGTGTGACCCGAGCTCGAAAATTAGAATGCTCGAATTCGAGATAAACGAACTTCAATTCGAATAGCTCGTTAACTGCTCAACTCATTAGTACTCCTAGATATGAGAATGAAGATAATAAAATATACGAGTTATGGGTTAAAAGAATGAACAAAATAGGGGTAATATTAGATATACTATTTCTAAATTTACTTACCGTTACTTTTTACAAGAATGACAAATTAACCTAAAAGATATTAGTACCGATATAAATTAACGTTGTCATTTATAACTATAAGTAATCTTTAAAACGCAACCCACTTTCGATTAGGGTTCACTTTTGAGACTTGGTTGAATATGAAACATTTGAAGCGGCATTATACATTTACGCAGGGACGGATTTATAAAGGAACAGAAGGGCAACTCTCCTATCGTTATATTTAAAATAACCCAAAATTTTATATTTAAAAGATAATATCGATTTTTCTTTAATTTTTACTTTTTCTTATAAAAGTAAAAAGGAACATAAAAGTTCTTTTGCCGCCTCAATATAAATATTGAAGCCTCCGCCCCTCCATTTATACATATATATTAATTATATTATAATATAATATGTGATTCGTATACTAATTTTTTATGTATACATCATACACTGAAAATGTTATATTTATTATATATATATTAATATTAATTTAATATGTTATTGTAATATATGCAGTGAATAATCAAATTTACAACTTGGCTCGCATATATCCTACTCTCTTTGTTTATTTATCAATCAACATGACAAAATATTGTAAAGACATATTTCACAAGAGTATCTTGCTAAACAGCAAGTAGGAGCAACAGGATTTAGGGAAGTCGGTCACATCGACGGCACGTGGTGGGCTTATTTCGCCGGTTATTAAACTACCCCCAGTGAAACCGTTGGGCTCACAGCCTGTTGCTAGCTGTCATAATCCCTCCCCCATGTGACCCACCACCTTCTCCCCCCTCTTCTTTCCCACCAAAATTCACACATCTCCTATCTCTCCTATATACTCGCACCCACATCTACATTTCTATAACCAATAGTAATTCACATCGATTCCATTTACTAAAAACACCGCACAAATATTAGACTAATTTTATTTATTTGATAAGGAATCCAGTTTTGTTATCATAATGGCACAGTTACCGCCAAAAGTGCCAACAATGGCGCAAAACTGGCCGTCATTTCCGTACCAAATGATGTCCATGCCATCTTCCGCGGCGCAACCCCCGAATTGGGTGGACGAGTTTCTCGATTTCTCGTCCACGAGAAGGAACTCACATCGAAGATCCGTGAGCGATCCCATTGCCTTCATTGAATCGCCATTCATTGAAGAATGTCGCAATTCTACTGGAAACAATTCGTTGGTTACTTGTACTAATAATACCGGATTTGAACGTTTGGATGATGAGCAGTTTAGCTCCATGTTTCCTGATGACGTGGCTACGAATCTACCCTCGACTAGATCATCATCGAATCCTTCCACACCGTCAGATCAAAATAGTGATAACGATGAAGGTAAGCCAACACCAACACCAACACCAGAACAACAACAACAACAACAACAACAACAACAACAACAACAACAGCAGCAGCAGCAACTTCAACAACTGCCGAAAAGCGAACCTGGTGATGTGGAAGACGTCAGCGGTTGCCAACAAGAGACGGAATGCGGTAAACCGTGCTTTAATTTCTCTAGCGACGGAAGCACAATTGTTGATCCAAAAAGAGTGAAAAGGTATAGTATAATCTCATATCGTTGCTTGATGAACAAGCTAAACTTAATATTTATTAATAACTATAATCCAATTATGTTTAACAGGATTTTAGCAAATCGTCAATCGGCTCAAAGATCACGAGTGAGAAAGTTGCAGTACATATCTGAACTTGAACGCAGTGTTACATCGTTACAGGTTTGTAATTAGGTTAAATTTGATTTAATTTAATGAAATTATTTTTAGACATAAACTAAAACCTCATTTAATGAAATTATTACTAGCTTAATTGAGTAAGTAATTACTTGAAAGATTTTTCTTACATGTGCATTTAATAAACTTAAATTTAACTACTAGAATATGAACTTTAATGTTTTTAAATGATAAATATATAATTTTGTATTGAATATTTTTTCATTGTTTAATTAGTTCATTGAGTGACTGCTAACATGTGCCTTTACAAAAGCCCTTACTTGATTTTTAGTTAAATTAATGATAATTTAATGAATTTCGAATATTAATTAACTCAATAAACCATGATAGTTCATAACTTATTACTAGTGGCATTGTTAAACTCAATTATGATAATTCAATTACTTTAACTACAATTTAAGTCATTACTAGCTCAATTCTTTGAGCTTTAAAATCCTATTGACAAATTGTATTTAATTTGAAGTTTATTCTTGAGCTCGAGCTACTAACTCATGATTTTGTTGCTAAATTAGACGGAAGTATCGGCATTATCACCACGAGTAGCATTTTTGGACCATCAAAGGTTGGTTTTAAACGTCGATAACAGTGCACTTAAGCAACGAATAGCAGCATTAGCCCAAGACAAAATTTTCAAAGATGGTACGCAAATTTTAATCGAATTGATTACAAATTAATTAATGTTAGTAAAATTATTAGTTTTATAGAATGCTAAATATTATAAGGTGATCATGATTATAATAAATGTTATATTTTGCAGCTCATCAAGAAGCATTGAAGAAGGAGATAGAAAGGCTAAGAAAAGTGTATCACGAACAAAACATGCAAAAAGGGTGTAACGAGAACGACGATGATAAGAATGCAACGGGGATAACCGGTGGAAACGACGGTGGGTCTGCCGCGGTAGACCGGAGTGGGACGGAGGGAGGAGGAGGAGGAATAAGGATATGCTAAATTGCGCCCATTGACGTGATGTGTTTCTCCGCTTTTGATGGTGGTGTGAGTGGTCCCCATGACTGGCATGTGACTTTTTTTAATTTAACATGGCTTCTACAGCACTTCTTTCTTCCTGTTTTGTTTCTGCTATGTATTCTATTAATTATTTTTATTTTTATTTTCTATTTATCGTTTAGATTCTTTTGCCCAAAAACAGGGTGTGGGGTATTTGGATTCTATTTGTAGAGGGCGTTGTTGTAGGTGTGTTGGTTCTTGAATTTTTTTAGTTATGTTTTTTTCAGTTGGGCCTAATTGGGCCATCGGTGTAATTATATGACAATTTTAACGCTTTGTTAAAACTTAAATATGTTCCTATTTAATTATTATGGAAAGACAAATATAAGCATATTTAATGATAATGATTGGAATCTTTATATATCAATCATGCTATATTTTTTAATTGATACTAGCTCCTTGTTATAAAAGTATCACATTTAGCAACTACTAGATTTAGTATTATTATTATATTATAATTATACTTATATTTTTCTTTTTGAGATTTTAAGTATTTATTTTGAAGTAATTCAGATAATAAGAAATACTGTAATAAGATGGTAGTTGTCACTTCTTTGTACTCGTAAATAAGCTTAAGCTATATAGAATTCTTAAATTTAAATTAGTGGGTAAGTTTATATGTTAACAATATACTTGCAATTTCATCATAAGTGAATCATTATGTCTATTAAAGGCAAAGATGGAAGATGCTAAGATATGTCAAACTAGACAACTAACCCACTGGAATTTGAGTTGCTAAGATACTCTAAGATGCTAAGATATATATATATATATATATTATATCATAAGAAAGCCATAATGTGATGCATGTAGTCATAAACAAGTTTCCCTTGCAACAATTATTCTTTTTCATGTTATCGGATCCTGTTTAGAGTAGTATATGACGGCTCATAACTTACTGGATCCGCCATTGCATACAGTTTTAACTAAGATACCACTTGTCTAGTACTCTAGTCGAAAACGTACAGTTTTTATAGAATTATCAGTCATGTGTATTGTTCCGAAGATGTGATTTTGTGCTATTAAATAAAAAATAAAGGAATGAAGCCATGAAATCTATGCTTCAAGAAGTCAAGGACAACAAACATATGCTACATTATACAACTCAAATTATATACGATATAAAAACAATATTTTTACAATTATATGCACTGTAAAATAAATTAAGATGTTAACATCAGGGTTTTCTTTGGTCCTACCTTATCTAATTACAAATTCGGAAGTCTAAAAAAGTGGGATAATTAAGAAGAAAACGATGTGTATAAGATGTTTGATATTATATCAAGACTTAAAAGAAAAAACAGAGCTCAATTCTAAAGTAAAAATATCATTCATGCCTTTAAAATGGATCTTCTATATAGTAAGTATCAAGCTTTGTTCTAAAATGGATCTGACATGTATACACAGGGCGTTTGCATGCATGTTTATAATTTTAATGGATGATTAAGAGTTGATGGCCTAATTCATTCTAAAAAAGTATTATATAAATGGAGGTCATTTAAGTACATCATTTTGTTTGTGTAGGCCACTCATATTTGAAATGATTTTGTAGGCCACTCAAATCTGTATGTTGTTCCATATATACCAAATCCGGCTAAAAACTCATTGAAAAATGTAAAATGACACAAATACTCTTGTATTTCGTAATTAATATTATTTATATTGTTTTAGTTTTTCAAATACAAGAGTATTTGTATCCTTTTACATCTTGCTGATAAATTTTTAGTCGGATTTAATATACATGAAACAACATTAGAAATAGATGGTTTACAAAATTAACATAATATACTTTAGTGGCTTCTAGGTGTATAATCTCTTTTAAAAACTTTAAAGGGATAAAGAAAAAGAAAACTTTAAAGGAAAATATAAACAATTTTAAATGCATTTTAATTCTTTACATAATAGGAGTATTTATATTTTATAGTATAAGTATACTAATGATTTTACAAATAAAGTTATCTACTAGACAAGTAGGTGTTCGTTCTCGGTTTCAACTTCGACTTTGAATTTATGATCATCCAATCCTGATAGTTTATATCTATAATAACTCATAATTTTATTCTACCCATGATCAACTTAAATGAGATCATATCCGAACCGAAAGTCTAATGTAAAGTATATTCACGTTCGAATTATGTTGATCTAAAACACGTTGGTTTAACTATTCAATATTATTATATATCACTGACGATACCAAATCCATGATTACTTGATTTTCTTTCTATTTTTTATTCTCAATTGTTTTTTAACAGGTCAGAGTTAACAGAGACGTATTTACTATATCTAATACTATTTTAAAGAAATTTTAACATAAAATGAACACGAATCTTGCGTAATTTAACTTGGTTTGACTATTTAATGTAAAGCGATCGAAGTATTTGTTTGTACGGTTGGATGAAATAAGAAGTAACAAATACGTACTATACAACAACAATGTTATGTTTTACACTTTGATTAGGTTAGTTGGCCAAACCTGATCGTAAACTTAAGGCTAGTTAGGATTTAAGGTTTTTATGTAACTTGTATTTTTATAGTTTTTCATAAACATAATACTTGTCAGGATATTATTATTCAATAAACTCCCTAGTGGTAAAAGACAGAATGAGAGTCGTGTAAGTAGCTGTCTCCTCAAAAAATTTATTATATAAAAAATAATTTTTTTGAAAGTATTAATGATATTTGTAACCGGTTCTCGTTTCAATATATAAAGAGAAAAAAATAGATTTTTTCCCCCTCAATCTATATATCTTAGTTACGCCCCTGAAACTCCCTGAGCCTCGATTCATTTCATTGTAGTACATCGGGCCATTTTAATCATGCTTGTTGCCTACTTTATTTTTTGAATAATTTGAAGAAATATGTTATGATTTCAATAGACTGGTCCAATTTGATAACCAAGTGGAATTACATATATCTTAATTTTAATAGATAAATTAACAAAGTTGCTCATGACTCCTTGTGTTAGGTACTTGCATGGGAACTTAATGAGCAGGCATATATATATATATATATATATCTTCTTTTAATTGAGTGTATTAATTCGTTACTTAAACTTCTTAATTTTACCCACACTAGTAGTAATTTACACGTAATGCTAGCCATTAAAACAGGGAAAACAAAGTTTAGTGACCGATTTTGCGTATAGAGTATGCGTACTAACAAAAAAGTGTGAGTAAAGATATTGCTACAAACGAAATTTCTGAATGTTTTATCTTTGCATTTTTCTGAATTCGCTTTTCGAATATATGATACTAGTTGTAAATGCATCAAGTCATAGATTCATAGTACAAACAGACACACAGATAATGAAATGAACTAATTAAGACTCAGGAGCTGTTGAGCTTTCAAATAAAAAATGAAACAACACGGATGTGGACAGTGCCACTTTCTTAATTTTATTGTACTTTTAAGTTATTCTAAGGCGGCTTGTAGAACTCATTTATCAAATAGTAACAAAAACAAGTTGAACATGCAAGGAAAGACTTAAGTTGACCCTGAAATGGATCAAAACTACAACTTCCCTTTTTATAAGGATTGCAAGCAATTTCTTCAAATAAATACCTCTATGATCAAACCAAACAAACTTAATTCATAACATATTTAAAATCATCAGAAAGTTTGCAACTTTTGCACGCTATGCATCGATTCTGTTTATTCTATTAGCTGTAGAGGTTAGCGGGCGATACTTACAAAACAATAATTCTGAGTTGCTTTCAGATGGAGGAGATGATTCATCTCAAAAGGAAGGATCATCTTTCTTGCATCTAAAAGAAGAAAATTCTTTAGAAGAGCAGTGTGAGCAAATGTATGGATTTTTACCATGCTCAGAAACTAAACTAGGCCACTTATTTCTAATAGTTGTGTATGAGTACTTGTTGTATCATGGAGAATGCTATGTTTCTTCTGGTGGGAAACGAATTTTCAAGATTCTTGGTCCTGGTATCTTCGGTGAAAGTGCTTTCCAAGTCCTTGGTTTTCTTGCCGAGTTCTTAATACTTCTTGATATACCATTTTCTTCGATCAAATGTACTATGGGGGTGTTGGTTTGAAATTGGGAGGAATAGGTTTTTAAAGAGAAAGTGAATGGAATTCCAAACCCACCACTTTAGTCGGGTTTGGACTATGCCTACATTGATGGGTTTGATTCCTATTTTTGAAAACCAAACCCATTAACCAAACATTTTCAATGGGATTGAAACCCATTCCCACAGACCAAACACACCCTAAATTGTAATCGATCAGCTTTTGGGACTTTACATTTGATGCCAATCATCCTTGTATTCTGTCATAGCAGATAAATTGTAGTACATTTTATAGAAATCTTGAAATTAAGCTTACTTTTGTACTAATGTTTTATGTGTCGTAATACAGTTTCTGGACCTTTTAACACGAAAGAGGTAGCGCAAGTATTGGTAGCTGGATCGACAATATTTCTTCTCACTTTGTTATGGGGAACTTGTGTCATCATTGGCAGACAAGATTTTTCATCATAATTTGATTCATATGCAGGCCCGGCCTTAAGGGTGTTCAAAGTGTGCCAGTGAATAGGGCCCGTGTTTAAGCAAGGGCCCAATTTTTTTAAAAGATTGTTATAGATAGTATGAATAGTAGCCTAATGTCCGTCGGCCCACATAATTAAAGTGAGCTCGATTACGACCCATAAAACATTACATACACCATTACCAAAAATATGTATGCAGTCTTAATATTATTATTTATTGAGGCTTTTTTGTTTTTTGTTTTTTGTTTTTTTAATTCTATCTTATTAGTTCAAATGTTTAATCATTCAATTTATATATTATGGCTTTAATAATCTGAAATTATATAATATGAATTTACAAATTGTTAGTTTTGGACTTTATATGAATAAGATTTAAACACTTGTCTTATTGTTCCATTGTGTTAATATCATAAATTATGCATTCTAAACAACAATCTGGGTATAAATGAAAGGACCTATTTTTTTTTTGTCGCACCAGGCTACTAAAGCTCACGAGCTGGCCCTGTTTATATGCTTCATGGCCACCTACCCAAAGCCTTTACAAGAAATTCTATTCATTTCTTACCTGTTAGATTCGATTTTTTATATGATTTTCGTAGACACAAGTGTTGTTTGTGTGTAAGCCTTGTTGTACTTCTGTTTGTGTGTTTTCAGGTTCTGGTGTAACTACAGACCCAGAGACAAGTTCAACAGCTCAAGTCATGCTTCTTTCCCTTATACCGCTTTTGTTTCTCTTGATCCCCAAGTTATTTGGCATGGATTATAGTAGTCATGAATACATCTTTATAGTCACACTTCCTGTATCCATTACGTTCTTGCTGGTTTACTTAATTTATCATGTTTTGTAATTTGTGAAAGGTCTCTTTACAGTTTAGTCGATGACCATTTAAATAAAGAAGATAGAAGTAGACTTATTTTATACCGTCTATTTGTTTACAACGTTTTTTATTATCCTTTCTGAAATGTAGACAGGATTGGACAGGGCATAGTTATATAATAGGCTTTTTTCGGTTCATTAAGAGGAGATAGATGGGCTGGTCAGATGGGTTGAGTAACGAGTTAAAACGTCCAAAGTTTAGTGCGGTCGAGAAGGTTCAGGTCAATTGGGTTGACCTGGAAATAACTTAATGTCCCTCTTATAAAAGAATGATGTCACTAGATTAATTATCCAGATGTTTGATGAACTGATTAGAAGGTAGTATGCCCCAAAAGAATATAAAAATGTTGACCCGCTTGACATATTTGGCATAAAACTAACTAAATTCTATCAATACTTTCATTTAAGTTAATCTTGATTAATTTTGTTTGTGTATTTCTATCATAACTTTTGTATTTGTACTTGTGTAGGTGTTTGAGCCTTCTATTCAAAAGAGACGATTGTCATACGTCAATCATGAGCATTTAGTTATAGACATACTAAAACATTTAAAGGAGCACGCCACAGATAAAATACTTACTGAGGATGGTTTAGCAAACCAGGGTGCTATAAAAGGGTTCGTTTCTTTTTCTGGTCCCTTTTTCTTGGATAAATGGAATGGATATGTAGCGTACCGTCACATTTTGTTTTATGTATGTAACTTATCTTTTTTAATGTCTAGGTATGTATCAAACCGGAAGAATTCGTGTCTATATAGGTAATATGGTAACGGCTGATCCGTTAAACTTGATTTTGTAAGCATTTTCCTTTTTCTTTTTAAATGTGACGTGGTTAATATTAATTGGGTAAACTGTACAGATCAACAACGTACTCCAAATATTTGTTCCATGTATGCAACCTACCGTTTTTATTTAACTATTTTTACAAGTGATATAAAACATGACATTTTTGTCGAAATAAATAAAATAATAAATAACTTTTATTTTCTACCTATTTATTCAATTATTGAATTGAGATTTGATAGTAGAAGGTTTGACCTAAAAGGTCGATGTGATTTGATGACTATGCAGAAACCATGGATGAAATTGGAAGATGATAATGTAGATAGATCTGGGTGGGCCTGGACACAGGCTATAATGCTGTTTGTGCTCCGTATATACATGTTAGCTCTTCTGGCTGAACCACTCATACACAGTGTTCAAAATGTCTCCAATTCAGCGACTGTACCATCGTTTTTCATCTCTACTAGTCCCATTGGCTACAAATGTTAGAGCAGCTGTTTATGCAATCCAAACTGCAAGTCAACGAAAAGAACGAACTACTTCGTTGACATTTTCTGAGGTTTGTTCTCACATTAATCTCACTCAGCGGTTGTATATTTTCATTTATGATTGAAATTTGTTACTTTTTTATGGTTGATACAGATATATGATGGAGTGTTCATGAACAATGTTCTGGGATTTTCTGTTCTTATGGCAGTCGTGTACTTTTGAGGATTAGTATGGCACTTCACTGTTGAATTGTTGATTGTGTTCATTATTCGTGTGATTAAGGGCAGTACAGCTGGCTTTTGATCCAAGTTCCCTGTTTGGACATCAATGGCATCGTACCTATCCGTTATCATTGATTTTTGTGTATGTTTTTGCTGATTTTAGTTACAAGTAGGAAGCAATTGGAAAGGAGAAATTTTGTTGTTGTTGTTTCAAAGTTAAAACATGGAACTGCTGTATTAAATTTAATTTTCCCATGTATGCTGTCAACATCCCATAAGTTGATTGATAAAAGTACATACTACAAACTAGTTAAAAATTTACACTTGTAATACCTTAATTTATAAGTTTTTCACATAAAGGTATAAGGTTCAAAGCAACCATCTTTTTAGACGAATGTGACCACATCCCAACGGATATGATATTGCCGAAATCGCGATTCGGATTTACAGGTGGGTGGTTGGTTTGACCTTTAAATGAGTCACAAAATCCATAAAAATTAAAACATTATTTTTTTTATCCGTACAAGTGGGACATGGGTATAGGCCTGAGTTACAAATGATTATCATTTTAGAATTTAAATTAATTTCTCTTTACAGAAAAGATAATTACTACGAGTATAAATTATGATTCCAATAAATGTTCAAGGTTGAAGAATGTTGTGTTTTACTATTTTTGGCTCATATTTTGGGAAATTTCCTAATTAAATATACTATCCAATGACAAAATAAGAAAAGAAAAATATCGTCAGTTTTACTTTTATATAAAATGATTTTCACTTAAAAAATTTAAGAATTAAATAATCAGAATAATAAGTAAAGATAAATGAGAATTCTAATAGTTTTTAATAGTTATTTTATATTTTTTTAAAAATAAATAATCTTTTTAAGATGAATAAGTAATGTAGATAATAAAAATGTAAGGACAAAACGTAGCTTCATAATCTTTTTAGAACAAATAAATAACGTAGATAATAAAAATATATAACTAAATATACCTAATTACGTTCATTTGTACTTCTATAGATATTTTCATAAGACCATAAAGTCTAATAACTAAGGAAATCTTAAATATTTTGCTCCGTATTATTCATTTTAGTTTTAAATAAATATCGGTTTTCTGACTTTCTCAATTCCCGTTGACTTAACATAGCTTCTTACATTACATTGTGTTGCCTCTATAAACGTGATAAATTTGAAGTATGAGCAACGGTAAATCGGTCAAAAATATATATTTAAATCTAGCATCATTCATATTTGGATACCACCTATTTCTTTTTTATTTTCTATATCATTATTATTATTATTATTATTATTATTATTATTATTATTATTATTATTATTATTATTATTATTATTATTATTATTATTATTATTATTATTATTATTATCGTATCTACCGATCAAAACCTTTAAATCTAAATTTAAACATATACCTTTGCACCTAAAAATACCTTTTAAACATTTAAAAAACAAAAGACCCAATTCAAACCAATAAATACACAAAAAGAGGATGATAAGCAGCCACATCATAGTACATGGACAACCATGAGCCTCTTTTCGATCAACATCATAATAATTTATATTGTATTTAAGATTAAAATCACACAAATCTTAAATTTAAAGGGTTTGGACTTGAGAGATTGTGATCCATTCAAGATTTTGATAACATGACATTACGCTCTTAAATGAATGCAATACAATGAATGAAAGTTAGTAGATGAAAGACAAGATAGTAATTTGGACGAATGATACTTTTTATGTTGATATTTTCTCTGGAGATTTCTCATTATTTTCTTAGTTACAATGACTTTTGTTTCTCTAGACTACCTCACCTTTTTCTCTTTCATTTTCCTCTATTTTTAATAAGAAATACAAATGAAAGGACTCTCCATTTTATGTGGGCAATATGGGAGTAAAATGAAGATATGAGTTTATGTTTCATGTGTGCATGACTTTAGGAGAAAGCCACCACTCACCCACATTCACATAAACACCATGCTTCAACCGTTTTCCATTTAGTTTGACCTTTTCTTTCCTTGTGTTTCTTTGTTTAAAAGCACATAAGATCATCACGGATCAGTTTGGGACCATCAATGTTGAATACCATTACCACTGAGTGGGCACCATCAGTTTGAAGAAACATGTTAACGTCTCAATCGTTGGAAGGATATTTGTGACTTGTGGGTCCCACTATTTTAAGATTTTCTATAACTTTTTCTTCAATTAATTTTATTCAAAATAATTTTGTGAGTTTATTTTTACACCAAATTCAACATAAATTACTATTATTAAAATGAAATTCAGTGTTAAACTCGTTAAAATTAACCTTCTACTTTATTGTACATTTAATGAACTAAAGAATTACTTGTGTTTTTTTTTTTTTTTTTGAATGGCAATTGTGGCTATATGGTCCTTAGTCCAGAAAGCGTAGCGAGCTCACACAATCAGGTTGGGTTTAGCCCAGAAGGCAATTGCTCCCTTCATTTACACACACGGGAGAAACCCCTTATCGCCTTAGACAAGGCTCGAACTTGAGACCTTGCCTAGGAGGATAAAACCTCCATACCATTGAACCAGAAGCCCGTTGATAAAGAATTACTTGTATATGAAGATATACATTTAATAATGATAAATATAATCTAACACGTGAGACAAACTCAATTATAATTATAATACTTATAACAAGGGTAACTTAAACCTTTAATATGAAAATTTTGAAACATTTCTATAATTGTCTTGATAGTTCAATTATACAATTATATGAAAAAACTTGAATGGTTTACTATAGTAACGTGTGAAAAACCGTAGTAACGTGTGATAAATAGAACACATGTTATAAAATAATTATTTTGATAGTGAATAAAATAAGTGTTATTATATATATATGTGTGTGTTTGAAGCTTTAAATTAAAAGATAATGGGTAACAAAACATATATCAAAAACTCAAAATTGAAAAGGAAAAAAAAAAAACAATGAGAGACTCAACAGTGCAAAGGAAAATGATCAAAATTGTAAGTTTATCAAACTATGGTTAATGGACACATGGTACATTGTCGTTGGTTTTCATCCATTCCCTCTCTAAATAGGTCTTCCCCTCACTAAAAAACTATCGATGTTTTAAAAAGAAAATTATGAAGGATTTTTTATTCATGCACCATGACACCTTAATCGTATATCTAATTTCTTACTCACCAAACTTGTTAATGAACGTATGATCATCATCGACTTACGATATTGCACCTATAATATATTTCATAACTTTTGCTAAATAACGCGTGTATTTTGCTAGTCTCCAAAAAATAGAACTAAAAATATGTTAGATACACATTTTGTTATTTTTGTAGCATAGTTTGTCGTTCAAAATTGTATAAATAAGTATTCGAGGTTGCTTATTTATAAGTATTTATTCTGATTAAAAAATAAATAGATGCTTTCAAGTTTTTTCTAATACTTTTCTAGATGCTAGTTTGAGTTTATTCCTGTTATTCAAAAAGCAATACAAATTTTATATAATCAATTTTAAAAATCCTTAAAAATATCAATTTATTATGAGAAAACAATTAAAAGTTATACGGTACTAAATAACAATGTGATCGTTTTAAAACAAATTTATCTATAAGATAATGCATACCCAGAAAAGCTTTATATAACTTTCTAATCTGTTGATCTATTTAACTAATTTTACGTTAATATTGTTTTCATTTTGAACGTTGTTAGATTCAAACTATTTATTCATCTCAAGGCATAATAGAAGTAGGTCGACATATTAAAAAATTATTAAATTGTGAATCATTGAGTAACGGGTCTCGCTAGTAGCTACTTGTTAAATTTGTGGAGACCCACCAATGGGACTGGTTTAAATAGATGAGTCACAGTTATACTATTTTTCAACGATATAAAATAAGGGAAATGAACAATTAAATTAGAAAGGATATTATTTTCAAAAAGGTACTTGGGGTGTCGACTAATTGACTTAAGTAGTTGATAGTTGACTAATTATAATCTTCTTATATAAAATATCGTAGTGATGTAAAAAGTAACACTTGATTGTAATGATAGGACTACATTGTCTGTCCAATTAAGCATATTTAAGCATTTTAAATCTATAATTCTCTTATATTAATGTGTATACAAATCTTTGAAAATTATCATTTAATTTAAAATTTATTGATTCGTGATACGCTTAACTTTTAAAATTTATTGATTCGTGATACGCTTAACTTTTACATTTTTATATTGTATGGGGTTAACTTTGAAATCTTCTAATATATGAGGTAAACTTTTAAAAACTTTCTACTGTACAATACCTTGCCTTTTTTAGCCTAGACAAAAAGGGAAACTTTCCTTTTCCAGAATGGCCTAAAAAGAAAATATTACATACAATACATAAGTTTAGAAGGTTTAACTCATACAATAAAAAATTTCAAAATTAACTTCATACAATATAAAATATAAAAGTTGAACACATCATGAATCAATAAACACTTTAATTTAATTTCAAATAAAAAGAATATTATTATTATAAATTAATATTCCAAAATTAGAAAAAGTAAGCAAAAAAAAAGGTCTACTAATATTCCTGAACAAGTAGTCGATAAAGGACCCAAACTCAAACAAGAGTCGCAGTCATCGCATCACCACCGGCCAAAATGGCGAACAATCCGTTTCTCCTAATCACACTCCTTTCATTTCTCTTCATCTTCTCCGTCACTGGCCGTACAATCACCACCACCACATCATCGAGACTAGTTTCCGACGGTGTTAACGATGGATACAAAACCATACTACGTCTCAATCCTTTCGTATCATCATCAGAAGAATCAGCTGAAGAAGCTTGTGAACAGACGTACGGATTCATGCCGTGCACAAACACAGCACTCGGAAATTTATTTTTGATTTTAGTGTACGGATACTTGATGTTTCTTGCTGCTACCTATTTATCAGCTGGTAGTGAACTGTTGCTTGAAATTTTAGGGCCAGGTCTTGTTGGCGGTTTATTGCTTCCAATTCTCGGTGCTCTTCCTGATGCTATGCTCATTCTAGGTATACATTTTACTGGAGTACTTTGATTTAATTTACTCAATTATTGTTCATCCGTAGTAGTAATCAATTATTACGGAGTATTATTATTAGGGAAAATACATTGGTAGCACTTCCACACCTGGAAACTTGATATCTGTATACTAATCTAACCGATATATCAAAAACTATATTTATGATTTTGTGCGATATTGTTTTGATTTATTCCAAATTATGTATTTTATGCAAATTATATATATACAATTAGGTCTTGGTTTACCTGATTCACATAAACTTAGTATGAAGCTACCTTATTCCCATATTCGCATATAAGAGATATATGCGCTCTATGCCAGATTTTGGACTTTGTGCGAGATTTTTGATTTGATGTGATTTTTTTATATATGCTAAATTATGTATATATAATTAGGTTTTGATTTACCTGAAACGTAGTATTTCTATACGACATTATGCTAATTGCTTGCTTATGCAAAGTTATGTATATTTTTGAATTTTCTCTCTTTCGCATACGATTTTGCGAAATAAGGTGCTACAGGGGTGTAATTTTATTTCAAGTGTTAAAACGTTAAACTTGGGTGTAAAATATGTTACTGAAGTAATTTCCCTTATTAGTAGTACATCTTAATTTTGCTTCATCTAGTTATCCATATTTATACTGAATTGATTAGTTTAGGTGTGTGTTGATCTGAAGATTATGTTTGTGTATTTTGAATATGCTAATTGTTTGCTTTATGCAAAGTTATGTATATTTTTTAATTTTCTCTCTTTCGCATACGATTTTGCGAAATAAGGTGCTACAGGGGTGCAATTCTTATTTCAAGTGCTAAAACGTTAAACTTGGGTGTAAAATATGTTACTGAAGTAATTTCCCTTATTATTAGTACATCTTAATTTTGCTTCATCTAGTTATCCATTTTTTATACTGAATTGATTAGTTTAGGTGTGTGTTGATCTGAAGATTATGTTTGTGTATTTTGAAGTTAATTTTAACTGATTTGTGTAGTTAATCATCGATTTGGTCCATGTTTCGTATGTTATTCTTTTTGGATATGAGTTAAGGAAATTGATGAAGAAAGTTGCATAACGTGTGAATATTGTGTTTAACTAAAACATGTGAAAGTTCTGTTAGGAAATCATGCACATATTGATCACAGTATCACAAAAAATGCAAATGAAATTTGATGAGTGTTTTAATTTTAGCTCGACAACTTAAGTTCTTTGATAAATGTACTACTTTTAGACTTCATACTGATTCAATGATAGGATTCACTAGTCACTAGGCTTTTGTTATTGTCTTATCTAAACTTGTTTTCTCCATTCTTGCTTTCTAATACACGAATAAATGGTTAGATTATCCAACTCTTATTTGAATTGTGTAGCAACATTAGAGCTAAATTGAGAAGCAAGCAGCTCTAATATTTTTGTGTTGAAAATTTTGAAAATGGAATTGGTGCGACATACTTACATTATTTAGATGTCTGTTTCATGTATGTTTCGTACATATATCTTATATCTATTTACTTGTTGTAGTATCTGGACTATCTGGAAGTGTGGAAGTCGCTCAGGAGCAGGTCTCTGTAGGTATGGGTTTATTAGCTGGTTCAACAGTCATGCTTATTACTGTGATATGGGGAGCCTGCATCCATGTTGGCAAGTGTGATATAGAGAATTCAGTTGCTGTAGATAACCAAGATACTAAAGGGTTTAACTTAGTAGGTACACTCCTCCTCGTAACCAACTTATTGATACAATAACTTTAATGGTGGAATCCCCTTACATTTTGATACTTCATATGTGTAGGCTAATTCTTGTCTATGCTGTATCTGTCATACTGCAGGCTCTGGTGTCAGTACTGATATTTGGACTAGCTATTCTGCTATGATTATGGCCATATCTGTGTTCCCTTTCATTGTCGTCCAATTCCCACAAATTATGCATTCAGATTCTGGAAGACACTTGGCAGTCTTAATCGGTCTTATTGTCTCGGTTTCTCTTTTAGTTGCTTACTGTTTATATCAGGTGAATATTGATACTGCAAAGCATTTCTTAAGAGTTTGAAGATTTTTTATCTATACTGTACTGTTTGGTTAGTGTAATCAATGATTTTAGTAAATTTATCCAATCAAACCATTACTTTTCGACTAATTTTGATTCTGTTAACTATTTCCACTGCAGGTTTTGCAGCCTAAGTTGCAGAAGAGACGCCTTGCTTTTGCAAAACATAAGCATGCAAGATCTAGAATTCTCAAGTACTTAAAGATGCGTGCACTTGGAAGACTCATGGATGAGCATGGGAGACCTAACCATGAAGTTCTGGAAAAGTAAGCTCTTTTACACTTTTGTACATTTACCACATGTTACCTGTGTTGATAAATAATAACTTTTCACATAATCAATGACAGGCTATTTACATCGATCGACTCAGATGGAGATGGACGTCTTTCTCATTCTGAACTAAAGGCTCTGGTTGTAGGAATGCGATTATATGAAATAAATCTGAACGAAGAAGATGCTGTTAATAAAGTTATGAAAGATTTTGATTCGTCTCAGAACAATCAAGTCGAGTTTAATGAGTTCATGCATGGAATTGGAAAATGGGTTGAGGAGGCCAAGGAAACTAAGATAGACACTCATCTTGCTGGTCCTGACACGTTGAAGTACATTCACGAGTATTATGAGGTATGTTTATGTCATGATAGAAACAAGACTCTGTTGTATGAAGGGTTATATCTTAATGATAGCAAGAACATGTTTTTTGAAGGAAACGAAGAAAGAACACGATCTTTTAGGAGATGATGTTGGTGATGATGAAGAAGAGGAAGGGGTAGATGATCCCCGTGGGACAACAATAAAGGCTGTGCTGTTTTTGTTACTGGGCACTCTTATTGCAGCGGCATCTGCGGATCCTCTTGTAGACGCTGTTGGCAGTTTTTCTACTGCTACAAGTATCCCATCATTCTTCATCTCATTCATTGGATTGCCTTTAGCAACCAACTCCAGTGAGGCAGTCTCTGCAATCATCTTTGCTTCTCGTAAAAAGAAGAGATCTGCATCTCTAACGTTTTCTGAGGTTTGTTTCTCTTTTGTGTTCTTGCGAAACATGCATAAATATCCTTTTCTAACATAAATATAATCTGCAGTTATATGGAGCAGTAACGATGAATAATATACTTTGCCTATCTGTATTCTTGGCACTTGTTTACGCGCGAGGGTTGACGTGGGATTTTTCATCTGAAGTGCTTGTCATCCTGATTGTGTGCATTCTGATGGGCGTCTTTGGCAGTTTGCGCACTACCTTCCCTTTATGGACATCTTTCATTGCTTTTGTCCTCTACCCATTTTCCCTCATCCTGGTATACGTTCTTGACTATGTTTTTGGTTGGTCGTAGATTTAACCTATCTTTGTGACAACTGTAATTGTGGTTCTGGACTTGGAGCATTTTTCTCATCAGAAATGAGATCTGTAGCAAAATAGAAACTCATGAGAACCTTAGTTCATTGCTTTTGATTATCTGGATTTGATGTGATCTTTTGTAACTAGTATGGAAGTAACTTCATGGATTGGTTTGGTCCAACCGTTTCGAGTTTCAAATACACAAAATTTTTATTTTATTTATTTATTTGTTTTGGTCATGATCTGTAAAAAATGAAAACTCTGTCCAATTTCTTGGAAGTTGAATGTGATAGTGCTGATTAGTGTGCCTAAAATTGTGTTTAAAGACGGAACATTATTTTTTATATTTTTGATCAGATTAACATATCGAAACAGAGCGATGAACATTGACCAATACAAGGCACTTATGTTGTTCTAGCAATTTTCCTTTTGTATAACCATCAATTTATTAAGTCGTTACAGAAATCGTAAATGGAAACTTAAAACCAAATGAAGAAAATAACATTTTTAATTTACGAGCTTGTCATTGTATATGATTTTTATCTTAACACAAATAACAAACTCTACAATGCTAATAACTTCAAAATTACATACGATACAACACACTACAATTTATACTGGTAAGTTATGATGGAGTGGTTGTATTCCTTTTTTTCTAATACGTTTTACCAAACTAGATGCTATTTCTTTATGATAATGTAAAGACTTTTTACTAATCTTTATTCCCATTAACAGTAATGCTAATGCTGATTTAAACCCAGTTGCTGTCTAAAAAACAAATAATTCTAAATGGTCTTTTAATATCCCTTTAATCAAAATATATAAATAAACACTCTCTATAGACTCAACTTTTCTATATTCACTCATCAAAGCTTGAAAATGGCGTATAATTTGCTTTTCATAATTTCACTCTCAACTCTATTCATTTTCACAGTAGCCGGCCGTGTTATCATTTCTGGCAGTGTTGACGATGGATATGGAGGTATACTTCGTTTGAATCCTTTGGTATCAGTTTCAGAAGATTCATCAGAAGTTTGTGAGCAGACGTATGGATTCATGCCTTGCACCAACTCAGCAATTGAAACATGTTTCTTATTTCGGTTTACGGTTACCTCATTTCATTGCTGCTAGATATATCTCTTCTGGTTGTGAGATGCTGCTACAATTTTACAGCGAGGTTTTGGTGGTGGTTTATTGCTTCCTGTTCTTGGTGCTCTTCCCGAATCATTGCTCATTTTAGGTAAAACAAACTCATCCTGTTCTGAAGTTAATTTGAGTTGATAAGATTAGTTAATCATCATTAAAGTCCTTCTCTGTCTTAATTAGTTTCCCCTGTCAGTACTACTTCATATACTAACAATTTGTATATACATGTGGTTGTACAAATGATTCGGGGTAGGTTGTAAGATTATCGTTCTGAAAAAAGAAACTACTTCATATACATTATCAGGATCTAAAAATAAAAGAACATTGGTACGCTACTTTTACAACACTCATGTACACGGTTACACGGGTGTTTTTTTTTCTTTCATATATAGGGTGTGCATAAGTGGTGTAAAAGGCGATGCATCAGTGCCATTTATACGCTTTTTACATTAAGTGGGTCTTTGACTTAGCTGTCTTACTGAAATTTTTAACTAAAAGAAGAAAAAGGAATTTTTTTTGGATAAACTACTTTTTTTTCTGGTGTATGAGTTTGTCAAATTAATCTTATGGCTTTTTGAAGCTCATAAGCTCAAGATGAAAAAAATGAGCTTCTTGGATTATTAACATTTGGAAAGTCAATCATCTTTTCTCTGTTTTGGAAGGAGTACTGATTTACATGGTATATATATTATCAGGATCTAAAAAGAAGAAAGAAGAAAATTTTGGGGGAGAAATATATATTTAAAACTATGATTCTGAAAAAAGCAAATATGATTCAATAAAAAATAAAAATGACTTCAAAAAAAGCATTATGTGATTCAATAAACATTCATCTATGATTCAAAAAACATTGTTATAAATAAATACTTTTCCTGAATCAAAATGATTAATTTGCCGAATCAAAGGGTTAAGAAACTTTTCTCCCCCTTCTCCACCAAAATAATTAATTTGCTGAATCAAAGGGTTAAAAAACATTGTTATATATATACACTATAACTTATTTATTTCTTGTAGTATCCGGAGTCTGGACTATCTGGAAGTGCTAAAGTGGCTAAGGGCCAGATCTCTGTAGGAATGGGTTCATTAGCTGGTTCAACGGTCATGCTTCTTACTGTTACATGGGGAATTTGCATCTTTGTTGGCAAGTGTGATATACACAATTGCCGTTGATAACCAAGATACCAAACCGCTTGGGTTAATAAGTGTCTGTCTAGCTCCTCTTATCATACATACTACTGTAGTACCTAAACCGTTATCTTTTCCTCATTTCATTTGTTTAGGTTTAGTTATACACATTTTTGATTTTGCGTTAATCTGTAGCTTCTGGTGTGACTACTGATATTTGGACAAGCTATTCTGCCATGATTATGGCAGAATCTGTGCTCCCGTTAATCGTGCTCCAATTCGCACAAATTCTGCATTCAACTTCTGAGAAACACTTGACAGTTCTATTGGGTCTTATACTCTCCGTTTCTCTCTTAATTGCATATTGCATTTATCAGGTATATATGAAATCTGGAAAACATTAGTACTTGTAGTTTTTATTCTTTTTCATCAATCTTTTTCATCGTTGATTTGATTTCATTTGACAGGTGATTCAGCCGCAGTTGCAAAAGAGACGCCTTGTTTATAACCTAGTCGTTATGAACAGACTATTTGACTCCCTTGATGTGAATGGAAATAAACGCCTTTCATATTCTGAACTGAAGGCATTGCTTGTAGGATTAGAGTTATATGATATAGACTTGAACCAAGATGATGCTATTGACAATATTTTGAAAGATTTTAACATATCTCATAACCATGAGGTTGAGTTTAAGGAATTCGTCGTTGGGCTTAAGAAATGGCTTGAGCAGGACAAGGGTTCCAAAAGAGGCCGTTATATGTCCGGTCCTGAGACTATGAAGTACCTTCATGACAACTATGTGGTATGTACTCTTTAAATATATTCTAAAACATAATTTAGCATTATGACATAGAAAACATGTGAAAATTTTCTGGAAACGGATAGAGAACATCTTTTGGGAGATGATGCTGATGAAGATGAAGAGGGGGCAGTAAACTTTTCTGCTGCTATAAATGTCCCGTATTTCTACGTCTCATTCATTTTATTGCCTTTCGCGACTAATTCCGGTGAGGCAATGTCTGCAATCATTTTTGCCTCGCGCAAGAAGAAGAGATCCGCCTCTCTTACATTTTCTGAGGTTTGTGCTTTCTTCCTTTTTTTTATTTTTATTTTTATTTTTTCCCTTTTAAATGTGCATTAATTATCACTTACAGGTATTTTACTTTGATGTCCTGTGTATGTATTGCAGTTATATGGGGCAGTAACGATGGATAACATACTTTGCCTATCGATATTCCTGTCTCTTGTTTACACGCGAGGATTGACATGGGATTTTTCATCAGAAGTGCTCGTTATTCTTTTTGTTTGCGTGGTGATGGGCATTTTTTGCAGCTTGCGCATCACCTTCCCTCTATGGACATCTATAGTTGCTTTTTCCCTTTATCCGCTTTCCATTGGCTTGCTTTACGTTCTTGACTGTGGTTTTGGTTCTTCGTAGATTCAATGTTTTATTAAGACAATATTCACTTTCATTGCTAACAAAATTGGATGTTGTAATCATTTTGTTATAGCGAAAAAAATTATATAAACAAATTGTTATTCTTTCCTTTGTTGATAATTTTTCTGTACCATAAGCCATTTGTTTTAATTTACTATCAGCCATTTACATATATAACCCAATAATTTAACATTAATGACATCCCGTTAGTTATATAAAGCAATAGATGTTGACATATTATGACGTTAGGTCCTATATATGTTTCACTATTATTGTTGATGAAGAAAATTGTATAGAAAATGTTAAACTCCGACAAAATTTGTTTAGAAAATTGGCACATCTTGTCAATATAGAACCGTACGTTGTAATACACGGAATGGATAATCTTCTTTAGTACATATATTTCAAGAATCGTTCTTTAATAAGTGGTAGCAAATTTATCTAGTAAAGATACATGTAAATAACTTTATTATATTTGTTGTGTACTATATATATATATATATATACACACCATTAATCTTCAACTTTGTTATATGCACATATCGCATTTCTTCTTTTAACAACACGTAAATTTACGTGATTTAATAGCACGTAGGATATATTTAGCGCAGGGAATTTTTGGAGATTCTTGAAACTTATAAGAAATTGAGATTTTAGTTTTAAGTTTCTATCCTTCCTAAAAAGTCATAACACAAAATAGGTATGGATTATCAGAAAAAAGAACCCTAAAATTCTCTTTAATAGAAGATTTTCTAACTAAAGTAAATTTCGAATCACAATCTTTAACCATCAGCTCTAATTCCAATTTCAACTATAGTCACAAACTTCAATCATAAACTCAACTTAGTTACTGTCAAACATACTCATAATATTTTTCTATACAAACATAGGTGGAGGTTTATTTTCCTTGATAGGTTGTGTCAAATCTAAGCAAAAAGTTTTTAAGTTTTAAGCAAAGACAACCCCACAAAGATCTCTAAGTTGAATCCAATGAACAAAACGTACAAAACCATAAGAGCAAAATAAGATCTTTCCTTAACTCGTGAAAATGGATCTACCCTTTCTCAAAGGGTCCCTGTGTTTGCAACTCAAATTATAATAGAAAAGGAATAAACAACAAATGGCCATCATTTAGAGATACTCTTTATGAAAGCACTTGCGGGACAACAAACTGTCACTCGAAGTACACACTCAAAGTTATTCCCGACATATATAATTATCTACTACTCCCTTGTTATGTTTATAGTATGCACTAACAAAATTTTATTAGATTAAAATAATCAGAAGAATATTAATTTTTTATTTATATTTAATACAAATTTTACTGGACGTTTTTCATAAAATATATGATTGAAAGTAATAAATGAGGGTAAATTGAGAAATATAATACTCCGTCTGCCCCAATTTAAATGTTCACCTTACTATTTTTGTTAGTCCCAAAAAAATTGTTCACTTGCAAAAATAACTACAAAAAATTATTAAATTCTCAAATTTACACTCATTCATTACTCTCAATAATTCATTTTTTAAACATTTCAGTCAAATTTAACTGTAATATGAGAGTAAGCTTAACATTTTATAAAGTATCATAAATGCAACAAAATTCCTATTCACTTCATTCATTTCATACATTATTCATTGAAGTAGAATCTTTTTGTTATTTGTATGTATGAAACAGTTTTAACGATTTAAAGTGAGTATATTGGTACCCAATTACCCACATTGCATTGTAAAGTCATTATGATCAATCATTTCATCAAGTTCCATAAATTATCGTAGTTACGTATCACTCTTCAATACACATAAATAGCTATTATTGTAGCTTTAGTGGGATTTCACTTCTGTAATTTGACATTTTTTATATTTTAATACATTAAATAATAAATGGCATGGATGATCAAATTTGTATCTATATATTTTAACCATAATTTACATTACATTACGCTTTGCGATCAGCTAAATAATATAATGAACTACAGATCTTTCATTGTCGACACGTTGGTTTTAATTACATCAATGAATAAGAAAACAAGGTAGATGTAATTAGTACGTAATATGTAGGGCTATTTTTTTTGGTTTTTATACTCAAACAAATTGACTAAAGAAGAAATACACATGTTATTTAATTAAATATGTATAGCTATAAGGATTAAAAAAAAGGATTATTGCAATTATGTAGAAAATGAAAATGAAAACAAACAAAAAAAATGAAAAAGTAGAAATTATATCTAGATTAACATTATAATTAAAATATACAACTTTTCAAATATAAATAATAGGAGTCCCGTAGCTCAGTTGGTTAGAGCGTTGGTCTTATGAGCCGAAGGTCGCGGGTTCGAGCCCCGCCGGGACTAATTAATTTTTAACACATTTTCTTCTAAAACGACGTCGTTGCGCTTTAGCCAATTAAAGAAAGGGTTTTCAAATATCAATAATCTTGTTGATGGGTCAGCTTTCTGAAGTTGCATTTCACCTAAACAAACCCCATTAACATTCATCATCTTTTCTGTCAATTGTATCAAGTTATTCCTATTCCCCCATGGCTATGGCCCACTACTGTTATTGCGTTACTTCCTTCCCATTTTGCTACAATTACCCTTTGTTTGTTGCTCATTTGTTTTTTTCATCGCATACCCACTGCAGTTTCTTCATCTTAGATTCTGGTATGCAAAGAACCCATTTCATATTATCTGTTTTTATGACCTGGGTTCTAATCAAAATCTTACCATTTTGTTTTTTTCTTGTAATTTTCTTCCGTTTCTTGATTAATGCATGTTGTGTTGTATGATTCTGGTGCTCAGAAGTCAGAACCATCTTTGTGTGATATGTATTTAATGATTCGTTTTGGATTAGAGTTACTTTGATAATTGGTTCTAATGGTGTATTGCTTCTTGTTTGATTGGGGTTCTAAAGTTTAAGATATAACTGAGCTATTGAAGTTTTTGGGTTTAGATGTACATGTGTTGATAATGGATTTTCTTCATGGATTTGTCATTGCTCAAGCAAGTAACATGTTTTTTTTTTTAATTAATTTAACCTTTTAAATATTTTATCTTTTTCATAACCTATTGAGCTTAGATGAGTTTGTTAAAGTTGTTGTTGTTGTGAATTTACGGTATTGTAATTATAAAATCATCAGAGATTCCTGTACTTTGATGCCCTATTGAAAAACTTGGTAGATTGTTTTAGTTACTACTATATAAACAAGTAACCGTGTTGAATGCTTTTTTATGAAACTTATGAACAAGATTGATGCTTTTCTTCTAGGTGTTGGATAAAATTCACTGGAACAAATGGGCGGTTGTGGGTGGTTTAAGAGGTTAGTTGGCAAGAACAGAAAGAAGGAAAACAGACCCAACAAAATAGAGGTAAAACATCATTCTGTTGCAATTTCTTAATCAAGATCTTTTTTTTTGACATGCCAGATAGTTGCAGAGCCTAAACATCTACGAGTAGAACCAAATTTGCAATAGATATCAACTTCTGATTTCTGGGTGAATACTATTTAAACAATGATTATATTTTTTAGAAAATAATCCTCTTGAGTTATTTGAAAAGGTGGAGCAGTTCCACTAACCATCCTCTAGCTCAGTCAGTGATTATGGTCCATATGGATAGTATGCACTGGGGTGGGAAAATGGATTGGTCTGGCTTTTGCTAATGGGTCAAAAGGGTAATTTAGTTGCAGGTCAAATCGGGTTGGGCAGATGACAGGCATTTCTTTTGGTTTATAAACACTCATTGTTTAAAAAGGTAATTACTAAAGCTATTGAAGCGAGTTATATGGAGTCTTATGCATTTGAATACATTTCGGATAAAACATATCAAGTCTTCTAGCCTATTAGAGATAAAACATAGCCGAAGTCGACCCATTTTTATGTTAGCGGGTCGAAATTGACACCTGTTTTAGGTATTACGAGATTGTTAAGGGGAAAAAATTGTTATGTTTGACTTTTGACGTCTTACCAAACACTCTCAAATAAAAGTTATCATCAGTTATATTTTAATATAACCGATCAGTAGCGTTATTTTTCAATTGTTGTATTTGTTATCAAGTAAAGAACATAAAATTTTCAAAAGTTTTAGAAAATATGAATTATATGATGCACATTTTGAAGTTTAAAAAGTCCTCTTGACCTTCAAAGCCATATCATGGTTCCTGTTTTTAGATACAGCAGGATTCCAGGATTGCAAATGGCTCAAAGGGGCGGGATTCTTCTGTGAGAGATTCAAGTTTTCGTGCTGGTAGTAGAAAAGTTATTGGTCGCAGCACTGGAACAAAGGAATTTGCTGCTACTCGAATCCAAACTGCATATCGCTCTTACAGGGTATACGCTTTACACTACTCTGTTTTCAAAATTGTAATTCTGTTTTCTAAATTGCATATTTGGCAGGCAAGAAAAAAGCTACGTTGTCTGAAAGGAACTGCAAGATTTCAGGTGTTGGTTGAGGCTGATTCTCTTACAAAGCAAGTTTCTTCTGCTCTTAACACAATACATTTGTGGAGCAAAATTCAAACTGAAATCAGAAGCCGACGCCATTGGATGGCGGCAGAAGGTCGGATAAAGCAAAAGAGGCTTGAAAATCAAGTGAAAATTGAGTCTAAGCTTCATGAACTTGAGGTGTGACCTACTTCCCTCTCTCTTTGCTTGAAAGTTTGCATTTTGAAGTACAAGAAGTTGGACCATTTTTCGGAAAGAATTCTATTAGAGGTGGCAAAATGGGGCAGTGGGCGGATCATACAGGTTGGGTAACAGGTCAAACTGGGTTTGGGTTAAAATTTGTAATTCTGTACTTTCTGAAATGGGTCTGGTGGGGTGGACCAAAAACGCTTTTTGTCCAATATATAGCAGATTGCAGAAGCTTCAATAATTGTGCCTTGTCCAAATCCTGGAAACATCCCTTTATTACTTTCCTCGTCTTGTTTGCCAATAGGTCGAATGGTGTGGTGGACCTGCGACGATGGATGACATTGTCTCCAGGATACAACAGCGCGAGGAGGCCACCATCAAGCGTGAACGAGCAATGGCATATGCCTTCTATCACCAAGTACGTGTAGACCCGCCTTTTCTATTTGCGTAAATAATCCAAAACCATAATATTTTGGTAAGGCCTAACCTGCAAAATATATCGATCTACTATTTATTTTTCTATCCAGACATGCAACTTACTTCTATTTTCAACAATTCAATGCAACATACTTATCATATCTTACCAGAAAACTATACAAATTGTTACATTTAATGGTAAACATTGCATTTAATGGTTAAAAGAAACAATGGTGTTCCATATATCAGTTTAAGGTGATTGTACATTGCATTTTGTTTGGGATAAAACTTGACAATAATGATTTTGTAAAGTGGAGGGCGAACTCAAATAGGTATTTTGGTCAAGCTTATTATGATCTAAGCAAAGAGAGTTGGGGCTGGAGTTGGAAGGAGCGTTGGATCGCGGTGTGCCCATGGGAGGCTCGGGTGGTTGCACGGTCAAAGCCAGGTAAAAGAACAAAGCATGTTGCACCAAAGATACTCGTTGCGGTGAAACCCCAAACGACTAATGGAAAAGGCACAATCAAAGCGGCATATGGTACTTTTTAAAACGCTTTAGAATTTTTGATACTTAACTGATAACTGACGATTTTCCGTGCATGAGTGAGTGATTTTTGATTGATTGTAAAGATGTAATTTGGTGTGTATGTGACAAATCCATCCATTGGGCTTGTGATTATTAACGTACAGATTATATTTAATGAAGTTGATTTATGCCATTGTTAAGTTTCCTTTTTCTTTGCTTTGTTGCAAGCAAGTCCTCTCAATTTCTGTTGCTAGGAATTACTAATACAATATTTAACAAGAAGATTTTAAAGTTTTGTGGTGGGGTTTGTATCTTGTATGCAAGAACTTGAATTCTGAAAGCTTTAAATATGATTCAATTTAGTATTCCTTTATATTTATCATATCATATATACTCCAAAGAAATATAGAATGAAAATAGTAGTATTAAAATATATTGTTGTCGTTTACCTCTTAAGTCACGTGTTATAAGCATGATACTATAATAGTATCCCATCTTAAAGTCTTAAACTCTCAACCATATTCTTCAATATCCAAAAAGAAATCCAATTTTTTATAATATTTGTTTGCAAGATCCAAGTTTTTGTTTATTCATTACATTCTTTCTTGATATGTGAATAACTTATCCGAATTGTCAACTTACATTCTCTCAAATTTTGTGCACAAAAAATATATATTTAAGTATCTATTCCATTTGAATTATATTGAATATTGAACGACTAGTACTGCACCAATAATGATTTACAATAGTAAAATAATAGTACTATGACAATATACAGGGAGTAACGGAGTATAAAATATCAAGTAATTCAGGCGTGCATGGATTTTTGGTACAATATGTTTGTAAATCATGTGCATATGAAAAAACACATCCCAATATTACTTTTTAACATCATTTCATAGTATTACTATTTTATCACCAAGATTACTTTGTTAACATCATTTCATAGTATTCTAGAGTATATTCTTGAACATCAAAAAAGTTAGATGAATAACAGAGATGTAAGTGAAATAATAACAGATATGATGTTCATTGGGGTTTAAATATGGACAAAAAGAGTAGAATTTTGTTCCAATGAGTTGTCTTCATCAACCATAAAGAAGTACCAGCAAGCATGAATCAATTGTCCTTATCTTCAAACAACTCATCTTTCTTTTTTCTTTTCTTTTCTTTTATTATTAAAACAACAATAAAAAGATAAAATCAATAAATTCTAACTGACAGAGAGATTTGCAGTGTAGAGGGACCATAGATAAAGCTACTAAATTTTGGCTCCTTTTGTCTAACTAGAAACAAATAAAGTTGTTTAGTTGTTCCATTAACAAAAATACTAATTTATTGAAATCCTTTATGTCATATCCATTATATAATTGTGGTGACAGTTTGAGGGATCACATAGGAATCTTTAGTGAGTAAATTGTTGGATTTGAAACCTTTCTACAACAAATGCAAGTTTCAATTGATGTGGTAATGTACTACTCATAATTCACAAGTTATATAATCATAAAGAAAAATATTTCATATAGATAAACTATTAAACCACACTACTGTATTTGGTTTCATGAAAGTGCTATTGTCTAATGATATATTTCACATATTCACCTGGATATGAACTTAGAATGCAACAGTTTCCTTTGCTACCTTTTTCTAGTAACATTGGTTTATGGCAAAGACCACAATCTAGTGCTAAAACAACATCAACATACATGGTAGGTAGCTTTTAACATTCTAATTGGTCCTAAATTAAAAATCATGCCAAACGAGAGCAACCCAAAATAGAAATAATGGCACATGTGTCATTCAAGATTGAGATTAATCAAGATAAGTGAACATAATCAAGCATGAATCACCAAAGGAAGACACGAAAATGACTTGTTACCCGACATTGTTCCTGGAAATGCAACAGTGATGGGAGATATGAGCTGTTAGAACATTAGACTCGTCCATTTGTTCTTCATCACATTCTTTTCGTAGGTTTTAGATATATAGAGTATATGAGTTTAGACATCAAAGGTTTTCATTAGAGTTATAACAGGTGAAAAGGAAGCACATATATTGTTTCAAATTAGCCCCCGTGACAAAATCAAGATTAAAGACTTAATGATACAGTATCATGAGTTCATGACTTTTATTTTATTTTTACACAATGGATTATTCCGGTTGCATACCCAATGGACCATTTAGGTTAGAGTACCTGATCAAATGAAATGACCATTTTAGGAACAATAGGAAGCTGAAACATCCCATTTTCATGCTTTCCTGGCTACAAACATGTGGAATTCAACCAATATCTAGTAAACTTAATTATACTAATGTTGTTTTAGGCAAGTTGCCAAGATTATATTTTTCTATGTTTAGTGAAGACCAAGATGATTTAAGGAAACATAGGCAATTAATTGACATTCACAGTCTAGAAACAGTAAACACATAAATGTAATCCAAACAAAGCTAGAGCTAAACAGATAGCTCAAAGTCAACATGAAATCTAAATCTTGAAATAAGGTAGAAGCTAAACTGTGATCAGAAAACCTGAAATCAATCTCAGATTTGTTCTTCTCACTGTGAAGTAGCCATTAGATCAAACAAGTCGACACTTTCGGGGCACCTCTCACTGAAAAGCAACAAACTTTTCCTGTAATTATCATCAAATTCCATTGAAATTAGTTCAACATGTATAACAAGGACATAAAATCAAATTGAGTTAGCAACTCACTAACCTTTCAAAGAGATGATAATGATTACGAAAATGTAGATGAATTCAATGGTGAGAGTCTGAGGAAGCAGATGACGGCTTGTCAGACAAGCCGTCATGTTCCTCATCATCACCTTGGATTCGTGCAGGAACATTAAACCCTGAAAATCCGCCCATGCCCGAAGTAAATCCGGGCACTGAAGACGGGTTATGAAAAGTCAGGGTTTGATGTTGGTCAAAACCCACCCCAGAAAACGATGGCGGGTCGACCCAGGCACGAACCGAAGGTGTGTTGCTGGACTGAAGGGGTCCCCTCTGAGAAATATAGTTAAACAACAACTGATTGTTTGTTGTTTGTGCTTGTGTTTGGCCGAATAACAGTGGCTGCAGAAACGACGTTGTTTGTAGCGGCACATAACCATTAAACCCACCATTCTCCGGCCAACTGGAACCATCATAATAAACATTATTACTATTACCATGTTCACTTTGTTGGTGGGGTTGAAGATCCGGATCTTGAAATGATTGCAGAGAAAGCTTCAGATCTTGATTCTGATTCAAATTACTACCTGAAAAGCTGCTATGAAACTGCATACCTGAAGAAATACTATTTTCCGGCGGAACAGATGACCCACCACCACCACCACCACCACCACCCATCGGAAAAAAAGATTTAATATTATCAATAGATTGAGGCATAAATTTCAAATTTTGATTGTTACCCGTTTGATTATCAACAATATCCTCATCTGGGTTGTGCTCAAAATTCAAAATCGATGTACTTGAATCAGCAGTAGGTTTCCATGGTGGCAGCTCAGCAAGTTCATCAATGGCGGATTTAGCTTTTTTGATAAGCCAGTCAACTGCTTTACTTGGTCGGTCATAACCCAACCGATCTTGAACATCATAGAATTGTATAGCAGTATGTGCCGACAACCGAACACGGCGGTCTCTTGGTCCTTTTGCTGTACACACCTTACTATGTCTATCTTTTCTGCCCGTTGACCGTACAATGTGACCGCCTTCAACCTCTACAATCTCTCCACCAACACGCCCGCTGTTTCTTAATCCCACTCGCTTCAATCTATTTGTTGTTGTTGTTTTATCATCTTGCTGCTGGTGGTTAAGCTGTTGGTGGTAGTTATGATAGTTAAAATTTTCTCCCATTTTTTCCGCCAACTTGAGGGCATATTCAGAACAATGTAACAGTTCTAGATTCAAATAACAAACTAAACTATTTGTTACAACTAAGAAAAAACAATAAAAATAACAGTAACCGAAAACAGTAACAATAGTTCAAAATAAGCTACAAGTACTTATTTTAATACAAGTAAGTATATGGCATAGAGAAATATAAGAAACCCTAAAAAGGTAGAGGTTGAAAAACCTAAAATGAACAGAATTGTAGTAGCAGCCTAACCCATCTTTTTTGATTGGTTGTAAAACAGGCTTTATGAAGCGTAGGGTAGCTACCTGTATGAATAGTACAAGTTTACAGAGGGGTGAAAATGGATTTTTGTAGGTGGTGTGTGGGTGGTTTGTGATGGTTGTGAACAGTAAAATGAGGGATAATTTGGAGGGGAAAAAGGGAGGTTTAGAAAGGAAGGACATTATTAATTTTGGGGCCTACAAGAAAGAGAAGCTTTTTGGATGGCACTGGCAGTGGGTCAGAAAAAGATCAACAAATTTAATGTTCAGTATTTCATAAGGGGATTAGGTTGATACTGTATTGATAAGGTTGTTTCTTCTAATCTCATTATTTATTTTAATTAATGCTACATAGCTAAGTTATTCTTTGTTAGAAGATGTCACTACAGAACAAACTAAGCTAAATGTTTTAAGGATTAACCCCAAACTTAAAAATCTCATTTAATTACTATTAAGTTTTTGTTACTCATTATATCTTTTTTTCTAGGAAAAAATGTGGCTTTTACTCTATCATTCAAACATAAACATACATAAAGTTCGATGCATGAAAATAGATATTTTATATTATTAGGGTGGTTTAGACATATTTTAGGATTTTGGGCTCTTGTAAATTAAATCCGTTGTCAACAGCGAAACTTAAAAGTATTTATTGAGGGGTCAAAATGGGTCTAGTTTTTTAGTATAGTTTTTTAGTAAATCAGTCTAGTTTTAAAATATATGTCAAATTACTTATAGTTTTACAAAATAAAAGGCTAAATCACTACAAATATTTTATGTTAACTTAATTCAATTATGTTAAAAGTTATTTTAACTCATCAATGAAAAAAATTGAGTCAATTTATAATCAAAACAATTTATTTTTTATATAAACCATCTTAATTTTAGTTAGAGTCCGTTAATAAAGTGACTAACTAAATAGTTCTTAAGAGTGATCTTATGCATTTAGGTGACACGTCGATATTAAACTATATAATTATTTGTCTTGATTTTTGTAAAAGTTTAATGTACTCCATTTAAATATTTGTGTACATCAAAAATAATAACAGAAGGGTGCCAGATTATACTCAAATTTATGTTCAAAAGACCCAATAAAAGTCATTTTCATGTTTGGTTTCTACTTTCTATATTTCTAGAAGGACCAAATTGTAAGTTCCACAACATATTACATTCTAACTCTTATAAATTACAAGTATATTTCATTTCTACCTTCAAGTTTAGAAGGGCCAGAACTTTCTCTTTGTCTTTGTAATGTTTCGTCCATGCCTATTGTCATTTAGATGTTTTTTTTCACTTACATGACATTATCTAGTAACTACAGCATTTTCTAATTAATGTATCACTCTGTAATATGCAAAGTTACAAACGATAATAATAACAACAATAATATATAATCTCTCTCATATGTTAAAAGAAAGTTATAATGATATCATAAGTAATTTTATAAGTTAATCTTAACCCTTGAATATTTTTTTTGATTGTAATCTCACCATTAATTTTAATTGATTAAATTGATGATGTCATTGATTGATAATCTATTGAAAGATGAAACTTTAAATTTTAAATGAGAATAGATTTTTTTAAAGAATAAAATTACCAATTAGATAGTTACATTTGGCAAAAACCCACTTTCCCCCCACGTGCTTTAAAATTAAATATCTCAAAAATGGTTAGTCGAAAAATTATAAAAATTACACCATAAAAACAAGCGTTTTTTTCTCTTCGATTAAAGATCTCACATGATATACTTTTGACGAATTTTATTTTTTTCCTTTTTTGGTGGGTTTTAGAATGACTAATAACCTATGAACAATAAAAATTTAAGTATTTTTATATTAATAATTCAATTATTAAAAGTTTTATGTGTAATCCGCGTAATTACGGGATAAGTAAACTAGTAATAATATAATAGTAATAATAATAAACTCTTATTATTATTTCTATTGATTATTTCTCAATTATTATTTATATTAGAAATAGTTTTTCATAGTTGGTTTGGAGCTGAGTTTAGAAAGTAGGATGGTTACGATCATTTGCTTACATGCAAATTCTAACTATTTTATTTTATTTTATATTAAATTAAATTAATGACGTACAGTGTATACATAATATTCCGTATTTAATAGCAAAACTTTAAACGAAATAACTATCCATTATTTCAATAGTAAATTGATGAATATTGCGCGTAGTACTTTATATGATTTACACCTGTGTATTGTATAGGGTTATATTGCTGATTAGAGTATAATTATCAAAATAAAATAAAAATGTTCGAAGTATTAATGTTAAGTTTTATGGTTTATTTGAATTAATAAAGTATTATTTTATAATTTTTAGTATCTTTGAGAAGTCTTTTTTATACATTTGTCCTTCATTCCTTACTGAGAGTGACAAAAGTCTTAAAACTTTTTTACTCAATTAAAACTCTTGTAAGAAACATGATTTTCACAAAAATAAATTCAACTGACAATTTTCAATATCAAGTTGTAAGTATTTGGTTTGTCATAACATTCAAAAGATATATAAACACATCCATACATGTAAACTCAATATTTGTTATTATTTATTTAGTTTCAAATACTCTACGAAAATAATAATATTATTTGTGATGAAGATTTATTGAAGTGTATTTCATGTCCCTGCGATTTAATATTAAATATATAGAATGATGGAATTAAATTAATTATATAAATATGAATATATTATTTCTTATAATGGCTTGTATAGCAATTCAAATAATTGGGTATAAAGTGGCAACTTAGAGTTAAGAGATATACTATGCAAATTAAAATTTAGTTGTTATTTTAAATTAGGGTAATAATTGTTATTTGTTTCTAAGATTTATCTCAATATGATTGTAATTATACTGATATGAATTTAACTGATATTTTAATCATGATTTATGATGACATCATGTTCTTCATTTTAGCCAATTTGGTGAATTCAAATAACTCTATTAGTCAATTGAATTTGTGATGACATCATCAACTGATCCCTATATTATATTTATAAGATATGAGATATTGTGAAAGCACAATGTTAAAATAAAAACAGTGAAAACAAAAATAAAGCCTTACTCTTTTGTAAATTTCTTTGAAGTTAAAAATTAATAAATATCACAATAAAAAATTTCTATAAAAGCAAAAAATAATAAAACTTCACAAATAAAATTTTTTGTGAAGTAAAATAAAATAAAGCTTCACTCAATGGTAAATTTTTATGAGCAAAATAATTCATAAAAGTTCACAATTAAAATATTATGTGAAGCTATAAAAAGAAGAGTGAGAACAAATATGAGCCATTAATTTGAAATCAATGGTATAAAATGGCGATGACATTTTTGTAACTATTGTGTACTTCTGAAAAGGGGCAGATGCATTTTGATAATTATTTGGAATTTCAGTTTTTATTCAAAAGCTATCTTTATTGTGAATCATAAATTTTTTTGCTTCACAACAATTTTGAATAAAAGTATTTTTTTTATGTACACAGTGGTTAACCTTTTTTTATCAAAACTTTATGAAAACGGTGAAGTTTTATTTTTAATCCCTAAACTCTAAAAATAAAGCTTTATATTTCATAAATTTGTGTGAGCCAATAAAAAATAAACATTCACTACTTCAAAACTTGTTAACAATAAAAGAAAAAAAAAATTCACCGTGTAAAAACCTATGACCACAAAAATATAAGATTAAAAAAAGTAAATTGTGAATAATAAGCGAAGTTCAAATTAATTACGAAAATTCCATCGTCATTTTTTTATTCAAGCAAGATAAAAGGTTGAGATGTGTTCTCCCCATTCTTCTTTTAACATCTTCTTCTCATTGAAATCCATACATATATATATATATATATGTGTATACACACATTTGAGTTGTATAAAATTTAATAATTCTTATACTAAAATAAATATAATAATGTATAAACTGAGTATTCTTAATTTGATCAAAAGGGTATTTGTAACATTTTTCTAAAATCTTTAAATAATATTCATAACAAAACTTGTCCCGCCAATTTTATCACTAGCCCATTTTATATTTTTTCCTTCAAAAATATGAACTCTAACATTCCATTTTTAAGTTTTTTTTTTGTAGTGGAAAGGAAAGGAAATCAACGGAAAATATAATAAAAAGTCATTCTCGAGTTTTTTGGTAGGAAGGAAAGAAATGGAAATGAATGAATTTTTAGTTATAAATCTTTTCCTTCCAATTTTGAGGTGATTGTGAAGGAAAACAATACATTTAACTATTTTCCTTCCTTTCTTCTACTTTCCTTCCGACTCGAAAATACACGTGAGATATTTTATATTACATTTCTTTCCATCATTTTCTTCTCTTTTTTTCCATCACATTCATTTCCACTTAAAAAAAACTCGAGAATACAACGTAATAGTCTCTTCCCTCCCTCAAAGATCCGTTTACCTTATTTCATTCCTTGAACTACAACCTAATAACACCATCGCCTGAAAAATAACTAAGGAACACAACCAAAACAACTGTTATTTATGAGTTTGTTCGAACCACAATCACAACCACGACTTTTTTTATATCGATTGGACCACAACAACAGCTACAACCACAATCACCCATCAAAATTGAAGCACGTGTGAATAATGTCACACTTAAAGATCACATGACCATCATCATCTTATTATTTTCTCTTTTTTTATTATTTATACGATTTCGTGTGATTTGTATTTTTATTTCAAATCTGATGCTCTTAGTTTTTGTGAAGAAAAAAAAATTCAGTTGTTTGTAAATTTTTGTAAAGCAAAATAAATAATAAATGTTCACAACATTTTTTTTTTTGTTAATTCACAAATAAAATTTTATGTGAACCAGAAAAATAAATATTTATAATTAAAAACAAACTGTCAATGATAACTGAAAGTGTTATATATATATTATATAATACCTCACAAGTTCATCACCGCTTAATTGCAAACTCAATGACGGGGTTGTGAGTATCGGGCTGTAAGATGCAAATTCGTTGGCTCGGTCACAAGGTTTGACTTTCGTTATTTATTTTTTTTAATTCTCATTTTGATATTAAATATGAAAAAGTAAATGGTATGAAACGTAATGTGAAACTTATAGAACGGTTAATTGTAATAATAAAATTTGATCAAAAAAATATAATTCTAAAATGTAGAAATAGACAATATAAAACCAAAATTAAGCATGTAAATAAAGGTGTAAAAATAATAACTTTGAACCAAACAAAATTAAGAATTTTTTTTTTATATTTATAAAAACTTAAAAATGTGTAAATTTGAGAAATGTTAAAAATTGAAGGCTTTAGAGGAGGAATTTGACTTCGAATTGTAGTCACATGCGTCTCGTCCCGATCTTTCTGTTAATAATTGATACGTTATGTAACTCCTAACGATTCATAAATTATACTATATGTTTATTAGTTTATAATGATAACTATGAGAATTTAATAAATGTAAGGGTATATTAGTATTGTTCGTTGAGTTTTTGAAATACTAACTGATATTGTAGGGGTATATTAATTATTTCAATTAAAAAAATATATTCTGAATACTTTATATATTATTATGATATGATATAATTTAATTAAATTCTTATTTGAAATACTGTATATATTTATATATATATAATATTGACATGAAACTAACTGTTGATAATTTACCATTATCTTCCTAGCAGTTGTTGAATTCTTGGCACAACTTGCCAAGTGGTCAACATAACCCATGCGAATTGAACAAACGATACGGAGTATCATAAGTTTTTAGTCAAACGGCGAAATAGAAAAACATATTTACCTGGTGCCTCTTAAAAAATATTTACCTATTATGTTGTTTTGCCAAAAAAGAGTACCGACTATTTATTTTTCCAATAATTACAAAGACAAACCCACGTCTTTATATTAATAAAAAAAGGTTTGCTAATTAAAATTTCATTGAAATTTTTATCTATTCACCATCATATATTTTTATGATGTCGTTCTGAATTTTATAAACAAGCCCTTTTTCTTTTAGAAATAGATAGATAGATATGTATAAAAACAAACCTTATTCCCCTTTCGATTATCATTTGTAATGTTTTTTAAACAAGCATTTTTTCTTTCAACTATCATTTGTAATACTTTTCAACAGTAAATAAATCGTAGATTTATTGACGAGTACCTAATAATTAGTAGAGGTTTTTTATATAAATACTAGATTTATATATGTGTATTACATGGGTCACATTAATAACTATGATATAATCATAATATAAGATAAAAAAAGTTAGAAGTATTAATGATAAGTTCTACAATTTACCTCAATTAGTAAAAACATTTATTTTATATTTTCTTAATGTCTTCAAGTGAGTTAAAAGTCTTGTGAGAAACATAATTTTTTCAAAAATATAATCATAAAAGCTTTACAATATAATATTTATTTCTTGAAGTGACAGAATTCTTTATTTATTTCAGGAATTTCTTTCAGATATAATAACAAATTTTAACTGACAATTTTCAATATCAAATTGTAATAATTTGGTTTGTTTATAATACTTGAAAAATATATAAACTCATCTGTGTATAAATGTAAACTTACTATTTTTTATTTAGTTGTAATACTCTACAAAAATAATAATACTAATTATAGTGAATATTTATAGAGATATATAAGACAACTTTATATATTTTAATAAATTTTAGATATGCATCAATTGAATCATAAATTGATTAAATAAATATGATTTAGAATTCTGTTATTTACAAATAAAATAAATCAATCATGTAGTTTTACATTTTCTAGCCATGTATTATCCCATTAAAATAAATGTTAAATGTTAAAGATTAATAAATAAAAAAAGAAGTTGAATTGTTATTATTATTTATTCATATATTATTAAGCTTATATTTATTTAATTTGAATTATAGTCAGAAGTCACCTATAAATATTTTGACTAACATATATTAAATACCAAATATATATAAGTAATAATAAATATAAAATTAAATAAAATATAGGATTTTGACCAAGAAAAAAAGTATATCTGTTGAAGAATGGATCGTTGTCTTATTAATTTTATGGTCTATCTCGAAATTTTTAGTTTAGATAAATTCCCCCTCTTATTCTATGTGTTAAATTAAATTAACTTTTCATTTAATTAAATGAATTTAATTAATCTCAAATCTATAATATCATTATCTTTTTACTTTGAGTCAATTTAATAAAATTGAAAATCTCTATTGGTTAATTGAATTTTTAAGACATTGTCAATCGATTCTTATATTATATTAAAATTAGACACCGAGACACAAAGTAGTATTTAATTTATTCAATATTATAGAAATTACTATTAAAAAGATAAGATAATTACCGCTAATACTCTTTTATTAACATTAAGGTAGATACTTATGAAATAAACCATTACAGCATGTAATACATACAAAAAGATATTTATACTTATAGAATGTTGTCTATACATTTCAAATAATGATAAGCAATCATGTTGTTTCAATTTTTTAGTGTTTTTATTTACTATTTTCAATAAGCATAATATTTCAATATTTATACAATAATATGCATGAATAGGTGAAAAAGCAGTTTTAAAGAACAGTATACAAACTTTAGAAATAATAGTTAAATTAATGGAATTAAAATTAACAAAAAGAATAAACGAGAAAACAAATGCCATTATATTTTTTTAAAAGAACACTTCATCAGTAAATAGTTTGAAAAATAAATATATTTTTTGACCCCACCAATTTGATTAAAAACTCGAGTATTCATTTGCAACCCAAATAGGATATAGTGATATACACAAGCTTATGGTCTAATTGGATATAATGCATAACCCATTTCAATTGTAAATTTTCTCTCCTTTTTAATTGAGAAAGAAGGGTTTATATTTTATTAAACTTAAAAGGTTGTGTTATAGCGAGCTGTTATTAAGAGGTTATTACATGCCCATGTAGATAATTAAACATTAATGATCATCTATTATCAAGTTTCTTAAAATTAATTGTGATGTTTAGATATGCCTCTTAATAAAATCTATTAGGGATGCATGGTGTTATCATTTTCTTATATTCTATAATAAGTAAGGTACTTGTTTCACTTATTATACAAGTTTATGACATATAGTAAATGACACCATCAATATTCATATGGTCCAATTGGATTTTATATGGGTTTAAAATTAAATGGTCAATGAAAATTCTTAATGACATAATTAATTACATTAAATACTTCTAGAACAATGAACTTGAAAACGTCAGATTTGGCTTGGTACTAATTACATCTACAAATTGCTCGTCGTAAGCGTTAAGGAATAGTAATGATAAGAGTTAATATACTGTAAGGTCACTTTACTCTTGAAAAAGTCTGGTAGAGTCTTAAAATAAAGTTTTTAAAAAACCTCTTAAAATAATAAAAAATGTTTAAGTAAAACCTTTAAAATTAAAGCTTTCGACTTTAAAAATAAGCTTTAATTTCAGAGAAACATTTTAACTTTGATATTTATTATCAAACGTACCCTTAATTATTCATTATTTTGCGTTCTCTTTCCATGCTTCATCGTTTACAACCAAACATATGAAAATAAGTAGTTCCTTGTACTTGCATGTCTTTTATAAGCCTTTTTTTCTACTAATAATCTGTTTTGACAAAAGTTATCTGGGGAATATAAAAGAAAAATGTCTATTAACAATAATTTTAATGATTGTCATCAATAAATTATAAAATAATTTACATTCACTAAAAATTTATAAAATTTAATTGACATTGTATAAGTGTTGGACCAATCAAAATATATCAAACTTTCTCTCTTACTTATCTCTCCTAATTTAATTGATCCACATCATTTTGTGAATTATATTTTATAAAGTTTGTGTACCTCTATTATTTCGCTAAATTATATATATACATAATATATTGTACTTCAACTCGGGGTCAACCAATATTTAGTAGATGATATATAATTTAATAATTTAATTATTTAATTATAGTTGATTATAATTAATTATAATACGAGTATAAGTATGGATGCATGTATGAATGTTCAATGATACTATCAAGACTATCATATTATATCCTTTTCCAAAATAAAATTACTCGTATAATTAAGGCTTTTATATTATAAAAATATGTGATTTATTACGTTATGAAAATAATAATTCAAGATAGGTGTGCATTTGCAAGGCTAGTTTCCGGCTACGTAAACTTATACGCATTAAACACATTTAATTTATAGGTTTCCTATTTAGTACTGAATAGTAGACCCTATTTTAGCATTGAGTTCAAATTGATTATCAGTTGATCGTTGATAAAAGCTCTGCACAATGCTCGTCCAAATCGGTAATAAATTAGCTACTTATAAATTATTGATTTTATAAATCAACGATAACAACGTGTTGTTGTAATAAAATCAAATCTAAAAATATTGATTTTGAGTATTGACAATAAATTAAAAGATTTATCTTTTTCAGTTAAATTTATCTTATAGTCTTCTAGATCGAATAATGTGAAATCTTATATAAATTTGAATAAAGATTAATTCAGATAGTGATTCAATTAACTGTACATTTGAAGGTTCTATCTGTTACGATGTATCGCATGAATTGTAATCTTTATTATTAGTGACGATCACTTATAGTCACTTTTAGCATATTATAAGTATACGAGTTATAGTTTGGGGTTAAGTGTTTATAAGAAAAAATTGATTGAAACAACAATAATATTTATATTTGCAAATGAATTATGTCAATCAAATATCAACTTAGATCACTTAAACCCTAAGGTTAACATTCAAAACAAGATCGACGGTCAGATACTTCAACAACATCATTGTAATTGTTACAGATATAAGAGGTCGATTAATTTAGTAAGAATTATCTTAAATAACTATCACAATATTAAACTAAACGCTCTGATAAATAAATACTTCTCACTTAAAAAATAACATGATCCTAAAGTACTAAATCATAACCCTAATATATGAGCCAAACTCAACCATGTATATTAGTACTGTATAATTTATTAATGAAGTGATAATACTACTCATAAATTGAAGCTGCTGATAAATAAATAAAAATGAATATTTAGGATGGTACAAGTAATATCCACGTAGGATATCTAAGATCTTTGACTCTTTGACCTTCATACTACCTCAAAAAAAAAATCAAGAACACAACACAAAAACCACACGAAACCAACCAAAACAGAGCACTGATTTTGCCGCCAAATTCCGAAAACATGCTCTGTTTACCTCTACAATCAATCTCACCTCACCTCAAAACCTCCTTAAAGTCACAGATCATAGGGTTCGAAGTCTTATCAAAACCACAATTCGTAAATTTATATAATCATCGTAATTATACAACCAATATCATTAACAGGAGTCATGGAGATAGATACAGATATAGATATAGATATAGATACAGTCCCTGTTACTGTTTGAACTTGAATACGGTTAATTTTAGTTCGAGTGAAGAAGAGTTTGATATGGAATTGGGGCGTTTGTTGAGGTTGTTACCTGAGGAGATGCGAAGTAGGGTTACTGAGCATCATGAACTTCATCAATTGATTGAAGTTGTTATGGATTTAGGTCGGAAACCGTTGGCTCGGTTTCCGTCTGGTGATTTCGTGTTATCGGATAATTTGATCACTATTAATGATCTTGAACATGCTACTTCTTTGGTAAATCTGATTGTTTGCTTATTGCACACCACGTGTTTGATATATTGCTTTAATGAAACAGTGTGCATATTTCATCGATAGTTATGGATATTGTAAACTGTTTTGAAAGAACTACTAATTACCATAAATATTGTTATAGGTGGGTGATTTTGCTGTTGATAATAGAGCTGGGATCAGCAGAACGTTGCACCGAATTAGTGCTATTAGAAACCGGAAGGGTGCAGTTATTGGGCTAACATGTCGTGTTGGTCGAGCTGTATCAGGGAGTGCTAAGTTATTGCAAGATTTGGTTAAAGATGGATCTTCTTTATTGCTTATTGGACCTCCAGGAGTGGGAAAAACTACAATTATCAGGTTTTGTTATTTTGTGTGCTTAATATGTACTTCGTATCTCTGATACCAGACTACGATCCAAGTTATTAATGTTTGACCTGTTGTTGTATATTGTAGGGACATTGCTCGAATGCTTGCAGATGAGTATAAGAAACGTGTCATGATTGTTGACACCTCGAATGAAATTGGTGGAGATGGTGATATACCTCATTCGGGTATAGGTAATGCTCGACGAATGCAAGTTCCTGATTCTGATATGCAACATAAGGTAATAGAGAATAATTGCAGGTTTTATTAATTTACACAAAATATATTACAGATCAACTGTTTGTTATAAATAAAATAGCTTCATTAAGCATCAAGTTTACCATCTAAACTCAAAGGCCGGCGTTAACTAGAAGTTATTACTTCTAATATTATGCATATTACTGTATAAGGGTTCTTATTTATGGATATTTAATGTAATTCAGGTGCTGATAGAAGCAGTTGAAAATCATATGCCTCAAGTGATCGTAATAGATGAAATTGGCACAAAACTTGAAGCAGCAGCTGCAAGCACTATTGCACAACGTGGGATTCAGTTAGTTGCAACTGCTCATGGTATTACAATAGAGAATTTAGTGATGAATCCTTCATTGGAGATGCTTGTTGGAGGAATACAGGTGATTCAGTTACTAGTCTTGAGGTTGCAATTTCAACCCATTTACTTATGGATGGGTTGATTTGGGCTGTGCTTTATCTCAAGTTGATCAAATAGAAAGATTATGCTAGATGGGGAACATGTCAAATGGGTCGAATAGGTTGACAGTCGCCCAAAGTTAATCTTCAATGCATACAACCTACTAAATCATTTTTATTCAACGGTTAATATTACTATTGCTATAAGATTGTTTTCATAATCATAGTTAACACATTATTTGTTAAAAAGAAAAGGGTTAATACATTGATAGTGTAACAAACTTTGTTCAAATGTTCACTTACATGAACCATCTTTTTTCGCGTTTGATTGCATGAACGTAGTATACGGGTTGTTCATTTAGATAACTAATCTAATAAAACGTATTCATTTACATGAATTTGGTGAACGGTGACCGGATATAGATACTGCTATTTGTCCGCATAAGCGCCACGTATACTCCAGCTCATCGATTACTTTCCACGTAATTGAAGGTTTATAAAGGGCATTAAACTTTGCGAACATGTTCAGTTTGCAAAAAATTTTGACTGATGCCGGTTCCACCTATAAAATTACAAACTTTTTTTATTATTTCAAAAAATGACATGTTTATGCTTCATATCATTTACTATAAACAAAGTAAAGAACGATAATTTCATTTACAAAAAAGAATCCCAAACCACAAATAAAAAATCTATTCATATCATTTATTATAATCCACAACCGAATCTCGGGTTTTCGGTTGCGTACCACCACCACTACCGCGAATCACTAACACTAGGGGTGTTCAATATTCGGTGTGAAACCGTTTAATCCGAATACCGAACCGGATAAAAATAAATAAAAAACGAACCGAATTTGAATTTGGTTTTGGTTTACGAAAGTGAATTTGAATTGTTGTTGTTGTGATGATTTTGTTGATGGTGTTCTTGTTGTTAGTTGTTGTAAAGGGTATTCATTTGTTGTTGATTTTTTAAATTTATTATTTGTTCAAAATACTAAATTGTCTAAGTGAAAATAAAAAAAGTTTGTAGTAATGATATGAAGCATAAACATGTCATTTTTACAAGTAATAGTGAGGGTTTGTAATTTTACCTGTGGAACTGGCATCAGTTAAAAATTGTCGCAAACTGAACATTTTCGCAAAGTTTAGTTACTTAAATGTCAATAAAAAAAGATAGTTACCTAAACTGAACATTTTCGCAAAGTTTTGTTACCTAAATGTCAATAAAAAAAAGATTGTTACCTAAACTGAACATTTTCGCAAAGTTTAGTTACCTATTTGTCATAAAAAAATGTCACGTGTACATTTTACCGGTGGAACCGGCATCAGTAAAAAATTTAGCAGGTTCCAGAACTACGTTCATGCAATCGAACACAAAAAAAGATAGTTCATGTAGGTCAACATTTGAGCAAAGTTTGTTACATTTAAAGTGCAGTAACCCAAAAGAAAAAGCCAAAAAGTGTTTGAGTAACAACCTGACCTGACCCAGCTTGTTTGTACCCGTATTAAAAATGGTCTGTTTTGACAGAGTGTAACACTAGGAGATGAAGAGGCAAACCGGAGGGGTGTACAGAAATCAGTGCTGGAGAGAAAAGGTCCTTCTACTTTCGATTGTGCTGTGGAGATCATTTCTAGGCTTGAATTGAGAGTTCATAGTAGTCTGGAATCAACAGTTGATGCCATCCTTTCTGGTTTGTTTTTGTATTGAGCTATTTATCATTAGTATTGTATTTTTTTAGTTTGATATTTTAACTTTTTTTTATCTTAAGGAAGGCCGTTCTCCAAAATATCAAATTTGCAAGCTAGATGAGGGAGTGGTAGATGTTACGTTACAAAGTGATCCAGTTGCATATGATTCATTTGTCAAGAAGAGTGTTGATACGATTGAAGGCATTCCACCATGGACCAGTGAAAAGCTTACACCTGAAAAGCTCATCTCTAAAGAGTCTCAAAGTGACAGAGATAATCCTTACGATAAACCACCCTTGTGTTTATTTCTCTATGGGGTATGATATCACTCTTCTATGTAGAAATACTTACATAAAGATGTTGTATTATATTGTGGGTAGATATTGTAGGTCTCGGAGACAAGTGCACAACAAGTATTTACACACTTAAAGATGGAATCCTCTGTAGAATATACAGAAAATATTAGTGAAGCAGATGCAATACTTGCACTACTGTCCAAAATAAAAAAAAATTCTCGGATACAGTCTGCTGCTCACTCTAGTGACATACCTATATATGTCACGAAGGTAAGTATCATCAAAATTATAAGTCAGTGATTCCATTGTATCATTCTTTGATTAGTTCCTTAAATATTATGATGCAGACAAGCTCATTGATGCAGTTAACAAAGGCCATAGAGGCCTTAGTGACTGATTATGATAATGATTTTGAAGACATTGAAGATGAATATTCTCAGATAAATGAATCAGAGAAGACTGATGCTTTGGAGGTAGTTCATCGTTCTTTTCTAGTCAGCCTTAGTTTAACCTACTGTAAATTCTTTCTTCGTTTTCTTTTTAAATTCTGAACATGTGATAATTTCCATCTGTTCTTGCATGTTCTGTTTTGTGACTATGGCCCCTATTTGACGAGTTTGATCACTTCTAGCATACACTTATTAATTGGGCACCAATTGGAGGTTTACATGGAAGAAATGAATCAAATAGTTAATCCAAGCATTCTTGGCTTAAGCCATTTTTAAATATGTGCTGGCCGTGCAATACCCTACATTAAAGTTCAGGTCTTTTTATCTATATGTAGTAATATGTAGGTGTAGAACCATCTTACTGCGCAAGAGTGCACTCACTTATTCGATTGCTACTTTAAGAAATCCTCTAAAAAATGCCTAAACTATTTTTCAGAATTGATGCTGACCTCTAACCCAAATAAAGCAGTCTGTCATTTTATTGTTGGCTGATAATTATTGTTGGACCCTTTTGTCCTTCATGGTTGACCTCCTAGAAGCAGGCGGATGAATGGCACAGCCTTATCTCCTAGGAGCAGGCGGATGAACATGCGGCACAGCCTTATTCCATAAATTATTATTATTATCATTATTATTTTAATAGAAACAAAGTTTCATAGAAAAAGTCTTTGGCATTTGACAACCCATATCCAAATCGAGGTCCCCAAAACTTACACTTTTTGCATTACGCTACACATGATATTCTACAATTCATTTACATGAGATTTCATTTTTTGTCTTTTTGACATGCCCTCAGTAAGTAGACCCCCACATGAGCACATTGGGATCTTCCCATGATGTTCGGTTATATTTTCTGTCACAATCACAGGAATAACTCAATCTCATTAATTATCAAGGGACTGATATGCTGATCTTCAACTCACGATGGTGTCAAATATATTTTACAGTTAAAACTAAATATTGCATTTGCTCCAATACTGTTGTTTCTGCAACCACAGCTTTGACTTTAAAGTAGTTATATATTGTCCTGAAGACTACCATTGGATTTTGATATTAATATAAGTGAATGATGTTAGTATGACGGAGTCCTGGTTAAAGTTCTTTTTTATTCTTGTTTTTTGTTTTCTTTTCTGGCATTGACTTTTGCAGCATGTCAGTTTACTTCCTATAGACCTTTGAGCTAGCTTATTCCTTTTGGTTCTAATGTATGGTCTATAGTTTGAGACTTATATGTTTACATCCTCTATATTATGATCTGGCAATGTCATATCTTAAATTTACCGAATGGCTATAACTGTGTTTAATTTTTTAAAGATCGCTCCAATCATTATACAGGAAGCGAGGATTGCCATTGAACAGGTTGTAATCCCAAAAGGGGAGCCTGTAGAACTACTTCCAAGGCCATCCAACATTATGTTGCTTCAGAAGGATTTAATTCGTAAATATAAGCTACAAGCACAGAAAGTTGGTTCAGAGGTGAATGTAAGGCTTCGTATTCTACCTTTTCAAAGTCACAAAGAAGATAAAGACTATGACAATGATGATAATGATGATGATGTTGATGATGAACTTTGTGAGTTGTCTGAAACAAATGGCTCACCCTACCCAGTGAATAGATTGCCCTTCCTGCCTGAGTAGGTAAACATTATATAACTGTTTTCTTTAGTTGTTTGTTTGCTAAAACACTACTCTCTGATCTCGTTGTGTATTACTATTGCACATATATCCAATCAAATCAAAATGTTTATATCTGATTTTTGTGAGAAAGTTATTAAGATTGGTAGAAAATTATAGGCGGCTTAACCAATGTGGGCATCTACTTATGAAGATCACTAAAGGTTGGTTTCTTGATAAGGTTATAGATGTATAAAACCCCACTTGAAGTAGATAGAGAGCTACTAATTAGAATGTTGCTAAATGGTACAAATGGCTTTTTCTTGTTGTTGGACGGTGCCATTGACTTTTGAAATTAGTAGATTTTAGTTGTATTTGCATGCACTTTGATGTTATTACATTGTGTCAAAACCTACTTGGCTCTTTCTATTTCTTTAAAAAGAAAAAGTAAGGAAGTATTTTTATAGAAAGGTCAACTATGTACGGTCGAATGTGAGTGGCACATCTGGATGATGGAGAATTTCATTTTTATTTGATGGGGGCATTGACCTTATTATGACCTTGTGCATTAATGGCATCTATATTGCTTATTAAGAATGCTTAGAAGTTAGAACATGGTCAAAAGGTATGGGTCCATCATATTTTCAGCCCAAAATATGTTTTTTAGGGATAATGTATTAATAGGCCACCCATGTATTTAAGAATTTTCATTAAGGCCACCCGAAAACCAAACTTTTTTCTAGGCCACCCAAGTATTAATTTGATTTCATTTTTGCCAATTCCGATGTAAAAAGTTGTAGTTTTTAAAATGACATTAATGCTCATAAGTTTACATTTTTGCTACATCTAGAGTTGTCAGATAACAAAAGTATCTATAAATTTATGCAATTATGATTCTGAACAGTCTTAAGTTGATTATTTTGAATAACTTTAAGGGTGCTTTTGTCATTTGACAAATGAATATGTGTCAAGTTTTAACTTAAGAGTATTAATGTCGTCTTACAATTTACGACAACTTCTTTTTTTGTCGATTTTTCATAAACGAAACCGAATTAATACTTGGGTGGCCAGAAAGTGGTTTTTCTATTTAGGTGGCCTTAATGAATACTTATGAATACTTAGGTGGCGTATGTATACATTATCCCTGTCATAATAGAAACTTATTGTTCGTTTTTCAGTGGGTGTACTTTTTGTAACTTTGCAACATTTGTCAAATAGAAGGTAGGGGGAACTTATTTGACTGTATTGTCTAGGTGGCTCTATTTTATGATGTAAGTAGTTTAAGGGAGTATTTGATTATTGATTAAATCTCTTAAATAACCTTGAATAAATAATAAATAGAGGATCCTGTAGAACTAAATCAAATTTATCGATTTTTGTTCTTTTATCTTCCAAAGATAAATAAGGTTATCCTGAAACTGTAATGCTAGTATTTTGAGGGTAAGGAATGTATCATGGGAAAGTAGGTCCATTTATGTAAAATAATTGTAAAGGAGCATGACGTTAGCAAAAGGGTCTTCATGCTAATCATACCCGATCGTACTATTATGCTAATGCTGTAGAATTATTGGTTACTTGCTTCCTCTAATCATAGTTCCTTAGTTTTAAATCGAAAGAAGAGGAAAAAAGAAAGAGATTTTGTCACTTTACCCAAAATCCAATATGGCTTTGAGAATATTACATATGCGGTCCTTGATAATTGTTGAAGCCACTATTCCTTCATCAAATTTTGTGTTGCGTAGGCAGTTTATAAATGAAAAATCTCATAACAGAGATATTCATCGTTCTCGTTCAGCAATAGAAGTTATGAGTATTCTACTTGTCAAAAATGGTCATGCGCACTGTATTAGATTATTTTGGTAGACAGAGTAAACAGAACCATTTGGAGAAAAGAAATTGTTTAGAAGTTCTTTCTGTAGAGAATTATATATGCAATTGTACAAAATTTGATGGGCAGATAATGGACAGTGGACAATAGTTGAAGGACCACTTTTGAGATTTGCTGGTTATAGACTTGTAGTGGGCATCCTTCTCCATTCTTGTCTCTGGTCGGCACTTTTAGACTATAAAATTGACTATTATATAGCAGTAATACTATAAAATCTTAAAGAAATCTACTGCTATTATTTGTTAACTAGGCCGAAATGTGCATGTCTTTGGTTAAATTATAGTGATACCATTGAAATTCCTTTAAGATCGTAGGTTGACAATAGCTGGTAACCAGTATCAAATGATTGTCGTAATGCTCACCTCCTTTTTGCATTTTTAATTTTGTTCTTCATATGGTTTTGTTTGTTATTTAATTTTTCTAATATGTTTTTTTGTTTTTAGTTGTCTTCTTTTATGAAGTCGGTTTGTGGTCGAAAGTAATCTCTTTTGGCTCATTCACAGGTGGAGATTTTGTTGTCAGTTAGTTATAGTTTGCCCTTTTATGCTTTTCTTTTGTTTGAAATATTATTTGATAACCAATATTCTAATCTCTATGTCTGTTGAATGAAAATATGCTATCTTGCAAATTTATCACGCTGAGTTTATAAGTTTGTCAAGTTTACAACTGTTATGTGCTGCTGCTTTTTTAAGATAGTTGGACTAGAAAGTTTGTTGTGACAGTGACCATCAAGATACAAAATTTAAGGTTTAGACCACCTATAAAGGCCAGATTCCATCATCCAAGTTGAGGTTATAATAAGTTGTCATAGCCTATGAAGATCAAATCCACAGGTTTTACAAATACATGCTACAAGTGTCCATTAACTGCATGAACAAGAGGACAAAGTTGAAATGGTATATGAATCATTCCTCATGCCTATGGCCTAAACACAAGAAAGCAAATTTGTCGATAATATCAGGGTGATTATAAAAACATGGCTCTTCATGTAGATTGGTTGGCATATTTTTATAATTCTAAGAGCTGACAAGATGAGGAAAAAGCTTCATGCTTGCCCGTCCATCGAACAAAAAGAAGATTCCTTTGTTATAATCCACGTCAACGTTCTTTTAATACGCATGTCTTTCTAAGGAATGAAGTAGCAGTAGTTCATAGTATCACAAAACCTAAAGTTTTAAGTAGATGGAAAGAGGAGTCTTTATTTAGTGTAGAACACTTGAACTAAGAAAATGCATACTAAATAAATAATCAACTTCCACTTTGATCAATGTAGAACACTTGAACTGAGAAAAATTAAATATTCAAACTTCCACTTTGATCAAAGTGGGATTATTTTGAATTAGGCAATTAGCTTTGTTAGTTGTTACATAAAAATAACTGAAGTTGTAGGTCTATAAAAGTACGTGCATTCTAGTTATCACCACAAAAATTGTCAGTCTGTTTAAGCTATCCACAAAAGAAATGGCATCTTCCCTTAGGCTTTGGTTGCTTTTATATCTTGTTCTGCTTTCAGTAAGCGTCTCAGAAACCCGCATTCTTAATAATGGAGGGACATTGATCGAGACGGCACGAGAAATACTAGAGGTAAGCACTCAAAATCACAATATGGTAGAACTCAGCAAGCGTTATAACACAAACCGATTGAGCCCTGGTGGCCCTGACCCTAAACACCATTAGCGTACACATATTCTGGTGGATGAAAGAGGCATATTAAGAAGAATTATGTTAGTGGTAATTGGTACAATGCCTGGATTGACCAAGTCAGAGATTAATATTTTCTTATTTTTCCAGTATTTTGGTTGTAGTTGGCCACCGATGTTATTTTTGGCTTCTAAGAGTATTATAAATAGAATTTTCTCTATTTTCTTCGGGTTTTTGATTATGTTTAGGACTTCCTTGAAAGGATATGAAATGGGTTACCAAGACTGAAAAGTTGGATCAGTTTTCAGTAAAGCTGTATGCCCTAAATTTATTGAGTTCAACTTAAACTAATCTTTTCATCTCCTTCATCTTTTCTGTTGGTGGTGGTCCATGACCATTAGCCTATAACCAAGGCAAATTGGCTTTTCACATTAGCATGTGGACATGATACTATTACTATAAGCATTAAAGGTGTGGTATTTGCAATCTAAGATCATTGAATCTATTACCAACAGTTGGCATACGCATATGTAGTCAAATATAATGACTCGATCTCTTTATAAAAGTCCATGAAAACATGATGTATAAAGTTGTGGTCAGTCTATGTCATCATAGAATTTAGAAGTTTACGTCTAACGTGTCTGAAGTATAACAATGAGTGATAACTGTCTGAGTCCCATAGCAGAATGCTGAATGTGGAAAGTATGCTTGAACATGATTTGTTTACGATTTAGGGTTTAGATGTGACACGCTTGAGACGATGTCCACTTGCCCACCGTGATCAAATATTTTGCTCATGTGGCTGTTTTGTAGTATTAACATTTACTACATAGTGGGCTTATCGGTTGTCGACTGTCTTTTACCATTATTTACTGTTCTAAAAGATAAGATAATTGCTCTAAAAGCACTTCCATGTTGTTTGGATGGAATTATCAGTGGAACGGAAGAAGTGTGAAGAATATGAATATATGATTGAGTTTTGTTAGTTTTTATTGGCTTGCCCATCTTTTCTTCTTTCTTTCTTTTTAAGAGTGTCTTCACCTATTGTTAACCTGTGACTATAAAATGACATGGATTTATAAGTTGTTACTTTTTGATTCTCTATGTTTTCAAACTTAACTCATTGTTGTAATAGAATGCCTAGAATAATAACATACAACTTAAAATATTTTGAGCGCCTATGAAATATAATAAAATAGTTTCATCAACAATTCTATCTAAAGTTACTTATTTACAATATAAATCAACATATAGGGGTGTTATTGATCTTTAGTTCATACAAGTTTTTATAATATGTATTATTGATCACCTTCAACAAGTTTTTACTATTCTACCAATGATGAAAAGAACATTTTTAGTTCATACAAGTTTTTATAATTTGTATTATTGATCATCTTCAACAAGTTTTTACTATTTTACCAATGATGAAAAGAACATATAATTGCATCAAACATCTGACTAGTACATGTCTCTCCATAAGTAGACAATGAAAAGATTTAAGTGAAGTCATATATAGCTTTAGAGAGTTGAGTAGTGAAGAAGAAAAATTGGAACGAAATTTGCAAACAAGTTTAATGCTTTATCCCTTATCCAACACTTGTCAACCAAAACTCATTTAGTCCCCTACCAATCACTCAAGAACACCAAACACAATTCAACTTTAAGAAATTCTGTAAAAATCATAATTCTTGAATTGCAAGACAACCGTGTAATTGTGGAAGAGTTCAACATTGTCATTGCTAAATTTCGACCCAAGATTGGGTCTTCAATGATTCTGGTTAGCAAAATCAAGAAGAGCAAACGAGGTCCGTCTTTGAGGGTGGGCGAGGTGGTTGATCAAGACTTATAAAGTATAGGGGTCTAAAATGTGTGTGTTTGTGTATATGTGTGTGTATATATATATATACATATCATTTGATTGTTAATTGCAAGGAAAAAAAGAGAATACATTTAAGTTGTTTCAAAGTTTATTGAACCTCTACAGAGAGAACAATAATAAAACATCGTATACTTAGAAAGACAATCAACATACTCTTGATGCTCTTTGGCAACATTGTAAATTGGCTATATTTGGGACCATGATGTGATAATTGTAAAGCGAAATGTTGATAATGTAGACATATGATATGATGTGGTCGAACACCCCTAATTTTAGGATAAGTAGTCCACTTGCAACTAAGTTCATATAATGAGGCTTTTACGATATCAAGAAAATGGAACTTTTATCCAACGTACAGTGAATTGTAACGTAAACTGTATACTCAAGGTTATTGAGTTCACATTTTGTCAACTAAACAAAATTAATTGAGGTTGACATGTATATATATCTATGCATTTAATTTATGGATTATGGATGCATGTATGAACACATGCTTAAAAAGTTCTCTTAACTTTTTATACAAAAGTTAATCATGTTTAGATCGAATTTTCTTTTTGATCTTATGTCATGGTTGCAAACAAAAAAAACTTGGAATAAACCAAAACGACAATACAACTCAGTTGAAAATGACCATATAATCATGTAAAAAGACACAAGTGTTTTATGTCTTATGTGCTTAAAAAATGCTAATAAAAATAAGAAAGCGTAAGGGGTGACTAGAACATATAATTTTTTATACGAGAATGCAAGGTGTATTTTTTTATCCGTAGTAACTATAGAATTTTATTATTATTAGTATTATTATTATATTATTATTATTATTTGGTAAGCAAAACAAGATTTTATAGAAACACTCCCTGTTTATTTGACTTTTATTATCAGTGTTCAACGTATAAAAAATGACATCAATCAATCGATGATATAAATCATGAGGGGATATCACTGATGGTGTTGTTTACAACACAATAGTTAAGTACCGTTGACCAACGAACAAATATATAAGCTTTCATATTTTATATTTTTTACCCTAAAACTTTTTCATTTGTACATCATCTATTCTCTTTTAAAGTTAATAACATTTAATGTTAGATGTTATTTGATTTATATGTTCAATCACTGGATAAATCTGAATCCTTTTAAGACAGGGTTTTTTTGTTTTTCTTTGAAGAGAACAAAACCTACTTAAAATAAAATAGTTAATCCATAAAATTTGTATTACTCGCTATGTGAAGTAAAACACTATGTTTGTATTAAATATAAAGAAAATAATATGATATGATATGATATCTACATTAATCTGATATCGAATTGGGTGGCCGTCTATTGAAACCGAGGTACTTTTTCTTTTTGTAGTCTTCCAAAATAAATATAAACATTAAACACACGAGAAAACATAGATATATGTTAGTCCCACTAACCCACTTTTGTCTCGGGTCCCTTATTTGCTCTATATAAACCGATTCTTCAATTTTACTTGTAGACCTATCCCATTTTTTTGACCAAATGGCCTATGTTTCTAAACTCACCATTTGTATGCTAATAGTACTTTTCTTCGTTTGCCTATCGGGTTCACGAGGCGCACGTTTGTTAAACAATGTACCTGTTGATATAAGTATTAGAAAAGATTTACGTATCGTATTGAATAAACATGGGTTTAACAAGTCGACGTTACGATATTATTGGAGGAGGGCGATGTCAGAAGACGTTCCTACAAGACTTGCCCCGGGAGGTCCCGATCCTCATCATCATTTTTAAACTTATAGTTTGATAATGGTGCTTTTTAGTTTTAAATGTAAGTGACATGTTGACTGTCGTTTATTTCAGATATTAACCTTTTATTTCAGTCGTTCTGCAAATTGATAAAAAATTATGATAACTTATCAAGTAACCTATATGTGTCAAAATTGATATGCAAAACGGTATGCAAATTTTAAGCATTTCAAATTGGAATTGGAATGAATATTAATAAGAAAAAAAATGAAGTTGGAAATCCATCAAGAAGAAGGTTAGAAGGCTTGGCAATATCTAAAACAACTGCTAAGCATAATAGGTCAATGAAGCCCATGTAAAGTGATTCATTTACATGAACAAAATACTATTTTGCCAATTTTTCTAATTTAGTAGGATGCATGACAGGAAAAGGCGAACAGTTTACGAGAAAGAAACCTAGAAGGGTCCTCGCCAAGTCATGATTGTGACAACACGGTTTAGGGTAACATATCTAACGATCATGCGGTGTTGTGAGTCTCATAATGCCAATGAAGCTAAATTGGTGTCGTTTCTGTTTAATTTCCTTTGAATTTTCTCATCATTCAAACAAATTGTAATTGGTTTTTGGTTGGTTTACTAAATGAATGCTACTGGTGGACGACTCGTTGTTTACATGGTCACTTCACTGATGGTCTGATGCAAAAATAGTGTTGGACATGAAACAATGTCACTCATTTCAATCCTTCTAAATGTCTCAACGTAATCCAATGAAAGCAAGTAGCGAATTATTCGCGTTTTACATGAATCATCTATGGTGATATGTAATGCAAAAACAATGTTCAGTAAAACATTCAAATGACTTGGTGAATAGTAATACATACTCTGGGAAGAACTTGAGAATAGATGTACTTGCATAAACTTGAATGCATTCACAGATAAAGAAAAAAGGGAAATGAGAAGCAACAAATTAAGGCTCGGACAAGGAACCAGCAGAGGAATGAGAAGCATGTCTGCCTGTTCGAACCATAGTCACATAATACCATTATAGATTTATGTTACCAATGAAAAGTGATTAAAAAATGCCTAACAAGAACAAGACAAAATCAGAAACAAAAACCAACCAATCGACATAATGCTCATAGCTGCAATAACATATTAGAATCCACATACACAATCAAAATGCAACTGCAGAAACAATAAGTTCAAGACTAGATGCAGCACAGATGGACCATCATAATGTTACTAAGCTATACAATATACGATAAGCCTGATACCAGATCCTCAGATAAGCATGACAATACAAACTCTGATGAAGCAAAAACCATCTTATCACCTAAAAGCAACCCGAACACCAATCACAATAACTGGAACAAGTTAGCCTCTTGGCATCCATGTTATGCTCATTCATAGTTGGCTGCAGGAGGCATGTCTCTCCCGGGAACATCCTGGCTCTGGTAAGGGTTTCCACCACCTACATTGGGAGGATAATTATTGGGGCCTGGCCCAGACTGATATGGCATTCCTCCACTATTTTGTCCATACTGTCCCTGCTGCTGGTAGTGAGGAGCGTTATTAGGCATTCCTCCACCCATGTTCTGCGGCCTCATTCCTCCCATATTGTTTGGCGGCCCTGTTGCTCCTCCCATGTTTGGGGGCAGCCCTCCGCTGTAGGGTGGAGGTGGGCCATTCCAGTTGTTGGGCTGACCTCCTTGAACATTAGGTGGAACTCCCATATAACCACCTTGTGGTCTTCCTCCAATGTTGCTAGGTGGGGGACCGCCCATGTTTGTGGGTGGTGGACCTCCCATGTTGGGAGGTCCACCCGTATTGCTAGGCGGTGCACCTCCCATGTTGGGAGGTCCACGATTGCTCTGCATGTTCTCTCTTCTTCTCTCAAAATTTCTTGATCTGTCAAAGTTGCGAGGTCTGTCATTTCTCCTGTTCCTCTCATTGGCCCTTGCATTGTTTCTGATCCACTCCTCATGGTACTTTGGATCATATGGAACCGCCTTCCCATCAATAAATGGTTCACCTAATGCAAGTTCATAAGACCAGATATTAGACATATGACAATCAATACATGAACTAAAAAACTTATTCTCTTCAAACATAAAAATAAAATAACAAATAAATAAATAAAAACTCTAATTTAGCCCATTTCAATTCTTTGACCAAAAGTTTTTCCCTTTTTGCCAGGGTTTCATCCATTTATCCTCTCAATTGAGAAACTAGGCCAATTCACCATAAACGATTTCATAATAGAACGGATCCAACAAATTTCAATATAAAAGCCCAAGTAGAAACTGCTAAAATAATCTAAAGAATGTAATACCTCCGTAATCCTTGTTCCTAACATCCAAGTAAGAATCAGGAAGCACCCAACGAACTCCAGGTAACTCTAATATATACAACAAAAATTCATTCCTTTAGTATACAATCACACTAATAACAAAAAAAACATGGCTTTAAAACTCAAAAAGATCCAATTACCCTTAAGCTTATAAGAAACTTCTTCTGACACAAGTGCTCCAAAAGCATAGTAACATCTCGTTGAAACCGAGTAAATTTTCATCCTTGCTTCATCATAGCTACAAAACCCAAACGAGTCACTTAATTGCACAGCACACTAAAACTAATACAAATACCAAGTATAATATATACGAACCGAACATCACCTCCTTAATCATTTCTACTCATAACAACGAAATACATATAATCAAGTTTCACACTAAACAAATACTGTATCATCTAATTAACTCTAACAATAAATAAGAATATATAATTATTTTTACCTGCCAACAACTTTAGCTAGGGTATTGATATACGAATCAATAATTTCATCTCTAGTTGGCTCGCCTTCAGGTTTATCAACAACAACAAGCCAGTGTTCAAAATCGCAACCATCTAGAAGGATCGTTTCCTTTGGTGGACGATTTGACCAATTAGGGTTCGAATCGTTTAGAGATGACGTGGTCTGACGAGTTGAGAACGTACGGATATTTGTCGCCGTAACGGAAGACTGACAGGCATTAGCGGCGGCGATGGCGATAATAGGACGGAAACGTAGTAGGTATGAAGAATTTGTGAAGGATTGATGGATTATGGTTTGATTTGCGGATGAAAGAAGATTACGAAGAAGAACGCGAGTCGCCATTTTTGAGGGTTTTTGAGTGAGTTTCGAGAGTCTGGGCTTTAAAAACCCTAATTTTATGAGTCGGGATTTAGGGGATACTTTTCTAGACGATAAGAATAAATGACGAAATTGCCTTTGTATGAGTCGGTAAGGTATTCTTACGTTTGAGGTCGCATTTAGACTCTCTTTCAGACTTCTACTAAGAAGATAAGAGAAAGTAACTGAAAATAAAATTACACTTTCTTTCGGAGTTCTACTAAGAAGATAAGAGAAAGTAACTGAAAATACAATAAGAAAAAATTTGTGTTTTTTAACTTTTTAGTTTTTTAGAAAGAAAGAGAAAATAAAATAAATGATTATTTTTGCCTAATTTCCTTCTAATATTTCCTTTTAAATTAGAAAGATTTGAATTTCTTTCTTTTCTTTCCTCTACATTTCTCTTATTTTATTTCCTTACAAAATTCGAGAACAGAGTATTAGTTGACAGAGTATGATAAAATTGAAATCAGATGTTGGTAATATAAAAAACAATAAAATTTAATTATATTTATTTATTTGTAATAAGATATAATTTTATCAAATTTCATATAATGAAAGAATTTAATTATTGATATTTTAAATGTATTTCATCATATAAGGAAATTTATCCTATCAAGTTGTATGATATTTTACTATGTTATATAATTATATAGAGTATTTACATTACGTTATATATTTTTATTTTTAGAGTAGAATTATCTTTTTCTAATTATATTTGTATTTGTATTTATATTTGCATTTATATTTGTAACAGTATTTGTATTTATATTTATATTTATACTTATAATTTTTTATGTTTGTATTTAAATTTAAATTATATATTTAATATTATATTATATATTATATATTTTTTTAACTTTTATTATTATAAAAATATCATATTTATATTTTAACATTATATTAGATTATATTTTATTATATTATGTTACATTACTAGATATTAGATTTTATATTTAGATAATATAATATTTATTTAATAATTTATATTATATAGATATAATAAATATATGTTATTTTTATATAATATAATATTTATCTTATGATTATATTATATAAATATAATAAAATTATATGTTATTTTATATTGTCAATGTAGTCATTTGTAGAAGTTCAATTTCATTTTGTGCCAATTAAACATACATAGACATATTCTAACTTCTTCGTAATCATATCTTTTTATCAGATTTTAATTTCATCAAATTTCAATTATTTTGACATATTTTATTCCTTCAAAAAATCATTTTGTAAACCAAACAGGGCCTGAGAATTATATCAATGGTCAAGAATCAATCAATTCAATTAAGTATGTATCAATAAGGTAAGTATACATTTAATTCTTTTGTTAGAGCATTTATAATATAAAGATTTTATTTAATTGGATCGTTTAAAATATTTGTGTAAGTAATTTTACCAAAAATGTTTTTGATACACCAATTGCTAAAAAAATCATTCAACTATCAAAAATAATAATAAAATAATATTAAAAAAGTAGAAAAATATGTATTATCGGTTTGCATTTACAAAGTCATTGTAATATTTTTCTATTTGTTTATATAGTTGTAGAAATTTCTTATACTTTGATATTGGTTTGAATGATTAAATTTTTTATTAGATTTGTTGTCAGGTCTCTTATCTGTTTTAGTTTCTAAGAATCAAATAAACATATTCGAAAGATTTAGAGTAAAAACTTGTTCATCAATTCTTAATTAACAATACGGTATGATTGTAAAAGTATTTAATTAAAAAAAATCATCTTGGATTGTTTATATCATTTACATTTTATTTATCATCCAACTTTAAGGGTCAATATTTGCATTAGAAAAAAAAAACATGATCTACTTGCATAATCTCTAAAATTCCCTAATTTTAAAACTTCTATAACAAAATTAATACTTACCTTTGATATGATAATTATTATTTGGGCAAATTACCTAAAATAGAAAATGAAATTTTGATTGATTTTAGATTTTATAAATCAACTTCCAATTTCATTTAGAATATATATTATCTGTCATGTACAATATTACTAGAATTAGGGCATGTTTGGCAGGGAGCTTTTAAGAGTTTTAGTTTTTAGTTTTTGAATAAAAAGGTGCTATGAAAATAAAATCTTTGTTTGTCATGTACAAGTTGTAGTTTTAGAATCCAACGAAAAGCTCAAAGCTCCAAACCTAAAGCTACAGATACATCCTACAGCTACAACCTACAACTACTTTACCAAACATACCCCTTATAATGAAACTTAAAGTTGGTTTATATTATTGATAATTTTGATAGTTGATTTATAAAATCCAAAATCATCTAATAGTTCATTTATATTTTAAGGCCTCTCCAATCCGTGACTGAAATTAACTGGTCAGTTTCTGCCAACTCAGCGCTACGTTAGCTTTTTTTCAAAACTGACTAACAACTGATTGACCACTGTCACAGTCACTGGTCAGTTTTTATTTATGGGTCTTACACATTATTTAATTTACATATTTAAAACACAATAATTAAAATAAAACACATTTCATTAAAATAAAAACATTACCTTTCCTAAAAAAAACATTACAACAATAAAAAAACACACTAAATAATTAAAATATAGTCTAATCGGAACTCGATTCTTCGTCTTCAGCTTCGTGTTCGTCTTCGTCCGAATCTTCATCTTATGTCGGAAACATTGAACCATATGTGTTTAACACATCATTCCGAGAGGCTTTGATCATTCTTAGCTTCTTTTTTTATGCACGCTTCAGTATTTTTTTACAAAGAAAATTCAATGCTTTGAAAGCTAACTTTTTGGTTGAATTTTCGGTAATAGTATGAATTGCGGTTTGTTGAAGGTGAGCGCTTTTCTTCATTGAGGGCTTCAAGCTTTTCGTCTCGTAAACTTCTTGATGAAGTAGGCGCGTCTGATGAACTCGAACTTTTTTTATCCTTGCGGCTGGGTGGACTACGTAGTGGGTCGTCTTGGAACAACCTTTGTATATTAGTCGTAAGAGATGAGTTGACTAGTTGGGAGTCACCCGCTTCAACATTGATGGGTTTCGGGTCAAGTTCGAATGTACGTTTGTTGCTCATTACCCCGGTTCCATAAAAAATTTCGGGTAATGTTTTAGTACATTCCAACATTGCTCGTAATTGAATTTACGTTTGTTGTTTTGTTGCATTAAAGTGCTTTCGGGCGTATTCTAAAACATTTTCATCTCACGCACCTCTTTGAAGGTGAAACTCAAAATAGTTTTTGTAGATTGCGTTGAATTTTTTGACGTCGGGTGCAATTTTGTTCCATTTGCCCGTAAGTTGATTAACGTTACTTTTTTGGCGACTAACGAATTATAGACCTTTTGTATTTTTTTCCAAAAACTCGCGTCGGTTTGCGAGTTTCTTTGTACACCATTTTTGGAACAATGTACCCACCGTTCGGCTAAAATTCGTGCCTCCTCGTCGGTCCACTGAACTTGCTTGCTTTTTTGCTTTGTGTCTTGTTGGGTTTCAACTTCTACTTGTTTGTTGGTGTTGGAAACGGAGAAATTTGTTTATTGGTATGGGTTCCCGAAGTATGGATTTTGTGGGTGTGAGTTTTGTGAATATTGTTGTGTTTGTTGGTATTTTTGTGTTTGGTACCACCCTTGGTGAGCGTAAGGGTTTCCAATGGGTGAATATTGTGCAAACCCGAATTGTTGAGACGGTGTTAGAAAGTTTAGTCGAGCGAACGAAGAACTGGATGGTGAACTTGCGTTTGGGACTGGAGTGTTTATCAAATTTTGCCACATATTTTGGGATATATTTGATGAAGATGTTTTTTGTTTTGTTTTTGTTGTTAGTAATTTTGTAATAAAAATGGGTGGGGTAGTGTGTAGTTTTTGTGTATGAAATGGGTGTGATGGTGTGTAGTTTTTTTGTATGAAATGAGTGTGTAATTGTATGAATTATAGAGGGAAGTAGTTGTTTTTGGTGTGAATTATAGTTGTTTAGAGTGACTGTATATGAATTAATAGTGATTGTGTATGAATTAATAGATACGTTGGGTTCAAATTTTCAAAATGTTAAACTTTTTGTTTTCTTTTCACAACGTTTAAAACAAAAAAAAAAAAACAAAAAGTAAAAAAAAAAAAATATATATATATATAAACCGACGGACCGTCGAAAAACCGAAGAAGGAAACCGACGGATCGAACCAATGGCTCCGTGCCATCGGTGTCGGTTTCAACCGACGGCCAACCGACAGTTCGTTGTGAGTGGCCTAAGTAATTTGCTCTTATTATTATTACAATATAATTAAAGATAACAAAATCGCATCTTCATATAAATCATCCAACAAATAAATTTCACAATTTTCTCTTCAAAATCATCTAAACATTTAGGACCTAAACCAAGTACCAAAACAAAATCAAAAACTCTTTTGCATTTTTAATAGATATGTATTTACAAAAAAATATGACAAATCTACAGCCCTTTCCATATCAAGCAATGTAAGATCACTTATCTATCAGTGATTGTTGTAAAGGTCATGTTGGCATATGATGTTGTTGATGTGTTTCCATACAATGGGGATGAAACCTCTTGCTTTCCTGACGTGCTAGACGATGTACCCGAAGTGTTATTTTTTGTGGTTTTATAATTCGTTAGCTCAGATAATAAGCCTGGATCAGATAAATCCTTGTCGTTAACATCAACTTCATCTTCTAACATCTTCAAGACATTAGACATGGATGGCCGGCTTTTGGGAAGACTTTGAGTGCAAAGAAGACCAATTTTTAAGTATCGACAGGCTTCATAAATGTCAACATCTTCTCCTACTGAAGTATCAACTAATCTTTCTAGCTCCCCTTCCCTGTATAGTTGCCATACCTGAAAAGAGTGATAGAATATATTAGCCATGTCAATATGCCACGTCATTGATCCCATTCGATGGATCAGTAGTGTTTCTTACAGGGTTCTTTGTGCTTAAATGCAGATTCATTTTACACGATTTAAAGTTAACACTAGGATATTTGAATGAAGATTGCATACCCTTTCAAGAAGATATTGTTCTTCAACAGGTAATCGTCTGTTTTGGTTGGGTCTTCCACTAACGACTTCCAAAAGTAAAATACCAAAACTGTAGATGTCTGCTTTCCTGGTCAACTGGCCTCGTATTGCATACTCAGGGGCCAAATAGCCTCTGCAATAAGCCAATACCGAAATATTAATACCATAATGATGAAAGGTGAATAAAACGAAAACTTGCTAAACTAGGAAAGAGACTCTTCACCTAGGCCTACAACTAGAGGTGCCAATTTTGACCCATTTTGTGTTTGAATTCAAAAGAGAAATACAGCGAATTTACTGGAAAGAGAACCATGTCAAATGGCTTAAACAGGTCAAAAGGATTGAAAGACTCCCAAGTCTATTTTCAATGCGTACAACTTAAAATGTTTTCATTAAAAGAGTTTTATTATTATTGTAACACTTATTAGTTATTATAAATAGCACATAACCAATAACTTAACAGTTATAAGAAAAGAAAGTTGTAACAAAAGTCTTGGTGAATCAACCCAACATGGCTCGTCCTGTACTAGAAATTGGCTTATCACAACCTAAATAAGTACGATAATGCCAAAAACTTTGAGTGAGTGCCTCTAAAAGCTTGTCACAACCCCAACCCATTTTGACCCATTAGTTAATATGCTTGACCCGCCCATCTTGCCACCTCTACCTAAATAAGTACAATACTGCCAAAAACTTCAAGTATCTACATAAACCATTACGTATGAATGAGTGCCTCTAAAAGCTCATTAGGTCACCTTATTCTGAAGAGGCAAGTCCTCAATCACATGGCTTTGTTATACTAATACATAATGTGAGGTGTTGAGCTTACTGTGTTCCTGCAATACGCGTGCTAACATGAGTCAGATGAGATGGGAAAAGCTTTGCTAGACCAAAATCTGAAATCTTTGGTGTAAAATCTTCATCAAGCAAAATATTGCTTGCTTTGATGTCCCTATGAATAATACGAGGTTGCACTTCTTCATGAAGATAAGCAAGCCCCTTTGCGACACCTATGCAAATCTTTCTTCGAATTTTCCATGTGAATTTAATGCTACAATGACCACTCCCTAAAAATGATAAACAAAAAGAAATTATAATAAATAAATAAAATAAAAAATTGTACATCAAAAAAATAGTACTGCATCAAAGATGAAATATTGGTTTCAAATTACCTAGTAGAGTTTGATCTAGACTACCATTTTTAAGGTAACCATAAACCAAGATTCTATGATCTTCTTCCACACAATAACCATGCAATTTTACAAGGTTTTCATGTTGTATATCTGATATAACAGTTATCTCAGTCAAGAATTCCCGCAAGCCCTGCCTTGATTCATCAGAAAGAACCTTTATAGCAACTGCTAAGCCATCTTTTAGAATCCCCTAAAATCATTAAGTATATGTTTAAGATACCATTAATTAGTTTAATAATCTTTAAACATGTGAACAGAAATGTTAATACCTTGTAAACAGAACCAAAACCACCTTGCCCTATCTTATTTTCAGGTCTAAAATCTTGAGTAGCAACTCGCAAATCTTTGTATGCATACAATCTCATATCCTCAACATCCAAAAGTTCTGCATTCAGATAATATCTAATAAGATGTTTCACCAACATATAAAGTGCAAAGTCATATTAAATCGTTATAGGCTAATTCAATGTGTGCAATCTTTTTTGGGTGGTCTTACCTATACTAACATCAACATTGTTTCCCCGATTGTTCACTGAAATATGAAAACATAAAAATAAAAATAAAAAGTTAGCGAAACACTGTTTCAAACCTAAACTAAAACTTGTAAGATATGAAACTCAAAAATAAAAGTTCAGCCATGTACCTTTTTTAACTGGGGAAGCTAACTTTCCAAAACAACAACTGAACTTAGTCATAACAAGAAATTTGTCAAAGTTGACTTGTAAATTATATCAAATTCCTGTAATTCTATAAGCACAAAAAATAAAAAATAAATGATTAAACAGAAGGTAGCATTCTATAACATCATGCTACAAAACTTAAAATCAGGGCATCAATAACAAAAGCATAAACATGACTAATTCTCTATAACAATCAGATAAGCTAAGTAATAATCTTAATCAATACAAAGAAGTCTACATGTAAATGGATCAAAATAATGAAAGATCTAGTTTATCCATACAAGGTTAGGTTTACATCCTGATAATATAGATAGATATGAAATCAAATGAACTAAATTCTTTAATAAAAGAACGAGGATATAGTTAACTTACCTAAAAGAGAATGAAGAACAGATAGAATAAAAGATAACTCACCATTTAAATAGTAATGAAGTTTAATAACTGGGTTGTGAATTTGAAGGTCAATAAAGAAGCAGGGAAGAAAAAGAGGAAGAATAATAGTCCGGTAGGAAATCTTTGAACAGCAAACATATGATTTGACTTTTAAATGAAAAGAGAGATACGACTTGCTTGCTCCTTCACAATTCACACCGAGCCCAGTGGGGTCACCTGTTGTTTTTAATTATTTATTCATTTATTGGAGTATTATAGTATATTACATTAGGGGTTTTGGAAGTGTGGAACCAATTGGTTAATGAATAGGTCCACATAAAGCTTACCCCTAATTGCAAGTGATCTAAAGCTCGTGTTAACTTTTACCATCGAGTTTAATATCGAAAATAACTTTTGAGGGAATAATTTTATATGAAGGGGAATTCACAAGTTATTTATTAAATAATGGAATTGAAGAAAAGAAATAGAAAACAGTGAAAATGTTTGGGGCTCCACCCTAACCGTTAACACCACTCAGAGAGTAATTAACCTCGGGTGAGCCGGTGTCAAAAGCTTTTAACCTTCACCTCAGCCCAACTTCCTTTCTAAAAAATATTGAGCACTTCATTGTTATGTCTTTTCAAAATTGTAAGTAGATTGTTAGAGCATGCGGAGTAGAGTGATTGTACCTGTCATTTTTAACCTTTAACAATGTCAGACCGAGGTTAACCACTCCTCGATCAATGTTAAGCTGTACATTAAAGGTGGGGTTGTGCCTCAAATGGCGATTCACCCATGGTTAAGTGTTTTATTTTTATTTTTTTGCGTTCTTTTAATTCTATTGATTTAAAAATTAATTTATAGACTCCTTTTCACATAAAGTTCAAAAGTTAATCACTCCTCGAAGAATCATACCATTCTTGGTACCCTTACCACATTTTTTTTTCTTTATCAGCAAAGTCAGGCTATATATTAGTACAATAATAATGTAATAGTAAATAGTAATATGGTTCTCCCACAAAGTAGCCTCTAATTGTTACTAGTCATTTTCGAATGTAAACAGATTTAATTGGACTGATTAACTAAATTACTCTAGTTGCTTAATTCGGGTCGCATCAAACTTTCATTGTTTAAATTTGAAAATCGACGTAGTTGGATAATTAAAAATGTTAGTTATTTAACTATAATAATCACTTAGAAGTAACTTATTAATAATCAATCATAATAGCTATAGTCATGGCTAAGATTTAAACCATAACTTACGTTATACTCATAGGACTTGTACTTCATCAATTTAAGCTACTCCAGATCATCAATTTGTATGTTTTATAATATTTATATTTATTATTATTATTATAAATATAATTATAAATATAAATAAATCCTTTAGCAGTACTCCGTAAAAAAAATGTCACTGAAAATATAAAGTACAAAAAAAGGAAAAAATAAAATAAAAAATAGAGCAACAATAGTTCTCATCAAACACTCCACTACCACCGCCATTCGTGATTTTGTTTTGAATTAAAATGTTGCAAGTAGCCCAAAACGACGTCACACCATCATGCTTACCATATCATGTTCTATCATTATCAGGATCTCTATAACAAAATCCCTCACTACTTCTACTGATATACTCATTAGCAGTGTGTGAATTCTCTCACAAATGATGCTTAATTTCCCTCATTTTATCTGCTTCTTACCTCATCTGAATCTATAAACCCTAATTTCGATTTCACACGTGAAATGCTGTCCAAAGGTATGATTATCTACTGATATACATGTATCTATTTACTTATTTTAGCTGAATGTTACTGGAAATGTCTTCGGATTGATGGATTTTGTCGTGAAGTATTGTTTTTCCGAATTCCGATTTAGGTATAATGTTTTAATGTCAGATTTATTTCTTTATCTAATTTGGGTGTCTACTTGTATATATATGTTTCCTTTTTTTAGCTGAATGTTACTGGAATAATATCCGGATGAATTTAGCGGTGAAGGATTGTTATTCCGATTAATGTGTAGAATTTAGGTATATTTTTGTATATTTATAGAGGGATGATCTAGAGGGAAGACGGAAGCAAATCTGGCCGTCCGTTAACATTCATCGTGATGTTAATTAATTAACATTCATCAGGGTGAATATTAATTAACATTAATCACGACGGTGAATGTTAGATTTGGTCGTGATGAATATTAATTTGGTCATGATGAATGTTAACGGACTGCCTAGATTTGCTTCCCCCTTCCCCCAAGATTACCCATTCCCTGTAGATCAGCCCCCTATATATATATATATGTATTTGCTATTTTAGCCGAATGTTACTGGTCTTCGCTTGATGAATCTTGCGGTGTAGCATTGTTGTTCCTATTTAGGTAATGTTTTCATGTTCTATTTATGTGTTTATCTGTGGATTTTAGGTGTATATATATATGTTGTAGGTGTCTTTTTATATATTTTAGCTGAATGATACTTGAAATATCTTCAGATTGATGAACTTAGCGGGGTTGTATTGTTGTTCCGATTTAGGTAAAAGGTTTTCATTTTAAGTTGATGTGTATATATGCACAATTTTGATAATATTATATGATTATGTGGCTGTTTATTTGCTTAGTTGAATCACAATTGCTGATTCTTAAATTTTTAACATTAAAACTAAAAGTGTCAAGTGTCAAGTGCCAATGAGGACAATTGGTGATGTTAAATATGGAAAGTATGAACTATCAACAGTTAGCTTTACACAAATGTGATTATTGCTGTAAAGAATTTTTTCTAGAGATAACAATAGATTTTGACATTAACGTCTTTTAGTACGATGACCTTCATATAATTTTGGTGTATTGCCCTCAACTCTTCTTGTACGTCAACCTGCATTAAGTTTTTGTGTCTTTGTTTTATTGCAGATGGCTTGACATTATAGTTCGGTTATGGTCATGTTCTAATGCATAGAGCTGTAAGGGGCACTCCATCAAATCCATAAAGATGTCATCGAGCTGTGGTATTGGAAATTCCCATGATGATGGTGTCCAGGGTTCAGTCGATGAGTATCGCATTTTTAGAGAGGTGTTCTTTGGACATGAAAGTAGTAGAAATAGTAAGAGATGTGATGTAACGGGATCAATAAATTTTGATTATGATGAGAAGACCCTTGTAGATATTCCAGTTTGGTCAGACAGTGATGTTTCGGTAATGACTATTCAGGAAGACTTTCAGAACAGAAAGGAAGATTATCAACTCGGTGGCATCTCCGAAGAGTTTGCCTTATTGAGAAATGCCCCTGATGTTGAAGTTAAGCAAGTGAAAGTGTCACCTGGAGAACATTTGGAGACTAAATCTTATCTAGAGAAGGTAGTCAAGTCTTCAGTTCCAGTTCAAGGTTCCATAAAAAGATGGAATAAATTTTCCTTCATTGAACTTGATAATATCGAATTCTTAGTTCCCCGTAAAGATACTACCATGAAATTTAAACATCTCTTGCGTTATCACGCCTATTGCTTACTTAGAGCAGCAGGATGGGCAATCGGTAAGCGTAACAGACTTGCGGAAAATAAAGGACTTGGGGAGTATATTTTCAGAACTCCCGAAGGGAGGCCTATTCGGGAATTTTGTAGAGCCTGGAAAATCTGTGGTCAGAGGTTAGTTAAAGATGCAGACTTTCTTGGTGCATGTGGTAGCAAGCGGTGGACTGATTTGACTCAATTTCAGTCCGATATTTCTAATGCATTCATAGAAGTTGAAGAACTAAGAATTTTGGGAGGTCCTATTGCTTTAGCTCGTTGGTGGTACTTGCTTGATCCCTTTGCGAAAGTGGTGTTTATTGACAGAAGTGTGCGCAATCTAAGAGAAGGGAAAGAAGTCAAAGCAGTGAGAACTGTTGTCAACCATTCTGGAAGTTCTAGGAGCTCAATCAGATCTGAAAAGTCAAATAAGCATCAAAAGGATAAAAGAGGGAATTGTCACCGTAAGGTTGCTGACCTTCTACTCTCAGCTGTAGCAAGTAATCAGTCTACTAGAAAAAGGAACTTTTGTGCTCCAAAAGGTGTGCGGAAGTACAAGAGGAAAAAAGGCAGTTGTAGGTTGCTTCCACGCAGTTCTGGGAAGTGGTCTGGGCTTGGTGTAAGAACAGTATTGTGTTGGTTGATAGATCTTGGAGTTATTCATGTCAATGAAGCTATCCAGTACAGGAACCCACAGGATTATCTAGTGGTGAAGGATGGTGTAGTAACCCGAAACGGTATTTCGTGCAAGTGTTGTAAGAAGGTGTTCTCTGTATCTGATTTCAAGAACCATGCTGGTTATAGCATGAAGCGTCCATGTTTGGATCTTTTTATGCAGTCTGGAAAGTCATTCACCTTATGCCAACTTGAAGCTTGGTCAACTGAATACAATGTTAGGAAAAGTGCCACTCGAGTTGTACAGGTTGAGGGTATTGATGAATATGATGATACTTGTGGCCTTTGTGGTGATGGAGGTGATCTGATATGCTGTGATAACTGCCCCTCAACATTTCATCAAGCATGCTTGTCTACACAGGTTTGTTTTTCTATTTTCTAAAAGATATATTTCTCAAAAACAGAACTATTTTGCACTATGCTTTAGGCATCTATTGTATCTGACTATCTGCAACTATTCATGGCTGTAGGTTTTCGCAAAAATCCAGTTTAGCTAAAAAAGGAATGACACTAGTGAACTTCCTCATCACCATTCATAAAATTTTACCAACAAATAAGTGTTGCCATGTATAGTTATTGGTTAAGCCATGTGTAGTGCTTACTGGTGCCCCTTTGTTTAGGGTGATTAATGATTTCTGTATTGACTTTGTAAAGATTATGCTCTGAATAGTCTCAACTCTGCAAAAATTAGTTCAAATAGTATCAACACTCTGGTCTCCTCTAGATATTAGAACACAATGGGTACCAAAAGTCTGAATCTCCAATGTTATCTGTCCAGGCAGTATTTTCTACTTGCCAACCTTGGTACTTTGAATTCTTGTATTAATTTAGGTAAATGTAATGCTCACAATTTTAAAGAACAGTAGTGAAAGATATGCTCCTGAAGTGATTATTCACAATCCATTTAAAAATCTGCCCCATCCTCACACTAAAGAAAAGATCATTTTTGCTGATTAATCACATTTGCTAATAGATTTGGTGCACATACCTAGTTTTCATTTGAGACTGGCATAGCTCACATACTCACCAATTAGTCATCAGAGTTCGTTTGGGCTTCTGTTTGTTCCGATTCTTACATTTTCTATAGCCCATAAATATGTGAATGTTAATAATATCTGCAGAGACTTGATTATTCTGCTTTATGTTGTTTTTTATGGTGGTTAATGTTCCTATCCATTTTATTGCTTGTGGTTTCCAGGAGCTACCTGAAGGTAATTGGTACTGTTCAACGTGCTGTTGCTGGAGTTGTGGGAATGTAGTCAATCCTACTGATGCTTCTGTCTCTAATCCTCTGAAATGTTTGCAGTGCAAACACATATGTAAAATTTCTGTACCTTCTTTTGGGAGAGCAATTTGATAATTTATCAATCAGAATAATTAGATACACGTTAACCATGTAATCCAACTGTGTATAATCGTCATTGTTGCTTGTTGTGAATGACTGCTGAAGGTTGTCTTGCTTGTAAACAGATCATGAAGTATGTGTCAAAGAGAACAGGATAGAGGGAGAGTTGGTAGGTCATACCTGGTTCTGTGGAGAAACCTGTGAGAAGGTAATATGCATTATTGCTGTTCACTAACATCTCAGAAGCAATACTTGTACATTTTCATTAAGCTAGAGTCTCCATATTCTGCAGATCCATTCAGGTCTTCAGTCCCTGATTGGATGTATGAATCCAATCTCTGAAGGCTTCTCGTGGACCCTTCTGAGGTGTATTCATGGTGACCAAAAGCTTCATTCTGGTCAGGATCTCGATGCCTTGAAGGTGGAATGCAATCTAAAACTAGCTGTTGCTCTTACAATCATGGAAGAATGCTTTCTTCCTATGGTGGATACGCGGACCGGCATCCATATGATACCCCATGTATTGTACAATTGGGGGTGAGTCTTCATTCCACGTATTCAGGCTTTTGACAATGACTTTCATAGTTCCATATACTGATGTCACTGTGCTTCTTTTCGTAATTTTGCCAAATAACTGTTCTGTTTGATGTTGCGCAGATCAGAATTTGTTCGTCTTAATTATGAGGGATTTTACACGGTGATACTGGAGAAGGATGACATTTTACTTTGTGTAGCATCCTTAAGGGTTCATGGAGGAAGGGTAGCAGAGTTGCCCCTCATTGCAACATGCAGTAGATATAGGCGCCAAGGAATGTGTAGGCGACTCATGAATGCCATTGAAGAGGTAATATTTGGCAGTTTATATGAAGAAAAAGAAAAAAAAAAACATAATATTAAACATAGCTTTATTACTTCTAAAAGCTTATATACTTCTTGTCCGAAACATAGTAAGTTGGTAATATGAAATTACATAAAAAAGTAGATGACCCTTTTGTTGTCACCAGATGCTGAAGTTCTACAAAGTTGAGACGCTAGTGGTATCTGCCATCCCAGACGTAGCTGAGACATGGATAAAGGGGTTTGGTTTCTCACTCCTTGAAGCTAATGAAAAGAAGAGCCTGGACAAAACCAACTTCATGGTGTTCCCGGGATCCGTATGGCTCAAGAAGTCTATGTACCAGGGGTCAAATCCGAGCAAGCACTTTCTTGGCGAACCCCACCTATCTTAAAGGACTTCTTGCATTCTAATAGAGGTGGGAATTTCGACCCATTTACTAATGAACGGGACAATTTGGGTTGTACGTTATCTCTAACGGGTCAAATGGGTAATAAAAATAGCTAAAAGGGAAACAGGGTAAATATGCTTTTAAGCTTTGAAAGTTGTCCAAAGTGTATTTTAACGCACAAACCCACTTGCATCAAACTAGATTATTATTGACAATATATACATATATATTTATATATGTCATATTGGACACATGGATTATATATACGAAGGTTATAATTTTAGTAAAAGAATGTCCGGGGTCAACCTTATCCAACACCATTCGACGTGCAACAAAAATTACCCGTTTTAACCCATTGCAGCATTACCCAACCTACACGATCTCCCCTTTTTGCCACATCTTCATTCTATTGAGACAAATCTATCCTTATTAAAATGGAAAGTATGTTTATATACAGCAATGGAAGCTCTTGCTTCAGCCTTAAATTGTGATCTTGAAGAAGCTATGTCTCTGGTGGATATGGTGCCTGTTGACCAGAGGAAACTCTTGCAAGTGGACGAAAACATGATGATGGAAGGAGCTTTTAGCCGAATTTGTTATTTACCATAACTGATGCTATACGAGAAAAAATATTACTCTTAGCCAAGAAGTAGGGAAAAATCTGACTGAAGGTACACACAAAAGGGGCAGTTCCAGAAAAAGAGGTACGCACAAATGGGTCAAGGTTGTATGTTCATAATGTTGTAACCGTAGTAAAAGAAATCGTGCAAATTCAAGGGTTATCGTAGATTGGAATTTTCAGTGAATCCATCCTCTGGCCTCTTGCCTAGCCATCAAGAATGTTTGACTTAAGGACGAACTTATGTAAAATTTGATCGCCAAAAACTTCCCTTATTTAGTAATTACACGGGTAGAATTTGAGATTGTTTGTTAAAAAAGAAAACGGATTAATCAATGGAACATTTGCTACGGAATTTCAATATGTATCAAGTCTTCTGAATATCGAAAAACAGAAAAACATTAATCGTAATAGTAATGACATGATTTTGTTAAAATACTTGATCGTTGACAGAAGTCTTGAAAAAAAGTTTATATTTTAATTTAGTTACATAACATGTGTACACTTTATCCCAAACATATTGGCATTTTGTAATCTGGAAAACCTCAAAACGAATGATCCAATTAGACTTTGAACTCAAGGCGTTATATCAACAAAAACTTATTAGTATGTGATTATTTATCTTATAAAATCTAATAATCTTCTTAAGATCATCAAATCATGATACATTACAAGATCAAATGGTGAATTATATAGATAACGTCACCAACCTTTCATCTAAGAACTAAAAGTAAGTTTTTCCAGATGATCGATATGATATTTACATCATCAAAATTTATTCATCTACTGTCAATAAATGATGCATTTTTAATTTTACTATATATTCTTTTCTGATCAGAAACTACGTTAATAAATATAACTTTTCTTTTACATATAAAATAAATAAATAAATAAATATTGATTTAAATTTTAGGTGTACCTTACATGGGGCATCATAATGGACAGTGTACAGGGCACTATCTTTTAAGTAACTGTAAAGCTTCATCTATTCATGCTCCAAACTCATTGCAACTCCACAACAACAAAATTAACCGTCATAACTAACCCAATTTCTTAATTCTTTAACCTAACGCTGATATTTCCCCCCAAATTAATGATCGGAGATTACAATCACAATCACCATAACCATAACCAAAACCCGAATTTAATTCCACTTTCCGTAGGTTCTTCCAATGCCGATTCCTTCATCTAGGAAGTTCTTCCACGCTCGTAATCCATCTAACCTAGGCCGTAAAGCAATCGCACTAACCCTAACTCTCGTAATCGGTTTGGCCGGTTTGTTATTATTCGGCATTGTAATTCTGAAACAAGATATCACTGGAACGTATAAATGTAAACATACAAAACCTATATCTATATCTGTAGCTTGGGATCAAAGTGCTACTGGTGGTTCTAGTGGTTTGGTTTCTGATTCAGATCACAAGAGACATAAAGTAATGGCTTTTGTTGGAATTCAAACGGGTTTTGCATCGGCTGGTAGACGAAAATCGTTGCGAAAAACTTGGATGCCTTCTGATCACCAAGGCCTTCAACAGTATAAATTCTCAATTTTGTGTTTCGTAATTTAATAAGGCAATGTACTTTATATAATTACAGTTATGAATGTATGCAGGTTGGAAGAGTCTACAGGGCTGGCTTTCAGATTCGTTATTGGAAAAACGCGTGATAAATCAAAAATGGCAGAGCTTAAAAAGGAGGTGGAGGAATATGATGATTTCTTGCTTTTGGATATTGAAGAGGAGTACAGTAAGCTCCCTTACAAAACGTTAGTTCTAATCGCAGTGGTAAATGATAATAAGCTAATTGTGTTCACTATCTGAGATCCGTGCAAATTGTGTGTTTATTACAGGTTAGCTTTCTTCAAAGTTGCATATGCACTTTATGATTCTGACTTTTATGTTAAAGCTGATGATGACATATATTTAAGACCAGGTGATAAATTTAGTGATAATTATTAGTAAATATATTTGGGAACTGTATACTTTTCTCACCTTCTAGTTACATATAAGTATGTCAGATCGCCTCTCACTGCTTTTGGCTAAAGAGCGTCATCATACACAGACATATCTTGGATGCATGAAGAAAGGTCCTGTGTTCACCGACCCAAAGCTAAAATGGTTAGTCTAATGAAGGTTATATTGATATCTTGTATATAAGAACACAATTTTAGGGCACAAAATTAACATTTTGATATATGTAGGCATGAGCCACTAGGGTACATGCTTGGAAAAGAGTACTTTCTTCATGCTTATGGTCCATTATATGCTCTTTCTGCGGATGTTGTTGCAAGCTTGGTTGCTTTAAGAAATAACAGGCAAGTTTTTCTCTTTTCATATAGTATCTTGAATGATGTTAAATTAAGTGACATCTAGTGCATTATCGTGTGATTATTTACTTTCAAGTTTCTACCTGTCAGTTTCCGAATGTTCAGCAATGAGGATGTTACCATCGGTGCATGGATGCTTGCGATGAATGTGAAGCATGAAAATAATCGTCAACTTTGTCAACCGGAATGTACTGCTACATCAATTTCTGTATGGGACATTCCCAAATGTTCTGGTTAGTCCTTCTAAAAGGGAATTATTTGTGTGTTTTATTTTCATCACATCCCTTCCAATCCCAATTAAGAGCGGAAAGAAGATATTATAAAGTTCCCCATAAGACACTCAGGGATCATATAGCATCATCAGCATCACGCATGTTAGAAGCTAGAATGGGTTGTTCATTCTAGTTAAAACATGATAAAAACAGAGTAAATCTATGGACTATGTACCAGTTTTAGTTTCAAAATCCAAGAATTTTCATTAACTTACATGTTCTTACAACAGAAGGGAATTGGGGTGAGTTCAATGGCAAATTTATTGGTACCTTGATAAGCATGTAATCCATTGCTGCATTTGATGTTGGCTAAAGCATTTCACTGTAAACGAACCATTCTAGTGAAAATGTGGATAAAAGTAAAGAGAGGAGAAATGGCGTAATTGGATAAAAAATGCCAGGTGCAATGCATTTTTCAACATCTACTTTTTCACAATTTATTCAAACGACTAGTTCTTGATGCAGTTTTTTTTCCTTGACATTTTGGCAAGTAAAGAATTGCAATGAGAAGCCGAGTATATATGTATAATGGTTCAGAGATTGAAGCTTATTATGCATTTATTTGCCTCAAGAATTTTTTTTCTTAACCTCTACCTACCATGTGTCATTCAGGCCAATGCTAAGCTTTTCGCTTTAGAGTCCAGCTATGCAAAATATGTGATACAACTTCATGTATGTAATACAGATATTGTTTAAAAAAAAATTATCTTGCAGGACTGTGTAACCCTGAGAAGAAACTGTTGGAACTTCATCAAATGAAGATCTGTGCAAACAGCCCAGCTTTGCCAACCGATGAGTAGAGCACAGAATCCACTTTTAAAATTACCAGTCCAGACTTTGCCTGTTGTTGAATAGAGAAGATCTCCAAATCCCCTGGTTGAATTTTTGTGCTTATAGTCCACTCTTTCATTGATACACCAATTATTGATTAAAGAAAGTTTTGGAGCACAACACCTCTTAGCTGAAAGTCGTTCAGGAAATTCATGTGTTTCTAGGGTCTCTTCTTGAGAGTGTATCACGGATGTATTTTTCACAATCTTCATGTGTTAATTTAGATTGAGGATATTTTGTAACCGATACACTTAAATTGTTTGTAAATGAATGATGCGTATGATCATGCAAAAGGGTCTTCACATCTTGGAGGAGAGCACATTGCAGCATCATGTTGCAATGCACTAGGAACTATTGAATACTCCCTTTGTGCAAACAAACTGTTGATTCGGGAAGAGGAGAAACAGTTGTAATTCAATATGTTTCCATGGTGAGGCATCAACAAATGAACTTTTATTTGTTTGCTTTAATTAAACGTCTGTCTTAGTCATGTTCAGGATCTCATCTAGACATGGCGGTTCCAATCAGCATTGCAGTTCTCAGTTCCAATATTAGCAAATGGTACTGCCCTGGTTCAGTTTTGTATTGTTGCACACCGCTACTCGTTTCAAGACAATACTAGCATATGTAACTAAAATCGTGCATATCTTGAGAACTATAAACAGAAGATAAACTAAGGGAAGAAAAGAGAGAGCAAGTAAAAAAATAATTATAAACAGAAAATAGAAGACAACCAAAACAAAAGGATGTATTATTGTATTATACATCTGTAAACAATATATTCTCAATAAGATTAGTGACAGCCTATTAAACCATACCAGCGGTTCCATGTTCCGGCGAATCTGACAAGTGGAGTCTCAGATTCAAAAACCTTGGCAGTAACATATATGCAAGAGTAGTGCGGTCCAATTTCATACATATTTTCAATCAGCGGATCTTCGTATCTGGTTTTAAAATTGTTATTTCCGAAGCCATAAACCAGAATCAAATCAAGTCCTGAACAAAAGGAAAACACCAACTGACATGAACACAAACTGTGGTCACAAACATTTGTTACCTTTGTATATTAACACGATGTCCCACTATAATGATACATCATCAAAATTCTTTTTGTTACACAACAAAGGAACCACGAAAACCCGTTACAAATCTTCCAACAAATTGAAACAACACTTGCCACCATATCGTCTGTGTCCTCCGTTAATGATTGGCAAGATCTTCTTCCACTTTTTTCTCACTCGCTTCTTTCTCTTCCACTGTAGCTACCACAGGACTGCTAGCAGCAGATACTTTGTCACTGATCGACTCGTTATTTTGTTTAATCAAGTTAAGATCTGCACTTGCTATTGTTGTTGGAGATCCCGAAACAGGGGACATGCTGTCTGAAGAAAGCACAGAGTTCTTCGCTTTATTCAGAGCATGACAATGCGGACAATAGTAAGTTATGAAGGGGAATTCCTCCTTTCTTGCAAGACCTGTAAACAGTTCAAAGCATTTTCGGTGTCATTACACTCTTAGATACTTTGCTCTGAATTGTATACTTTAATATAACAATGAATTTAGGCAGTCTTTGGATATACGCTTTGGAAGCAATTATCTGATATACCGAATAATGAGAATCAGATAATCAACCGCAATAGAATGAGCCATAAAAAGCATATGCTTACGTTGTGTAAAGTCGTAAAAATCAGAAAATCAGATTTTTGTGAAAAAAGTAGACATGTTTTGTGTAAGACATGACTGCAAATCCAAACAACCTCATAGTTGCAAATCGAAATCGAAGTTGTGAACATAAAAATTCAATGCGGATAGAAGTATACTCACCATTATGCATATGGCAGTTGCCGCATATAAGTGCATACGATTGTGTTGGATCCTCTCCCACAAGCAACGCTGCTATTCGAGCGATCCAACCGCCATCTTGACCACCTAAAGCTGCAGGATTATGATGCTCAACAACAAGTTGGTCATGTGGGAAATTCTCAGAAACCAGGTTTTGAAGCATCTCTTTATCAGAATGCTGGCCCACATTGCTTCCGGGAGATCTAGCATTTGATTGATTTCGCTTCCTAAGACCACTAGATTGTTGAGGTTCAACATCACTGCTCTTCCCTGTTGCATTTGCGTTTGATTGCGACTCATCTCCAAGAAACACTTTTAGGCCCGAATCCGCACCCAATTTGGATGCAAGAACAGATGCAGCAGCTGCTTTTGCTGCTGGGTCTGGGTCATATTTCTGCAAAATGGGTCGGAAATAAGCATAATATTTCTATTAACTTACAAACATTTTATGAGCAGCTTCAAAGTGTACCTGAATTAGTTGCTGAGTAATGTAGTAATTAGTCCTCTCTTTAAGCTCATCAATTTTTGCTTGCCTTTCAGTCCTAAGTTTCTCTAAATTTTTCTGATCCCTGCGATCACCTAAATGACAGCACATCAAAAGTCACTATTTTTCTGCACTAATGGGACTTTAAGGAACCAAAACAAAAAGGATACTTTGATAATTAACATATAAACATAAGCTTTAAGAAGAACACTGCAAATATCATACGGGATTTTAAGGGATTGATGTATGTAGACTTACAATATTTCGTAAAGCTCGAAAGTCCATAGTACAGAGCATATGATAAAGCAGGAAGAAGAAACATCGGTAAGACTCGCAATGCTCTCATTCTCCAATCCATATCCAATGTTCTTGTTGTCATTATAGCATAACCCACTGCAACAAACTGCAATAGGACAAAATATTTTCACTAAGTAATACTACTTATGGTTTCAGAAACGCATACATTTCTCTTTTGTCAATATCAAATTTGTAGTATCTTCAGATACATGATCTGGAGTGACTATTTCACAGTAACTATACATATATATGTTCTTTGAAAAAAAAGGACACGAGCCACAATTTACACTCCACAAAAAGAATGATTAGTAGACCTAAAATGTCACTCAAATAGAATGTGCATTCTCAAATAAAGGTCTATATACACATGTAAAACTGAAAAAATCAAATAAAAGCATATAATTTCAGCTGAACAAAACGTCTTCCACACACACAGATCTTGAACTAGGCAGACATCATTGCGAACTATATACAATAGATACAACACAATAAGCTAATAATTAATAGATTAGTAAATAAGAATTTACCTCAAGAATAACAGAAAATATAATCAAATTCCTTGCAGTTCTTCTCCATCTCAAAGATCTCCTTTTAATTCTAGAAATAATAGTAGATTCTTCTTTAGTTATATATTGCAATCTTTTTTCAAAATCATCACCACCTCCACCCAATCTAAACAATCCATTCCAGATTCTTGACAAAATCCCCTTCTTTTTTTTCTTCTTTTTATCATCATTCTTCACTTCAGTTACTTCCTTCTTTACCTCTTTTTCATCAGCCATTAATAGGGCTAGAGTTAGGATTAAGGTTTTGCCACTGAAATTTAAATCAAAATTGAAAGAATAGATCCAGATCAGATAACTAAAAAGGCACTTTAAAAAGGTAAGCAAACATGAATTGGAGACAGTTGTGTTGGATCGCGTACCTGGAATGTAGAAAAATATATGTATAAACTTAGGGTTTTGATTGCTTTGGAAGTAACTTTAGGGGGTTTTGTTTGTTGGATTGATTTGGTTGACTGTAAACTGAAATTAATTAATACTATAATGATTAAGAAAATGGAAGAAAGTGGGGATATAAAAATGGGGGATTTTAGTTAGGGTTTGGTTTGGATTTAGGAAGGTAATAAAGAGAAAGGGGGTCCGGTTGAAGAGCAGGGGACACGTAACGCACGCCGTCGTGGAAAAAGACGCAACGGTTTTTGGTAATGACGACAGCTTTGTTGGTCACTACTTTACCTAAATTTGCAAAATCAAATTATTATTTACAAATTCATCATTGTTGTATACAAATACAAAGTTACTTAACTTTTGAGTTTCTCGCAAACGATAGTAGCAAATATGGAGTAATGGTAATTAACTTTAACTAATTATGTTTAAAATATAAATTTATATTTATATTTAATTCATATACCATATCATATATTAATTTTACTCGTTTTTTCTTTTTATTTTCATCTATTAATCATTTTTCATATTCAGGTCGTCTCATAGATTATGGGGACCTGTGCCATAATTACAAAAGGGCCCTTAACATATTCAAAATGTGATTTTAAGTAATAATTTTATGTTTAAAATGATCATGTTTTTATGCTTAAAGTTATTATAATTGAAGGTTAATATAAGGTATTAATATTTATACAATCTTTAAAACATCTCTTATGATTATATCATTTACAGACACATATTCAGAAAATGATTAATTTGAAGGTCATGGTCACTTACTACAAGTAAATTCATCAAATACACAGAGGGTACATTGCAATGATCATCATAACTATAAAGATGTTACTGATTAAAAATTGAATTATATAAAAAAATTATTGGTTTTCTATTTACCACAATATATCGATTATCATATACAATCTTCGAGATAATTAAAATAATAATAACCTAATATCGTCGAGTATCTATTTATTTGTGCATCTTTAATGAACCTTCTTTCTTTTTTAGAAATAACAAAAGAAAAATAGACAAGAAACAAAAAAGTAAAAGAAATTGAATTAAACCTATTGCCTTGACTTTTGACTCTGTTACGTCTAGAAATGGGCTTAAGATAACTGAGCTTCGGTATTATAATTAACATATTAGTATTTTTACGCCCTCTTAGATTATGGGGTATGTGAAGTGACTCACCCTACACAAGTTCAAAGCCGACTATGTTTATATTAACCGTAAATTTTAGGTCTCCAGTTAAACTTATATTTTTAGACATAAGTGGCATTTTTCTTAAACATATCTAAAATTTAGATGTGAGATTTATCGGATGGATTAAATATTGTTTTACACCTTTTTTCATAACCGTACACGTATTACTATCTTTTCATAAACATACTTAAAAAGGGAGTTATAACGTTTAGAACTAATTAGTAACACAAAAGTCATGAATATTTTTGCTCTCTAAAAGTATAAAATACTTGTGATGTTGATATTATTCTAAGGAAAGTTACTTAAAATAACAAATGTAAGGTACCAATTGAATAAAATATCAACTGTTACTTTCCACCCAAGAGTGTCTCAAAAAAGCTTTTGAAACCAATATTACAAAGTCGGGACAAATCACCGTTTTTGTACAAAATTGCAGATAGTGAAAAAGTTCATTTCAAAGTTTTGATTGATCAAAATATTGCGAAATGGGTTTATCAAGTGGAGGATTTCGCAAAAAGGTCTGTGAAAAATTATGGTGAAAAATATTACCTCTTCAATAACATGTCACGTTTTCTTGTTTAAATACTAGTATTAATATTAATTTGAGTTGTCACTAAATCAAACACATTGGTTGTTAGAGCTTATATTTTTGAAAAATCTTTCAAAAGAAACAAAAACCAAATCAAAGTTCAAAGACAAATGACTCATCCAGCTTCAGATCATCTTTTTCTTCTTAGGAACACACATCACTGCCGAATTATAGTCTTCGCATTCTCTTATTCACAAATTCCGTCACAATCCATAAGAAATCATTCCTTTGTTAAATAATGCTAATCATTCCTTGGGGTCAGGAGCTACAGTCACACACGGTTCTCGTACATAGTAAGACAGTAGCATGAAAAGTTCTAGCCGTTAAAACAAATAGCCACATAGAAATTTAGAAAGAATTATGAGTTATGACACAAAAAAATATAAATACTTGATGTATTTAAATATATGAAACTAAAAGTAGATCTAAAATTTTAAGTGATGCATATGCTAAAATGATTTGGTAAATATAAAAAACGGAAATAAGTAAATTTAATATGTTAAAAAATTAATAAATTATATAGTTAAACATAAAATTAAACCATCATTTTAAACATATACGCGGTTGCTTCACAAAAAGAAACCCACCTAATATCTTGTAATTATTGTTATTTGAATATTGAATGGTACACTACTATTTGTTATCCAATCGAACATGTATAATTTTCTTAGCTCATCTAAAAGTGTGTAGTTTTTGGGGGAAACAAAAATTGTTGGGACTATGGAAACCCAAAATTGTATGTCAATTGGATCTCTCTGACACAATTTTAAGCCCATTTATCAGACATCAGTAGGTCCAGTTTTTAGTCCAATATCTAATACAAGGTGTTATTAGGCGCCTGTATAATTTGGTTGTTCAACAATAAAAATCCAGCTACTCTTATTTGGTTGAAAAATACTAATTAAGTCTTAAAAATAGAGATTTGAATTCAGACATGAAAATTTGATTGGTTGAAATAAAATCAATGATTGTTAAACGGAAAGAGAGATAATTAGTGAATTTCATGTAACATTGATCGTGACTCTGGTTGATTAGCCCATCAAATTTAAGAGTGAACACATTTTTTATACTTGGTCACTTTCGATCATACTGTTTTATTGGCATGTGAAAATACAAGTATGTGAAGCAAAGATTCTTAGACACAAATGTTTCGGGAAAAGACATGATCGTTGACTTTGATATCTTATGCATAATACTTTTGTTTACATGCATAAAGTCTGTTATAATTATTTCAATTACTTTATACTTTATATATGTATGAATTAATTTTTTGACTTATAAGATAAAATCAATGTATATATTTATTAAAAGATAAGATCATTGTAGTCTTTAAAGATGGACGTCATAACTCTTGATCTTCATATTTCAGAGTCATGCAAATTTATACTAAAGAGTGTGATACGTAAATATGTATGATGTGTGATTAAATATAAAAATACAGTTATCCAACTACAATTACTTTACTATTAAAGAAAGAAATAAATCATTTTAATCAACCGACAATTTTCAGATAAGGTCTTGAAACGGTCGAAAGGACTTTGATAAGATAATACTACACTTACGAATTGTTCTTCTTATGTTTCTAAAGTAGGTTGAATTGTTTGGAAGGAAATCACATCATTATGCATTTATTATATTAATTAATTAAACTAATCATGATTAAATTTTGTTTATCATGCTTCACATAGTTTATGAAGAACCCACTCTTATTTTTATTGCTACACGTGTGTGTGTGTAAAATATACTCATACAGAACATGACAAATCATATGATCTCAAATAAACAATGGTACATGATTGATAATTTGATATTATAGTGTCATGGAAAGGTTCTCTGTGATCTACACGTTTCTATTGGTGGGCTGATTACAACTCCAGTTTGGCACAAATAGGAGGAGTTGTTTAAAGTTTACAGGAAATATAGACACAAACATATGAGTTGAATTAAATACAATACTTCTTTTTATTTAGGGTGAATTAGTAATTTCTTTTACAAAAAATTAAATTATTTAATTAAAATTAAATTATATATTTTTTTAACTAACAATTCTTTTCCTTCCCCTTTCTTCTCTACTATTATCTTAATCTCCATAACTATAAGTAGATACATCAAACCAGCAAACAGTTTACATATCATCATTTGCATCACTCAATTTTTTTATAACTTTCTTTCATGTGCATCATTGTGCACCGGTCGAAGTTTTGTGCATCATCATGTTTATATTCTTCTTGCGTTTAATATGTGAAACTTGCATTTTTCAAATGGTATGAAATCAATATCCCAGAAAATTCAGTGTGCATACCCAGAAAATACATTATGCGTCATTGAAAAATTCAGTGTGCGTCACCAGAAAATTCTGTGTGCATCACCAGAATAATCGTCGTGCATCATGTGTTGGAATGTTAAATTTTGTCCTTTAAAAGTAATTGATATGATATGTTTTGACTTAAAAATTGAAACTGATCTCATCATAATGTATCCAGTGGCTCATATCATGTCTTATTTGGTTTACGTTAAGTTTTGTTTTACAATAACCAACCCTTATATATGTATATGTGTGTGTGTGTGTGTGTGTGTTAAAATCAAATATCTATGCATATTTTTCTGTCATTTTTCTTTTTTACATAAACTAACTTGTAGCTAGACTATTTTACGTATGACTCAAGCTCTCCGTAGAAATTAATTTACTCAACTTACCAAGTCAACACTCACATGATCACAATAAACCAACCCAATATATGAAACGTGAAATTTTTAAAGACGTCATGTGATTTAACAAAAATATTATTAAATGAAACAAAAAAAGAAGAAAATAGATTAATAGTCACGGCTACATTGTGTGGGCAACATGCTAGTATATATATTGACACATTATGATTATGAAATTTACACTTTTAAAATTTATATGTTTCATAAAAACTATGTGGGTTTTTTCATGATTCAATTAATACTTTTGATATCCTGTAAGTAGCCTGAAGACATTGCTATGCGGAATGATGTCGATTGAGTTGTTGTTGATAGACATACCGTAAGGCATCATGTTGATAGATCTTATAGCACACGGATTGGAGGGTCACCTAGCGCTATTCATTGTTGAGAACGTCGTTGGAACGACGTTCGGCCACTCTGGAACGGTGTTCCAGACGGAGTTCCGGCTATATAACCGTTGATTAAAATTAATAATAATAAATTAGCGGCTATATATATGACTTGTTTTTTGTTTTGTTTTTTTGTTTTTAAACCTTATTTTCTATCTATAAATATCACACTTCAAACACAATTTTAAACACATCAAAATACTCTTACTCATCTATAAACACACTTCAAAAACTCTATTATTCACTATAATTCACAATGTCGAACAACCCAAACAACTCGTACAACCTACACTCCTAATGGAACCCGTTTCAACAATCATCATCTTCAAACCCCAATACTAACATGCCCGGTTTTGGTACTCCATACCAAATGTCGCAAACGCCAATCTATCAAATACCAACTTCTCACCCAAGCAATATTATGCTTTCCTAATGTGGCAAGCATCACAAAACACCGAGCAACCTTTCACCCAAACCAACATGTAATCGGTCAAAGACGAGGTACCGACACCGACCTCTCGTAGAAATTTGTTAAAAAAGAAAGGCAAACAACCCAATGTTAGACAATCGGAACTAAAACCAAAAAAGGTTTAAAACAAAGTCTACTTTTGGGAACCGGAGGACGAACTTCGATTGGCCCAAAGTTGAATTGCCATTTTCAAATATTTCAACCGAGGAAATGCACAAAACAACGACTCTTTTTGGAGTATTATCATGGAAGAGTATCATGTTCGCAACCCTCCATATGTTCAGACCAAAAACATGTTGACCTCAAAATGGAAGAAACTCAATGCCACTTGCCAAAAATGTGAGGCATTTGGAAGCGGGTTGAGGGACAAAAAAGAAGCGGGGAAGATGCTAATGACTTGCAAATTCGTGTGGAGGCTCAATATTAGTTGAAAACGTTAAAAATTATCAAAAGTTTTCAAGTATGGAACTTTTTTGAAGGACCGTTGATGTGTAAAATCTAGTTATAAATTTATACTAAGAAATACCGCAAATTGACTATTACACAACCGGGCAGTGAACCCCGTCGAGTAGTAGTATAGGATGGGTAAGTCCGAGTCGAACCAAGAGGACCGTGCAACCAAGAGTATATAGCGAATGTATGTTAATCTAGACAATTAAGTAAATGTGGGGGGGTTTTTTTTGTAACCGAATTGTTACGATGCAAATGTCACTAAATTATAAGTAAAAGTAAAACACAATGGCAAGTGGATTTCTTAAGAAATCAGATTAAAATGACATTCACTTGGACTAGTTCACTAATGATGTTAGGGTGTTGGTTAAGACGATTTTATCTATTGTGGATTACCAAATCGAGTAAGATTAAGAGTTACGTTCGCTACTCCTGACCGAATGCTTAAATTCACCTATTGCGTTGGCTATAGGTTTCTAAACAAACTAAACATTACTTCAACCTGTCAAATTATGATTTAATCATGTACATTACGTTCGCAATCTACCTAAACCTAATCAAAGTTCTTTAACTAGGTTCAATTCAACCACATTCCAGTTTAATTCTCTTGACTTGTTCAATTCTTACGTTCGCAATAAATCAACAATTATTCATAGACAAATAATTGTAATAAATCATTTAAATGAAATAACGTTGGCTATAAACATCAAATAATTCACCAACAAGTAAATCAAATATCTAAAACTTGAACACAATTGGTTATTTGATTAAACGCAATTTATCAATCCGCAAACATCAAAATATAAACACCCATAATCATTAGCTTACATCATCCAAGTGAATGTAAAAGCAATTAGCCCATAATCAAACTAATAAGAACAATAAACACAAAGGAATTGGAAATAAACATTGTTTAAAGGAAAAGAATGTAAACCGAATCGTGTATGTTTGATTGTTGTTATAGCCTTGATTCTTGAATTACAATGGATTGGAAGGGTTGTCAATCCTCCCAAAATCACCAAAAATCGCCCAAGAACAAGAGAGAAACGGCCCCCCAAAAGCTTGTGTAAAATTAGGGTTTAATTTGGGCTTAAAAACCCCCAAAATCGCGTATCTGACACTTACCCGGCGGGTAGGTAAGTGTACCCGGCGGGTACTATTTTTCTGAGGCTTTTTACCCGTTTTAGAAGGTTTACCCGGCTGGAAGGCTTAGTACCCGGCGGGTAAAAGGCTTACCCGGTGGGTAATGTCATTTTTCAGCATTTGATGTCTTCTTGAAAGTTGTAGCTCTCTGAGTTCCGAGAATTTGGGCTTTTGAATCACCTCAATCGGAGTTCGTATGAGGGAGTTATGGCCAAAACAGTGGAGCCTCGCCGAAACTACAATACTTCTTCGTTTTTGATCTTTTCTTCAATATTTTTACTCATTTTCTTCTCGCATCCATTCCTAATGATAATAAACACATTCCAAGCATATCAAGTACCAAAAGTTCATTAAACCAATGATAAATACGAATAAAACGAGAGATAGTGCGAGAGTAAAACATGTATAAATTGAGCACCATCAACCGTCAAAAGTGGTTAACTCCCGATTCCATTATCGTCGGAAGGTGGAACGTTCGAAAACGTCGTAAAACGGTGCACTTGGACGACTTAGATTTGGACGAGGAACCGGAGGCTAACGAAGAGAACCCGAATGTCACGCTATTCGATAATTATTAGTTTCAACGTCTACGAGGAAAAACAAGGAAACCAAAATCCCAAAAGATGACCTCCATTTCCGCTGCTTTGTCTTGCGCTTGATTTGGCGACTCGATCACCAATACCTTTCAAAGGCATGGGTCTGACAAGCAAAGCTACTATTGGTCAAATGATCTCGAAACATAGCTCCGATTTTTATCTATGTCGACGGAAAAGTTGATGGGACGAGACAAAGTAATAATAGCAAGACAAAAGGAGAAGATTCGTGAGAATATGAGATTTGGATCGAATTCAGGAAATGCTTGATTGATGTTTTTTTTTATGAATTTATATTTTTGGGGTTGTAATATTTATTGTTATTTATTTTTATTTCTTAAACTATTTGAATTTTCTAGTAAAGAAAAATTTAAAATAAAATGTAAAACACTGTTCTCACTCTCATCTTTTTAGTAACAGTATTCACCACTCTCCGTGCTCTTATAAGGGTCTAATTTGATTTAATGTATTTTTTAAATTTCTATATCTAAATTTGGCATTTTTCTAAAATTTTAGGTTTTTATATCATTTTTGTGATATGTTTACAGGATATGTATGTGATTTCTACAAAACGATTGTATATATATTTTGGTGATTTTCAGACAAGTTGCTACATAAACAAATGATAGGTTGGTTTGACAATGAAATTCAGAGCAAGTTTATCTGTTAGGTAATCATCCTTTTTCACATGACATGTATGATCGTTGAAATAGATCAATAATTTGTGTACCATTTATTTTGTATATAACTTGTGCAATATTGAATATCGAAAATCTTATTTTATATGGATGCAATTATATTTCCCTGTGATACATATACATAGTACAAAATCGTGTTTAGTCTTCTTTTTTCTCTGATATACTATTTATTTAATACATTATATATTAGAAAATCAAATATCTTAATTCGCATAACCACGGATCTATATAACCTAGTAATAATAACAATAAAGAAGGATAATAAATAGACTTTTCTAAGCGTAAATTATATATTGTTTGAAAGATCGTACTAGACTGAAAAGATGATACTGTTTAATATTCTGTGTTTATCAATGATATCTATAATATTCTTTAACTGAAGGACTAGTTTATCAGAGAAATAGTATTCTTTATTTTCAACAAGGTACGACACTTTGTTTCGCGTTATATTTGAGCAAATTACATTAGTACAATGTGTTTTTCAAGACTTATTAGAGTATCTATAATAATAATAGTGTTTTTAAAGCTTTTACTCGAAAAAAAACCTTTTCCTTTCCTAATTTAATTTCATATTCTTTTAAGATGTCTCAAAACACTTGTCTATTTATAATTTAAACTAATAAAAGACCGTTTAAGAAAAGAAATCTGAATACTTGCAATATTATTTTAAAAAATTATATGTATATATATAATTGACAATTAAATTGTAATGCAGAAAGTAATACAGTAATAAATAATAAATAAATAATAATAAATAAAACAATAAAAGGAAAAGAGAAAAAGGTCTAGAGAGAAATGCGGGACCCAGTGATGAGAAAAGGAATAAAAGGTGCCAGGAGGTTGAGGCATGGAAATGTGTAGCCTTACCAAATTTAGCTCCTCCTCATCAATAACTCCATCACCTTGTTTGTGTCTCCACATGGCCTTTCTTCTATATACTTTTTCATTTCTTTAGTCAAAAATCAATGTTACTATAATTTATAATCATAATCATAATCATCAGTTAATTACCATTGTTAAACCTAGCTAGAGTATTTCAAATTAAACTTGTTACAAGCACAATGCAATCACTAGTGTTATTTAGAAAATACATTATTTTATGCATATATTTAATCGTGTGTATAAATTACTATTTTACTTTGTAAAAGAGCGACGATAAATGTACTTATAAATATATGTTGCATTATATATGATTTTTTTTTTGTTTTTATCAATTATTCCATAATATTCACTGGCTAATATTTAAGTTTTAATAATTCATATATTTTTTGGTATAAAAAACATTTTTTTTAATGAGAATTTAGCTTATTTTTTATTGTCTCATAATCAATCTAATTACTCACATTACATGTAACTATGACTTTATTTTTTGTTGTTAATCTTTTACTTACTTGGTTATCAAAGCAGACATAGAAAGGTTATTTTTTAATAGAAAGTAGACTGCAAAACTATAACTTGTAGCTCATCAAGTATAATTAAAGGGATGAAAGAAGGCAAAATACTCTTCGTTAAATTATAAAATTTGACACATTTTTGTTTTATTATATGAACATTAATTGAAAATTCTATTATTTTCCTATGTAATGTAGACTTTATTTATTATATACCTATATCGATAGTGTCTTTATTACTCTTTAACATTGGATGTGACATATAAACGATATGCTTTGATGATATAATATAATATACGGTGTGTGATTGTTTTTCAGCTTTTCAACTTTAGTTATTATCATAATTTATGATGGTATTTGCTATTTAAGAAGTACTATAATTTATTTACCATCACGCGTGTGTATTTTAGGATATTCATATCTTCTTGAGTCTAGGTATCTACATTTATACTTCGTTAGTTGGTTTCGAACTTTAGTAGCTTGCATGTATCTCATCACTAATTCATTAATAACTTAAAACGACTGCTAAAAATTAAACAAACTTGAGTTGGTATATTTCACATTCAGTTCGATATTCACTTTAAGCTTTGAGTTAGTAAATTAGATAAAATATATGTTAAGGAGTTTGGCTCAATCTTATAGAGCTAAGCCCGTTTATCTATACAATCGGGCTCAACTCCTATGCAATAACTATAACATGCACTCTACCTAACAAAAACGATTTAATGTTCCTAAATAAGTTTAAGGGTCTATAAGTTGGGAGTGTGTTGAATTACACATTTTATTATTGTATGTATCTAATTTCAAAACCTTATATTTTATGTATTTAAGTTTTTAAAATCGTCTATTGTATACATTTAATATACTATCGTATGTTTATAACTTACAAAATTTTTTTTTTAAGTTAAATGCATACAACAATCAAAGTGTAAAGTTCGATATACTCACGAACTATAAACCCTAAATTCAAATATAACTACGCTCCATACTTCTTAAGTGAGTTGCTATATAGTCAGTTGACGAAACACCCTAGTGAAGATCATGCTTAATTTAGTTTCAGTATCTTGATAATGAACTCACGTGGCGAAACATGATCTGGTTTATGTCACCATTAAGCTGCCATTTGAAACTCCACAAATGGATCTAAAAAATGTTGAAAGTGGAAGATGAGGTTTCTGAATTTAGGGTCAGTTTCCATCCTTGGACTAGCATGGTGCATCATATATCCAATGGCTCATGCATGCATCATTTGTAATGTGTTTGTCTGATGAGTACCATGGGCAAGGATCGGACCTACATACACATTTAACATATTTCGTCATTCGTACGTCAATTTGAAAATAATTTAGTACTAATATTAATGATGACCTACGATTGTTCTCGTGTTGACGTGCTTATCACGTGCATACAGATCTTTCCGTGACATGAAAGTTATCTCCTATCACTTGCGTTATTCAGTGTAATATATTTGTCGGTAGAAGTTGTTTTATTTTCGAGTTGCAAATGTTAAACATTTGATGATAATAAACTTGAATTAATGGATGAGTATTTTATGAATGAGCATTAAACATTGAACGATAAATTGTTGGTTAATTACATGTATTCAGAACAAGTGCTCATGTCTCGATCATGCAAATTTGATGCACAAATATAATTGATGAAATATCATATCATATATAAAGACATAAAATCATGGCAACTTATTATGACCCGATTAATATTTGTATCATGAATTGAATCAATTGGAATTATAATGAATAGGAAGTTGATTTAATAAAGAAAAAAGAAGTCATGTGAGGAACATGTGGTGGTTTTGGCCACATGATTATTGGGTCTACAAGTTAAACGAATTGAAACACCGATTCGTATATGTCTTCCCCTTTTAAACGAGCTTCAAGATGTTTATAAATGAACTTCCGTACTTAGCTTCTTTTCATTTTCCGTACATTTTTTCGTTGGCCTAGCTAGTATTTCAGAATTATTTCTCAACATTGAGATTCAAAAAGAAAATAACAAACAAACAAATTATAGCGATCGATAGATTAATTAAGATGTTATGAAGTATGTAAGTACAATTATTCGACTGGTATTAATTAAGTATATTTATCCATATCTCCATTAACTAAACCTGTCCAACGAACTGTGATTTGTCATATATCTATTGATTGATTGATAAATATATAGATTAAATAGTCATGAATATATATAATTATAATTAAACAATTCTTACAAAATTAAATAAAAGGGTATTTTCTATTCAATTGTACGTACTTGACTAGTAGTTGTCTTAAATTAAAAGTAAAAGAAGGTCGAAAAGCTAGGTTTGAAAGACGACATAAAATAATGTAGAAGTTCCTTTAAGAGTCGTTAATATACAGTAATCATGACTCGTAACAACTCCACTACACTCTATATATTCAAATTCCAGTTCCCATTTTCTTTTCGGTGTTTAGCATTCCTTAAAACATGGCATCGATATTGGGTTAATTCAACAAGTTTCTAATCATATTTATCATAGTCCTTAATTAAAAAGTAGATCACATCTAAACTTAGTCAAACGTGTCCACTAAGCAAAATTACATAAGTCGAAAAATTTAGACCTAAAAATAAGCCTGCTCATCACATCAAAGCGTTTAGGTAGGCGTGGTGACTCAAATTGTTTTTATATGCCTAGTAATGGATGGATTTAGAATAAAAAAGTATTTTATAAATGTTCAAACATAATATATTATTTTTAGGAGAATAAATTTTTTTCAAAGATGTACATACCCGAACAAGATATCTTCGTGATCAAGATATCTTCATGATCGTTTTCAACTTTTTACATAGCTAACCAAAATGTTTATTACCACAAAGTCGAATATAAGACATTTCGTATAAATACACCTAAAATATAAGCTTTAATATATGTTTAATTATAAAGTCTATGACACGTTAATTTCAATTATTCTTTTTTCTTATAATTATCAGTTATTTTAAATCACGTACCATTCAAATATTTAGACTCAATTTGGATCCTAATTTTGACCGTCACCAACTACCAAACTCACTTGCTTTGAATTCTTCACATACTTCATTCAAGCAATTGTACTTCAAATCAAAACAAACTTCATTTCTCGAAAATACATTCTATTAAATGATCCTTCACAAGTACTCTATAGAAAACTTACTTTCTCCAAATAGAATTGGAGTATAAAGTAAAGATGGATATCAACTTGCTCACGATTCACCACCTTATTTCGAACCATGATGTAATGAAATTTCAAACTGACCATCCCCAAAAGGCAGGAAAATAATAAATACTTATCGGTTTCTTCCTGATCAAACAAACTACTATAATACGACTCCAGTTACCAGTCGCTAGACGTTGAACGGAGGCCCTTTTGAAGTGTACCTTGGTGCACATATCATTTCCGATTTTGCCAAATTTACATCTGACATATATCATCAAGTTTTGTTGCCTACATAAATTAAGGTTAACACATGATTTATTAGTGAATAATATTACATTATTTTTATAACTCACATATCCATATGACATATGCAATATTAATGCAAATAACAATTATGCATTCATAATCATGAGCTATCAATATCAAATGTAAATACCTTCACGCACTTACCATTTTGTAACATGGTGTAATTGTCTAAAGATCACTAACAGGCTAACGGCCCTATGAAATCTAAATGACGTACGTTGCCATATTTTGAAAAGGATGTATATCAACATCAAAATTCAATTGCTACAATATCAACTTTAGCTAACAAATTAAAAATTATAATGTAGTTAATTGGATATACAATGTTTCTTATAACACGGATAACAAAACTATGTTACCATTTAGCATAGAATAAATATATAATTTGCATTGTTAGTTTAACGTAATTGATTAACGTAATTGATGATATATACTAGCAGATTGAAGGATTAAAAGTGGAAACCAATTCATATAAATATTATACATAAATTACTATTATAAACCATCACCAAAGTAATCTACTACTAGTAATCTACTAGTAAAGCATCATCCTCACAATTAGCATTACTCCTAAGATATTTTTTATGGATGAATTTATATAGTTTAAACAATATTTTCATACTTAGTCAAAAAATGTACATCTTATGTTTTTAGAATAACAAATATACTAAAAGTCCAACCAACCCAAAAATAGGGAAGGAAGACACAAATAATACAAAAAAGAAGGATCTCAAGAAGAGACCAACTAAGGTTAAAAAAATGTACATCATATATTAACACAAAATGACCGCATAGAATGTGTGTGTTAATACTAACAAAATGAATGTACATACATGTATTTGATACTCTTCATATCACATGTACTTCGAATCTGAGATCATACATTAGAGTCATCATACCGTACATACATGTACAACATGAATGTACATTTCCTTACAACCCATCACATTACAATCTGATCTTATACGTAATATATGTTACACTGTATTTTAGTGAATAACTAAAAACAAAAACAGTATTAACCATTGGAGTGCCGTTATAATTTTCGGTTACTTTCCATAAGGTTTTTTCTTTTTTTACTTTCAATGTTATCCACATATTTAGACAAAAAGTTATTGTATCTTATTTATACCATGGACATATTATTTGGTGTATCATGGACATCTAATTAATATGTTTAGAAGTTTATATGAAAGATTGGAATTTAAATTCACAAAGCAATTAATTGTAAGTAAATATTGTGTTTTTATGATTATGATGTGAAACCATTATTAATATAATAAATTATCCGTAATATGCTCGCTTTAAAATAAAATAAAATCATATTCATTAGACTAATCAAATTCCTAATCAAATGCATATAAGATCACTGTATTTCATTAATAACTCATATTAATATTACTCATTCACTCAATCCATCCATCTAAAATTTATTATTCAAGAGTTTTTACGCATAATTTGTCCTTTTCTTTTCTTGTTTGACCTTGTAATAAGTTATTTAAAATCCATGTATGTGACCATGTAAATTCATTCATTGTCTTGTATTCACAACTGTTACTTTTATTCATAGTTACACACATTAGTCTTTTGTTTTTTTTTTTCACTTTAAAAAGGTACCTTTAAATATCTTAAGAAAAACAGATTAATTAGATAAGCAACATTTAATGTCGATTTTAATCACTTCAGAATAACATCACACATTACACATTATAAAATTAAAATAGTAAAATCAAGAATCTTAAATATAATATAAGAAGCAGACGATAACATCATTAAAAATTCAATTGATCAATAAATTTATTAATTTTGTTAAATTGAGTAAAATTAAAAATTTGATGACATCATCATTTAATTTAAATATACTATCAATTAAGTCCTTTTATTTCACTCTATTCAAAATTACAATCTCAAACTATTTAAATTATATAACTCTTAACGAAAATATCATATCGTTATCAAAATTTATAAAATCTATTTCATGTATTTATATATGTCTACAAACATAAAGGAGTACTTATATCAATAAAAGTTACGTTAAATATTTTATCAATTAAGCTGTATTTATATATGTATTTATATTACGTTATGACATTTGAACTGTTGTGTAAAAAAAAATATGACTTTTTAATTTAATGTTTATTTTAGTAGCTTAAACGACCCGTGTGTATACACGTGTTTAGACGCTAATTAGAATAGTAGAGATCAAGAAGTCAACGAATTTTTCATGTGAAATTTTTAGAAGTATTAACTTTTAATTTTTGAATAAATACTTTTAATAAAAATAAAAAATTTATTTAACGTATACAAATTATAGTTTTATAATTCTACAACTATAATCTACAATTACAATATAATTACAACTTATAATTATTTCATCAAACAAATCAAAATAGATAACAGTGAATGAAAAAACCTCTAGCTCGTGAATCAGCAGTCAAGAAGTGGAACTAATTTAAAGTGAAAAAAAATCATATATCATTTCGATTTAATTACTAATTTTTTGGGAAAAAATATATATTATAAACAGTAAAATACAAAGTCATCATCTCTTTCTTCTCTGTAAAACCCCTTCTCTCTCTCTCTCTCTTTCTCTCTCTCTTCTTTTGTTCTTTTTTGTTTTCTCTCTCTATCTTGAACCACTTCACATTCATTCTTTGCTTCCCCCTTTAAATCACAAGATCCCCATCTTCTTTTATCTTTCTTTCTTTTTTCTATGTTTCTTGATGTTATAATCCATCGGTGGTTGTATTTTAATTTCAACCACACCCATTACTTAATTCCCTAAAACAATTCTAACCATATCATAAAGTTTCAATCTTTATCACTCTTTGATTGTATTTACCTAAAAAATTTCAAATTATTTTTTCAAGATTTCTTGAAAAAAATGTCATTTTCCGGTAAACCGGTACCGGAGTTAGGATTTAATACACTCTCTATCGACGGCGATAATACCAATAAACCAGACTTCCGGGAACTTGATTTGGGTCCGGGTTCGGGTCTTGGTCCCGGTTTGGGTTCACCCATATCGCCATTACGTGTTGGAAATGGACCGGCTGTTAGTAGCAGCTCTAGCTCATCCGGGTCTGTATCGGGTCGGACTGGAAATGGGATCCAAGTTGGTTCTGGTAGTAAAAAGTCAGATTCCGGGGAGTTGTCGGTGTACAGCTCACCGCCACCGACATTTTCCGGTGGTGGGTCTCGGGTAGTTAAATCGGGTCAAACCCGATCTGGGTCGGGTCACCCACAAATAATTTCCGGTGGGAGCACAGCTACTTCACCGCCGGTGAATGTACTTCCAGCTGGCAATATTTGTCCGTCCGGAAGGGTACTTAAAACTGGTATGATGGCAAACCGGACTTCTAAACCGGATGTGTTAGGTTTAGGTACCGGAAATTATGGTCACGGTAGCATAATGCGTGGTGGGTCCAGTTCCAGCACCGGCACGAGTGGTAAAGGGGAAACCAACAATGTAATGGGTATTTCAAGTTCTAAAAGGTTATCAATGGATCCGGAAGATTTAAAGAGATTAGGGAATGAAGAATATAAAAAAGGACATTTTTTAGAAGCATTAAGTTTTTATGATAAAGCAATAGCATTATCACCGGTGAATGCAGCTTACCATTGTAACCGTGCAGCTGCATTGATATGTTTGAAAAGGTTGACTGAAGCAGTCAAAGAATGTGATGAAGCTATTAGATTGGATTCTGGATATGTGAGAGCTCACCATCGGTTAGGATCTCTTCTAATTAGGTGAGTTCAAGAAAAAAGTTTTCATCTTTTTTGTTTTAATCATACGTTTTTCAAGAAATCTTGGAAAGATTGAAATTCTCAGCGATGCCCATCTTCTCAGATCTGTTGTTCATGTTTTTGACTTCTGATTTTGTAACTTGTGGTCCAATCATTGTTGCCCATTCTTGTGATTTGTTTGTTTCATTAGTCTTAACTTATAGTTATTAATTAGTATTCACAGTTTTCATTTGGTTAGTGGTTACTGCCAATGATAGCTTGGATAAAGTATTGATCTTGATCTTGTATGACTTTATAATATTGCTTCAGATCTTGTTATTGTATTTGTTTTATTATTTCAAGTTGGGGTAGTATTATGCTGCTGTTCTTGATCACGATCGAAGATGGCAATCTATAAAAATTTAGTTTAGTAGCTTAGATTTTTGACATTCATTGGTGTGTAAGACAATCTAATTCATGTAAGTAATGGCAGTTTAGGACAGATTGAAAATGCAAGGAGACACCTTTATATTCCAGGCCACCAACCTGACCCGAAAGAGGTTCAAAAGTTGCAAGTAGTGGAGAAACACTTAAGTAAGTGTACTGATTCTAGAAGGGTCCGAGATTGGGCAGGTGTGTTACGGGAAAGTGAGGCCGCCATCTCGTCTGGAGCAGACTCATGTCCACAGGTAATCAATTTAGTTCGGAGTTTTATCAAATCATTAGCATTGTTATAATGAAACTAAATGTGTTAATATTAAACTTTTAGCTATTTGCCTGCAAAGCCGAAGCGTTATTGAAGCTCCGTAAATTAGATGATGCAGATGTGAGCATTTCAAATGTGCCTAAATTCGAGCAATCTAGCAGCACATCCTGTTCTCAAGTGAAGTTTTTTGGGATGCTTTCTGAGGCATACCTTTTATTTGTTCATGCTCAGATTGACATGTCGCTAGGAAGGTGAATTTGTGTGTTCTTACATTAAAGATTCAATCTGTAAACGTTTTTTCTGGCGGGAAACACTTCAAACTGACATGACTTATTTTCTTGAAGATTTGAGAACGCAGTTACTTCTATTGAGAAATCAGTGCATATTGATCCTCGAAACGTTGAGGTGGCGGTTTTGCTTCAAAACATAAGGTCGTTGTGTAGATCACGAGCTCGTGGTAATGATTTGTTCAAGTCAGAAAGGTTCACAGAAGCTTGTTCAGCTTATGGAGAAGGGCTCAGACTAGATCCCTCAAATCCAATTCTTTACTGCAATCGAGCAGCTTGTTGGTTTAAGCTTATGCTGTTTGAAAAATCTCTTGATGATTGTAATCAAGCACTTCTTTTTCATCCAACATATACAAAAGCACTTCTTCGAAGGGCAGCCACTTATAGCAAGGTATATGGTAATACTAAGTTTTATTCTTATATTGAAGAAAGTAAGTCTTTATTTTATTTAATAATTTAAATATTGAATTGTGGTTTTTTGCATTGTAGCTTGAGAGGTGGGCTGAATCAGTGAGAGATTACGAGGTTTTGAGAAGAGAGCTTCCAAATAATAACGATATAGCAGAATCTTTATTTCATGCTCAAGTTGCATTAAAGAAATCTAGAGGGGAAGAAGTGTATAATATGAAATTTGGTGGTGAAGTTGAATTGATTAATAATCTTGAGCAGTTCAAAGCTGCAGTGGCTTCAACAGGTCTGTTATTTAGTCTTCACAACATGTGTTATCATTTGATAAAGTTTTGAACTTTTTATTAAATTTTGAAGTTTGAAATGCAGGAGCCTCTGTTGTTCTCTTTAAAACGACATCTGATCTTCAATGCAAGCAGATATCTCCTTTTCTTGACACCTTATGCACTCGATATCCATCCATAGATTTTCTTAAGGTATCCTTATGCTTAATGTACTTTTTCTTAAGCACGTGCTTGATTTAATTGCACATGTATAACCGTAATTCTTGCTTTTTTGCTGTCAACAAATACAAGTGATCTTACATTCATTGGCTCAATGATTGTTTTTTTAATTTAAAGGTTGATATAGAAGAGAGCCCAGTAATTGCAAGTGTCGAGAATGTCAGAATAGTACCGACAATCAAGATTTACAAAAAGAGTAATCGAATGAAGGAGATGGTATGCCCGTGTAAAGAAGTTTTGGAGTCTTCTGTCCGCCATTACAGCTTTTAAACGACACCAACAGTTTATTTGTTAATGGATGATAAAATGGTAATTTCCCCGCCTTCCAATCAACGTTTGATGGATCGCAGAATGGTAAATTCTTTATCATCATTAAGAGCCAAAATGTAAAGGCAGTGGGAACCAGAGAGGGTTAGTTTAGTATATTTACCTTAACCTTTGCAGTTGTTACAACTTAAGAATTCCATTTATTCACCACCCCCACCTTACTACAACCATTGCTCTTGTGGATCTTTTCATCCATTTTCAATACCCATCATTCTTTTCTCATCAAAAATGTTAGCTTTTTTAGAATTCCCATTTTACCCCCTTATCATAAGCCTATCCTCCCCCAGAGTGTGGTGGTATCTTCTTCCGTTTGATATATAGTTATGTACCAATGTAATTACAAGTGGGATCTCCCATGGCTTGTACTAGATATGGATGTGCCCTTTGTGTATGTATATATGTGAAGATGAAGATATATATATACAAAAGTAAAAAAGTGAGTTTGGAGGAAGAAATTGGTTGGGTAGGCCTTAGATATGTACTGGATTAGTTATACTTGGGGGTCTTTCTTTTTGTTAAAACATTTCATCAATAAAAATTTGATCTTTTTCTTTTCTTTTCTTGATTTTTTCATTCATTGTTAATGTAATGATTTTTGTTTATATGATGCTTGAAGGATATAAGGGTAAAGGAAATTTATATAATTGGCATGTCAAAGGGTAAAAAACTAAATAGGTTTAGGAGAATTTGGGTTGTGGATTAAAAGTCAAAGAAAAGGGTATGCTGACCAGGTTTTATCTTGAAAAAACAAGACATGTGAAGGGCACTAAAGAATAACGTTGTAAAAGACATGTGAATGCAATGAATGGGCAAAACCACTTAAAGAAAACCATGGCTTCCACCATTTACACCATCCATTAAATACTGCCCTTTTAATTTTAAGATTCTTGATGGGTGTTGGTCCCCATTTTGATGTTTTTGTATTTACATTTCTAGGGTTCTTATTCATTTAAATACTATTATATAATAATTATTATAATTAAATTAATTAATAATCACATATCTATTAATACCTTCATTCAAACTTGAATTCATAGTTTATGATTGGTGAGATTGAATTGATACATTAAATGTAATTGAATCACTCCTCAAGAATCAAGACACTAATTTTCAAACACAAGTTTGACATTAAAGTTACATGAAAAGTTGAAACATATAAAGCTGAATAATAAATTTTATCCAAAGTTTTAATTTAGGTAATGTAGTTCAAATATGATATTTGTAGGAATTGACCGTTCAGAGTAGATTTTCTTTTATAATTGAATACATTCAAGCTATCTAAATTTCTTATATGCGTAGAAAATGACCACTTTTATACCTAAATTACCTATGTTGCATGTAAGATTCATACAGTCAAGTGTATGGTACTTCCCCATTAATTTTCATTTTTTTCGACTCTTTAGCAAAGCTGATGTTTTTCTATTTAGAGAGGTCCAGTTTAGTCGATACTATAATAAAATAATAAGTGATTGAGTTGAGTCGGCTAGTGCTTAACTCAACTACAAATTTTGAAGCTCGAAACCCTACTCAAGTTCAATCAAGCATCTATTTTCAAGCTCAACTCAATTAACAACTATATGTTGTCTTTGAGAGTGGTCAATCGTATGGGACCTCTGATATATAGGCCCTTAAATGTGTGTGTAGTATGTATATTATTTGATAAACAGTTAGATTGTTAAGTAATAAATAGAAAGAGAAAAAAAAATGAACATGATTGTGTCTATGATGTTTAAATCACAAAACCTTTTAGTTAATACATTATACTACATTTCTTAACTATAGTTTAGCTTTGTATTATAGGTTCTCATTTCAGTGATAAACATGTTTTTGTCCAGAACATTCTAAATCATAAAGATGACCTTGATTATAATATCAAGAATAGTATTAATTAAAATTATTGTCAAAGGATTTGATACTTAACGGGTGATTGTTTCAACACTTCTAGTTTAACTTGACCCGATTACATACTAAGATAATTATGCAACCATATGATTAACATCTTATTACAATTCATTTTGCTACGTAACCCTTAAACATGAATGGTCTATTGTCACGTCTGAATCTCAAAATACATGAGCTGCTATCAAGTCGATCGATGCTTTTACCATCACTTCAAGTTCATTGTCATTGATATAATTGACATCAAGTAAAAGTTTCTTTTGGTCTTTCATGCAAAAAATGTGCACACACGATAACATTATGACATTATGTTATGAAATTTCATTTTTCATTTGTTACATCAGTAATTGGGTTAGGTTGTTATAAATTAATTCATACATACATATCCTCGTGTGTCTAATGATGTATTATAGATTTGCAGATTACTTTTTTTATTCGTAAATTAATTAATCATAAATATAATATTTTAATTAACCGAATATGTTGTAGATTTGTTTTTTTTTTTTCAAACAAAATTGAAGAGAATCAGTTGTAGCACACGAGGATAGAAGATCATAATAAATGTATAATAATAAATAGTGCTCGTCGGATTGTAACGGGTAAATATATTGTTCGTTTTTAAATATAAAATGATTATTTAGATGAAATATGTAGATATCTATTGTTTAAAGTTATATATGTTTAATTATATATAGTATATTTACCCACGACTATGCGGGATTACACATATAATTTTTAGTAATTGAGTCATTCGTGTAAAGACATCTAAACTTTTTATTCCAAAAAATGAAGAACAAAATTTGTCGAAGATATATCATATGAGATGTCTAATCGAAGAAAAAAAAAATTATGATGTAATTTTTAAATTTTTGACTAACCGTTTTTGAGATATTTAATTTTAAAGAACGTGGGGAGGGGGGAATATGTATGTGATATAGAGTTTGAATAATTAAAATATGTAATGTTTGAATTGATGTAGGGGTAATTTAGGTATTTATGATATATTATTTAAATAAAAAATGGTAATGTATAATAAAGGAGTATAAATATTTGTCATTGAAAATGAAAATGATAATAATAGTTTTTGAAGTTATCATTAAAGTCGTAAAACTAAATCAATATTTGTATTCAGATTATAACAAATTTAGTGTCCTCTTTAATATATATTTACGCCCTTAATTTCAATCGAAGTATAATAGCTTATCCATGTACAAATATATTAAGGGTTTATACTTTGATAATGTATTGAACTTTACACCATTTACTATTGTAAGCATCAAATTTCAAAAATTTTGTTATGTGTATTTAAGTTTTAAAAAATATCTATTGTATGTTTTTAACATGTTTTTGTCTACATAGAATGATGTATTTTTTATAAATCCTATACATACAATAATATATTAAATACATATAACAGTTTAAGGTATAAAATTATATACACTCTAAAACTATAAACCTACATATTAATCATAACGATGTGCTACAATTAATAACTCTTAACAGGTACTTGTGAGTAATGGTTATCGAAGATAAACTAAAAAAAATCATTAAAAAGTTGTTTTCAACTTTTAAACTTAAAAAGGTGATAACTACATTTAATTTGATAGGTCTAATGTAGACCTGAAAATGTGATTGAGACACCTGGTTAAATCAATAGATAGTATGAGAAAATGTGTGACTCATATGCTAAAACTTGAATGAGTTAAGTTAATCATTCCCTTGAAGGTTCGAGCATATACATATGTCTTCCTTCTTCAAAATTTAAAATTAGAAAGGACGTAAAACATTGAATATGGATAACGGGGGTTTGAAACCGGCACTTTGTAACGGTAGTACGTTAGCTCATAATACGAGATGATTTTATCTCGTGCATTGTAGCAATATCGTTAAAACTACACCTTTAATTTAATTAAATATTTTCGTCAAACAAATTCTTTTTACAATCATTATTTATCCAATTAATTTTTTTAATCTAGTAAGACACTTTTATAATGTAAGCGTCTACACTTACATAATACTCCTTACAAGTTAACATATAAAACAACCAAATATATTTTCTTTTTAAAAAGAGAAAAAAGAGAAATTAATAATGTTGTTCTCAGCTCATTTAGTTTTAACTTTATATAAATTATGAGTTATTCACTTATTTATTCACATTTTTTAAAACTCACATTTCTTAAACAGACACCTATTATTTACTCTCATTTTTATTGACATTTCTGCATATCAAAACCATTAATTCAAATATAACCAAAATGATAAGAATGATAAGCAAACTATAATGATAGCAATATTAAGATATGTAGATATAATAATTATTCACTTATTGTCTATATATCGTTTATCTATTTTGAATTCAAATGGAGTCTAAATGATAAGATAATAAGCAAACTAATGATAGCAATATTAAGATATATAAATAAAATTGATAATTATCTATACATCTAATCTACTTTAAATTGTACATATGTAAAGGATAAATTATATGATCGTCTGAAAAAGAATCATCAAAAAAGATATAGTAATGTTCACCAAGTCTCTAAATCCATATGTATCCATAATTACTTATAATGCATGTCTCTATGTATTCTTAAAGTCTTAATCCTCACAACAATCAAACTTATTAAATTACCCCTTTCTATTAATGGAAATTACTAATATAGTCAAATAAACTAACATACAAATATAATCAACTACATAAAATATTTCATTCAAATTATATGTATTTGATCGATATAAAGTTTAAAAGTTCTCATCCAATCATACGAGTTTAAGTACTATTAACTCTCATCATCAAAATAAAAAATACAAAACTTTAAAGAGTTCAAGTAAAATGTAAAAATAATAAAGTAAATTATTTATTTTAAACAACATATTAAATATATACTTAAGATTAATCTCTGAATTTCATATAATAGAAAATTGTAAATAATGCGAACTAAGTAATTCGTGAAATTTCCAATTCAAATTAAATATTGAAAATGGATGAACTTGTAACATGTAACCTATCGACGTCTACATATTAAACTAAGCAAATTATCATGAAAATAAAATGAAATAATCGCGCATTGAATAGCGTAGGCACTATGTTGGTATATTATAATGGAACGGATGATTTCAATTAGAAAGAGTAGCATCCGAAATTAAAGGAGTTGAATGGGTTTGACGTTATAACTCAAGGGTAGATACTACGACATGTTTAAAGAGGGACTCAATAGTCACTTGTCAGGCACATAAATGATTTAAGTAGGGGGCTACACCTAATATCGTACAAACTAAAAGGTCCTGCAAGTAACTGTTGACCATACTTTAAGGGTAAATTTGCCTATTTAGCAAACTATCACCTATTTGGTGTCGGCTCATCTTTGCATACAGGCTTACAGCCCCCGAAAGGTGTAAACCCCGAAGTATTGTTTTTATTTCACAAAAGAGTATAATGGAAATCAAAATTTTAAAAACATGATTATTCTAATTATTCAAGAATTAAATTTATACATAAAATACTAATATCGTAAGTTAATTGAGCCTAATTATACTTTAGGGTTAGTTATTATTATTAAGATATAACAAATTTATATATGTCTGAATTTTTTAAACATAATTTTAAAGACTATTCTCACATGCCCTATATTACTGGCTTTTGTTTATGTCAAAAAATGTTTTATATCCTAAAATCACTATAAAAGCACTTTTTTTTTTGTTGCTATTTTTATATTATATCAAAAGTTGAAAATAGTTGTAGCCTTTGGAGTCTTAACATTCCTCTGAATTTTAAACTATTCTCCTTATGTATTTTAGTGTTAATTTTATGACACAATTTAGATGTTTTATTTTGTGAATTCTACATATTAGAATAGGATAAAAGTAAAAAAAAAATTCATTATACTTTTTAAAATGTATATAAATGTGCAATGTATCTTTTAAATACTTGAACTACCCAACGTACTTTCAAATATCGTTTCAACGTGTGCAACCTTCAACCGGCAAAGTACATAGTGTAAATGTTTCAACTTTTTTATAATGCTTTATATTGGTTGTATGTTATGCACTTCGGGATCAAATTTAAAAGTATGTTCTATACCTTGAAATAAAATTTCAAATTTTGTTTCACACATTGAGTATTTACATAAATATTATGCACATGTATTAATTTTTAGGGTTAATGTTATTTGTCACCAACGTACTCTTCTTCATTTTCCGAGATCACCAACATACTCATTTTAATACTAATGTCACCAACATACTTGGTTAAAAATTTTCGATGTCACCAATCTGTAACTGGTTACCTTTTACACGTAGCACTTATATACTTAAGGGTTAATGCTATTTGTCACCAACATACTATTCTTCATTTTCCGAGATCACCAACATACTCATTTTAATACTAATGTCACCAACATACTTTGTTAAAAATTTTCGATGTCACCAATCTGTAACCGGTAACCGGGACAACCGGTTATCTTTCACACGTAGCACTTATATACTTAAATGAAACGAGACAACGTAATGACCTTCGTTCTTTGCGCGCTAGGGGTGTCATTCGGATGGATTATGCGGATTTCGGATTATTCGGTTCGGATTATTCGGATTTTGGACAATCACAAGTTAACCCATAATCCTAACCGAATAAAAAACGGATTAATCGGATACGGGTTAAACGGATTCGGATTGGTGTTTGGATTATACGGTTTCATCCTAATTAGCTATAGTTTAAATGTATACTCACGTACCCAACCTTTTTTTGACGAAAAACTATAAAAATGTAAGTCTTAAAAATTCACATTCTTCAAACGTTAGAAGATAACCTTACATAAATTGAACTAAAATTAAACTATTCACACAAAAGAAATGGTAGTTATCCAACATAAAAACTACTAAAACTCGATAACACAAATAATTGGAAGTGGAATAAGAAAACATATGCACTTGCGCTCCTTTTGAAATGTCCATTCAATGCTTTGATATCCAAAAAAACATATTCATAGTTTCTAAATCAAACAAACATCAACTCTAGTATAATTTAAAATAACCTTTTTTATTTGGATGTATTATCTATTAATATATAAGATTTTATTTTTATTGATTTTTTATATGGTAAACATTAATATATTAGTAAAAATATAATAACTTAATTACTCAAATCTTATACGGATTATTCAGATGTATCCAAAATATTTAATTTTGATCATTTATCCAGTCCGTGTAATCTGTTTAAGAAATTCGTAATCCATTTAAGTGATCCGTAATCCGAATAATCCGGTCTATTTAACTTAACTTGGATTGGATCTGATGGATTTGTCGGATTTCGGATAAAAGTGACACCCCTATCGCGCGCAACGCAAGTTCATACCATCTCCAAAAAAATTCAACGTCCGGGACAACATTTTAAAGGCATCAGCAAATATTTCCCAGTTAAAAATAGTATATTGGTGATCTCAACAGGTAATTACTAAGTATGTTGGTGACATTAGTATTAAAATGAGTATGTTGGTGATCTCGGAAAATGAAGAAGAGTATGTTGGTGACAAATAACATTAACCCTAATTTTTAAATATACAATGGATTTTTTTTACTTTTACACACTAAAAATATTTACCGTCTCTTTCCATTCCTAGGCTTAGTCACATTTGCTATCAGTCACCTTTCAATCCTTCAAAGTCATACGAGTACTTGAAAGCTTATTCACCGTATATCACGTACGTCAATCAATCAATCAATTTCTTTCATCTAAAGTCTGGGTTGTAATGTCAAATTATTCCCCGTTGTTGTCACTTCAACCATTGGTTGCATGCTGGTTCAGAATTTGGCATTTTACGGCTATCGCCAATACTTTTTCTTCAACTTAAAGAAGCCATAGAATCCGAAATTTTTTAGCTACCAATTTAGATAAATCGTCGCTTTCATTAATGTTGGGATATTAAACTAGATAAGTTTCTGACGCGTTCATGTACTACTTTGTTGCATTTTCTTATTCGCAAATTCAACGTGGCATACAAGGTTGTAGTAAAGTTGAACAACAATCGCATATATGATTGCGACCCCATCAGGCTCTCTTCGTCCTACTTTGCAAATTCTTACGTTCATTTGACTCCCACTTGTTCTAAATGAAGAATTCACAAACTTGAATGATTATCGCCATGTATTTCATCATTGACAATTTGACATATATGGGTATAGTTGTTGATCTAGTTTGTTGGGATTTTGATTCGATCGTGTATCAACGTCAACACGAGTTAAATTTATAAGATTCAAATACATGTTAAGTGATGCCGTGTTGTCCATTTCCGATTTAAATGCAATTACTGATTGGTCCCCAGAAATAAAGATAAAAGGGGAATTTGACAAAGACATTTGAAAAGCGCTTGGTTGGCTCTTTCATCACACTAAATTCATTAAATAAAAAAAGATATATTCGTTAGGCTTTGATACAAATACATTTGTTATTTTCTAACGTATGTCCGTTAGGCGCCACTTGCGTCACTTGCGTACAAATGCGTCCACTCCTTAGCTGCACCCATCAAAACAAACAAAAGATAGATCAAATCCAAGCCAAAACCATTATCAAGATTCGGTTTTTTGTTACACAATTACCTGTTCAACAGCTTCTGCTTCATTTGATTTCCAGTGCTTTGCAATGTTTTCTGACAGTGGATCATCTCTTATTGGAGCACTTAATAGTGCTTAAATGCTACCACCACACAAAAAATCCACATGTCAACATAAATATGCGATAAAACATACAACCCTCTTTTACAAGATTACAGACTAAAATGACTCGCTTTCTTTCTGAATCTGCTTTCTCTATTGACATATAAGAGTCTCGGCTTGAGCGCTTCCTCGAAATAAAACGGCGAAGGAACGCCTTCTCTCTCGTGCTATGGCTTTGCTTCCTTATCTGGGGAGACCCGCATTAGGTTAGGGAACTGCGCGATAATAGCTCCTCCGCATCCCAAAGCGCGCTGCCCTCCTAGGCGCGCAACACTAAGTAAGTATATAACGGACTGTACCTCAAGAGGACGGTGCAAATTTGAAGAGCAGGGTTCCATTTGTCTTTTAGAATATCAAGGCATATTCTGCCAAGCTGAATAACGGAAATTCAAACTGTAAGAGGTTGTGGGTTCAACTAAAGGGCATTTGACCTAGCGATACGAAAGGAACCCATCAGCCAAGAGGTTGTTGGTTCAATGGGTTCAAGCCTCACTCGAGTCAGTGAGTGTTGTGTATATATCATGGTTGTCAATGGTATGTGGGTTAGGTTGTACGTTTGCCAAAAAAAAAAACAAAACAAACAGTAAGAAATAATGTAAATTCAAAAAACTGCAACAATAAGGTAATATCACTACCTTATCAATATTTGGATGATATATTTTGGTAAGGAAACGGACCTGTTACAAGATTAAAACAACAAGGTTAGATATCGGTTCAGGCCCATTAAGCCAACATACATGATTCAACTGCCAGTCTGCCATAGTGCATTTCACATATGATTGTCAATTTAGCAAATTACAAATTATCCTGATGTATATAAGATTAAAATATATCATAGAAGATGGATTGAATGAACATATTGGTATTAGAATTAGAATTATAATAAAAACTAACAAATCATCTACATTTATAGGAAATAAAGCATGTAAACTTGCTCAAGTCTAATCATGCTTTTGCCTCGCAACGCAAATACAAATGATTATATGCGTTTACAGTAGAAGCATACAATAACATGCTAGCATCCCAAAATGAAAAGGATCCAGCCATTGAAAATCCTACAACTTCAAGGTTAATTATAAGCATGCCAACGATATATCCATGACCAAGATTAGATGCTGATAAAATAAAGCACTTATAAAATAAGGACATTTACAACTCACTTGCCGAGGTTATTGAAAGTGTATACACCAAAAAAAAAAAAGATGAACAAACAATAAATGACATCTGTCATACATTGAGACCCATATATGCAGTGCGGACATGTACCCACTATAATAACAACACTCATTATCAGTCAACTCGCTTCACTAACATTCAACCAGCTTCAAATTAGTCATCACAACTATCCAAATTAAAAGCGATAACAGGACCGATAACAAAAATTTAGAGGTAGCAGTTTCAACCCACTTGTAACTGTGTCATTTGGAACCTTTTATGTTTTTTGAACTGGTCAAGTGGATATAAATACATAATCATAAAATCAGCTTGAAAGTAAATGAGTCAAATGCTGCGAAAGTCATCCAACCTGTATTTTTAGTACTTAAAAGCTAATAAATCATTTTATTCATGTAGTCAGATTATTATTATTCAAGCGAAATCAATATATAAATCATACTTGACATACTAGTAATTTATGAAGCATTTGAGATATTTTGGACAAAAAGTGCTCGAGGCACTGAGTGTGTATATATTAACTATATCAAAAATTACCCAATTTGACTATATCCAACCTGTCCTATTTTGTCACCTCTACTTTGTAGTAGGAGTGATAAAACGGGCGGGTGAGCGGGTATAAACGGGTTTGAGTTTAAATGGGCTCGGGTTTAACGGGCTTGAGTTTAAACGGATAAGTAAAAAAAAATTAATAAAAAGTTAAAAAATGAAAAAATGACAAAAAAGAAAAAGCGAAAAAAAAAACATATAATTGACACACAAAAAAAACAAGTACGAAAAAGTTTAAAAACGAAAAAACGAAAAATGTTTAAAAATGAAAAAAACGAAAGAACGTTTAAATCCACAAAAACGAAATAATGACAAAAATGTTTAGAAACGAAAAAATTGACAAAAGAGTTTAATAATGAAAAAACGACAAAAACAAAAAACGTTTAAAAACAAAAAAATGACAGAGACGAAAAAGCGAAAAAACAAAAAGAAAACGTATAATAGAAAAAAAAACAACAAATACGAAAAACGTTTAAAAACGAAACGACGAAAAAAAGTAAAAAAAAAACAAAAGAAAGAAAAAAAGATAAAAACGTTTAAAAAGGAAAAAACAACAAAAACAACAAAAACAAAAAAAAACGATAAAAACGTTTAATAATGAAAAAACGACAAAATCGAAAAACATTTAAAAACAAAATACCGTTTAAAACAAAAAAACGACAAAAACGAAAAAAAAAACTTTTAAAAATCGAAAGCAACGAAAAAAATCCGTTAAAAACGAGAAAAAACGTTTAAAACGAAAAAATGACAAAAAAAACATTTAAAAACGAAAAGAAAAAAAAAACGTAAACGAAATTTAAAAATATTATAAGTGTTATTTTGAAGAAGTGAATGTTGACCGATGGGTCCTGAATGTTGATTCCACCTCTATCTATGTAGACCCATTAATTTTTTTAATTAAGCCCAGTAAGACCACTTAAAAAAAATGTTAAACCCATAGTTACCCGTAAATGTATTTTAAAAGTTCATAATAAAATTCAAAATTAAGCATTTGGACTTATTTTACCATCTCTTTAATTTGTAGCATCAAATCATATTTATGTAAGCATATGTTCATGTACCTTGGGGGCAGCCATTGGATATTCTTCAGGCAAAAGATAACTCCAGCTTAAAGACTCCTCCTGTGGAAGAAAAGAAATTTAGATTTCTTCCGACATCATGACCGTGTCAAATGTGAAACATTAAAAACCATGATCAACACCCCTTCTGTAATCGAGAGACATTCAACCATAGGACAGATGTTAATAGTACAACAAACATAAAATGTTTATCTAATTTTAAACTTGCAGCTAGCGAAACAAAATAAACTATTAGAAGACAACAATTAAAGTACTCAAAATTGACGCATACAGTGTAAAAGTACCAATGAACTGTAACTCAAAACTCTATATATACTACAATAATAACTTCAATAGAAGTGAGTAGTTCTTCGCTCTTAAGCTACATAAACCGCATCGATGCAAACAAATATATATATATATAGCATTATATTAATTACCAAGTATCCAATAATATAGCTAATTACGACTGTGATGGGCCAAGAATCATTACGTTAAAAGGTGTTGGGGTTCATTATCGGAAAATTAGGATTAGGGTACATTGACACGTGGAGATTTAGTTCTTGTGCATCATCATTGGATTATATATATATATATATAATATGTTATCTATGTTTTATTTTCTATGACTTATTTGATTCAATAACTATTTTTTATCTTTTATTCGTTTTTGAGTAAAAAAATTTCTGTCTGCCTTGGTTTGATTATATCTTGGTTTGAGTTTGTCTTTGTTTGAGTTTAGATGACGTCATACATACTAAGAATACTAGAAACATTTCGGAAAATGTTTTTATTTTTATTTTTCAAGCAATAAAAGTGGGAGTTTTTTTTTACGAGAATGCCTGAAACAACCTAATGATCATTTTATCTTTGGGTCACATGATTTTTATAAAAATTTTAAGAATCTCGAAAATCACAAATAATCTTATTCAAAACGGATAAAAGATAATGCTTTTTAGCCAAAAATTAATCTTATTAAAAATGTCCTTTTCGGGGAGAAAGTTGCAAATTTTTTTTTGACAAATCTTTTTATAAAAAGGTATTTTTTAGTTTTCTATTTAAAAAAAATCTATAATCGAAATCATTAACTGTAATTGTTTTGGGGGGAAAATTAGGGGCTGGAATGAAAGAAACCTTTTAAAATAAAGATGCTTGTTCAAGCTTTTAAAATATCCAATCCAGAATTATAAAGTTTGGGTCAATCAAATAATCAATATTTGAATCCACAGTTAGAAAGGTTTGATCAATCATCGATTGCTGATTAGTTTTCGTATAAATTTTTACCTCCAAATACGAAGTAATAAAATATTAGCTAAAACTGGAAACAGCCTATTGGTTTGAACTTTGAACGTGTAAAAAGGAATTAGAAAATCACACAAAATGTTTTTAAATAAACTTGCGTCAAATCTCACGTATAACAACCGGTGAAGACTTGACATGTTGATATTGAAAAATAAATATTTAATAGTACTTAAATACGAGAATAATTACTACTTCTTTCATGAAAGTAATTATTTTATAATAATTTAAATTATTGTAATTGTAAATTTAAAAATATGATATAAAAGAATAAATAAGATATTTAAATTATGTGAAATATAGTATTAATTTAATTATTTATATATTTAATGCACAATCTTCAAATGATAAAAATCAATTAAAAGAACTTTGTGCATTCTGGATTTTGGAACTTTTGAAAGCCAAAGTTTCAGTCGTTTAAAAAGCAATTATAAATATGAGGCTTCATAGAGTGATGAGTAGGAAAACATGATTTAAGCAACCAATTATTGGCAAGAACTAGAACAGACAATAATGAAGAGTTAAAATGGTGAAATTCGTTCCTATTTGCACTCTCACCGAAGGAAAATGAAAACTTCCTAAATTAACTAAAATCACAGAAATAAGCCGGGATCATAAAATCTGTGGGCATGCCATAAACGTCCCATATCCGGACATCTTACAACTGTTACAACAAGTACACACAAAAACAACTAATGCAATTCTCATATTACCGCTTTAGAGTTTAGGCTTACAAATACAATAACAAAGGCCAACATCCACTGCCTTCAAGGATGCAGAGTTTCCCTACAAATTTTACTGCACACAAAAAATCAAAAACTCTATTAGCACTGATGTGAAAGAGCAAACACAAACCAACAAAGTCTTTACTACATTACTAATTGCTATGTTGTTTGAACTTGCAGTTATTGAGTGAAAATAGAGAACATGAATTACTAACCTCTGCATCTTCTGCACCAGATTTGGTGATCTCCATCTTTTGGTCTTCTGCAAGGCAAGAATGTGTTAGTAAATAGAAAAACACCAACGATTTAATAATAAACTGCGACAAAAAGAAAAGGTTGATAAACAATTTACCTCCATCCTCTGGAATATCAGAAGTCCACAAAGTGAGGTTGTCCCTCAGGAGCTGCATAATTAAAGTGCTATCTTTGTATGATTCCTCACTCAAGGAGTCAAGCTCTGAGATAGCTTCATCAAAAGCTTGTTTAGCCAGGTGGCAGGCTCTGATGAAACCAATGTTTTATGAGCAACCATTTAACATAAACTTTTCATATCAAGTAAACCGGCAAGATTGATGCATATTCATTACCTTTCAGGAGAATTCATGATCTCATAATAGAATACAGAGAAGTTCAACGCCAAACCCAATCGGATGGGATGAGTAGGAGATAAATCCTCTGCAGCAGTAGAAGCCAACTGAGAAAAACATAACTCAAGATGTCAATTTTCAGGGAGTAAATATTTAATTATCTAGTATTGCTGTAATTCAGGATAAAACAAATAAACTGACATCACTACCGGTTCAAATGTATTAGAATTACAATGTGAAATGATTATGTAAATGATAATCAAGATTCATGTGGTAAAAGAAAAAAATTCAGAGCTAAAAAGCCACTTACTTGATAAGCCTTCAGCGACTGATCAGCTGCCTCTTTTTTGTCATTACCAGACTTGAACTCTGCAAGATACCTATAATAGTCTCCTTTCCTGCATTCCATCAAAGTCCATCACAAAATCTTTAGAATCTGAAAAACTCAAGGTCATCTTAGACTAGGCCTAGTTGAAAGAAAAAGGCAAAAAAGTTTGATTGACCATTTGTCTCACTTTTAGATCATGTCAGGTGGTTATCTTCATGGAACAAATTGCTAGAACACAAGCCCCACATAAAATTATAAAGGTAATGGAGTAGCAACTAGCAACCACTAGGGAATTGGACAAGAATGTTCTTTTGGACCTTTAGCTCACAGTTGTTAATAAGTAATACTCACATCTTGTAGTAGAAAACAGTAGATTCTCCAGCGGATGAAGATGGAATCAGATGCTCATCAATCACAGTCATGATATCGCCACAAATGTTAGACAGCTCTGTTTCCACCTTCTGCCTATATTCCTTAATCCGCTTTACATTAACTTCATTGCCTCGTGACTCCTCTTTTTGCTCAATGGAAGACAATATCCTCCATGATGCCCTACGTGACCCCACCACATTCTTGTATCCAACTGAGAGCAAATTTCTCTCCTCAACAGTCAATTCAATATCCAACTTACCTACTTTTTTCATGGCCTCCACCATTTCTGAAGAAAAATAATCACCATAAGCTCATAAACATCACAACAACAATAAACTGCAGAATCAGCTTATTAAAATTCATAATTCACATATTGCATCAGGTACACTTTTGCAGTCTTTTTAACCAATGAAAACGGAAAATAAGTATCCTAGAGTCAACAAAATTATAACTTACATATACATAAGATCCTTGTTTGATACCTCAAATGATATTCGCTTCATACATGCATCTAGCATAAATAGCACCTTTAAGCATGTCTACATACTCAAATAACTAAAATATGTACCATTAGCACGATTTCAAGCACGGTCAACGTTCGATATAATTCAAGCACGGTCAGCGTTCGATATAATTCAAGCACGCTCATCAATATTTTTATTTTCCAAAGCTCTAACTTTTCGCAATAAAATACAATCAGATTCCAATATTAGTACTTATTACAAAGGTTATTTTCAAGATCTAGTAAAGCCTGAATCTAGCCTTGCTATACCTACACTTACTATAACTCTAATTAATCTATCAAATCAATATAATCCACAAAATACATCATCTATAGTGCGACTGTCTGTGAAGCTGAAATAATAGGCAAAAAACAACGTATTGAACAAATTAGGGCACCGAATTTGGGAACAAAATAATGAAATTAACAAGATCTATGATAAGGAAAGATGATAACCGTCATAGCGTTCAGCTTGCTCAGCGAGCTTAGCAACGTAGATGAAGTTTTCGCGTTCAGCTGAAGCCGCCATAGATGCCGATCTTTCAGAGCTTCAACTGCTACTAAATTTTTGTTAAATGAAAGAGAAACCAAGAAAGATGCGTTTGTGTGTGTAGACTGTATGTATATGTGTAAAATATATCGCAATGAATGTTTATTTTGATCACCGAAGTTTTGTTTTTCACACTTCTTCCACCAAAAAAGAGAAAATATAGCTTGAACACGAAAGCTTTATAAGTGACTTGTGTACTGTGGGTTTTAATTAGCGTATTTTTAATCAAATCCGTAAATTAAATTGACTTCCTGTCTTGTCCAGATCGACCAAAATAAATTATTGAATCCTTTTTTTAATATCAATCAAGCACGGAAGAACGTAAAAAAATATAGAGCAAAGAATTCGAATATATAAGCCTAAAAGATAGAAGATGTGGACTCATTACAAAATAACATATTTATATTCATTTATATTATTTATAACTTTAGTAACAGCCGACTTCTCGCTTTAAATGGATAACCCAAACTAATCCTTGAGCAAATGGAATCGTCACAAAATAACATGTTTATACTCATCAAACATTCAAAATAAGTGAGCAAATGAGTTTATACAATGAAAACATTTAAATTGTTTTGGACTAGCCACTTTACGATTTGCAACAGATATATAACATTTTACTTGTATTCGGCAATAATAACGTATTTTGTATCTATTAAGAAATATTTATGTTTATGCTTTCGAGTGATAACACTTTGTAGGATGCCAGATTGCCAGGTACTATGTTTGTTGACAAGCTAATATTACGATTTAGGAGTACTAATAAGTAAATTTACTCATCAATTTAGAAAGTGACATCACCTATTGTATTTTTCGACAAGTTAAAGATAACGGGAAAACAAAAAGACAGTAGTTTGGTGGCCAAAACAATAAACTTTAGTATGTAATGTGATTAGAAGGCAAAGAAATACAAAGTTAAAGGGGTGTCAATGGAACTTCTGAGGATTAATGATACGCTGCAAGTGGATGGAAAACGACAGCCGGGACCCTCAGCGCGTAGACATTAGAGTATGGTTACCATTCATAGTGCGCCACGTGCGACAGAGTTGACACGTGCTTTTCTGTATCAATAGCAATTTGGTCCCTGTTGCTTATCCTATTTACACTTCATACATCAAGTTATCAATATTAAACATGTAAACGCCTGAATTTGTAAATAATGAGAATTATTTTGAAAAGTAAAAACAAGCAATAACTTATTTCTTCTTATTATTATATTAAATTTAAATAGGATTTAAATAAAAAATTCCATCTATTTAATGTATAAAATGCTAAGGTATTGTAGTTATATGACTTAAACGAAAAGTGTCATGTTCGTGTTTCGTGTCAGGTGATTTATAATTTCAAAGTATACGAAGTTTTATACGTTCTAATATTGTATATTGTTCAATTTTAAAATTTTATATTATACGTATTCAAGTTTTCAAATGTATATTTGTAGGTTTTGATTACATAAGTAGACCTTTTTTTAACTTATTTACTTATTATAGTATGCTAAACGCATACAATAGATGTTACAATAATAAAATTCGTGATATTTCCTATACTATGAGACAGTAAACCCTCTAATTTTTATAAGTACTTTTACAATTAAGGAACTTTTGCAATAAAATATAGTCGAAAACTGAACTCAAAATATGGTAGTCCTGTGAACATAAATAGGTGTATATATATTAGTTGTTTCCCATGATATGAACATAAAGATCTTACAATTTTATGTTACTGATAAAATGCAAAGGTAGATAACATAATACTCATATAGAAAGTGTAAAACAACTGGTTGACTAATGACCATCCACAACATGAAACATATAATCATGAGATTATATAAATCATGAGATCACCACGCAAGTCAAAATTTCAAGTTCTCATGAAAATATAACCTGGATCACGTTTCAGTATATACTCATGAAAAATTGCTCAAAATATCAAGATAAAAGGCCAACTTTCTTGACAAATTGATCACGAGGGTTAATGTTTGCATTATGATCTTAATGTATTAAGAAATAACGCATCTATTGTTAGGAATTGTAAGCGGAAACAACAACCAATCAACAACAATTAGTTAATCACTCTAATAAATGTTGTCAGTAATTAATCAACTCAAACAACACAACGTGTAATCGTGTTACATCTACAAACAATAAATGGATAAAATAAATCAAGTAAACAAGATAAACGAACAATAAGAACATACGGATTTAACGTGGTTATGTCTAATCTCCTACTTGGAGATGGGTTGAGTCCACGTGACCAAACCAGATAGTATACTATTATTTTCGTAGTCCACCACCAAATTAGGGTTTGCACGAGTAGGGTTTACAATATATAAGGTAAAACAAATAATGAAACAAAACACACAGAAAATTCTACGATCACCAATAGTATTTTAGTCGGATACAAGGTGTATCAGCCAGGTACTAATGCCTAGAGTCTAACCATCACAATTATACTCAACGGGTACCTCAAGAACCAACCAGCTACTCAATTAAAAACTCATTTTTTGACTTTCTTATTTAATCTTCACACTCAAAATATATGACATTGATTAAAGGATAACTTTAAAAATATTATATGAATTAAACATATCATTAAAAAGTAATTGACACTCGCATACATCTAATAGATTCCACGCATCCAAGATTCAAACTATCGTCAAACAACAACCATCGCACCCCGTCGCACCCGGGTTGCACCACGTAGCACCCATCATCACATGAAAAAGAAAAAAACATATAGTATTCAATCATAAACCACTATCTTTCTTTTATAAAATTTTTAAAGCGAAAATAAACATTCATAAGTCAATTGGTTGTCGTTGATTTTTCAACCCCCTAACCACCTAAAGGCGGATACATTTTATTATTAATTAATGTTAATCAATTAACCACTAAAGATGAAGCAGCTAAAAATAGTTGTGAAAAATCGGTTGTAACAGTCTTAGCAGTCGTGCCGGCATTTACCATGGTTTAGGAGTTTTTGGATAAGAATTAAATATAAAAAGTACTAGTCCAATTAGTACAGTTATCAAAGCCTAATTCATCTTAAGCTTTACTTAAATTTACAAGCATGATAACCCTTTTTGTGTTCAAGAAATGAACTAAAAACAAAATGCATAATTGTGGCTACCCCATTTTAATTCGTTGACCACAAGAAGTATCTACTTTTGACCTAATGAATTGGTAACGTTAGAAAAGTGGCCAAACTTTGGAAAACCGGTCATGATTATGTGGTGTGATGCATAAATCCTTCACAAGATGATTGCATTCATACCATAAAGTTACTCCACTCCATGACCTTAACCGAAAGTGGTCATGTTTAATATGACCAGGTTACTTTAGTCATTCAACTTAGTTCCATTTCACTTCTACTTTAATGTATAAAATTTCATAGCTACTTATGTAATACATAAAAATGCATTAGCATTACGTAGAAACAATTGTGAACTTACAATTGATTGACTAATTCATCTTAATCTAGATTTTTTAATAATATAATAAAGACAGGGCATATATAACACAAGCAAACACAAAAAAATAAGTATAAGTAGAAAGCAAAGCAATTTATATATCACTTGTAATCAAGTGTACAATTAAGTCATCAGTTACTTGGATAAACCATCATCGATGATGCATATAGTACAACTTCAGCAATGCAGAGATCGATGATGCATTATGGTACAATAACTCAATAAAACATGTAAACTGGCCGTGAGAATGTCCAAAAGCGTGAAAAGGGATAAACTTGCATAATGGTTAACCGGTGTTCTGCATTCCAGCAGCAATACCCTTCATGGTCAGGATGAGGGTGTCCTCCAAACCTGGTGCGTACTCGCTTGTCGTGTTCAGGTGGATCAGTTCATCAGCTGGTTTGCTTGGCTCAGCATACTCTTTGGAAATATGAGGCCTCAATGTCACATGATAGTTTGGATCACGGATCCGTTTTAGGGTATAAGCTTGGCACACGTTCAAGGTTGTGATATATGAATCACGTAGACGAAGTCTCTGTTTCAAGTAGGGATCGCCCTCAAGAAGGTCCCTATGTCCAGCAATCTAAAAGTAACACAAGAAAAACCTAATCAGCTTATACGAACTTGAGAGCACAAGTTACAATAAGAGATGACAAAATGGGTAACTTTCTCTACGGGGGCGAAACGGGGTGGGTTGACTGTTCACCCTACACATCCTTTATCCAAGAAACTTTAACAAACCTTATATAGTTTTCTGATAGTAATCTAACGTTTTTTACAGATTTTAAAGGTTTTATGTATTAGAATACATATTGGGCCGACTTTCCACCGGTTTGACCCGTCTGACCAGTTCACATTTGAGCAACTCTTTGTAATTTTGATGAACTGCTATGGATCAAACATAATCCCAATACATCCGTTCATAGTAAATGGAACAAAAGTTGCCACCTGCGGTTACGAATGTTAAAACTGTACCTTGAGAAGATAATCCTTGGTTTCTTCGTAGTTTTCCCTCAACGATTCTCCAAATGACCATAGGTCTTCAGAGACAAGGAGCTTGTCATTCAGGGCAGCAATGCCTGGGTCTCCCTTAGCAAACACCATTTCAACTAGATCAATGGTGACCCTAAAAAAAGGCCAGGTTTTGTACATTTCTTGTAGCATTGAAAGATTCTTGCTGTCCTTTTTGATGGCATGCTTGAATGCTGCCCCAAACCCGAGCCAAACCGGGAGATGGAACCTGGTCTGAGTCCATGCAAAGATCCATGGAATAGCCCGAAGTGATTCTATGCCTCCACTTGGTTTTCTTTTTGCTGGACGACTTCCGATATTCATACGTCCATACTCTAGTTCTGGTGTGGCCTGTTGAAATATAGAAAAGTAAGAAGCTAGTTGTGTAGTGACGAAATTGAAAACTCAATGGATTTAAGGTACTCACAAGGCGGAAATACTCCACAAAACGTGGTTCCTGAAATACAATAGAACGATACTGCTCGGTTGCATGAACTGCTATCTCGTCCATAAGTTCACGCCACTCGGGTCGTGGTGAGATTGGGGGGTTCATACCATGCTCAAGGGTAGCTGCACAAAACCTCTGAAGTGTTCTAAAGCACAAATGTTCCTCGCCAAATGATTGTTCTATGACCTCTCCCTGAACCGTGACTCTTAGAGAACCATGAATGGTCTCTGGTGGCTGTGATAGGATAGCAAGATGGGTGGGGCCACCTCCTCTACCGACAGTGCCACCACGTCCGTGGAACATGACAAGCTTAACTCCGAACTCCTTTGAGACCTTGATAAGGTCTTCTTGGGCCTTGTAAAGCTGCCATGCAGCAGTAAACCTTCCAGCATCTTTTCCTGAATCGGAGTACCCAATCATAACTTCTTGCTTCCCGTTGATCCGGTTTGTGTACCACTCAATTGAGAAAAGGCGAGCCATGGCAGCGGGGGCTGCCTCAAGATCGGCAAGTTTCTCAAAAAGTGGGACCACTCGTAAAGGTTTTTTTACATGGCATTCACGTTGAAGTAGCTCAACAGCAAGAACATCTGAAGGAGATGTAGCCATTGAAATGATGTAAGCGCCGAAACAATCGGAAGGGAGTTCCGCCAGTACACTAAACGTATCCAAAACATCCTTAATTTCGTCAGTTTTGGGGAGATCATCACCAAAAAGAGGTCGTTTTCCACCGAGCTCAGCTAGAAGCCATTCTTGGCGTTTCTCCTCAGACCACTCACGGTAAGACCCAATTTCCAAATGTTGAGTGATAGCATCCAGTACGTCCGTGTGGCGGTCAGATTCTTGCCTTATATCGAGTTTTACAAGTGAGAGTCCAAATGTGGACACTTGTCTTAGAAAATCAAGAAGGCTTCCATCAGCAATCACACGGTCACCACAAGCACAGAGAGATCGGTAGCATAGCTCAAGAGGTTCCAAGAACTGCAAATTTTTCGAAATATGATTAACAACAGTGTAAAGGAAAATGTCGTTAGAGACAAGACGGTTATAGGAACATACTTAAGGTGATGTTTGGATGTATATTTGTTGTTTGAAGTTCTGATAAACAGATGCTTGATTATTTGACAAATCCTAATCATTTAAGAAATTAATTCATAAATGACCAAAAAGGAGATCTCTTCTGACAAAAGAACATGTGTTGTAAGATGATTCTCATATTTCGCTAATGAAAGGGTAAGTAAGTAATTATATTTCACACTTTGATGATTGGCATTGTTGCAGCTTGTATGAAATAATCAATATATCGGAAGCACAATCTTTTATCCAAACATCAATATCTTATTATTGCGACTTTTTATGCAAATCCAAACACCCCCAAAAAATAAAATTGCCACCGTATCTGACAGGCGGGTAGTAATTGGTGAACTTGAAAGGGTTTGAGATACCTGTTCAACATCTGTATAAACTGAGTCTTCTGGAATGTCGGATTTCTCATGGGCTAATAGATGGCGAGATCGTTCACGTGTATTATATAACTTATCCCTTACGTCTCCAAGAATCACACGATAAGGTTCGGTGGGAGGGACCTGTTTCCAGAACTCTGTAGGAAAAAACAAACTCCCAACATCTGAGCTACATTTTCTAATGTTTAGACATCACAAATTACAAAACATCATTAGTATTAATAAATACCTATGTAATGCTTCACATCTCTCCTTTCTGTTCTATAGAGCTCCTCTGCTCGAACACGAAGTTCGTCAGTACAACGCCACATGGACATCTAAAAAAGACAATGTTTAGAGTCAGATGAATAATCATAATCACAGTGAGAGAATACATAAATGCTGTGAAAGGTATTTACATACCTCAAACATTAGATCCTCTATCTGCGAAAAGTACATGTTAGCAGCCATCATTCGGGCAAGTAGGCAAACATCCCGTGTTACCTCGGGAGTTACCCTTGGATTGCCTGCATTTGATGTCAAAGAAATGTTATACTGGTAACTATCACTAGATATGATTAGACTTCAATTGCTATGGACATTTATCCCTTTTGGACTCTTGATGAAAAACAAGATGATATTGTGGATGCCACTTGCAAATGCAGATTAAACGAACAATGTACATATATTATTGATATAAATCTTAGTTTTTACTAACAATGCTGCATTTTAAGTGGAAAGACTGGTTCAAGAACATACCATCACGATCACCGCCCATCCAGGAAGAGAATTGAATAAGTGGGGAACTGTACGGAACGCGTTCATTGATCCCAATATTCTTAAGAGCTGTATCAACACGGCGTAAGAACTTAGGAACCCCCTTCCAGATTGTTTCATGAAAGTAACTCATTCCTGCTCTCATTTCATCTTGTGGGGTTGGAGGAGTCCTCTTAATCTCATCCGTACGGAAAGCAGCTTGAATCTACAAAACACATAAGACTAATTAATATTGATGAAAAAGTATATATAATGATAGAAACCCATAGGATGTTGCATCTTTAATACTTACTTCTCTATGCAAAGCCTCATCTAATTCCTGCTTATCATCCGGAGTGATATCTTTGGCATATAACTGAGCCAGACAGTCCCGAATCCTACAAAAAGCGTTGAATGATAAATAAGAGTCCGCCTTTTAAGTTGACTATTTGATCAGAACGGATAAATTTGAATCTGTTTAAAGGGTATACCTTCCATGCTTCTGAAGCAAAGATCTACGGACAGATTGAGTCGGATGAGCAGTCAAAACCAAATCAACTGTTTGATTCTTCAGTGCATCAAAAACCTCTTCAGGGGATTTCTTAAGCTGATGCACAAGTTTCTTAAAAGTTTCTTCAATATCAGATTCAGTTGTTGCATTAGCTTCATCAGCAAAATCACCCTTCTTCAACTTGATCCTACGACGGTAAGCAATCTGAACCTCTTCAGCCAGATTAGCCAAGTTAAGCATGTGAGAAAAAGCTTTTGCAATCACAATTGAATCCCCTGGATCCAAACTTGTTAACACACTTCCAAGCTCTTCAAGCTTTTTTGGATCACGCTTTCCTTCATATTCAGCAGATAGCTCATAGCATTCTTGAACCTACACACACCCAATCACTCTAATCAGCTTATTATTGATTTAAGTCATGTAATTTAAGTACCCATAAAGCAATGAAGTTCATGAAAATGAGATCAGTAACAAACTAAGAGCCTAGTGAAAAATCCCAGCTAAACAACAGTCAATATAGTTAATATTCGATCTTTGACAAACTAAAAGAAACAGTAAGATCAGAGTATGAATCTACACATGCAAGCACACCGATCAGCTTATTCATGGACAAGTTATGCAACCCAAGTATATACTCGGTAACAATTTCATTGGGACATATTATCAAACATTTTATGGACAATCAGAACGTTGACGAAATTTTTTATCTTTGATGAATTAAAAACTAACAAAACATTCAAATCAACATTAACGTACCGTTTCTCTGAGATCTTCACCATGTAAATCCTGAAGGATATCAAGAAAGTTATCTAAAAGCAAAGCATCATATTCAATAAGTTTATCATCTTCAGATACTTTGCCAGGAACTAAAAGCCTCAACTGAGCATCAATAGATGCCAATTTCTCCAAATTCCTGTTAGCCATTATTCCACACCAGTCCTGAAAAATTAACCAATTTTAGTGGATCAATTAAACAAATACTGATGTTATTCCTGGAAATCTTATAGGTATTATGATATAACCTGAGAGAATTGAAGAAGAGAACGTTAGAGGAGTTTGATGAGTGAGTGATGAGAAGTGAGACCTAAATAATGTGGATTGGGGATTGTGTATTTATAGACGAAATATCAAGTCTGTGAGTTGCAGTAGTAAAATTACAGGAAGTTTTTGCCAAATTGGCAAGCTCCACGCCAATTATTATTATTATTATTATTATTAATTATTATTGTTATTATATATTGGAATATTCGAATTTTTATTTTTCTTATATTTAAGTCGACTTTAATCACATCAAAAGTAATAATTTTCTTTTCTTGACTCACTTTTTTCTTTTAATTCACTAAATCATTTTAAGAACAACAAAGGCCACTCACTGTTTTATGGGTTTATTTTATATATTTTTAATTTCGTTAAGAGATTGTGAATTTTATATTAACTCATTTATCAACTATAGTTTTTCATCTTTAAATGATCAAAACTTATAAGACCGGTCCCTACATTCGTCATGTGGTGTAGTCGTTCAGGAAAGATACTATAGGCACAATTCAGTCTTGAATTGCGTCTTTGATTTGAACATCGTGCGGGAAACGAAAAGAGATAGAGTGATGGTGAGTCTCTTTTTTACTTCTTTCTTCCGATCTTTATGCTTTAATGATTGCATATGCAAAAACCTTGAAAGTAGCTAAATATATGTTTAAATGTTATGTATTTTACGTAGTAGCATGAAAATATGTTCTTTTGAAAAAGAAGGTGAAATGTAGAAGCATAAAATAAAATTGGAAGAAAAGAAGTGTGGACTAGATTTTATAATGTTAGTCGGGTCAATGATAATGTAATTAATTAAGTCCAGTATTATTTTATATAAATTAATTTTGTGTTATTTTTATTTTAATTATGTAATGTGCTTTATTTAAATATATATTTTAGAAAAAAAAAATATTTATGTTAATTGAAAAAAGAAAAATTTAATTAATTGGTGAGGCAAAGAAAAATTATGTATTTTAATGTCATTATAGGCAATGTTCGATTTTAGTTCAGTCTTTTTAAAAAAATATTGACGTGGCGTTGAGTTGACAGTTCAATTCTTCAGTATTTCATATCATGATAGGGAGTGATCTGATAACCTTTTTGTATCAAATAAAATGGTGATGACATAGACATGTACCGGTCATTTTTTTTTATTATATGAATACAATATGTTTTGTTGACGATATATTAATAGTGTGTTGTTGATAACAAACAAGCATCAATTTTACATTTATAGTCTATCAAATTACATATTTCTAAGTTATGTGTTCCGCATTTAATATTTCCTTTTATTTATATAAACGTTACTTATTGAGGATGAAGATTAAATTTTGTTAAACTTAAAAGTAATACAATATGTCATTACATACGACAATTTTATAAAAAATGTTTATTTTGCAGCCCTTTCGATTTGTATTATAAATGTTACTAATCATACGTTGTCCATAATACATGAAATATAATCCGTACATAAACTTTATTAGTTATGATTCGTGTGTGTGTGTATAATCGGGTAGACAATATGTTTCATGGATAAAATGACAAAAAATAAATAGTGTTCAGTTTATCTTTATTGATCGGTTTGTTTGTATTAGTGAGGAAGTACGGCTCTACGAACACTCCTTGGTCAAGTGTCAAGAGCACATGCCTTTTCGTGATATGAAGGATCCAATTCTGATTTCGGTTCCCTTTTGGGAGTGCAAATTCTTGTGAGTTTTTGATAAGTTTAACTTTTTCATTTTTTGATATTCTTCCTTCCACCAAAAATAGAGTTGCAAATGGTTCTCCATTTAAACTATTACTGGTAAATGTTAGTATAACATTGCATTATATATTTAGATTTAGATTTAGATATAAATAATTAAGTATATGAAGAATCATTTATATCTATATCTATATCTATCTATCTATATTTGTATCTATATCTATATTATATATTAAAGAGGAGTTTCAGCCGATGTTATATTTAACCTAATCTGAAGTTGTTTTGTTGATGATGTGGCTTTATGTGGTGCAAGGGATTTTCTCTTTTTTCTAAACTTTTTTTTAGTACTCTAAAAATTATTTTGATTTAAATATTTGTTGTGTTTAATATGATCGTTAACATTGCTTTCCTTAAATTTACAATTAGGCAATACTCGGATGAGGAAGAGACTGAATGTCTTGTATGCAATTGTACCTTCTTTCTCATTTTTCTTCATTTCATATTAACTTCATTTATCATGCTATTTGTGCATCTGTCTCTTCTTACGTGTATTAAAAATTGTTATCAGTTTGTGAATTAAGGCAAAAGATATACATCTTTTTGGACGCACACCATGTATTTGATGAAGTGACAGATACGAATTTGAGTATGTGCCTGGTGTGAGGTATGCATATTTTTTACACCTAAAGATTTTTAATATTTCTTATTGATTTTAAGAGATGATTTCTTATTTTGTGTGGGCTTCAAAATTTTTAGCTGATTATGCAAATGACAATGAGCAAGGATTTCAAGTTATTGATTAAAGTTAATATTTGATTAGTTCCTGAATAAGTTTGAATGTTTTAAATGTTAGCATATAAATTATCAAAGTAATAAAATATAGAAAGACTAATGAAAAGTTAAATAAGTAAAAACAAAAAAAAACAAGATGAATGATTGAAAAAGTTAAAAAAAAAACAATAAACTCTCTAAAATCACCGTTTTTAGTGAGTTTTGAAAATCACATTTATTAGTATTATTCCTTATTCCTACATTCGACACTCTATATCAAACAATTACTATCGTTACTAAACCCAAAATTCATACCTAAAAACCTTTAAACAAACACCTTCTAGTATTACATGCAAAATGTGATAATACAGAATTTAATTCATTAAACATATGAATGAATATATTTATCATACTTAGAAAATATGAGTAACAAATTTTAATAAGGTTTCACTAACGTTTGTGTATTCACAGATCACTAAACAAGTTTTTTTACATCGTCAAGTGCTTTTTATAATTAATGGAAGTTGTTCGACAGACCCCACTTGAAGGACAAATGCTCTTGTAGAGATTAATTATGGTATAAATAAATAATATATATTAATGCTATGTGAATTTTTTATCGGAACCTTTTGAATTACGTACTTGCGACTTGCTAGCTAGTGGTAAAGCAATATGCTAATTTAGTTAGCAAAACTCACCTGGATTCCCACCTAAAACGAAAAGTTATCTCATTAAATCTAGACAAGCTTCGGTAAGGAGAAAACTACAATGCCTTTATTTAATTAATTAATTATTATTTTAGTTTCTCAAATATTGCCATAAAGGTTTGTCAATGAAACAAAAGACTCCATTAATTGAATTAAATGTGTGTTTCGTTCTTAAAAACTGATTTATAAAAGTAAATGTGATGCAATTTATATAATGTTAATAGATATTTTAGCCTATCATGTTTAGAGAGAACTCGGTCTATAGATTAGAGTTTCAACCTACAACTACAGCCTAGAGCTACTTTACCAAACATATCCTATATATATTTGTAATCGTGTTCATGATACATTCCAATAAAAAAGAATACCAGTCTTTATATACATGGTTTCGATAGTTTCGTAAAATTTACCAACAAATAATATTATTAATCATGAGTTTTATACTGACTAAAAATGTTTTAAATGCATATATGACTTCATAATTGTAGTAAAAAAAATGAATATAAAAGTTAGCAGTAGTCATTGATCGAACGGAAAAAGAAAAAAGTTTATAAAAATTGTAAACAGATCTCAATGCACCAAACACGGTCTTTAATGTTTACGTATTTCTTTGTTGCTTCCCATTCATATTCACATATAAGTTGACATAAAAGCTACTATTCTATATTATATTTTAAATAATATATTAAATTAAATGATCGAAAACAACAATAGCTTTAAGATATTTAGGGTACCTTACATGTTTCCGAGCCTGAACCTAAATCCAAACTATATATGTTGTTAATTGAACAATCAAACCAAAGATAACTTAATAATATAAATCACAAAAAACAACACACTTATAACGTATAAACATTTGTTTTTACAGTTTTCTAGTAAGACTTTGCATGAATAATTTTATATATTTTACATTCAGAGTAAACAAAATCTTTAAAATAGCCTATATTTAAGTCATTGTCTGACTATTAACATAATGACTTAGTTTAAAATAGACTATGTTCATTTGATTTTCTATTTTGTTTTTATATTTTTCGTATTTTACTACACTAAAAGTTTGTATGATGTTCTGACTCGGAAGAGTCACACATGATTCGAAAGAGTCAATAAACGACTCATAAGAGTCAAAGTCATTTAAGAATCAAGTGCCTAGTTGCCTTGTTTTTAGAAATTTTGATTCGATTGATAAAAGTCAACTCGAAACTCATAAAAATCTGACAGCTATGTATAGAAGTCATGATTTTCTTTTAATATTTTTATCTCAACAGTAAATAATAAATAAAACATTATAGTATAACAAATGTTTAGATCAATAGTAATAATAATAATTATTACTTGATTATTCTTATTAACATTATATAATAATAATAATAATAATAACATCACTGCTTTTGCTTTGTTTTTTATATTGGTGGACTCGGAATTTATAAAACTACTTTGTCAAAAGTCGAACGCTACAATTACAAAAGAAAATGATCGAAAAATAAAAATCACAACAAAGCACGAGTTGTATACCTCGTTTCAACTCATTTCTCAATTGAATAATGTTGGGTTAGAGTGCTCCACGCATGCGTAAGTTGGGAAGTGATGCGCATCAAATGTGGATACAATTGGCACCTTTGTGTCATTTGGTGTGTCCCTTGCAATTGCGTCGGTTTGGTGACATGAAAAGCGATGCTGTCGGTAAATTTTAATTTTTGTTGGATGTGTATAAATAGAGGTATATTGGTAAATGTGAGACTCAAAAATTAAAATAGCACAGTTACTTTTAACACTGATGTATTAATTTTATGTCAACTTAAAAAGTGTCGATATAATACTGAATTGATACAAGTATACGAAAATAACAGCTCCACTGTTGAAAATTGTCTTATAGTAAAACTTTTATCTCATGCTCATCTTATTAGAGCTTATATTAGTTTCACTACTATTAAATATTAGTTAATCGATCACACAATCAGAGTATATCTCTAAATATATGCTTGTTTTGAGACTTCATGTATTAAATAACGAACAAGTCAAACTCAATGGTTTGTCATTGGTTAATTCATACATCTTCTCATTATAAATGAATTAAAAAATATTTGACTCAAAAGTTTAAAATTGATGATTGATGGGTTTTAAACTCTTTGATTAGTTGTACCCGTTACAAGTGTGTGACAAATGAAGTGGCATGAGGTCAACAATCACGCTTGCTAACCAAATTGTTACATTAATTATTATCATTATTATTATTCACTCTCTTATAAAACATAAATAATTGCTATGCAAATTATTTACTTCGAAATTTTAAATCCTTTTGTAACCACCATAGCCAACAGAAGTCAGAAGTTAGGCCGGATACGAGAAAAGTACATAATTGCACCTTAACTTTGAAATACAATATTTAACTCCCTTCATTTATTTATTTTATTATTATTAGTGTCATTTTGGAAATAATTGTTTTTCTTTTAACTTACAAAAAACAGATCGTTAGGGAGATAGAATTGGAAGAGTAATTGTTTAGAAACTTATAACTATTTTCACTTTATCTTAACATAAATTTTATTAAGATATGAGATACTTTAGTTGTTTTTTTCAATAGATATTTACCATTACGTAATACACATGCACATATACCATCAAAGCTGCTATCAAGAGCTATATAGTCAAAGTCTTGATTCATGAATACAATGTGCTCCATTAACTTCGTCAATGTTTGAAAAATGGGAACAATATACGAAAATGGAAACTGATTTATACATTACTGACTTTTATTTATGCACCGTTAAATATATTTTATAATGTTATAATATATAAGATCATAAATCAAGTTTAGGAGTGTATGGATAAAAATCGTAGCGTGTAAATCATCAAATACATGTTGCTTAGTCATTCTCCTTTATTTAATTTTTTGTATTCCCATTATAGTTAAATTTATTGAATATCAAACTTACCGTTCTTATATACTTATATAGCATGTGTTTAATTCATTTTAAATGTTGAGGGTGTGTTTGAATTGAGAGTTTTGATGGTGAGAATGAGAATAGAAATGAGGAAGAATGATATTAGGTTGTTGTTTAAAATGAAGATTTTTCAAACCCAAGCAAGGAGGTGGGATTGAAGATGATTATTTTCTCATTCTAAAACACTATTAATCTCATATTCATAGTGATTCTTTTAAGCAAATTAAACATAAGCTAAATTTCAACATGTCAATAAATATGAAAGGTGTATCTTATAAAAGTAACATAGTAGTGGGTGTTTTTGGAAAAATAATATATGACTCGTGAAGAAAAAAATGTGTATTATTTGGACGATGACAATGACTGCTTAGTTGTAAGATCCGAATATCATTCTTCCTATGGGACAAATGGATATTCCTTTCTAGTTTATAAATGTTTAAAAACCTTTTTCCAAGTCAAAAAGGCATTGTATTTATTATAAAAATACAGTAGCAATTTTCATCACTCCAAATGTTGGAAAGGTAAGTTAAGAATGAATGAATATATTTCCACCGAGTAGTCGTACGTGCCTCCTACGTTTCCTAAAGATAATACTGTACTACACAAATCAGATATATATTTTCTAGTTGCAATAATGAACTTACTGGTGTTGTATTATTATCTTAACTAATTAATATCGCTATCTAGCTATATATTTGTGTATAGCTATTACTATTGTTATATATGATAGCGTAATATCCGCATTATGCATCGAAATACCATATTTATTATAAACTGTGATTCGACGATAGTCATATTTTATATTTTTCGTTCACGGATTATCTATAATGGTTACTCAATAATGGTATTTTATTTGTATGTGGAGTTAAGAATTTAGAATACGATAGTGAATTTTATGAGTATGATAAAATTAATGATAAATAATTTAAATTTTATGAGTATGATAAAATTAATGATAAATAAAAATTATATAAGTTATATTTAGAAGAATATTAATTCTTAATTTTAAAAGTTTACATATATATAAAATACTAAAATATTTTAAATATTAATATAGATATAAATATAACTTTGTTATTAAAAGTTGTGGTTTAAAAATCAACTGATATATGAAGTATTAAATTTATTTCACAAAGAATTTTGAGAGTGATACATATACACTCACCGCAACATTAGCATTAACTTATAATATGTTTTCTAACATTTTAATAAAATTTGTGTCGTTACATTATATAAGTTCCATTTCAAGACACGGTTTTGATTTTAGAAAAACACTTATTATTGTTTAATGTTAATTAACGTCTTATAAGTTTTTTATTTTTACTTTTTATGAAATTAAGGGTTATAAAAATTGGTTGATAATTTTTTGTTTAATTGATTAGTTAAATAACTAAAAATTCTGATTGTTTAATCAACAGTTTGTTAGATACGGAGTATCATAAATAATTCCTTTTTTTTCTCTCTTAATATACTGTTCATGATTATCTTCATCCTTAGTATTCATAGTAGATACAAACTTTCTTCTTTAATGTATATTCCTAATATTCCTAATTAATCCCTTATATATGAGACATGATATCATCTATCAGATCCAAATTCATAAATATTACTCCCTATTTAATAATTTTTATCTTAAGCCCTTATAAAGCATTTAGCTATAAGGCTTAAATGTTTAAAATTGGAAGATCGGAAATTACATTTATATCCCTTTCAATAATACGCAAGTATATAAACTAAAAATCATATCAATCTATACTTAATTGTTTCTTTTAGTTTATACACCTCATAATTATCTTATTTGAAATATAAAATAAATAATAATTGAAATACAATTATTCTGATAACATAAAGTACAAATGAAATTGAAATAAAAGTTAAACAATTATTATCATTAAGACAAATATCATTATCGATCACCATTATATTTTCTATTTATAACCGCTGCATTGCGCGGGACCCCGACTAGTCATTCTTTTATTCACAACCGATTACGTCTCCCCAATCGATTGCACCACTGTCTTCTTCGTTCCAAGTTATATTTATTGGTTTAATCTATTGATCTTATTATTAATTTGGGTTTTTGATCTTAATTAATATCAATTTTTAATGTAATTATTTGTTTGCCATTGTGTTCTTAAGCTAAAGGTTCAGTTCCGTGAATATATATTTATATCTATATATGAATAATTGTACGTATAAGATTATAGGTATAATGAATTAGTTGATTATATTAGTAATGAATTGATTATATTGCGAATTTAACTTATGACATTTTAGATATAATTAATCAGATATTATATATATTTTATCATATCTTAATCTTAACTATATATAAACCATATCCATCTCTTTTCTTAAAATTAGATTCAACAATGGTTAATGTCCAAAGTACCTTTAAAAATCATTAATTATCTTAATATTTCCAAATGAATCACTAATTTATAAATTTCAACCATTAATTCTAAACTTTGCATATCCCTAAACTAAAAATTTTAACATATCATTTCGTTAAATTTCTTCTTTTATAAGATGTAAGTAAGATTACAAAAGATATAAAAAATAAACAATCTATGAACAATATGATTTAATTTAAAAAGACAAACTTTAAACATTGTTGATTTCTTTCGGTTTGATATAATGATACAATGTAGTGTAAACAATAAAATTTGCAAATGTCAAATTAACTATTTGTCTCCGCAGCTATGCGCGAGTACAATGCTAGTTAATATATAAAGCATTTACCTCCCTCTTCATTCTCTCAATTTTTAAGACTAAGCAAAATGAATCTTCACCATTAAATCTGTATCAGTTTTAATCTCATCCATCCATTTCACTTTAACCTACCTATATAATAACACACCTAATAAATAAACAAACACTTTGAACCAAAAATATCACACAATAGCTTTATTTATCTCCCTTACATACCTGTCATCTGAACATAATAAACACAATAGAAAACACACACATCGGATGCTAATAAATATTATGACGAACCAAATCATTCGATGTCATTGCTTTGCGCGGGTACAAAGCTAGTATATATATATTGTTGGAACCAAAAAGTGAAACTTTTAAATATTGATCATAAAATTTTAAACACAAGGACACTGTAAAGACTTCAATGACATTCCAATCAAGGGTAAAAGATGTTCAAAGCACCTTATTTTATTTGATCAAGTGAGACGGTTGTTACCCTTAATAGTTAAGGTGGAAGATTAATTAGTGATTCAAGTGCATTTAGATTGTTTGTATTTTTAATTAGTTAAATCAATGATAATGCACTATAGAATTGTAGATGCAAGATTAACTTAGGATTGATTTAAATTATTTCAAGTATACACATACACGTTTGTATAATCAAAAACATATGAATTCATAAAACACTCATTAGTAAACAAAAAGAACTAAAAGGAGATTAAATCCGATTCAAATGAGAATTTCATATTTCATATCAGAATTTAAAAATATATTATTTTTAGACCCTGTCTCAATACAGAAGTTAAAAAACTTTTATTATTGTTATCTATTGAACGTTTAGGTGTTTTAGCTTTCTTGCCCATTGTAAACTATGATTATAAATTGTTAATTTCAATAATGCTGTTTATTTAATATTACTTATGTTATGTGGTTTATAAATATATTTTGAGTAACTTTTGGTTAGTTTGACTTATTTAATTTGTTTTACTTTAAAGTAATAACACTTCTCCCGTTTGATCTGATAGACGCCAAACATGATCTGATCGGCACATATCGTAAGTTAAACTTTATATTTACAAATTGTTGTTTGCCGCAACATATCGGAAAGAACACAATGTACTTTTGGTTGTCAGAAGAATTTTGATTGTACAAAATATGTTTTCCTTATATAATGAGTAACTTATATGGTTTTCTGATACAAATTTTGCCGAGTTGTCGCACAGGTAATAAAACTAATTAGTAAGAGTTTAACATAAATGATAAATGATAGTAAGATCATTTTTAATGGGAGAAGCTTATTCAAAGCGAAGCTTCTTCTGTGTCACATTCTGCGTTATAACGGGTTTATAAACTATATAAAAAATCAAGCAAATAAAAATTAAATTCGATTCTTCTGACGTTATTGCAGGTCATTGTTTTCCACCCGTTGCGATCCAACGATCTTAATTTATTTCATATAATTACACTTTTGGCCCTGTAAATGTTAAATGTATTTATTTAAATTAAAAAAATAGACCAAATATTTTATTCATTTATAAAAATTAAAGAGTCTATAAACTATATAAAAATCAGTTATAATATTTTTATTAAAATTAAATTCGTCTCGCATTATAGCGGGTCTATAAACTATATAAAAAAATCGACAAAATAAAAATTAAATTCGATTCTTCCGGTGTTATCGTAGGTCTATAAACTATAAAAAAAATTGATCAAATATTTAATTCATTTATAAAAATTAAATTCGTTAGAATTTAATTCGTCCGGCGTTATCGCAGGTCTATAAACTAGCAACGATCAACATCTCTTTCGTATAATATATACACATTCAGCCCTTAAATATTTGATGTATTTTTTTAAATTAAAAACGTCGGTCACAATATAAAAAAGATCAACTAAATATTTTATTAATTTATAAAAGTTAAATTCGTCGCACCTTATCGCGGACCTATAAATTATATACAAAAATTGGCCACAAATCGACTACAATATTCTATTTACTTATACAAATTAATTTTTTTCCCCATTATCGCGAGTTTATGAACTAGTAGTAAAGTAAAAAAAAAAAAAAAAAAAAAACAAGAGTATAAAATCTATTCAAAGCTTTATGTATGATCAGGTATTAAAATTCTTCTATCACCACGCGAATTGGCATCAAACTATCAAAATATTTTGACAATGCAAAAGCCTGAATTATACTGGTAATAGAAAATAATATGCTGCAAACGTTACAAGTATCGATTCTGCGTCTTCTTCCTAACAGCGCGAAGTTAAGCTCGGATCCGATATATATATATATACATAATTACTAAATAAAAATAATTACTAAACAAAAAAATACAAAAGAAGAAGCAAGTTTTGGGCTATGCCGCAGTGAAAAGAGGTAATGGGCCCATGTTTTCTCTACGGATCTGTCCCTGCTTCTCCTAAAAATTTCTGGGTCGACCCATTTAGTAGCTTCCAGTTTGATCTCTATAAATCTGATACAATGATAACGTCTATCTATCTATATCTATACTATATACTAAAAAGCAGTTTTCAAGACTATACAACTTCAATCTCTAATAATTGTATTAGCACATTTTGCGTCTGCATTTCTCTATCCATTTGTAATTTCCTACACATAGAGAGACTCTACAATAAAATTACTTTACACACCTTAATCTGATTGGTCTATGTCTATCTCCTTAACCAATATCACGCCTACCATGTCAACCACCTAAATTTGAGCAGATGAAAATCACTTTCTTTTTTTCTTTTTTTTTTTTTTTTTTTCTCTACAGGTTTATAATTCATCTTCCTTCTCTATCATCTCCATCTATTATTCTTTTCTATCGTGTAATTTTTCATCTTATGGCGTCTTCACCAAATATTCTTTCTCCATCTACGTTCAAATTTTTAATACGGTAAATTATCGTTCATTGCAATTGTTAGCTTCTTCCTTTTTATCGTTCATTGCATAAAATGTATCATCTTTTTATGTATTGTTTTGAGCACTGTGATTGTGCTGCAATTTGATCAAAATTTTATGTTAATGATTGTAATAAGAATTTCCTACACATAGAGAGACTCTACAATAAAATTACTTTACACACCTTAATCTGATTGGTCTATGTCTATCTCCTTAACCAATATCACGCCTACCATGTCAACCACCTAAATTTGAGCAGATGAAAATCACTTTCTTTTTTTCTTTTTTCTTTTTTTTTTTTCTCTACAGGTTTATAATTCATCTTCCTTCTCTATCATCTCCATCTATTATTCTTTTCTATCGTGTAATTTTTCATCTTATGGCGTCTTCACCAAATATTCTTTCTCCATCTACGTTCAAATTTTTAATACGGTAAATTATCGTTCATTGCAATTGTTAGCTTCTTCCTTTTTATCGTTCATTGCATAAAATGTATCATCTTTTTATGTATTGTTTTGAGCACTGTGATTGTGCTGCAATTTGATCAAAATTTTATGTTAATGATTGTAATAAGAATTTTTTGCAAGACTAGGTTGTTTTTCACGTTTGTTTGCAGTTATGGGGTGAAAAAGATTTGGTTTGCAAAAATGGGTTACCAGCAATTCTGAATTGCGGACCTCAAACACCAATGTCAGAAAGGGTCCGCAATTCACACTATCGAACTTGTGTTTTCGAAATTTCTTTCCTCCAAATATTGATGTCCGCAATTCAGAATATTAGATTCCAAACTTCAATAATTTTTGTCAACAATTTTTGTCAAGTACCATATTACTTCTGATTTTATTATTGAGGTCTGCAAGTGGCACTTACAAACCACAAACTTCTAAACTTTTTGTTCGATCATGCAACAAGAGAATCCCACCAAAACACATGTCTGATCATGTAACAAGAGAATTCCACCAAAACTGTGTTGTCAAGTCATATTGCATGTCAAATTTTTGTCAAGACAGCCATGTGTATGTATTGTGGGTCAATTTTTTGTCAAGATAGCATGTGTACGTATGTATTGTGGGCTAGTGTGAAGAATGCAATGTATGCATGCTATATTTAGATAAGTGATGTTTTTGATTTCTTTGAACGTACATGTAGAAAGCTTATACACACTCACTCATTTCATCAAACTAAATACTTCTTACGTCAACAATTTTTTATGTTAAAATATGAATCCCCAAAGCACCCTCAATCCTGGTCCTCTTATTTCAGACTTGCTATTTTTGCATGAAGATCATAGGTCATTCAATCTATTCAATAGAAGAATAAAAGATTGTCAACTAATGGTTAGACGTTGTGATAGTTATTTTTGGAAGCTTGTTCTATATATTTCAGAGTCTGTGATGTTCTATATACGAGAGGCTGGATTCGGTGGTGTCATACGTTGTGGCAACATGAAGCTTGATCATGCTTTAATAACTGCTCTTGTTGAAAGATGGCGTCCAGAAACACATACTTTTCATTTTCCAATAGGAGAAGCTACATTTACTCTCCAAGATGTACAAGTTTTATGGGGTCTGGATGTTGAAGGTAACGAAGTTTCTGGCACTGATTCCAGACGATCACGACAAGAGTTGAAAGATATTTGTAACTCTTTGATGGGTTTTACACCAAAGGACGATTGTCTCAGGAAATGTCAGATTCTTCTAAGGTTTAAAGTATCCAAATCATAATTAACATTACGTACATTTATAGATTCATAAAAAAACTAAATAAGAACATACCTTAGTTACGTTATGCATTTTATGACAGTAATGATAAGTGGAGATTTTTTTTTTTTGAGATGAATAAAGTGCTAAAGGTATAACTGAATTTGAATGAATTTATAGACGAAATTCTGACAAATCATCATACTTTATGTAAATATTAAAAATATTATCTACAATACATTATTGTGTATACTGTAACCATACCGTTTTATTTTATCTTTATATGAATACGACTACAAAAACACAGAAAGTGAAGAATAAACTTATCGATATCATAATTTGACAAACCAAAGTAATGGGACTTGACGGCTTACTGGATTGGAGTTCGTAATTTCCAACTGCGAACCTCAATATTAAAATCATTAGAAAGAATGATAGTTGACAAAAATTATTGAAGTTTGGAATCTAATATTTTGAATTGCGGACGTCAATATTTGTAGGAAAGAAATTTCGAAAACACAAGTTCGATAGTGTAAATTGCGGACCCTTTCTGACACTAGTGTTTGAGGTCCGCAATTCAGAATTGCGAGTAACCCATTTTTGCAAACCAAAATATTTTTACCCCATAACTACAAACAAATTTGAAAAACACCTTGGTCTTGCAAAATAAGGGACGGATCTATGCACAAACAAGGGAGGTAAACTACCCCTAACGACCCATAGATTTTTAGTACATATTAGCCAATTTCTTAAGGCTATTTTAAAAAAGCCCTCGGCCCAAAATAAATTGGGTCACCTATCCAAAACAAATCAACCCTGATCCAAATGAAATATATAAAACTCAACTCCCAAATAAACTATGGTTGTTAGTTGATCATTGATATCATCTATCAACTTTTATAAGGAACCTGCCCTTGAAAAAATTATAATGCCAAGCCATGTGGGAACAATACATGAATATCCAAATAAAAGTCACACTTTGATATCTACATCAATTTAAGTAATTTTTTGTGTGTTATCTTTCTTTCAGTATTACTAATATTACTAATTATCGACTTAAGAATTTGATTAAATATCGATATAGATCATTTTGCAAGTTATTTTCTAATATTTTAACCCTAAACTTTTCTTTATTAATTATTTAGAGTAAATTAGATTTATAGTTTGAGAGTGTATTAAACTTTACACATTTAATAATGTATGTATACAATTTTGAAACCTCCTATTATATCTAATAAAGTTTTGAACCCGTCTACACTACTTTTTTTGCTTACATAAATTGACTTTTTTTATAAGTTTTATACATACATTATTAAGATAAATATATACTATTAAAATTTTTTAAAATTTGTATATGTACTATAGAAGGTTTTGAAGTTGGAGACATATAATAATAAAATTTGTCAAATTCAATACACTCCCAAAATATAAACTCATTTGAATTTATGTTGCCTTTTATTGTAGAAATTTTTCATAATAAAATGTTTATCTATATATACACACGTTTTACTAAAAAATTGTCTTGCACTATTTTATAATTTTTTGGTGATTTATAATTTATATAAGTTGCTTTTAATTCGTTATGAAACTCCCATTACGAAATTTATTTTTCCGTTGAGTGGTTTTTTGACCCGCATGATTTTTGAACTTTTATGAAGTAATTTTGTGCCGTCGAGTAAGTTCTTGTGTAATTATTACAGCATTTTCACTCATGTTGTATTTTGTAGGATTGTCAACATTTCAACTATTGAGGGAAGCGACTGAATGTCTTGCTTGCTATTAAACCTTATTTCTCCTTCTTTTTCGTCTATCCAAATTTACTTCATTTGTCATGTGTATCTGTATTCTTCTTATGTGTTTTAAGAAGTGTTATAATTTTGTGAATTAAGGTAAAAGATGTGCATCTTCTTGGACGCGCTCACGGATACCAGGTGTTTGATGAAATGACAGAGACGAAGTTGGGTATGGGTCTGGTGTAAGGTATGCATCTTTTTCACACCTAAACGTTTTAATATTTCTTATTGATCATTAGAGATGATTTCTTATATTTGCAGACTTTGAAATTGATAGCTGATTATGCAAGTGACTATGAGCATGCAGAGAGATTGGTATCTATCTAATCAAATGTGACCATTTAATTTTAAATATATCATATAGAGGTGGCAAAATAGGTTAACTTGATCTAAAAGGATGATCTGACTATTACATCAGTTTTTTACTTTTTATATGCTAATTGCAATTTACATATCATTATATAATTCTTAAATATTGAACTTCACTTATTACATTAATTTAAAATAACCAAAATCTCAAACCCCAAAGAAAGCATATACCGAGTATTTCTCTATGGAATATTGAACACCTTATGTCAAATCAAACCCAAGTCAAACCCTTTAGAAAGAGACTTGAAGATACATAAACCTACAAATCAAATCTTGAAATAGTAATAATCAATGCGACAATAACTAGCAGAGATAATTAAAAGAAAAGATAAGCTTCACTACATATAACACATGGACATCAAAAAGAAAGTCAACTACTCAACATTACACGGAGGTCAAGTCAAAGTTGTGGTCACGGATTGCGACTCACGAATTCCGTGTGGCGACCATCATTGCATTCAGCAAATGGTTTGGCTGATAATTTTAAAGATAAAGCACAATAGAAGGTATTCTAGTAAACCACATCTATTATTATTATAATAATTATTATTGTTATTATTGTTATTATTATTATTATTATTATTATTATTATTATTATTATTATTATTATTATTATTATTATTATTATTATTATTATTATTATTATTATGTGTGTCTAAACATATAAAAATAAAATCATGTCTAATTGGTATATTGGTTAATGCTTAAACTTCACCTATTCTTTTTTATTATAATATTTATCAATAATCTTAAATATGCACTAATTATATTATTAAACACATTTTTAAACATATGTATCTTTTTTAATTTATTTATATGAAAGAAAGAATTAATAAAATATAATAAAAATAGTCTTCTAGGAAAAAAATAAGATAACTTTAACTTTACAGCCTAAACCACTTCCAGTGAAATAAAAGTATAAATTTTTAAAAAGAAAATGAGTGTGATTTATTTATTTATTTGTTGGCATACACCACTATTTTGAAATAAGTACAACACGTTAAGTAATGTACTCACCAAAATATTAGTCCATGTATGGTAAAAGTTTGACGATGTATAAATTAATATTATCTTTTAAATATATGTTTAAATTTACGTTAATTGAAGAAAGACAATGCTAGCACTTCTTCTCTCAACGTACGCATTCCATACACACAAGGAGTATGTAATTATTTAATCCCTAATCGAATCCAACCCTGTACATAGTTATTAGTGTCGGTGTAGCTCCTCGACGTGGAAAAAGACACGTCCTTTTGTCAATACAGTTGCTCTGAAATTCCAAATTTTCACTAACGGATATTATTATATATATTAATCATATCTTTGACCGTTACACATTAATTATTACATATCTTTATTTCGAAAAATCCAAATCACATCATGACTTAACAACTCAAAACAAAATTAACCGGTGTTAACAAATTAAGTTCAACAGCTCGATCTACTTGTTGGGTGTTTTGATGTATGCCAAATGAGTCGAGTTTCCAACTCTCGTTAACGTTTTCAAATCGTAAGCAATCCAGCATCTCGATTGATCCGTGTGATAGAAATAACCCATGCACTTGCAGTCTTTCGTGCATTTGCTCTCGCAATCGCTTTGTTTCGTAGACCCATCTCCCCTTGTGTACTTAATCATAAAATGATCAACACCTTCAAGCTTATAGTACCCAAAATCACTAGCCTTACAAGATGTCACCTTTTTAACATCACAATCTTTACTCCACCCGGCTAGCCCATTCGGTGTCGGGCAAGCCACACACTGACTATCTTCACATAGCCCAAACTTCCCACATCGCTCCGGTAATTGACACTCACCTTCAATTGAATCCCTATCGAGAAACGTGTACACATTTTCCCATGCAACACCTTGTACATTGGGGTTATATGTAAAAAATTTAAGGTTTCCATCAATCCCTAATCGAAGGTACGATAATGTGTTGTTATATTTTGAATAGGCCATGTTGCGGTTTGAATTCGAGGATGGGTTTGTGACAAAGTAATCAAATGCCAAGTAATAAAGAAACCCTTCGTCGGTATCCGGGACCGAAGTAAGAGTTAAATTGGTCAAGCTACCCTTGTCAATAGTGAACCATTCGCTAGACGACCAATACAACAATGCGCGTGGCGAGTTAGGACTCTTGTAATACATAGATAACCCTTTGGGCTCCATTACCAAACTATACGGCCCATCAATGTTGTTTTGGACTGAAGCCCGACTCACGAGCTTACTCGCACCACTGGCTCGAAGAGATTGACCAACCAAGAGAGTATCAGTTGGGGAATCAAAACTTTGCCAAATGAAATTACCTTTCCCATCGTGAAGAACCATGTTACCGGTGGGAAGTATCTGAAAACCAACAACGCCTTTGTTGGCGGTGTTGGTTTGCCAGACAACCTGACCGTTGGCATCAGCCAGGACAAGGTTTCCGTCTGAGCCGAATGTGAGTGTCGCGTTTTCGCGAACCGGGCTACCACGGTTAGCTTCCCATACCCAACGCATGAGTGATTCTGATCGTACCGTACCCATACGTAGAGCTAGAGTGAATGCATTTGGAGTGGTGTTGTAGAAACAGAGTTGGAATGGGTTATTAAAAGGGGAAAGTGCACGATAATTTGCACCGTATTCTACGATAAAATCTCCGAAATCTCCTTCGTTTACATACTTAAAAGTGTCTGCAGCAGGCACGACAGCTTCCGAAATGGATGAAAATACTTGAAAACATAGCAAAAATACAAGGAAAGAAGTCATTGTTGGTTGTGTTTTGAGACAATGAAATGTGATGTATATATAGATGGATAATGTAAAGCCGTGGGCTAAATGGTATTATCCAGATGCATGTACTATACAACCAATGAATGCAAAGGTCAGGTATATGTTCTATTTTAATTTGTATTATCCACGTGCGTGGTGGCTGCGCCAAGTCAAGAATAATAATATATAATAAATAACAAATCTTAAATATATATAGTAGACTTACAGCGAATATAGCACTATATTATATTGCAACTTGATGATAGTAATGGGGTGTTGGTGGAAGAAAGGAAGATGCCAATTTGAAAATATCAAGTTATGTTTGGTAGGACTAAGTAATGGAACGGAAAAGCCTTCAGTTATATGATTTTTCTAATATAATTATAATACGACTCTTCAAAGAGAGTAGAAAACAACTAACTAGTAACATGGTACAGGTATGTAACAGATCATATGAAATCAAACTTTATGCAATATTATTAGCCTAAACAAATACAGTTCCAACACCTACTTGTACCTCTTCACCAATTAAAATGGATGCTGCGTATGGTAGTTCTAGAACGCATCAAAGTTGTAGCAACAAAACATAATCGGGCAAAAAATAAAACATTCATCCATTAAAGATTTAACACACCATCAGTGAAAACAACACTATCACGCAATAAGTAACTACCGATTGAAAAAACCTTCATACAATATGAGAATGAGAATCGAAATCTCACTCATCGTTCCCATTCTCCGTGTCAGACAAACTAGAGAAGTGTTTCCCTTTCCATTTCCTAGCTTTCCTTTCCATCGTACCAAACGTAGGCTAATGCTTTGGTCTTTTGGTCAAATGATACTACAACGATGGAATGTGTAATTTAAATATGAATTTATTAACGTGAATTTATTAATTAAATGATTAACATAGATATGGTAGATGTTTGTACTTTAATTATTTACCATAAATCAAACTATAAGAGCTTACGTAATGCAAGGTTTGTACCATGTCAATGGTGACATGTATTTGAGGTGGCATGTGTGTAACTAGTTTATGCATAATATTGACATTGACATTTACGAGTCCATACAAAGTTCATAGAGGAGAGAGAGTATCAAGTCCATATCTAAAATGAAGGAACAGAGAAGGTAAAGTGGACCACCCCCATTTAAATAAAAGAAAGATGGGTTAGAAATGAGCCACAAAATAATATGATATAAAAAGTGCATCCTAGTCATGGATAGGGATAGGGATGGCAATGGGGCGGGGATTGTCGGGGATCTCATTTCCCATCTTCATCCTCGTTTTTCGCTCCTCATCCCCATCCCCGCCGGGGATTGATTTTGTATCCCCATCCCCATTTCATATGGGGATCGGGGATCCCCATCGGGTATTTAGGGATTTCTTTCCTCATTCTCAATTTAACTTTAATTATAAAAAAACTACCAAAATGACAACATTAACGAACATAAGTTCTTATGATTTGTTGCAAGACTAAGTATGACATTAACTTATTATTACATAGAGATATCATAAGGTGTCTAAGGTTTATTGATTAATTGAAATAAGTTTGAGTAACACGTTATTAAAATTGGGAAAATGACTCTGACAATACGAAGCGTTGAGCTAAAATAATGAAATGTACAATATGATAATATATTACAATTTTTGAAAATCAAGAACTTTAACATATACATATATTGGTTATATTATAAAAATGTATATAATATAATTTATGTTATGTAATATCATTATAATGTATATAATCTGGGTATGGGTTCGGGGACCCGATAAAATCACTATCTAGTGCGGGTTCGGGTATGGGTATGGGGACCCGAGGGGTATTCCCATCCCCGGTTTTCAAATTCGGGGATTCCCCGTCCCCATCCCCATACCCGGTCAACTCGAGGATTCCCCGGACAAATCGGGTGTGAGGATCAGTTTCCCCGTCGAGTGCGGGTCTTTTTGCCATCTCTAATCATGGACTTTGGAAACTTTATAGAAGTAGAGATGTAATGAAAAATTGACGTGGCACGTCGTGTTATGCTTTTAGACTTTCAAATTGAGAAAAGTTGTAACTTTCATCTTCACATTGTATCATTACTTCTTACCATCAGCGTAAAAGCTCTAGATTCATATAGCCTGAAGCTCCAATTTAGTTACTTAACTTATCAAATCAAACATACTTCTAAAAAAGTTGCCTTTGATCTGTAGAAGATTCCTTTTTTAATTGGTCAAAACTTAAAATAAACTACTTAAATTAGTGAGGGTGTAGCTTCCCGGGGGCGAAACAAACGTTCTTATCAAATGAGAGGTTTATTTTTATAATACTGATTATTCGCTAAAATAACAAGTATTTACTAATTTAAATATACAATTATCCAATCCAATCTTTGGTGTTTGACCAAATCCATCATCGTATCTTTGACCCATAGACATTTTGTAGTCTTTAATTTTCTAATTTGGATCTCATCAAATCCTTTCAATTTGGGCCGACACACATCGGGCCGTTCAGAAAACACATTGTTGAAATCAGTCTTTAGCAATTAGCACCCAAATTCTGGTTTTCCTATTGGGCCATATCATGGAGCTCTAGCTACAAGAATTAAGACATGCCCCAAAAACAAGCTATTTAATTAATTCGTGCATCCACAATGTGTAAGATTAGGAAGAACAATAAAATAATAACAGATCGAGGAACATACGCGTAAAGCCTACATTAAACCTATAATAACATCCTAAATACGGTAAGTAAAATCTATCAGACCATCCAAAACGTAAGAAATTAAGAAGAACCTTGATAATGTAGAAGGGTTTACAGAGCAACTCTCATTAGAAGCAATTTATACTAAAAGTGTTAGCATCAAGTTATCAGTGTTTGATAACTTGATATTCATATGTTTTTGTATTATTGTATATCTGTCATCTTCCAATATAATCTACTATTTATATATCTCTGTGACGCCAATGGTTGGGTCAATTTTCCATATAAGTCTAAAATAAGACAGACACAATTAAAAGAGAAGCGAAGACCCGACACCTTACATTATATCCACCACGCATTCATTGCCAAATGACAGAGTCATACTGCCAATGGACCACCACATTGGCCCAATTCTATTCAGCACACCAGAGACGACCAAATTAAGAGAGAAGATGTTATCAAACAATAATACTATATATGTTTAATTAGATGAAATTAAAAGTAAATAGTATGTATTTATTATATCGATATACTTTTTTATCGTAATTTTATTAGTTGGATGTGACACGTGTAACTCTTATACTTTCATATTTACGTTACGTTATATATAACTATATAAGTGGTCTTATCTAGCATTTTCTTCTTCAAATAACAACTTATAACAGACATAGTTACATTTATTTTATTTTAATTTTACATGCTTGAAAGAAGATTAAAATATAAGAAGAGTAACATTCTTCATATAGTAACCTTCATTATTCCGAATTTCTTCGAAATCTCGGCTGCTAGCCGATAGGTGTTTTGATATACGCCAAACTAGTCGAGTTACCTACTCGTGTCAACGTTTTCAACTCGTTAACGACCCAACATCTCGACTGATCTGTGTGATAAAAGTAACCCAAACACTTGCAATCCTTCGTGCATCTGCTCTCGCATACACTCTGTCTCACCCCTGTCCCGGGTGTGTACTTAACCGTGAAATGGTCAGCCCCTTTCACCTCATAATATTTAAAACTACTTGGGTTACAACCCGGCGACTTAGCGTCACAATCCTTACTCCACGCCAAAGCTCCATTCGGTGTCGGGCACCCGACGCATTGACTCTCCTCACAAAGCCCAAACTTCCCACACCTATTCGGTAATTGGCACTCGTCTTCAATTACCTTTCCAACCCCGCTATTGTCTACCGAACTTTCCCCTCTATCGAACAAAGTGTACAATTGGGCCCACGCGTTAAAAACGACATTTGGACGATAAGTGAAGAGTCTTAAGTTCCCATCAATGCCTAATCGAAGATACGACAATGAGCTATTGTATCGGATTATGCCCATATCTAAATAAGGATTACCTTCAAAAGGTCGAGCGTTCGAAAGCTCAAAATAAAGTCGGTGAAAATGGTTTGTTTCGTATTCAGTTTCGGCTATGTTAAGTGTCACATTTATCACATTCACAATTTTTCGATTTAATTCGGTGAATGAGGTCGACCAGTAGCGCATGGTGTTCTTGTAATACAAAGCCAATCTTTTAGGCTCTATTACGAGACTATAATCCCCGTTAACATTGTTTGTTATCGAATCCCGACTTACGAGCTTAAACGGGCCTCCATTAACCCGGAGAGATTGTCCAACTAAAAGAGTATCCGTTGGAGAATCGAAACTTTGCCAGACGAAGTTACCTTTCGAGTCACGAAGGACCATGTTACCATCCTCCAGTATGGCGAAACCAACCACGTCTTTATTGGAGGTATTGGTTTGCCATGCGATGCGCCCATCTGCATCGGCCAAGATGAGGTTACCATCCTGACCGAATGAGAATGTGGCATTTTCTCGAACCGGGTTGCCCCGATTCGCTTCCCAAACCCATCGCATGACGGACTGGCTACGCCTGGTCCCTATGCGGAGACTGAGAGTGTATGCATTTGGAGTGGTGTTGTAGAAACAAAGTTGGAAAGGGAAGGTGAATGGTGGAAGAGGACGGTATGTTGGAGCGTATTCGGACTCGGACTCTCCAAAATCGCCTTCGTTCACGTAACGGAAGGTTTCATTGAGAGGAACAAGGGCTTCGGAGATGGAGAATGATCGGAAAAAGAAGCATAAAAAGACTAGTAATAGAGAATATGAAGTAGTATCCATGGCTACTGGTATAATGTGTGGGATATTTGGATGAAGGGTGTATGCATATATATATATATATATATACAAAATTGAATTTTGTATATTTATGTCAAAAATTTTAATTTCTCCATTGGTCAACAGAACCTTGTTTTACACTTTTATTTTATTTTTATTTTTTAAATTTGTTTTGTTTTTCTTCTTGGGTTAAGTCTTATTATGCTTCATCGTCCTTTTGTTATTGTCAATGTATATATCGCTGTTTCCAACAGTAATAAGTGGAAAATGATTTGTGCTCCAGTAACAAAAAGTTTTTCTTAATTTTTATAAAATATTATACTCATACAATTTAAGAAAACTTTTTCACAACTACTTGAAACTTTTCAGGTTTTTGAATAAAAACTTTTTTACCTCAAATAAACAAAAGCTTTTTAAAAAGTTTTTTACATAATATATGGCACATTTGGTTGTATAAAATCGGACAAAATGATTGATTAAATTTTTAAATCTTAGTCATTATTATCATTATAAAAATGATAAAATCGGATAAATGATTGATTAAATATTTAAATGACAAAATTGTTAAAATGAACAGTGAAAGGATGTCAAATGTAAAAAAAATTACGTTAAATGGTTACGATTCTCGCAGTTAAAACACATTAGAACATAGGGAATAAGAAAGCCAAAAATAAGTCGCAACGTTACACAAATTCTTGCAGATCAAATGCAATTACTGCGGATCGAACCAAAATTCTGCAGGTCGATTTAAACATAAAATACACATGCGGTCAAATTGAAAATACCCGCTGGAATTGACAATATTTCAGGAGATCACCCGTCCTGCCGCTACTTTACCTCGAGCAAATTTAACTACAAAATTCCCATGTAATGTCGTACTTGCTGTCCCAAAAACATATTGTATTTGATAAGAATAAAATTTACGTATAAAGTTTGAATCTCTCATCTCCATAGTTGATGAACACGGGATTCGCATAGAATACGTAAACCCTCGTACCTTATAAATGATATACAGAGTATGATTTTTCTCACCCTATATGTTGGCTAGGTTGGTGGTATTAAAGCTTGTGATTTCTAACCTTCTAAATAGGTTTTAACAATTTAACCGTCATCGAAAAAGCAAAGAGTCGGTGGGTGTAGATTAAAGTTTAATTAGAATTGTATTGCTAAATTGTATGTGATGTTGAAATCAGGTCGGTCCAAATTAATTTGAGGTTCAGAGCAAGATTGTAAAAGATGACAGTATTTTTGTAAAAATGGACTTAGTCTAATATACTATACATAAAAATTTGAAGTCCTTTTGAAATGAGGTCTAAAACGATTGTCGACTCTATCCACTCTCAGAACCGGCCCTAATTAAAATCGACATTTACTACTCACCAACTTGGCGTTGGCATTTAAAGATTGAAAAAGTCCAAATAATCACAGAATAGGAAAACAGGTATGCACAAAGTGGATAAAACACGTTGATGAGGAGGACCCACCATAGTATTTACCATAATTAATAGATACCGAAACTTGTCTACGAATATAAATGTCACATATTTATGTATTTCGTTTAATAGCAACATTAAATTAAAATATATGATATCAAAAGTGAAAAGGTATACTATAATATGTAAATCATGTGTATATTTTTATATGTTTACCGTTATTATGACATATTACATATATTTTCAACAAAAGCATAATAAGATGAGCATAAAACTACACTGGATCCTTGTGTAGACCTTTAACCGGGTTATCATAATCCATCGATAACACATATTTTGTAAAATAATAATTTATTAATTTATCATATTGGTAATATATAAGGAAAGTTTAACCTAAATTAACTCGTACCACACCTCCTATATGTTAAGGAGGATTTATCGTTGTTGACTATTGACTTTAAGTATTATGTAATACGAGTAAAATATTTTACACTGCAAACTTTTATGAAATATTTAACCCTTAATTAGAATATGCTATATGGCACACCTCTAACTATTTACACATTTGTCTCACTCAAACATAACTTAAAAACTCATGATCTCTCATTTAAAATAACAAACCTACAATCTAACACACATTGTGACAAAATAAGTCCAGATGCTTAATTCTGAGCTATTTTGAACTTTTAAAATAAATGTATGGATAATTATGGGCTTAACATTTTTTTATAATGAGTCTTACTGGACTTAATTAAAAAAATTAATGGGCAATATGTATAGAGGTGGACTCAACATTGAGTACCCATTGAGCAACATCTATTTCTTCAAAATAAAACTTATATAATATTTTGTAATTTCATTTTTTTTTTTAAATTTCATTTTCTAAACTATTTCTTTTTCGTTTTTAACAATTTTTTTCGTTTTCTTCGATTTTAAACGTTTTTTTGTTTTCGTCGTTTTAAACGCTTTTTCGTTTTAAACGTTTTTCGCTTTTGTCGTTTTCTTTCACTTTTACGTTTTTAAACATTTTTCGTTTTTGTCGTTTTTTCCGTTTTTAAACATTTTTCGTTTTTGTCGTTTTACGTTTTTTCGTTTTTAAACGTTTTTCGTTTTTTTCGTTTACGTTTTTTCATTTTTAAACATTTTTCGTTTTTAAACATTTTTCATTTTTTAAGTTTTACGTTTTTAAACATTTTTCGTTTTTAAACGTTTTTCGTTTTTTTCGTTTTTAAACGTTTTTACATTTTTAAACATTTTTCTTTTTTTTCCTTTTTACGTTTTACGTTTTTAAACATTTTTCGTTTTTGTCGTTTTATGTTTTTTCGTTTTTAAACGTTTTTCGTTTTTAAACGTTTTTCGTTTACGTTTTTAAACATTTTTCGTTTTTTTCATTTTACGTTTTTACGTTTTTCGTTTTTTTCGTTTTTAAAAGTTTTTACGTTTTTAAACGTTTTTACATTTTTAAACATTTTTCGTTTTTACGTTTGACGTTTTTAAACATTTTTTGTTTTTGTCGTTTTTACGTTTTTTCGTTTTTTTCATTTTTTCATTTTTTTTATTTTTTTCATTTGTCCGTTTAAACCCGAGCCCGTTTAGACCCATACCCGTTTAGACCCGAGCCCGTTTATACCCGAACCCATTTTGACCCGGCTGCCCAAACCCACCCACCCGCCCGTTTTGCCACCCTTACGTATAATCATCCAAATATAATATATTCATTTCTTTCAAAGATTATTTAAACTCATAATCTTCTAGTTTATAGATTACCCTCCTACGGTTAGGATAAAGACCATTCGATTGATTTTTAACTTGATAACTATTACTATATAATTATTTTGACTTTAGCATTTTTTTTGTTACTAACTGACAATTTACCATTGGGAATTTCTTTTCCTTCTAGGTTCAGTACATGTTTGTTACTCCATTACTGTAACATTTTTGGTCATAATCATACATATGTTTATTATGATTGAGAAACGTAGTTAAACCGTTCCGGTACCCCTAGATTGAGTCCGTGTGTTCACACTATCACGGGGACGACAAAAGTTATGAAATTGAACCTCAATGTTTAGTTAACATGAGATGTATTAACCCATTTGTCAATCAATTGGTTGATTCAAGTTTTTAGTCTACCCTGTACACGGAAACGAATTTGTCATTCAAGATTCAGGTTTGACTGCTTCCTAAATCAGCAACTTCGTAATCAAATAAAGTATATTATCTTTAACATAATTTAAATCTTCAATCACATCATATCATACTATACTATAATATTAGGATTAGGATTAGGATTAGGATTAGTATTAGTATTAGTATTAGGATTAGGAATTAAGATACAAATACATAATTTTTTTTAATAGAAATGCATTGGTGCGAAGTGGGAACCCAATTTGACCTGATAATCCCTGACAAATATCACATGTTTATACTCTTTTAAGCTGATTGGTTGTTATACAACCATCAAAACATGTAACTTATAACTTGAGAAAAAATCATGGATGAGTAATTGATTGAACACCCAAAAAGATGATAACACGCAGAATGTTGTCACAGATTCCATTTCAACCTATTGCAGTTCTTGGTAGTCTATAGTGACAATAGAAAAACAAAAGAAACACACAAAGCAATCCCAAAAATCAAAATTCTAGCTGAGTAACAAAGCTATTGCATCTCATCAGATCTTGACCTTCGGCAATCTGATAGGTGTTTTGATGTACGCCAAGTGAGTCGAGTTCCCAACTCGTGTCAACGTCTTCAACTCGGTCACGACCCAACATCTCGACAGATCAGTGCGATATAGATACGCCAAGCAGTTGCAATCCTTAGTACATTTGTTCTCATAATCCCTCCGCTTCACAGGCCCCACCCCCGGATATACTTAACCGTAGAAGTAGAATGGTCAACCCCTTTAAGCACATAGTAAGTAAAACCACTCACATCACAACCCGGAAACCTTGATTTACAATCTTTGCTCCACGCATACACCGTGACTGGCTTCAGCCACCCGACAAATTGGTTGTCCTCACAAAGCCCAAACTGCCCACACCGATCCAGTAACTGGTACTCGTCTTCAACTATCCTTCCACCACCATCCTCAAACGCTTGGCTAACCCTTCTATCGAACAAATTGAACAGTAGGCCCTACGCGTTTCTTTCCGTGCACGTCTGCACGATAGCATTCGCAACACTAGCTAAATATTTTAGGGTGGCTAGAAAAAAAGCCTGAAACAATCACGAAATAACTCAAATAGACCGCGTACATCTAAGTAAAAATCTTGTTCTTCTGAATAACCTGAACTTCAAAAATGTCTTCCGTTTACTATTTTTTAGGACTTCCTATGTTACGGAGTATTTCCATTTTATCGTTATTGACTATTGACTTTAAGTATTTTTATCATAAAACTATTACTATATTTTACACTGCAAACTTTTATGAATTATTTAACCCTTAAAACAGAATATGATATATGACACACCTGTAGCTATTTACACATTTGTCTCACTCAAGTATAACTTAAAAACTCAGTCACTTAGTTGTTAATTGGTGGATTACTTTGATATACCTCTGGTCCATTATCATGAATTGAGCTCAATATTTTAATGTAATAATAATAAAAATTATTAAAATATTTACTAAATTCTATATTATGTATTGTGATTTAATAAAATTCTTTTAAGTGTACTGTAACATTTTTTAATGAAATATAATTTTTAACTGTTGTATTATTTTTATTTTATTAAATATAATTATTTTTTGTTAAATAGATATAAAAGAAAACAATAAACTCATATTATAGTCGTGGGATCGATTATGACTGCGACCAGTCAAGACTTGCAGTCACGAGCTCTAACGATTCAAAATGTTGTCATGCATTTCGTCTCTATGTATTTCAATTCTTGGTAGTGGCACTAAAAGTACAAAACATAAAACACAAAGGAAATTTAAAAATTAAAAATTTCAGCAGAGTACCAAAACAATAGCATTTTTTTTAAATCTTGACCTTCGGCTAGCTGATAGGTGTTTTGATGTACGCCAAATGAGTCGAGTTCCCAACTCGTGTCAACGTCTTCAACTCGGTTGCGACCCAACATCTCGACACATCCGTGCGATAAAAATACCCTAAGCACTTGCAATCCTTAGTACATTTGCTCTCACAATCTCTTCGCTTCACAGGGCCCGCCCCGGGTGTATACTTCACCGTAAAATGGTCAACCCCTTTTAGAGCATAGTAGTTAAAACCACTCGCCTTACAACCCGGCAACTTTGATTTACAATCTTTGCTCCACTCAAACACCCCGTCTCGTTTTGGGCACCCGACACATTGGTTGTCCTCACATAGCCCAAACTTCCCACACCGATTTGGTAATTGGCACTCGTCTTCAGCTATCCTTCCACTACCATCCTCAAACGCTTGGCTAACCCTTCTATCGAACAAAGTGAACAGCAGGCCCCACGCGTTTCCGTGCACATCTGCACGATACGTGTAGAGTCTTAAGTTCCCATCAATGCCTAATCTTAGATACGATAACGAGCTATTGTATCGAATCGTCCCCATATCTATATAAGGTTGTTCCCATGCTTCAGCATTTGTGACACTACAATAAAGTGCATTAAAATTATTCTCTTCATATTCGCTTTCAACGATTCGTAATGTAGCATCGACAATACTCACGTTTTTACGGTTTAAATTCGTGAACGAGGACGACCAGTAAAGCATGTTGTTTTTATAATATAAAGCCAATCTTTTAGGCTCAACTACGAAACTATAAACCCCGTTAACGTTGTTTGTGATCGAATCCCTGCTTACGAGCTTATAAGGACCACCTTTGACCCGGAGAGATTGACTAATTAACAGAGTATCGGTTGGGGAATCGAAACTTTGCCAAACGAACTTGCCCTTCGAGTCACGAAGAACCATGTTACCAGTTGATAGTATTTCGAAACCAACAACGCCTTTATTGGCGGTGTTGGTTTGCCATACGATACGCCCATCTACATCGGTCAGGATGAGGTTTCCATTCTGGCCGAGTGAGAATGTGGCGTTTTCACGAACCGGCTTGCCCCGGTTCGCGTCCCAGACCCATACCATGACGGAATTGGTACGTCTGGTGCCCATTCGAAGAGCCAGAGTGTAGGCATTTGGAGTGGTGTTGTAGAAACAAAGTTGGAAAGGTGAGGTGAATGCTGGAAGAGGACGGTAAGTTGGGTCATATTCGGAATTGAACTCTCCAAAATCACCTTCGTTCACGTACGTAAAGGTTTCGTTGAGAGGAACAACAGCGTCGGAGATGGAGAACGATCGGAAAAACAGGCACAAAAAGATAACTAGGATAGATGAAGAAGTAGGCATGGCTATTAGTGATATTTGTGACTGAAGGGTAGATTCACATTTATACAAAGTTACAGTTGGTGTCAAGTTATTATAGAAGTATTTTTTATAAGTACGGAGTACAGTATTATTTTTTTAATGTAATGAAATATTCGTAGGAGGGAAAAGAGTGCGATTCAGTGTATATTCTGTTTGAATGATATTTTTTGCATATTTACATAACTTTGTATAGTGTTACACGGGGTTTGACATTTATTATTATGTGTGGGGCGTGAAGTATACAAAAGATACGCTTTTATATTCGATGTCCAATGGTCTATTATATATTTATAAAAGAATATATTATTGAGAAATATAGAATTTAAAAGTTCAATTTTTGGTTCACTGCTGAGTTGTCTTACGACTCAGTCAAAAATATTCAGTCAAATTTTATTTTACTTTTTTTTTTTTTTTTAATATTACAGTAATCTGTTACTTACTTCTATTAGATTATATCATTTTATGCTTTTCCATCGTAGTATCATGCTAATATTCTGCTAAATATGCTATGATCAACGCATACTTTTATATTACAGTAATCGGCGACTTACTTTTATTGGATTATATTATGCTTTTCCATCGTAGTATCATGCTAAGATTCTCCTAAATATGCTATTATTAATGCATACTTTGATATCTAGCAAAATACTTGAAATTTTTAAAAAAATACTCCAAAAAGAAAACTCCAACTTGCCTTAAATACAGGCGGCGTATGAACCACATCATATTTTTTACTTTGACTAGGTGCGATGCCACGTGTAAAATCCTGTACCACTAGTTATGGATAATGAACGGGAGCTAAGTCAATTCATATCTGATTTTATGATCAGACGCCAATATCGAATTGACTCATCCAATTGCCTCTCTTTCCAGATCTCATGAGCATTTACTAGGGTTGTTAAAATGGGCCGGCCTGAGTACTCGGCCCACTTAAGAAGTCGACCGTAAACGTTTATCTATCCTTGAAAATCTTCAATTGTGACCCACTAATGTTGGGAAAAAAAAATGAAGAAAAAAAATTGATTACTCTACTCTTAAATTAGAAGTGTCTAATATTCGGTTTGAAACTGTTAAATATAAATATCGAAATAAATAAAAATCGATACAAAATCAAATTGAATTAAAAAAATTTTTCGGATCGATCTGAACAGCAGGCCCCACACGTTTCCGGTCCAGCCTATCCAACGGATAGAACCTTTATCACCAGCATATGTTGATAAGCAAGGTCCAATCTGCCGGATAGGGACCTACCTGCCCAGATAGGCCTAAACTGGACTGTAGAAACCAATTTGGAACCGGTTTGGCCTAAACTGGTTTGAGCCAAACTGATTTCAAATCAGTGTGAACCGGTTTGAATTTTCCCCAGTCTAAACCGTACCAGTTTAGGTTCAAACCGGTTTTGACCAAGTTTGTCCAAACCGATTTTGTGCACCTCTAATGATGACATTGAAAAATGAAATATACAATTTTTCATTTTACACCTACTCTTTTTAAATAGACAAGTTTAATCTTTATTTTTAGCTAACATAATGTGTTGTTAACGACAATATTAATTTTATTTATAGATAAATTACACAAAACTTCAGTAAAAATTAATTAATATATCAAAAATGGATGAATCAATAGGAGTGTTCATTTCAAAACTCAATTTCATTGTTTTCTAAAGTTGAATATTTCTCATATGTTAAGCCTTAAAATTGTAAAAACTGAACAATGAATATTAGCGTCATTTTCTGTTTAATTAGAGATCTCACAACATGTACTTTCCATCAACCTTTTTTTCTCTTTCTAATGAATTTTAAAATTTGTAATGTTAAGTCACATATGATTTAATACTTACTAACGATTAAAACTTAGATTTAAATAACTAAATACTACTAAGTGTAAATAACCACATTTGCATAGTATAAATTCAAAAGTCACATAGAAATTAATCATGTGCGATTGCAATTGTATTCCCATATTATTAAATATCAAAGTAGTAATCACGTGTGATTAAAGAGTAATTATAAATATAAAATGAATATCAAATTGAATCACATGTGAATCATCATATATCAGTAATTACTCATCACATATAATAAAATCTAAACTCAATTGTGAATCGCTACGATTATACAGTAAATCACATGTGATTAAATATCAAATCTACTAATAACATATGATCATGGGTGAAAATAAATGTAATGTTTAAAATTTTATTTACAGTTGTTTATTTGATTATATATTAGGTTGTAATTATGTGTGAATTAGCATTTGATATTAATAGATAACCATTTATTAATTTTATATTTTTTATTATAAATCATATATGATTATACACAAATCATATGTGATAACATGCAGTGGGTTTTTAAGATTTGAAAAGAAATAAAAAAACAGGTTTGTCAAAAGTATAAATTGTTAAAATTTTAATTAATGATAAAAGATGCTAATTTTAAATATATAATTAATATAATTTATAAACGTATTATTTTAAAATATTTAATTTTGAAAATTCGATTAAAAAATAAAATTTTAAATAGAAATTATAGATTTTTTTCTTTTGTTCTTTAAATATTTGATATTCTTTTGTTGAATTTAACTCAAGTAAATTATTGATTTTCTTATAATTAGCGTACGCAAGTTTTCTGTCAGAAAAACGTTACCAAACATACTTGCACAAAAACAACATTGTAAAATAATTTAATAAATAAACAAATAATATATAGATATGATATTTTGATTTAGACCTATTAATCTATACTAACATGTAAGACATTTTAGTATCTTATTCTTAAAAAAAAGTTCAATTTAAACTTTATCATCTCCATATTATTTTATTTATAAAAACTTTTTAAATTACGATTTAACATTTTCATACCTAAGTATTTAATTCTCATTTTACAATAGAACCCTATAATTTTCACATCTTTTTTATTTTTTATCAATTGCGAATCTCGAATTTTATGAGCAAACTGCTATTATCAATTCACAATTACAGAGAATCTACCCGTAAATAGCATAAATAATTTATGATTATCGTTGAGTCATTGTTTACAAAAAAAATACTAAACTTAATTGAATAGTATGTGTATTATGCTATGTGTACATATATATATATATATATAGGAAGAGGATCTAAAAAGAAAGAAAATTATATGGGAGAAAGTAGAGAAAGAGGTAGTTTAGTAAATTGGAAGGGTAGTTTTTATAAAGCATGGACGGTTTTTAAACGGTTATTATGTTTTTAAAATTGGAATGTACACTTTTGCCCTTCAAATGTGAAAAATAATCTACACCATTGATGCTAAGATCTAATGGACACAAAACTTTCTCCCTTTTCTCCACCCTATTTTCTTTCTCCGTAGAACCTACTCCTATATATATATATATATCGTATCAAGATTGAAAAATAAGGAAAAATTTTAGAAGAAGGGGAAGAAATATATATATATATATATAAAATTATGATTAAGTAAAAAACAAGTATGATTCAATAAAAAATAAATATGACTTTAAATCAAATCAAAAAGATATTTTGTTGAATCAAAGGGTTAAAATACTTTTTTCCCCTTTCTTTACCATTTTTTCCTTCTCCCATGAATCCACTCATATAAAAACTCTTATCCCCCATTTTTTACTAATTTTTCCTTCTCCCTTAAATCCACTTATACATATATATATATATATGGAAATGATCCTTAGGGAAGTTTCAAATTTTCGAGAAGGAGGTAATCAAATTAGCTCTTGATTTTTTCATAAATAAATACTTTTAACATTCATTTGCAATAAATGTTAAATTTTAAAATTATTTATAATTTTTTAAATTTATTTATGATGAAATGAAGAGTTAAGATTTGTTTCCCCAATTTTCTAATTTTCTAATTTTCTAATTTTCTTACTCTTATATATATATATGCAACTCTATACTAATTGATTTCTGATAACTATATATCGTTTATCAATAAAGTATTAATTTAATGAGTTTGAAATCAACCCTTCGTAAAGGGCAAAAAAATATCCTTACGAATATGTGCTCTGGAACTGCACTGCAATATGCTATCAGAGAGTCTACATGCTACTATTTTCAGCATTTCAAAATCTTGGGTTTTATGGGTGCGACTTCAGTCTTCTAGATTACTGCTCCAATTATATAACGTTGCCTCACATTCCCTTTTGAAATGTTTTGGTTTTAAATTCCTTATATTAAGATTTAGCGTTGCTAAACGTTACTATTAAAGGAATTGATAAATAGTAATTTCATAAAAATTTATATGACTTTGGGTGCTAATATGATAAATGAAGTTTGATCTGGTTTAGTGGTTGAACGTGACCATGTCTTTGTGTAAGGCTACATGATTGAATCCAAGCATCCTTTTCTTTTTTTGAATTTTTTTTCAACTTCTTCTCAATCAACATGTACTATCTCTGTCATCAGATGTCCATACCTTTATCTCCCTTTTCCCCTCAACACACTACCTTGCAAAATCTTCCAAATCCCCTAATTAAATATATGGATGAATGTTGGGCTTACATATGTCCTTTATAACTTAACATGTCTTCCCCTCAAAAACATTTCAATTACTCTATAGTTTTTTATATATTTATTTATTTACAAATGGAGCTCCTTCTTCTTTTTGTGTGTGTAGGTGGGTTTTATTATTAGATCAAAGGATATACAAATTAAAGCCTTGGTTGGTTAAAGGCTTATATTATTTTAAGGCTTGTGTGTTTAATTTTATTATTATATGGTTTATGTTTGTTTGATTAGACTATGTCACTTTTTGGTAGATGGTATATGGTAGAAGTGAAAGATGAATGGAGAACTAATTTTGACTTTGATTGATGAAGTTTGAAGCAGAGGCGGAAGAAGATAACTGAAGTCAGATCTGATCATTTTGGATGAAAGAAATAAACAACGTTAGTAAAAACATTATATTATGTTTTCTTTTGCTTAAAACGAAAGGAAACACGAGTTAGTTACCCACGTAAGCACGTGACACTTTATCATCACGACTATGTTATCTATTTCTATCTTTGTTTTTAGAGTCTCAGCATTATATATATATATATATACATATATAGTCTATTTTTTATTTAGTGTTCAAACAAATGTGGTCATGATAGAAACGATGAATGCACATAGGAGTGGTGCAATTTTCTTCTTTGTTTTTAGAGTCTCAACATTATATATATGCTATATTTTTTATTTAGTATTCAAACAAATGTGGTCATGATAGATACGATGAATGTACATAGGAGTGGTGCAATTTTCTTGAAATATTTATCAAGTTCTGAAGATAAATACGTAAATATTCATAAACTATGAACTGTTGAACTAAAAGAATAATGTTTATATAAAGTTGTAAACTTTGATAATAATTGTGTAAATATATTCTGACTAGGAAATGAAGTCATTAATTTATGAAGCTATGGAGAAGGTCGTTGTTGTTGCATTGACGGTGCCAATGGAGCAACATAGTGAAATACACAGCAAGAACATGAGCTATCTTTATCTACATACTTAATTACAACATATATAGGCAATGATTGTTCTGGACATGTATACATACATAATAATTTTAATACATATATAACTACATAGTGGTATGATAACGTAAATTTCCTGTATTGCTGATGTAAATGTATATAAAATAATCACAAATAAGGATTATGTTAGATTTTAGATGTTTGTAGCGATTTATAATAGTTCTATCTTTTTTCCAGTAGCATCATTATCACCCACTCAGTTACCTTCTGATTTTGTACACAGATGTAATTTTTGCTTTTTAGCTAGCTTTTGGATTTGTACCCTACTTTGTATTGCTCATGTTAAAAACATTGACATTGTCCGTTAAAGGCTAATATTTGGTTTGGAATTGAACTATTTAGCTAATTTTGATCGTTTTGATGATCAAATAGTTAAAATTGTGCAACCCAAGTTTAAAAAAAACTATACAAATCTTTGCATAAGTTAAGAAGTAAAATCAAAATTGCGAGTTTACCAAAGTTTTCTAGATAATAAAACGTATTGAAAAAAGGATCTTCTACGACCCATCGCAACGCACGGACTTATAAAATCTCGTCATATACAATAAAATAAACAAAAGCTCCTTCACTCGAAAGCAATTGGGCGATATTTCAAGAAGTCGACACACGTGGCTCGTAACATGTGACACGTGTTACACTGCATGCATGCCCGCCCTTTGCAAATTGCCACCTCGTATGACCATCCCAACAATCAATCCTCCCAAAACATTTACCACTCCTCACATAACGATTTTATATCACAGCTAATGTGTTGTTTAGCTTTATAAGAACTTATGTGTTTATCATGCTAGAAGGTTTTTGTCACGAGTTTTAGCGTTTAACTTTTTAAAAGAGTTTAATATCTTAATTTTCAAATTTTCTTTTTGTATAGCATTTAGAAGAGGTAAGTGTATATCTTTACGAGTCATATATATTTGGATTTGTAGATGGTTTTGTGGCATGGATTTAGTGTCTAGGACACCAGAGGTACTTTGTGTTTAGTTTTTTGAAGAGTTATTTATCAAGGCTTTAATGTTTAGATTTTTCAGAAGATCATGTGTTTTAACTTTTTAAAATTATATTTATAACGCGCCAAAATTATCTACGATACATCTAAATTATAACAGTGACTTAACTTTACGATGTATCAAAAGTTTTATGTAGTAGTCATCATACTTCATAACCGTGACATGCTCCAAAAGAATTTGTCTATAAATATGTATTGTGTGTACGTAGCGATGAGTATATATATATATATATATATATATGAGTTCTTAGCTTCCTCTCACGTTCATTGAGAACCTTGACTTATATATACTTGATCATGTAGCTTATAAACATATCTCATGCATTGTTAGTTCAAAGATGACAGCATGCCAGAGGTTGAGATGACAAACCAAAGAAAAGAAAAGGAGTTCAAAGGTTTACTTTTGACACTTGTAGGAACTAACAGAAAGGAAAGGATCACTAAACAACAAATAAATAACATTCGTTTACTTTAATTATTGGATGGGTATTTATGTAAGTTCAATTAAAGAGTTAATAATTCGAATAACTTGTCAAAATTCAACTCAAGCAGTTCATTTAACCCATAACTAAGTAGTCTAGTATCCAACAAAGGACTTATTAGTGAAGTCTAAACTATCCGATCGATAATAGATTTTGTTGATATTGGATTTCAGATGATTTAGTTAATAATTTCTATAAGTTATTATAGTGTTGTGGATGATAGATAATTCCTGGAATTTATACTAGATTCATAAGACGTTAAAGGTGATTTAGGTTTTAAATTTATGTATTACAAGTTCTAACTCATATGAAATTACCAATTGTCTTCATATTTTCATATTTTTCCATATTAATTTAATACATAATTTAAAATACACGAATAAAAATAAAATAACAGGAAATTCTTATATGTTATACGTATGTACCAATCAGAAGATTAAATGGATTGCATGTTAATTTTACACCGACTTTTCAAGGGATACTTGAATTTGTTTATTATGTTTAACATTATTATCAGGTTTTTAGTAATGTTGTTATATGTTATAAAATTCGCATATCTCGCATGTTTATATCCTTAGAGCATTTTTAATAAAGGTTTTTTAAAGCTTTTTAAGTAAAAAAGTTTTACAAATACTTTTCTTCGTCCGAGAAAAAAAAAATATTTTTGTAAAAACTTAAGAAATTTTAAGTTACATATAAAATTCTGTTTTGTTGAAATGGAAAACTTTTTATTATTGAAAACAAAAATTTTATTAAAACTTCTTTTATAACAAATTGTTATTGTTATGACAAGAATAAAAGTTTTAATAGGGATGCTCTTTAGTTGTCACGTGCTTTTTCTTTTATTTCAACTTTATTTTATTATATGTGTTATATATATTATTTATTATTTAACACTCTTATTAAGATATATTTTCTTTTATAAAATTTAGAATTTAAAAATATAAATTTATATATTATTTTTTATTTAATTGTAAATTATTACAACTTTAACTATTGATTGCATGATTAATATTTAATACAGTTTTCATATTAGAATTATGAAAAGTCAAATATATCTATAATAATATCATCTATCTACTATTACACATTAACTGTTATCGAATTTTTTTAGTATCACAAAAATCGTTAGATAAATATACTACAATTAAAGAAAATGCAACATAATTTAAAATAAATTGTAAGCACGGATAAGTATAATTGTATTCTCATATTATTAAATATAAAACTAGTAATTATGTGTGATTTGAAGAGTAATGACACATGTAAAATTAGATATCAAATTGAATCACGTGTAAATTATCATATGCTGGTAGTTACTTATCACATATAATAAAATCTAAATTCAATTATGAATCACATATAATTATATAATAGATCAAATGTGATTAAACATTAAATCTACTAATATTATGATTATTGGTGAAAATAAAAGTAATTTTTTAAATTTTATTTATATTTGTTTACTTAATTGTATATTCAGTCATATATTAATTAATATCTAATATTAACGAATTATCGTCTACTACTTTTTTTATAATCATAAGTCGCATATTGTTAAATCATGATCCTTATGATGATTTTATGATGACAACAACATATATTTAACATTATGTATATGGTTTGTCCATCCATGGTTGAGATTATTCAATTTGGTGTTAAGTCATCTATACGCTGGTTGCAAAGGATTTGCTATGCTAGTTCACCCAGTAGACATAAAGCTGACAGTTCACCCAACACATAGAATCTGATAGTATAGCCAGCACATAGAAGATTTACTACTTGAATAATCACACACCATTCTTTGTAATGATCAATAATGTACTGAAGACTTTCTAGCATGTGGAGATCAAGTATTGATTTTGAATTGAAGACCCACCAGAGAAACTGAAGTTTACTTCACCCAACACAGAGATTGTAATTTACTTTACTTGTTACAGATTTTTAGGTAAACATATTGCCAACACTTAGAGACCTGTGTATATGACTAAATGACATCTTCAGAGGTTGTACACACTATACACACCTACTCATTTTGGTTGTTTATGCACAAATATTTCCTTAGAGACCAATTTACTTTCTAACAAACTGCAGACCTAGTCGTGCAGAGCTTATCAGAACACACAAGTAAGCACGTCTGGATCGGAATCGTCCAATGAAGATGAAGGCATATGAAAGATTTTGATTGGTTGATTAAGTTATAATTAATACACAAGTTCCACTATAAATATCAAACTTAAGTTATGAAGTCTGTCTGTGAATCCTGAGTGAATTTTATAATGAATTAAGAGAGCATTTGTGTTAGCAGAAATAACATTACTTGTAACCAGCTTTGAGTTTGTTCTCAGCCGATAAGAGTGTTGATATATGTATGCAATTAAGTTAGACATTCCACATATAACTTGTAATTCTTTGATTTATATAAATAAAAGAATTAAATTGAAAAATGACTATCTATTCTTATAATTAATTCATATTACACACAAACATAATTCGCTCTTTAGTCAAAAGAGTTATATTCACCCCCTCTATAATATATGTTGTTAATTTTGGGACCAACACATATGAATATATATAAATCACATATGATATATTGCATTTTAAAACATGACCAGAAAAGTGTCAAAAGTATAAATTGTGATAAAGATAAAAAGACATAAATGTTAATTATGTAACTTTTATAATTTATAGACATATTATTTGTGAAATATTTAATTTTTAAATTTTTAAATAAAAATAAATTTTTGAATAAATAAAAAATACTATCAGTTGCTCTGCTCTTCTTATCTAGTATTCTTTGTCAAAGCCAACTCAAATACATTATTGATCTACTTATAATTAATGTACATAAATTTTCTGATTTATAGCTGTAAAAAACACTCAACATTACACAAGATACTTGCAACAATAGCATTGTAAAATAATCATATAAGTAAATAATATATAGATACGATATTTTGATTTAATTTTATTAATATGTATATATTTATAGGCGTTAATTATTGTTATATAATATTTTATGTGAAAATAAAGAAAAAACGATATGAGCTATTGGATCCTTATGACAAAAATAGATTTTAATTTTTAGATCAAAATAACATTAATTACTTATAGACATTCTAACTCATAATGCCCAATAATTATTCTGGTGATGCAAGTAGAATTTTTCGGTGATACTGATTTCATGATATTTGAAATTGCAAGCTTCACATATTCGATACACGAAAGAATATAAACATTATGATGCACGTAACTTCGATCGGTATACGATGATTTACAAAATAAAAGGTTACAAAAAATATGAATAATGCAGATGACAATCTATAAATCATTTATTGGTTTGCTGTTTTTGTTCACGAATAATGCAGATGACAATCTATAAATCATTTATTGGTTTGCTGTTTTTGTTCACGGTTGGGAAGATTAAGATAATGAGAGAGGGAGGGAAAGAGATTGCTTACTAAAAAGATGGAATGGTTCAATTTTAATTAAGTTATTATGATTATATAAAAAAGTTATTAATTCACCTTTTAAATATGCAACTCTATACTAATTGGTATATTCTTAAAATTATATATCGTTTAATTATCAATCAAGTATGAATTTAATGGTTTGAAATCAACCCAAGGGCAACTAAATTCTACTTCAGGACTGTATCCTTATGACAGGTGCTCTGGAACTGCACTGCAATTTGCTATCAGAACGTTTACATGCTACATTTTTCGGCCTTTCAAAATCTTGTTTTTTTTATGGTCTTCAGTCTTCTAGATTACTACTCAGTATATATAACATGGCCTTACATTCCTTTTGAAATGTTTGTGGTTATACAATAAATTAACCAAAAGCATCCTTCACTGGAAAGCAATTGGGTGATATTTCAAGAAGTACGACACACGTGTCTTGTAACATGAGACACGTGTTACTCTGCATGCATGCACGCCCTTTGCAGATTGCCACCTCGTGTGACCATCCCAAAAATACTCCCAAAACATTTACTCCTCCTCACATAACTTGAACGACGACTTTCGTCAAGTCGTAATAAAACTTAAAATGCTTTCTTTATAATGTTACAAACGTATAAATAGCTAAATTTTAATGCGAATGACACATTTCGCGTACACATTAATAGCCACAACTAAGTTTGAATGATTTTATTGCTACTAATTTTAGAAAGAAAAATAATTTTTTCATTAAAAAGTTTAAAATTGAATGATTACACCACGGCTACCCGTACATAAAATAAAAACGTTGGATATTGATAAAATGATAATTTTGATCGATAACGTAACGTAACCTTTAAGTTGGATTAGGATGATATTAATCTTGTTAAATATAGACCTAAGAAACAATACACGGAAATAAATCAACTTGTAATGCGAAAACGGCACGATGGTCGCCCGTGGTACGATCGCTCAGCTCGCCCAAAAAAAAGAAAAACCGTAACAGTAAGTCATTTTTGAGAACGTTCACGATCATGATTCAAACCCCACTTATGGATCCCAAAATGCAACTGTGCCGCCGCGATCAAGAACTCGACGGCTTGTTGTGGCGTTAGTAACTCCACTACCGCTTTCAACGTCCGCAACCGGAGTTCATCCGCCTTTTCGACGATCTTCGCTAGTCTTTCGATCTTTTTATCTAGGTCACCACATGTCCCGCTTATTAGTTCAATTGCCTCATCCTGCTATAACACCACCAAAAAAACAAAAAAAAAAACTCATAACTAATTCATGAACTATCAACCACAATAAGTAACTGTTGTTTTAAGCAAACAACTTAAACTACCTCAAGTTGTTTGCTCAAAACTGTTCATCTCAAAATCTTAATTGAGGATAAGTAAATAAAAGCTCTTATATACGTACAATCCAAACACATCATTTTCTGTGAGAATCATATTATATTAGAACCAAAAACTCAACAAATTTTAAAGAAAGAACTACATGTGTAAGAAAATAAGTATAATAGATAAGGGGCATGCCTGCCACTCCGAAAGTTGGTCAGTGATAGCGTTCTCTTGTTGAACGGTTTCACACTGCAACTCACTAACACGGGAAAATTGCGCAGGCGACAAGTCACCCAGATCGCCGGTGCGTAACCCGTGCAATATATCTAGTATTCGCGACTCAAAAAGTATACTAGATTCGGTATAAATAAGGTGAAACGCAGTGGTGGGCCGCCACCCTGCGATCCAGTGAAGGGATCGTTCTAGGGTGGTGGACCACCTTGCTGAGAAAATGGACAAAACATCTTGGTTAGCAGCGAGTGACTTGACTCGGTAAAACTCAGAGAAATGGAACATGACTTTATTAACGTGTTGAGTGAGTTGGTGGTGGTGGTCATCGGTGGTGGGTGGCCGTGGGGCTTTTGTTAGGTGACGGATATGGTGGTTGAGTTGTTCGTACCATGTTTCGTAAAAACGGTGGAAGTCCATATATCATTTATGTGAAATGATAAAAAGTGATTTATTTAATTAAAAGTAGAGGGAGACTTGTTGGTTAAGACTACATTTGGTTTATTATATATGTCGTGTTTTTGAGGTGGGTCGGCGGCAAGTTGATCAACGGGAAGGGAGGAGGGAATTCGTTGTTGATGTTGCATTGTATTGTATCCTACAGATTTAGGCTCTTCAACCTTTTAACTTTATTACTTGGGATTATTAGCTATTAAATATTAAACATTTGGACGGTGTTTGGTCAGTGTGATGGTAAAGGGTTAGAGTAAAAGTATGAGAATGAGGATAACATGTCGTCTTTAATTTAGATGAACATAGAGCATGTCCATTTTATTCGGTTTAATAGCCATTCCTATTAATCCAACTTCATAGTTTAAATACTTTGAATAGGAATGGAACTTATAATATAGTTCTCATTCATATCAATCAAACGTACCCTTAAAATAGAACACTTGATGTTACAACTATTAACGTTTAAGTTGTATAATAATAAAAATTTAAATTTTAAACTTCTAATTTTATGATTTTAAACATACAAAATAGCCACTTTATTTATATTTAAAACCACATCTCAATTGCTCGTAAATGACTAACAAAGATATAGTGTTGAAAGGGATGCTAGTATACTGTTAATTCATAAAATACACTCTTTATGTCATAACTTAATAAACTAAATAAGAAATAAAAAATTAAAATAGAAATGTCGTGTATACTTTTTCTAAATCAACCTAAATTTTATGACGATAACCGATTTCAAATACGTCATTAGAGTAATCAAAGAATAATTGCATGGTCAATAATAACAATAAAGGTAAATTGTCAATTGACGTAAATAAAGAAAAATAATAAATAAATAAATTATGAGAACTATTATGATTATAAAAATTTTACAATTATAAAAGTATAAAATGATGCAGATACATGAATGGAGTAACCATATTAAATTTCATTTATTTTCTTTGCTCATTTCTTCACTTATAATCGGTACACATCATTATTTTTACAACTATGACATTCCTCATAAATTATTAATACTAATTAATAATTTATTGCTAGGTACAAATTTTTCTTTTCCCGTAAATATGTTTAATTTCTTATTTAGTGGAACGCTAAAGATGAAAATTGCCATTAATATAATTGTGGAGGTATAATTTGTCTATATTGATCTTTTGGTGACAACAATTTAATTATGACACAAAAAATGATTATGTCTATAGCTAGTTTTGAACCCTAAAAAAATAATGTAGACAATTCACATGTATATTCTGTAGGATGAGACTGAAGGGATCCAGTGAACTGGATATACGTAACCAATACATAGATTAACTTTAGTCAACTTTCAAGTTCATTTTATTGAAAGTTGTATCATGAACTAGCTATGTTATAATACATTTAACAAAGTCAAAGATGAAGTTGTAGATGGAGAATGAAGACCTAACGGTGGGACTGAAGTTCTGTTTGAAGCTAGCTTTGAGAATGAAAATTATCACACTTGTTGCATATTCAAGTTGATAATTCACCAACACTTCGAGAAACATTGATGCTTATCCAAATGTCATCTTCAAAGTTACAAATGTACATACCTTCTAAAGATGGTTGTTTGTAAATATGGTGTTCCCTCTTACACACCCGACACATACTGCAAACATCAGATTCTGTCTGGCAGTACATGTTAGTTCATACAAGAAGCATGTCCAAAATTCACCAATGAGAAAGAAGACGCGTTGAGGTATCTAATTGTTTGAAGTTGATGCCAGAATATAGTAGCTCGACTATAAATAGATGACTTCAACTTTGAAGTCAAGTTTGAATTATCTATGAGTTTTGAGAGCATAATAATAGAAGTTTAGAATTCATGTGTTGCCAGCTTATATTATGTTTTTTAGTTGATAGTGTGTGTTCAATCTGTATTTAACAGTGTGTAACATCCTCCCCATCGGCCTAGTATTTTTCGGTAAATTCATTTCCTTATTTACTTTATTTAATTGGATCAATTTATATGAAATGTTTGAGTGGGAAGTTGTTAGGAATGATTAAATGGGAATTACGGTATTTTTAGTTTAAAATACGGATATGCCTAAATATTAGAACTAATACCATCGTGTGTTAGATTAATGATAATAATACATCGTAGTATACGTAAATCAATATATATATATATAAACCAAATTCAGGAAATTAATCCTCATTTCATCACCATCTTCATCTCACACTAGAACACACCAAGAACACACACTTGCAAATTGAAGCTCAAATCAAGCCCAAAACACCTCCAAATTGTGACATTAGATTCGGAATTCATCAAAGATCATTCCTACAACTCGTTTCTGTGGATTAAATCAAGTTAAAGGTTAGTTTTGATTAGTTTTAAGTTTTTACAAAAATGAGAGAAAAGTTAGTAGGTTGGATTTAATTATGTGTTTTTATGTTAAATTGATGAATTTCGAGTGTTTGTTTATGTATTTACGAAGTGTTGGAACGTTCGATTGGTAGAAATACGCTGTTAGAATTTGATTTGGGAATTTTTGGTGAAAAAACAGCCCAGTGTCTGCAAAAACGCAGATGAACTGGTTTAGGCGATATTGGTGATATCGCCACCAATATCGCAGGTAATTTCGCAATTAATTTCGCTTGCAATATCGCTAGTGATTTGGCGATATTGGCAATGTCGCTTCTAATGTCGCAGATTTTGAAAATGCGTAAGTGTTACTAAGTTTTGTGAAAATCTTACTAAAAATTGGATTTTGATGAAATTCGCATGGTCACTCGGAATCGACCAAGTAATCAAGACTAGGTACCATAGCCCAGTCAGTTTTTGGCCTTTCGGGGTCGTCTTGGGCTTCAAAATGGCATTTTTCAGTTTTTTAAATGACATTCCGGGATTTTCGAGTTTCGTTCCAGATTGAACTCTTATTTCCTTAGACTTCAGGGAATTACCTGCTTGTAAGAATGTGCTATTATGATGATTTAAACTTGATAAATGTTTATTATCTAGATACTATGCGTTGAGATATGTTATACGATTACGAAATGAGTTACTAACTCATTATCTGTTGTATTCTCAGATCAGTCGAAGACTCAGTAATATTAGAATTCTGAGAGGTGGACAGTAGCAGACAGGTGAGTGGATCTGCAACTCATAATTGAGTTAGTTGTAATGGTGTGATTACAACAAGTAACGTAAACCTTGATTGACTGTTTAGTCTGAGTTATGATTGTGTATACCTGCTTGTTATGCATATGTGGCCTTCGGGCATCTGTGTTATTCAGAGGTCAATTGCGATTGGACTTGGTTACTACTGTGTTCAACACAGGTTCCAGATACATGTGTTGTCGCTGGAAACTGTGTTGTTGTGTTGTAATGCCAAGTTATCGGTAAATCTTGTATGGGCCTATACAGATTGTGATAAGCGTTATTTGAGGGCCACCGCGGCTGTAGGGTGCCTCAGTAACCACCGATCCTCTTGAGTTTATGTGTTTACTGTGCTTAATGTAAACAGATTATTATGCTAAACTGATTTATTAGTTGTACATTCATTTACTTAGCTTTGTGCTAATCCCACCATTTCTCTTCCTGCAGGTTATGTTTAAGATTGTGGGTTAGGCAGGAAGATGGTTTTTGAAGAATGTTTGACACGTGCTAACTCTGATATATATATTTACAGATGTTTTGTAAATTAACATGTATGTGGTCTTTGTATAACGATTATAAGTGTTTTGTTTCGGAAATAGTTAAATGTTATAAATTCGCGAAAAAAAATATATATGGAATTTTCTGTAAAATAAGATATAATATTATTGTTATTCATCGCTTCCGAGTTAAATTACATATTTAACCCTGAGATAATTTAAGGGGTGTTATACAGTGAGCAAATTCCACTATAGCTAGCTTATAATTCTTTGATTTATTTAAATAAAGAATTGAGTTGAAAATTAATACTTGTGCATTTCATACAAACTTGCAATTGAATCTATTAATTCAAAAAGGTTGTATTCAACCCCCTCTACAACTTTTTGTTGTTAGTTTAGAACCAATAATAATACCCCATATATTATATTTGATTTAACGAGATAAGAAAAATTTTATTTTTTTGTCTAGTTCGTTTAAAAATGCATGAAATAAAATTTAAGTTAACTCTCTCAAAAAAGAATATATTAAAACAATAGGCGAAAATGTATTTTAGAGTAACATACTATGCGAATTCTCAATTTAGGTAACTCACTTTTAATTTCTTCAATTTAAACAATACACTATTTAGATATCTTTAAAAAGGGTAAAAGTTACCACCAAATCACGAATTCATTTGAAATTAAGAGTGATACCCTTATCTCTTCCATATCGTTTTACATGATCAAATTTTCCAGATCAAATGTCCGATTTAATTATCATTATTAGTTAGTCAACAAAATTAAGATGATATGATAATAAAGAGTATAATTTGTTAATTTCAAATGAATTTGTGATTCTTCGACAACTTTCACAAAGAAATTTGAATAGTACATTGTCTAAATTGATAAAATTAAAAGAGGATATCTCAAATTGAAGATTCGCACATACTATGTTATTCCAAAATCTATTTTTTCCTAAATAATTAATATGCATTATTAAAAGAGTGATAATATTTTCATCATAAAATTTGATAGATATATCAAAAGTTATGCTTTAAACAGTCGTACTGTATACATTAATAGCATAAATGTATGGTTTACCTATCAATTTCAAGATGGAAGTATCAATCCTCTTATCAAAAGGTACTTTATAAGTTTATGTTACATTTCTTGTCAATTTCTACTAGTGAAAATATATATTATAGCATTATTCTAAAAATAGAGGTCGAGCCTCCGAGATATGTCCTAACCAATGAAACAAAAGATAGGATGTGGATGATCATACTATTTTAGGAAAAAGGGATGCTCTAAAATCTTCTATATACGTATAAAAGAGTTTGTTTTGTTCTATCTAATAATTGAATACAAGTAATAAAGTGGAACAAAGATTTGGCTAATGCTTCAGGTAAAATACTAAGGTGCATTTGATTCCTAAAATGTTTCGAAAGGAATTAGAATGTGTATAAGGAACTGGAATCCTAATGATTTTGAAATGCGAAATAGTCTCTAATGTAAAAACCAGCAACATTTGTTAAACAGATTAACTCAAACTTGTGACATATAATAAATACACTCTAACTCGTCCGGCCATTTGGTTTTAGTCTAATATATTGTCAAGAAAATGTAGGATGATAAATTATTACTCAATTTAAAACTTTGCAAATCATAATTTTTAAAGTTATTGCTGATAACCAACTTTTTTTAAGTTAATGATTAAATGCTAAATTGTATTACTCCAATGGTACCATAAAAGGAAGTAATTATAAGTTAATAAAATGTATATTTGGCACCAGAATTTAAAAAGAAAAAAAATTTGGAGGAGAAATATTTATTTAAAACTTCGATTCATTAAAAAATAAAAAATAATTTAAAACTGAATCAAAGAGTTATTTTACTGAATCGAAGGGTTAAAAAATTTTTCTCCCATTTCTCCACCAAATTTCCTTTCTCCCTTGAACCCACTCCTGTATATTTGTTGTCCTTATAATTAAAACAAGCTTGACTTTTAGATTTGCCATATTTAAATTTTATAAAGTGAAAAATACGGATATAATAGTACGTTTATCATTTTTTATTGTTATATAATACAAAAGTAGATAAATATTTTTAGAAAAGATATAAAGTAATTATGAACAACTAAAATGGGTGGAAACAAATATATATCATCATATCATAATTTTACTATAATTAGATGTCAGATTCTTAACGGATTTTACATGAAAATCAATGTATTGACAGCATACCTTGCTCCAATGACGTCAATTCTTTAATGATTATTTGCAAAATTCTAAGTTAATGTAAATAATAAGGGTGTGTTTGGTTTATATGTGAAAATGGGAATATAAGAACGGATCACATTACCATTAAAAACGTTTGATTAATGAATTTACATTTCAAAATAAGATTCAAACCCGGTAATTTAAAGGTAATCCAAACCAAAACTAAATGGTGAGTTTGAAAATAATTACCATGCCTCTCCACATATATTCACGTAATGATTCTAAGTTTCATACGGAACACCCGTAACTTTATATTGGGCAAACTCTCCTCCCATGATTCCCCTTTTACTCCCATTTTATGTGATTCTTTACTCGTAGTCTCGTAGTTTCGATATCATTTTTAATGTGTAAATATTATTTAGAGATCAAATTTAGCATCACACGTACTTAATATTGAAACGAAGTGCGCGTTTAATTAAATAAAAATGCTTTTATATTTTCTTTTTATTTTTCTAAAGTTCCGTATCTCTTGAAAATTAATAAAAATTTAGGAAGCTTGAATATGTAAGAGATGAAGTTTTATTTTTTAAAACAGAAAATATAGAACATTGTAAATTATTGATTATATTTTTTTGCAAAAATTTTCAGAAAATTTCAACTTGAATAAATTTTTTAATTTTCCTTTAAAAGTGAAAAATAAAAATAAAAATAAAAATTCATGACTAAATACGCTCAAAACTATTCGTAAGAAAAGTAGCTTATAAAAACTGTTTGGAGCAAGTAGAATTCAACCCTTGAAACCTTCTGAATTTGATAGTCTTGAAAAACAATAATATCTTTCTGCATTTACCTCAACAACTTCGAGGTTTTATTGCAAATTTCAACACTTGACATTCGCGGGTGGTGATATTATCCAGCATCTTTTAAATGATCTATGACTGTACATTAATAGCTATACATAAATGATGTACAGTATTAATAGGTTTATCCTGATTAATTTAATAAATTTATTAAAATACTGATGGACATATCACTAGCCATCGCTGAAAGGCTACCTCCAACTTTTCATTCAGATGAAACAACAGAAACATAATAATAAAGAAAAGGGCAATCGCTAATTTTGAAACATTTCAAATATTTCAATAAACAGAGTTCACATTTTGGCCTAATTCTTCAACACGTATCAAAACAGAAAAAATCAGAACAAAAATCTTTGGATCAATACGAAACCCTTCTTTAATCGTCAACGGCTTTAGCCGGATCCTCTAACAGTCGTCGTTGCTGTTGATGTCGCAATTCCGATTTCCGTATTCCTCTCCATTTTTTATACGCAGACGTACAAACAACTGTTAGATTAATGATTTATAATCAGCTCCTAATTAAACAATTCCAATTCTAAAATCAAATTAACGACCTCTTACACATTTATATATACGTGAAGTTATTATAATATAGTTTTATTTATAAAATGAGAGAATCGATGAATTACTTCCTGCGCCGACTAGATACAACAGCCGTAGAAGCTTCTGGCTGTTGTTGTTAGCTTCTCCGATTAAAAACATTTTGTTTGCTTTCTTTGCCAATACGTAAGGCGTGTGGAATCAATAAGGTGGAATTGTGATTGTGTATTTACATATGAGTCCCCTGCACTTTCGATTATCTCATATAATATATCCATCTCTTTATTCTCTCTATTTATTTATTATTTATTTTATTTATTTATTTATTCTCTTAAAAAGAAAAGACTCATATGTTTCCGTCCTTTTAACACGAAAAGTCGAGGATAATCCCAACTTTTGTCCATTTCGCTCACTAACCGTCCCCGATCCAAACCCCGTTAAAAAATCTCGTTAAGTAAGGTCACGTGACCTGCACACGGAGGTTAATTTCGTCAAATCAAAAATAGCTAGAGTTATTGACTTTTTTATTTATGATTGAATCTAACCATTGAATGCAAAGAGATCATTGAAAACCAACCATTAGATCACAAAAGTCAAATTGTTATACTAATATTAATCTCTCTCTTCTCCTAAATCACAACAATTGACTTAATTACCTTTATTTTCAATTGATTTTTGATTTAATAAATATAACTGGATCCATTAATTTTGGAAATTGATTCAATCTTTGACTTTATTCTATAAATGATATAGCCGGAATTTAATTACATATAATCGGGTTAAGAATGTGCTTAATTTTACATATCATTATTGTGATCCATTGTCACACATTAGAGAAATAATCTAATGTAAAATATATGATTCATTTGTAAAACAAAGTTCATTTATTTATGGTGTGACAAAATGTTACGTTTTATAATTGCTCTGTGATACACCCTCATTTGCTTTAAGCCTTTAATTAAGACGTATTAAACATACAACTAAATGATATGTAACAATTCAAATGGTAACACTATTACATGTTGTGTATTAGTAGCTAAACTTTTATGTCACACCATGATATTTAATGGTATCTAATGGTCATTCGCTGATACCGTAACATGTGCATATAATAACGATTTGATTTGTAAACTATAATAATTAATTATTAATAATATTAATTTAGATAATTACCATTATTAGATGACTGATAACAAATCACGATCATGTTTTAAATGAAACCATTTAATGTATCACGAATGACATTAACTCCTGAGATCATGCAACTCAATTGCATGATTTGTTGCAAAGTACCATGACCAATCCCAGCCTATCATATTACATCTTACTCATTCATAATGCAAAATTAAAAGAATCATCTTACATCTTACTCATTCACAATGCAAAGTTAAAAAAATAACGAAGTAAGAAAACTTTTTATTTATTTATAATGACATATTCATTGTTCTTTATTAAATACTTTATTTATTATTATCTAAGATTAATATGATTGTGTCATTGCGAATACAGGGATGCCACAAGTCACTAACCAATTATTTGGTTGCAGGGTCTACATTAACAATGATATCAATCCTATTAATACGTTCGAAACAGAGTATGTGATTAGGATTCAGTCATTGTAAGTTAATATATGATGTTCTCACTAATACATTGTGTTTTATATACGAATATTAATAAAATTTAATGAAATGATTTAGTAAATATAAATATATATAAAGATATCACATGATTAGTTGTTGTAATTGAACAACATGTAAATATACATAAAGATATCACATTAGTTATATTTACGGTTCGACATTAACGGTTAATATGGTTATTGTTCGATTAATTTGATTTTTTCTCAACCCTACATATTATCTATGAATAAGACTTCGGATTTCTAATGGTCATCAATCGAAATTCTTATGTTTGATGCATATGTCACATGGGAATTAATATATATTTAAATATAATGGTTGTAAATGTTGCAGGGTAACAGGATAATTATATTGAACACTTGCTTTGGAAGATTTTTTTTAAAAAAAAAAAAAAAAAAACGTAATAAATTAGTAACAAACTTATAAAGTGAACGTACTATATCACAACAGTATGAATTGACTGACCTTTTTTATGAAGAAAGTAGATTTTTTGTTACCGAACAAAATTTATTGAATTTGCGTAAAAAAATGGTAGTAAAATAGTAATTATATCAAATCTATAAAGCCTCATATTTCAAGTTCGCTTTAAGTCTCGTAAAACTTTGAGTCGTTTTTGATAATACTAGAAGTAAAAAGGACACCCGATTTTGATTGATACAATCGAGAATTTAAGATTTGCTCAGATAAATCAAGTGTGAGAAGTAAAAAAAAAATACCCGATGTTCAGTCTCTTGCTATCGTACTCGGTTCGTCTCTTCCTCTTCTCAGTGTTTGGCGGGATAATGTTGTGATAAAAGCCGACAATGTGTAATTATTTCTAACCATTGCCATGTAAGATGCCATGTCATGGCTTTGGTACTCACAAATGCCTAATCAGTAACTAAATTGATCGGATGGTAAGTTTGTTCCTATTTTGTATTTTTAATGACAAATTTACCTATACAAAAAAGTTTGAAAATAATTAGAAAAAGTTAAATAAACACTCATATTCTCGATCATTATTAAATAGAAAAAAGAAATAATTGAAAATAGAGTCCTAAGTTTTCTTCTCAAAAGTAAGAAATGTTTAAAATAAATTATCAAAACATTTTTAAACAGTTAAAGTCAAAATACTTGACGTGGCTCATGTAATCTTAAAACTATGTCTAGAAGTTTGAATGGTTCAAATAATAAAATGATTAATGATGTAAAAGTATCATAATAACAAAATCTAGTTACTATCTAGTAACATATATGGAGCTTTACAGACTTTTAGTATTACACTATTAGTAGTTCTTAACCATCACCAAAATGATTTAGTAATTATTATTTTAATACTTTTTTAAGAAATTTTATGTTCAAATCTCATAAATTACATATTTTGAGATGGTCAGGGAAAGAGTTTAAAAATACTATTATTCGGATATCTCAGTTATGCCTTGTATATTTGAGTAAAATACTCGTCTTTCCCAAATAATCTGAACAGAAAAAATCTCATCTGTATTGAAATTTACATGTATGAATTATTAAAAATAGCATCTTTTTTAATTCACTCTAACTTAAGGATATTAATTTCTTATTTTCTCTCATTTCTTATTTCTTCGAGAAGGTAATATAAAAATTAAAAATATTATTCTCATCTTCTTTTATTATTTCGTAAATTTATTTTTGCTTTTATTATGTAATTTTCTTTCGAAATCCAAACCACAATGTTATAGCTTGTTCATTATGTTCCTTTACAAATCAAACCACCGTTAAAAAGATAAACGACAACATGAACCGAGAAAAAAGACAAATAAATTTATTAATATCGGCAAAATTTGAAGGTGTGACATTTCATATATGTGATTTTTAAACTTCAAATATCATATATACTCAAACATACATTAAAATTATAAATTGAAATAATGCACAATTGGCATATATGATAATATGATATTTAAGGGTTTAAAGACGACGGCAATACAATACACTATTTAAAAACAATTAAGCCAATCTAATCAGCATAATAAGCATCTGGCATAAGGCTCTCTGCTTCTTAATCCACCAATGTTGTGAAGATTCTTGAAAATATTAAAAACATCAAAGAAAATGAACTACCAGAATTATATGTATCAATTACTCTCTTAAGGTTTATAGATGACAAAATTAATATAAATATATAAATATTTTAGTTAAAAATTCATCATCACCATATCTAATATTTAAAAGTATTATAAAGCGTTCATGAATTTTGCTAACTATAGAATAAGAGCTATGGTTGACAACTAATTTTCATGGGATGTTGGTTATTCATGATTATAGAATAATAAAATTGATTTGACGGTTAATTTTAACAATTTAACAATAATAATTAGACAGTTTATTGACGGTTGACGAATTGCTACATCCACTAACAAGTTACAAACAAACTCTCACAACATGAGGTAGACTAATGAGATGAAGTGAGTGACTAATGAAAGAGAAACAAACTTAAATTGTGATTAGTTAATCTAACTTTTCAAATCATGTTATGAACTTTATTTTGTGAAATGGATGTGGCTCTAGCATTCCTTTACAAATTATAGCTTTAAGCTTTTTAGAGTTATATATAATAAATCATATTATTTTTTTAATTTTTCTTAATTTTCTGTTTGAGAATTAAAAATATACAACATATGTTCTGGTATTTCTTTAAAATTATAAATTTGAGGGATCTCGGTACATCACTAAAGAAGTCGAACCATAAATAATGGTTAAAGATTTTAAAAATTAAAAATAGAAAAATAAAATAAAGACAAATGATATTTTTTTTGAACAAACGATTAAGAACCGATACAAGACTTTATGGTATACTTAAAGGGTAAGTTATGTAAATTTAATTTCTCAACAAAAATAGCAGTTGTATTAAACTGTAAAGTGTAAACCTCCTTTTGATTAGCAACTGAGCAATAGTGTTTAAGGCGATGGATGCGAAGAAAAAAGACTCGAAGATGAACATCGCCATCATTCATCCTGATCTCGGAATCGGTATTCATATCCATACACACACAATTATAATTATACTGTATGATATTTTAATTTGTAACTGTTCGTTTGATTCCGTTCTTTCTATCGTTTTATGCAATTATTAGTTTTCATGCTCTGTAGCTTTAATTTATTGTTCTTAACTGTACATATATGATCTGTCTGTGTTTGAATCCCTTTAGATTAGAATTATTTATATCGATTGAAGTATTCTAATGTTAGCATGTAATCTAGCAGTATGCAGAACCACCTTATAAGATCGTCTTGTAGTCCTAATGTTAATAGTGAAGTTTTTCAGTTCAAAATTTGAAACCTACATACGTCATTTTATGATATTTTGCGAATACGATGATAATTCGAGAGAGTGCATTATATATTTCGTTTTTTCTATTATTTAGGAGGAGCTGAAAGGTTAATAGTTGATGCAGCAGTTGAACTTGCATCTCATGGTCATAATGTTCACATATTCACATCTCATCATGATAGAACTCGTTGTTTCGAGGAAACCCTAGCCGGTGAGGAAAATTAAATTTGTTAATCTTTTTTATTTCAATAACCATCTATTACCTCATTTATGTGTAAAATGTGTTTTTTGCTGTATATATCCAGGTACATTTGCAGTTACAGTATATGGATCGTTCCTTCCGAGGCATATCTTTTATCATTTTCATGCTGTATGCGCGTACCTGCGTTGCATATTTATATCTCTTTGTGTGTTGTTCAAGTGGTCATCTTTTGATGTTGTAATTGCCGATCAAGTCTCTGTTGTCGTTCCAATTTTGAAGTTAAAAAAGTCTACAAAGGTTACTATAGTTGCATTTAAGATATTTGATTGTGTTACATGTGGTGAAGTGTTTATTGATTGATTGTTGTGGTTTCAATTTAGGTTGTTTTCTATTGTCATTTCCCTGATTTGTTGTTGGCTAAACACACGACTCTTCTTAGAAGGATATACCGGATGCCCATAAACTTTTTAGAACAATTAACGACGGGGATGGCAGATCTGATTCTTGTTAACAGCAAATTTACAGCATCTAGTTTTGCTGCAACTTTTAAGCGTCTTGATGCTTTGGGGATAAAACCAGCCGTGCTCTATCCAGCAGTAAATGTGGATCAGTTCAGCGAACCGAATGCTTATCAGTAAAGCAAATGCTCTTTTTCTCTTTGTATTTTCTAGTTTTAGGTTCACTGAGCCTTTATTCTAAGTTTTTACGTCTCTGGTTTTTGGGTCTTACTTCCGATTATCATTTCTGCAGGTTGAATTTCCTTTCAATTAACCGTTTTGAAAGGAAAAAGAACATGGATTTGGTAATATCAGCATTTGCAATGCTTGGCTCTCCTGATGCGACATTGACTATTGCAGGCAAGTGCCTCTGACTTCAAGCCATTATAGAAGAATAGATTCTTACATTCACATATAATTTGTTGCATGGAATATATCTGTAAATGGAAGAATTTCACCTTGCAAAAAGTTCTGGCATGAATTGTAGTTCTATTTTTGGTGTGTTGCAAATATTCTTTAACGTGAAGTTAGATTAGCGCTGGCAGACTGTGTTTTCTGCTGTAGTTTTTCTTTATATCCATCGGAGTCGTCGTTTCGAGTTTGTGGAAAGTAAAATGTAATATTGCTTGCCCATATTATCTCTATGATGTCTTAGTTCCAACTGTATAAATCGGCTTTTATCCTCCTTAAAGTTGGTGATTGGTGATATATATATCATTTTATGGTCACTGCTGGTGATTGTTTTATTTAAGAATTATATCGGATTATCAACTTGAAAGTCGAAATTTGACATCCTAAACTGTTGACCATTTGCTCTCTGGCAGCAACTTTCATCTAATACAGCATGATGTTGTAGATATTCTGTTTGTGTTAATAACATAAGTTTGAGAGGTGATGTTTGGCTGGTAACTTTTCTGTTTTTAATACAATACTTGCAATGATCTATGAAAGATTGCGCCTTAACAACATAAGGCTTACTCTTATCTGTTATACTGCTTTGGTTATTCATCCGGAGGTGCTTTTGGCACATTCTGCTCAATTTAAGTATATATTTGCAGATCTGTAGATACAAAATATGCGCAGATGGTCTCTGAGTTCAGCACTTGATTATACAAGTTTCACTCATAGACTTACTAAGTTTTATTTCTTTCTAATCATCATGTTTTTCTCTACAGGTGGATTTGATAAGCGGTTGAAAGAGAATGTTGACTACTTGGAGCAACTAACATTCCTGGCAGATATCAAAGGCGTTTCTAACCAGGTCAAATTCATCACATCATGTCCCACTGCCGAAAGAAATGCCCTTCTGTCTGATTGCCTATGTGTCATGTATACACCGAAGGTGCCTTATAAACTTCTCTATATTTCAAATTAGTTTAGCATCTGAAATGAGTTCTTTTTTCCTTTGCACATTTGAAGTTTTGGATGCTTTTAGTTAGAATAACTTTGACCCATTTACTTACAAATGCATTGATTGGGCAGAGTGGTTTATAGCTAACAGATCAAATTAAAGAAGTTTGCTAAATATGAAATGGGTTGAACGGGCTGAAAGTCAATGAAAATGTAATCTGTAATGCCTAAAGTCTCTCTCATCGTAGTAAACGCAGTTAAAAAAAATAAATATTACTTTTTCTGTTTTAAAAAAATAGATCATTATTATAATAAAATCGTATTTGTAATCGTATTAACTATTTGTGAATAATTGGACAAATAATTGTTGTAGGCAATCCAATCTGTGGTAAAAAGCAACCCTTTTTAACTTGAACCCCATTTTGACCCGTTACACCGCCCGCCTTTTTTTTACCAAATCTACTATTTGTTTAAGCCAAACGTTCATTTTTTTCAACTTTTGTGTAAGGGCCCGTTGAGAATACTTAAGGTTAGACCTACATAATATGGAACAAGGAAATGAAGTAAAGAAACCATGTAGTTTAACTGCACGATCTTCTAAAGTTTTTAAACGTGTTTCTTGTACTCTATTGTTACGGGTCAATTATAGTTAGTTAGTTAAGTATCCACGTGTTAGGATATTAGTGGTTAAAACAGATGTAATTAGTTAGTCACGTAAGTAGTTAGTTAGGCACATGTTTGTTACATATATTGGAGTTGTTGTAATCGATAGACATCTTTGATCATTTGTACAATTGAATACAATTGAGAGTTGCTCCCATTGTTGAAGGAGATAAACAAGCTGTTCTTGTGAAGTCTTATTAATTCTCAAGCTGTTCTTGAGGAATTAGGATTCAATTTCAATTGAATCCTTAACAACTGAGGATTGCTCTGATTGAATTCGCAGGATGAACATTTTGGAATCGTTCCACTGGAGGCCATGGCTGCCTATAAACCCGTGATAGCTTGCAATAGTGGTGGACCAGTTGAGACAGTGAAAGATGGCGAGACAGGGTTCTTGTGTGACCCGACCCCACAAAGCTTCTCCTCTGCCATGGCCAAGTTCTTAAAGGATCCCTCTTTGGCAAAAAGAATGGGCGCAAATGCACGATCCCATGTTGCCACCAGATTCTCTACCAAGACCTTTGGCGACCAATTGAATCAATATATCATGGATGTAGTAGCGGAGGGCAAACAACACAGACCGAAATCAGAATGATTAAAAGGATCGCCATTAGGATGCATTATTGATGATTCTGACATAATTTTAGAACCTTTTTTGATTAAGCTAATTTTTTACTTCAGAAAAAGTTGTTCATAGGTCGGTGTTCCGGAAATGGATACTGTAATTTATACAGAAGTTACTTATGTAAATTACAATGCTGTTTGACCATACTCTTAGAGTATTACAATTTTTACATCTAACCATGCACCTCTTAGTGGTTTTGAACCAAACGATTTATGAGTATAAGCAACCTGAAAGGAAAGGCAAAGGGTTTGGCAGGTGGTGTTTAAACTTAAAAGAGAGGCGAACGGAAAGGGGCAAAGACATTGTAATACGGGTAGAAGTGAATGTGGGTGCAAATGGGCCAGGCTAGTTAGACGGATGGTTAAGTTAGTACTTAGTCGTCAACACGTGAAGGGTTGGAGTGAGATATTAAGATGTTTTCTTTATTTCTTCTTGTCAATCAAATATTTTCAAATATAAATGATTTCTTTTAATAAAACAAACGAAATATTTACATGTTTTCTTCTTTATTAGTGCATGGTGATGAAGTGGTGGTCATGGTAGTCCGAGTTAGGGGTGAGCAAAAAAATCGGAAAACCAAATCGTAACTGAAATAACCGACCGAAAAAACCCGAACTGAAGTTAAAACCGACGATTCGATTTTCAATAATGTAATAACCGAAATATTTCGATTCGATTCGATTTATACATAAAAATGAAACCGAACTGATATTTTTCTATTATTTAAAGTATTTATTTACAATTTTATTTATATTATATTTTGATATTTACTTTAAGTCTCTAAGTCTATAATATAATTAAATACTAATTACATGTTTTGTGTTATTGTATGTAAAATAGATAACTATTATATTATAATACTTGATGACTCTCATCAACTCTTCAAGCATCAATCGATGATGCTCTAGTAATCCAATTAATTCATAGTTCCTTCTTAACCAACAAAACCATAATCGTTAGGCCAATCCAATTTGTAGTTCCTTCTTAACCAACTAAACCATAACCATTAGTCTATCTACATAGTAATTAGTGGTGTGATAGACTTAATAGTGGGACTCTAGAAGATAATGAGATAATGTAATTGTTACTTATAAAATTATTAGCTAAATATATATGGTCATAAAATTTTCAACCAAACAAGTAGAATTGTAGGATAACATACTTATAATCTATTCTATATAACAAACGAATTATAACAAATTAAATTTACTTTGACTATCAACGTTGAAATAGTCACTATTATATTTATAATAAACAATAGTTTAAAGATTACACTTATTTAGCAACGGTCTACATCATAGCAACTAATTCAAACAATAATTCAATGATATTTTGAAGGTTGTAATGGTTATAATCAACGACAGCTAAATTATACATTATCGATCTATATTTAAGATATATATTATTATTGTTTTTAATGAGTCAATTGTACATGACAATTTATAAAAACGCCCACAACAAATTATCACATTCAGTTATATTACTTGAACCGTATAAATTAAATTGAATTATAGTGTGACGATAAATATATCAAGAATTTAAAAAATCTATGTGTAATCCTCCAAATTCGCGAGTTATGATCTAGTGTTTGTTTCAAATAAGATGAACAAGATAATATTCGTGGATCCTATAACATCCTAAAAGAAACATACAAACAAACTACACAACGGAATTAGAAAAATTTAAATCTCCTTAAAAGTTTTATTTTGATCAAAGTTTAGACTTCGGTTATTAACCGAAAATAACCGATAAAAACTGAATCGAAACCGAAAAACCAAATCTTAAAGAAACCGAAACCGAACGATTTTAATTATTTAAAAACCGAAATATTTAATTCGATTCGATTTTTACCAAAAACCGAATCAAACCGAACCGTGAACACCCCTAATCGGAGCAGTTATTCCAGTGTCAACGTCCGAATGTCAATTAAAATTACATAGTAGCGTGATTTTTGTTCATTTACTTTGGACCTCATTTCTAATTTTTGGCCCAAAATTATTAACGTTAAAACTTGTCAAGAAGATGAAAATATAAGGTGCGTATAAGGGTTTATCAGTTTTCTCTATACCCGAAATGACTCTAAAACTCAATTCCAAACAAAACAAAACCACATGAGCAACAAGTAGTTGCTTGAAACCACCACCTGAAACTACCTTATAACCAAACCCGAGACCACTGAAATGCAATCAATGACGATTTGAAACCACCACCTAAAACCACTTTATAACCCCAACCTGAGACCATTAAAATGCAACCAACGACCAGTTGAAACCACCACCTGAAACCACCTTAGAACACCAATGCACGACCACCAAAATGACCACGAAACTACATGCAACTACTCGACCATGCTTGCTGCAATGAACTACCTGACCACCTAAATCCATCTAAAAACCAACTGTGACTATTGATCGGAGACCACCAAAAACCGCTGATCGGAACCACCTGACTCCACCGAAGACCAACGAACGGAAGAACCTTAAACTTCTTAAAACCACCAACCTTGAACCATGACTTGAACACCACCGAAACCACCTTGTGCATTCACTGCATTGTCCTATTTCTTGATATTTTGACATCCGCAACCACTTGAAAGAACTAATACCATGACCCTAAACCACGACCACCTAAAACCACGATAGGAACCACCTAAAACGCCAACAGGAACCACTACCTTAAGCCATCTAAGCAGTGACTTGATAACACCCGAAACCACCTACAAACCACCGTAAATCACCACCTGAAATCACTAACATGAACTACCTGAAAAAACCTTCTGAAATCACTTAAACCTATGACCTAAACCCACTACTCGAAACCACAAGCAGGGACACCCGATACCACGACTTGCAAAAGCACCTAAACCGCCAACCTGCGAAAGCACCTCAAATCACAACTGGTATCATGATCTGAAACCTTGAACCCGAAACAAGATGTTACAAGCTGCCTGAAAAACAACCAATTGAACGGTTTGAAGGAAGTATATTTGTAGAAGAATGGTGGAAGTGCGGTATTTCGAACCGCCGGCCAAAGCCGACGGCTGGAGGAGTCTTTTAAGAGGGCGGCAGCTGCTGTTTTTATTAGGGTTTTGGCGAGACTAGAGAGAGAGGAGGGAAAAGGTTTTTACTCGAACCTATTGTTAAATATCTTGAACTTCTTTAACCCCTTATTAATTATTAATTATTTGACTTTTCGGGTTAAAAGTAGAAAAAAGAAAGATATACCCAATTTACTCGTTAGATCAAAGTCAAATATGACAACGTATTTTTTATTGCAATCACTACCAACCAAACATTACGAATAGAGAAAGTCAAACAAAATTATTGTCATATCTCTATTTATATAAACAAAATCTTTCAATCACCATACCACATGTTTTCATGCTTGTCAATAAAGAAAGTAAAAAAGAATCTCTCTATTTAAAAGAAAAAGAATCTCTCTATTTAAAAGAGAACTCTTAACAGAATTTTTAAACAATATTTTCTTTAAAAGAGGATGACTAGACACTCTCACCGCATGGTATTTTGATAAGAATTATAATCTTTAAAATACAATCACAAACATTAATTATAATTCATTTTCTTACAATATATAAAGAATAGAATATTATGTTGAAATCACACCAAAACTCATTTTCTTATTATTGTTTCGTAAAAATAATTTTGAAAACACACACTGATGTTTACTTTGCTGATGATAACGTTGATGTTGATTCTTATATTTCGGTCGAGTCTGCTATCACATTCCGTTTTGAAAATGCTCATGACGTTGATGTCCACGTTGGTGATCATGTCGTTGTAGTTTCTCTTTGAACTACTCTTACTACTGCTCTTGCTACTGTTTCAATTACTGCTCCTATTACTTCGGCTACTGCGGCTGTTACTACTGTTAGATTAAGTATGACACCTAATTTACATATGACACACACACATATATATATATATATGTTTGAGAAACATGTTTCAACTTGAAGTATATGACACATAATGTTAAACACACCTACCGAAGGTATATATTATACTATATTATAAGACAAATAACTGATTATTAATATTATAACTATTTACAGCCACCAATGTCTCTTATCATACATACATACACATATATTGTCCTACTAACTTAAATACAAACATTTTAATCACTTGGTAACCAATTTCTAAATAATACATAAGAACATTAAAAACAGACATTCAAACGTCTATTCCAAACATATTCCAGTAGCAATATTGTACACACACATACTTTGAATAGAACTGTCACCATAGACTATTAACAGTCAAACATGAATGTTGAATATTTTTTTTTAAACCTTTACATATTGAAAAAAATGACTACTCCTTACCAAGTCTCTAAGCAACTATTTTTTAAATATATATATATATATATATATAACATTCCCTACCACACTCATGGTGTTTTAATTCCACATTCAGATTTCCAACAAAAGAAAAAAGGAAGTTGTTAACATCTATAATTATGGTAGAAGAATATGTTTTATCTATGAAAAATGTGAGAAAGCACGAAAAAATCATATTTCTGTTTTTAGTCATAACAAAGTTTATCACTTCATTCATGAAGCAGTAAAGCAATAAAGACTCACAAATTGCAATTATGATTTCCAGTTTTATTTTCTTTTTCACTTAAACTCTTATGCTTCGTCTTATAATATCACCGGTGGTACCTGAAAGTATTGCTCCTTTTAATTTATTATCTATTGTTGCTTTTTGTCTCTTGCGATAAAACAAACTCCTCACATACAATTTTTGTTTCCTATGCATTCAATTCAAGTTATGTTTATAAAAAGGGCTTAAATCATACCATGAGTGTAGTAGAAATAAAAAATAGTACTAAATCTTAACCCCTTATTATGTACATGATTGACATACCATCTAATCTGATTGACACCCAACCCCTGCTTCCTGCTTGTGGAAAATGACAATAGAACCAAAGTCAGGAAAAGCATCATGAGATGTACTATTACCTTATACGAGTAATTCTATATGAATGAAAGTAAACAAGTGTTTCGTTGTAAAGTAACTCTATAAGTCAGATGCCAACATAAAAACATGTATAGACATAACAAATTAAAAAAGTCCAAAATGACTCACAAGCCTTTACATCTAAAATAGAAAGACAAAAAAAATACCCTTATAAACAATCTTCTATCGAGTATAATCTAATGAAAAATTATACTTAATTTTAGTGTAGTCATGAAATCATAGAAGTAACTCATTGAGCTAAAATTACTCGTCACTACATATTTAGCAGTCTTTTATGATTAATAAGGTATAATAAATTGTTTATTTTTAACATTATAACGTAATATGTCATTACAAATTAGTTTACATACTTTTCCTTTTGTAATTACATTTGAAAATATTTCGCAAATTACATTAATCATTATGGATTTTACAATTCTTCTTATTGCGGTATATATATATATATTATTTCACTATCCGTATATTAAACTATCTTTTATTATTGCAGATGAATGCATGATCGACGATATGAAACCAATATTTTCATTTGTGTTTGAATTTTGCTATTTGAAGTATAGTTTTATTTTCAACTACCTTTTTATGTATTTTTTTACGCCACTATATGAATATGACATCTATAATGTAGCCACATATATTGACATGCAATGTGTTTTTTTTTACAGTTTTTTGTTAAGTGTTATTCATCATATTACTTCATTATTATTATTATTATTATTATTATTATTATCATTATTATTTGTTTGATCTAAGACGTATATTTCGAATCAATTTCACCAATTTTTAAATTCCTTTTCATCGAATCATGCGGATTACCAACTAGTATACAGTAATGCGTTTAGCATCGTGTTTCATTTGTGTGGAGAGGTGATTCAGCACGAAACATAATGCATAGAAGGACTCATATTATTTTTGAACGATAAAACTTAAAACTAAAAATAAAAAGAAATACAAAAGAAAAAAGAATTGTGAGATCCACATTAACCTTTAAGACACCGTTAATAGTTCAACTTGAACTTGGATTGTATTTGGAGAGTTGGGTTCCCTAACGTTGAGCAGTTCCGCTGTGCATGCTCGTAAACGGTTATAAACGCAAGTCATAAAATAAGGCCTTTCACCCTTTATTTTCTTTTTAAAAACCCTATAATCTTTCCAAATAGAAAAAATAATATATTATTTAATGATTTCTTATGACAATAGCTCAATAAAGGTATTTACCATATTATCCTTGTAGTTCCATCGTATCTATAAAATCTCCATTCCCATGTCACAAAGTTCCACTCGAAAACAAATTAAGAAATACATAAAGTAAATTAAGATGGAAGGTTTAACATTAGAATTAGAAGAAACAATAAAGAAGGGTGGAGAAAAGTATAGGTCGTTCATCCATGAAGAAGCTGAGAACACTACTCACTGGAGACACGGTGGTCCTCCGATTTATGACACCGTTAACCAACTCTTCGAACAAGGCCGAACCAAGGTTTATATCTTATTTATGTATCATATGTCTATATTCATTCCTATAATATTGCATATATGCATCCTTTTGAAGAAATCTAGGTTAATTAACATGCATGTAGTTATTTTTCCCATTGAAATCTTGAAACTAGTTGATGATATACAACTTGTTAATACCGTTTTCAACCAAACTCATAATGCGATTTCACTTTCAAACGAATTGGTAATAAAGAGAACAACTAACCGTAAACTTATATTCGCACTTAATTTAACATATATCAACTAAACATTGAAATATATTGGTCAGATGGTATTTATTTATCACTTGTTTTTTCTCAAATAAGGATATGTTGTTGGTTTTCATGGTTTCATATCCTTGTTAATGTCATGGTTCAATCTTAGCAGTGGCGGTCTTGTATGTATTATATGGTATACACACTTGCATACCATATGGGTCCCACATGTTATGCAAAAAAGTTATTTGTGTGATGTTCCTGGCAAACTTTGTAAAGAATGGATACCCTGTAAAAAATGGGTGAACGACACCCTGCACACTATATTTATTTCAATATTCTTCAAATAATACATACAATCAAATATCAAACTTAAAATGAGAAGTAAACAAAATATCAATAAATCATGTCTTAAGAAGAACTAGAATTATGATCTAAAAGTTTAGATTTAGTTATCAAGAGGAATAAATGAATTGAGTTCTCTGGCTTTTCATTGCAAGATCATTGCTCTACGGGGATGGTATATATAAGTCATTTCAATGCGCCAGAGGTAATTAATTAAGTTCACTATATTAACCAAATAAGTCCATCCATAATAAATGTTAGAGGACCCATCGTTTATTTTAGCACTTTAATTTAATGGGATATTATGACATAACATTGAATTCTAAGTAGTAATAATCTTCTGTTTTCCCTTTACTTTGTAACCACAAACTTAACACTAATATATCCTTACTATATTGTGGAGTACTATTTAATTTTTCTTATATGGTAATTATTAGTAAATGTTTGGTTTATGGTACCCTTTTTAAATTGATTATTTGTAGGTATGGGAAAAAGGATCACTAGAGGAAACGGTTCAAAATGCAATCAAGTCATGGGAGATGGAGCTTAGCCACAAGACACGTGTACAAGACTTCAAGACCATTAACCATCAAAAGTTCAAACTCATTGTCAACGGTAAACTCTTTTACTAATAAAACTTATGGAGCAAAACACGTATACGTCTCTCTTTTATGTTTTCGTAATTACTGTTAACTAAATTATTTAATAGCGTCTAACTCTAGAAAATGAACACGTAGCCAATAATTTTATTAGTGAGGTTACAAGATAATTTTCTTAAACCATGCGATCTTCTAAAGTTAAGTATATGTTATTTGCGTATAATAAATACTTCAATTCAACAACCGATCGGTCAAGATAATTCATGAAACATGTGATACGAATTAAATAATCACGAAAGCAACTTACTTGATTTTGTCAATGCCAATAATATAGTTAAAATTATTATATTAAATAAAGTCCAAGTTTGATTCATGATTCATGTAATATGTTACTGTTTACTATATCTTATTTACTATTATTATTACTCCATTTTAATCCTTTAATAAAATAAAATGTTTGCCTTTTGCAATTTGCATATATGCCCTGTATAATTATATAAATTGCACGAGTAAACTTAGGTGCTATCAATTATTATTTGAGGGTTATTTTTCTTAATCAAAAGTTTAACGTGTATACGGAGTATGTGAAAATAAGTAACTTTGCAAAGTATTAGTAGTTTAAAAAAAATAAAAATAAAAAACAGGGAAGGAAGGTTTATCAGCTGAAGAAACGTTGAAGGTTGGAAGTTACAATGTATTATTGAAGAATACACTTCCTGAAGAGTACAAGTATTACAAAGCAGAAGAAGAGACGTTCGAATCATCGCACGATGCTTTTCGATCAGCGTTTCCTCGAGGATTTGCATGGGAGGTGATAAGCGTTCATTCGGGACCACCGGTGATATCGTACAAGTTCCGCCATTGGGGTTACTTTGAAGGTCCCTTCAAAGGCCATGCTCCTACAGGAGAAATGGTTGATTTTTATGGAATGGGAATCCTTAAGGTACTCAACATCTTTATATTTATTTTTATTTAAAATGCGAAATACTGCACTGAATTGTTAAGTTAAGAGTTAAAGACATGAACATATAACTTTTTGATTAGTGGGTCACCTATGATAATATTTACTCGTAGGTTGAAAACAATCACAGAGTAAGTTGTTAAATAGAATATTTTTTTAGTGAAAAACTACGTGCAACTCAATTATGTTTGTGGATGAAACTATAAGGTTGATGAATCGTTGAGAGCAGAAGATGTCGAGGTTTATTATGATCCTGCGGATCTTATCTCGAAGTTGCTTAAAGGGCCGTTGATCTCTGAACAACAAAACGATGTAGCGGATGATGCTGAGCAATCAAATACCGGTGGCTGCCCCTACAAGAAGTTGTAAAAGTTGATCTGATGAGATACGTGTGCATGGTGTTGTGATCTTCTACAGTATATGTGTATTGCTTTTATTTTTGGCTATTTGGCATAATTTGAAAGAACTCGATTCGGAATTAATATTGGATTTAATTCGGATTTTAGTAACAAAGCCCTTTGGCATCCTAGTACTTTATAAATTGATATGTGATGGTTTTAAGTATCACTTAAGACAAAATATCACGTAGTTGATTTTAATGGATAATGTGAAATGTGTGTAAATGTTTGATGTTGTGAAATGACAATACTACATGTTATACTTAACAATTTACACGTGATTAACTGTATGCGTATGTATATATTAGCGAGGTTCGAATAAACAAATAATTGTAAAAAATTTAAAAATTACATGTAAAACATTTTTATCTATGGGTGAATGTTCGAAACGATTCACATGTAAGCATACTATAATAACAAGTAATTTTATTATCTTTTGTAGTTTCTCATAACCTCTCGATTGGACGATAATATCAACATTTATAGTATTAATCTTTATCCTCCTGTTGGTCGCCGTGGCTTAGGGAGGTCACATTAACCGGTCCAACAAAGTAAATTTTTTTATATCCATAAGTTAGTTTTATTTGTTTAGTACATTTTATTTTACTATAATATAAAGTTATTGCATATATATATATATATATATATGGAAATAATCCGTAGGGAAACTCTAAATCTTGAGGAATAAGGAAAACAAATCTTAGCCCTTGATTTTTCTATAAATAATTATTTTTAACATTCATTCATTTATAATGAATGTTAAACTTTAAAATTATTAGTGAATTTTAAAATTCATTTATGATGAAATCAAGGGTTGAGGTTTGCTTCTCTCATTCCCTAATTTTTTTGCTTCCTTCTTGATCCCCACCATATATATATATATATATATATATGGTTAATCTATAAGAAATGTCTAATCTTGGGGAAGGAGAAAGTAAATGTATGTCGCCCGTTAACATTCACCACGGGTGAATTAACATTTATGAATGTAAACTAACATTCATGAACGAGGTGTATCGGCCCGCGCATTGCGGCGGGATATTCGAATGATATTTTCATTTTAATTTATGGCGAAAAAAAAGTTTGTAATAGCTATCAACAAAAGAAAGAAAAACCTAATGCAAAAATTAAGAAGCAGGAAATAAAGAAGCATACCTATTTATAACATATTAACATTTCCTAATGCAAAAATCAAGAAGCCGGAAATAAAGCATTTTACCATTAAAAATAAAGTCCCGTGTTGTACACCATCCATCCCACTCTCCATCACCACCACCATCGCTTATTGAATACTCATATTGACCATTTTTTAATAAGATTGTAAATCTATTTTTATAATATTAAATTGTTTAAAAATAAATTAAATCATATACTAATTAATATATGACATTTAATTTAACTTAAACTTCTATATATCTATACAATATTACATTTAAAGGTGGCGAAATAGGCAGACCGGTCAGTTCAGTTAGTTGAGCTAAAACGGGTTTGGGTCCTAACGAGCTTAGGCAACAACGGGTGCGGGTCATAACAGACTCGAGTCAAAATGGACTTACATAATTAACAACTTTTGTGGCTTAAGTTTTAGTTTCAATTTGAACTTATTATTCTATGTATCTTAATTAACTCCAAAAGGAAATTACAAATAAAATTGCAAAAGAATATGATTACTAAGTTTTAAAAATAATGAAAATTGCAAAATAATATGTAAAATTTATAAAGAATCAATATTATTTAATTACTTGCGTTTGTTATTGTTTGAATATTTTATCATTATTATTAAAATAACACGATAGTATTGTAGTGTATAGTTTACTAAATGCAAATAATAAAATTTTAATTTCATTCAGCTATTCGCCATTGTACCCGAAGTGGGAAAAATAGACGTACAATATGATCCATTCAAAAAAGAGGGAGTCCAGTAAGCTCAATTTTTATACAAAATAGTCCATTAATGCCCATTTTTTAAGGTCTGGCCTAAAATTGCCAGCTCTAATTACATTATATGATGCATTTGAGATTTTTATGATTACCATTTAATGTATTATATATTAGTATAGATAATGTTTAATATCAAAATACAAAAAAGTAAAATAAATAATAGTGAAACTTAAACCTCTAGACTCAACAAACAACTCCACAACTCGCAACCTGTCCATTACGAACTCGAAATCCATCCATTACGGACTTAAGACCCGACACTCGCAACTCGCAAGCCGACCATCGAGTTTTTAATGACATATTGATGATATATTTAACTTTTGGTTATTTTGTTACCATTTTTTTTTTGAAAATTTGTTAAAAAGTGATTTTTTCACTTATAAAACAGTATTCTTCGTGTATTATAATGTCGTTTTTTATTTTTAAAATATTTCAAAAAAATAATATTGTATATCGAATCAATATGAAACTAATAAACATTTTCCGCTGCATTGCGTATTTGCGTGGGTATTCTACTAGTTATGTAAAAAATATATACGGAGTAAAATAAAATAAAATTCTAAAGTCAACATTATCACCATTCTTTAACAAACCCACACATGTAAATATTTAATAAGTTATTCTTTAATAAACTCACACATATAAATATTTAATAAGTTACTATTCAAAGAATAGTAACATTTATGTTGGTAAATGTTATACAGTATAATGTTAAATAACATTCATCACGGGCTGTTAACATTCAGGAATGTTAATCACCCGTGGTGAATGTTAACCGACGGTCCAGATTTACTTTCTCCAAGATTACCCTTTCCTTCTGGAACATCCATATATATATATATATATATATACTAGTTATAAACCCGTATGATGCACGACAATTTAAATAATACAAAATTTATAATACAATGTTGCTTCGTCATTACAAAAATCTACTTTTAACTCTATTTAACTCTATTTTATAATACAATTTAAATAATACAATATTATTTAACTCTATTTAAATCTATTTTTTAGTTTATCTTTTAAATATAAATAATTAGCTACTTTTAAATTATGAAAGGTTGTCACGTAACAATTTATCTATGTGGCAAAATATGAAACCATCTTCTATACTTTAATATATACATACATATATATATAGGGGGGGTTCAAATAAAAAACATAAATATCGTGAGAACGTGAGAATGACTTTGAAATCACTTTTTAAATATTCAAAATACATTTTTTTTCAAAACTTTTTTAATGATTATTATTAAAATAAGTTTTGCAAGCTATGATAAAAATTTCAATAAAAATATCAACTTTTTTTTTTGAATTTTTTTTACAGTTGTGATTATTCAAGATAATCACAAAATATAACATGATAATCACATGTGATTATTCTCCAATATAATGTGATTATTATGTGTTCGAGATAATCACAAAATAGAATTTTGATAATCACGTATTATTCATGTGATTATCTTGTTATAAAATGTGATTATTATGAAGAAAAAAATTTAAAAAAAAATTATTAAATTTTTTTGAATAAGCAGCTATGAAGAAAATAACGTGTTTTGGATATTTAAAAATAAGTTTGAAGTTATTTCTTACGTTTCTACGATATTTATGTTTTTTTATTTGAACCTAGATCTATATATATAATATATAGGGAAATTATTTATAGGGAAGGTTCAAATCTTAGGGAAGGAGGGAAGCAAATCGTAGCCTTTGATTTTTTCATAAATAAATGTTTTTAACATTCATTCGTGATGAATGTTAAAATTTGAAATTATTTGTGATTTTTAAAATTCATTTATTATAAAATTAAGAGTTGAAATTTACTCCCCTCCTTTTCTAATTTTTTACTTCCCTTTTAATCCCCACCGTATATAATATATATAAGATAAGCCACACTTATTGCTATATATGTTATAAATGATTTTTTTAGTATTAACGTACAGGTCAAAGATATTTTTCAATCTCATTTGTAGATAAGATATAACATAATGTCAATACACGATGCAGTAAACAAAATACTTCTTTAATTTGCAACTGGAAATAGAAAATGGGCATGATGCTCTATCCTCTTCTTTTAAACTACGAAAGGCATGACGCATATGATTTTACTTTAAACTTTAAAATGAATGAATGAAGTCTCTTAATCTCTTATCTTCATATACCAATTAAATTAAATTCATAATATTAAGGAATACTAGCCTTAACACTACCATACTAGAACTTTTAAAGTTTTTTTTAATATGACAAATCACATATATAAACTTCATGCCTCCGATTATACTTATATAAGACTCGAACTCACAACTTTTTAAATGGTTAGTTATTCTCATACAATTAAGTTAAAAAGTCTCGAGATACTACTATATTGAAAAATATTCTCAGTTGTGAATATAGATTGATCTTCAACGAAAAACTTGAATTTGTAGAAAATTAATAAGTTAATAATGAATGTCTTCTATGTCTACAAACGTCGGTTTTGATTTCAAGCATTATTAATGTAATCATCTTTCCTATTAGATCATTTCTGTGTTTTTTTAGTAAAAATACTTATATTGGTTTAAATATATATAACGATATAATCAAAGTTGACCAGAACATAAACAGTACAAAGTGGGTAAGAAATTTCAGATTTTGTTAGTGGATGACTAGGATAACATAAACTATATGATATGATGTTGAAACTTGAAAGTAGGTGGTATGCTTGCTGATTTAAGGGTCATTTTTGTAGTAAGCATTGAACTCTACAACTACCCCATGACTTTGGAGAATATAACCTCAACCAACCATTATCTGTCCTGGTATATTTTATAAAAAAATGTTTCCTTTATACGTTATCATGTCTATATTCTAATCATATACGTTAAGCTTAGTCTCCTCAAGATTATTCAAAGGGTTATAGGAGTATTATTGAAAAGATGATGCACATGTTAAATCATCTATGTTTGTCAACTGTTGTCCCACTCTAAAATGAAACTGATTTCAAAAAAGTTGCATTTACTTTAGGTTAATAGCATAGTCTAACTTGGAATGAAACCTTTTAAGATTTGGTAGTTTCCACAACTTGATTTCATTTCACTTTAATACACATACATAATATAATGGATATATGCATCTGTAACATATATGTATGCATTTCTGAAAATTTAAATGCAACTGTACGTACGTCTTCTTATGTTCGAAAGTAGAATAATCGAACCACTTACTCATTGATTCTAATCAATTTCCAGAACTAGGTTTTAAGATTGAAATAAATTTAATCAACGAAGATTCAACTTAGCAGATAAGGTCACGTCTCAATCAGTTGCTCAAAATTTACGATTACACTTTAATCTGCCAAAACTACATGTATCACCCCTTAAGAATTATATGCGTTTACTAAAGGAAAACTCGTTTAAAAATCCAAGTGATTTTTGTCAGGTAACGATGATATGGCTAACGAACAAAACACACCACACATTGTGTTCCATCCTATAACACTATAACTCTATGAGCAATGACAAGTAGTATAGCTCAAAGTAAAATGGTTAAAAACATCATCAAACGAATTGCAGACGTTTAAATATGAGTGTGAGCTTATTTTCCTGGACTAGTCAATATATTAATGAATATTTTGTCATAACATACAAGAATGATACATACTACAAAATAAATAAATAAAGCGTTTATAGTACACATCGTAAATATACTTTACCTGTTATCCCGAGATCACCAACATATCAATTTTATTACCGATATAAGTGACTAACTTATTAAAACTATCTCAAAGTAGGTAAGATACTTTTTAACCGATTTGAATTTGCTGATGTGTTAATAACACGTCATTTTTCTTTTAAGTACATTGGTTATGTGTAATTTTTATCCTACGTGCAATTATATTTTTAACTTTTCTTTATGTATAGGTGTACTGATGAAGTGATGATCATCATCTTAAACATCAAACCAATCAAAATCAGACGCACAAAATTTGAAAATCGAGAACATCAACCTATAAGGCTATAAAGATTCAATCTTTTTGCGTAATTTGAGAGACCCGCTTCAAATACACTAAAAAAACTGATATTGGAGAAAACCCACCTATAAAATTCAATCTTTTTGTGGAAATTGAAGGGATCCAGAGTCACAAACTTAATATTTTGTTTATAGCAGTGTTGAGTGATGGTAGTATTTATAGTGGGGTTGATGAAATTGGGAAAGTAGGATGGGTTGGTGACCGTTAATCTCACCGCCGCCGGTAATTTCGACATCCACCGCATCCTCCACCAGCACCACATACCACTGGTTCTGTTCCGCCGGATAATCCTCCAACTTCGTTCTTCCAAACACCGTCGCCTTCTTCTGCAACTCCAACACCGTGCCGGACTTCAAAAACACCGTCGCCGTGAAGTACTTCCCCGGCAGATTGAATCGGTGTAGTAGTGAATCACCGTACTTCCCTGGCGGATTGAATCGCCGATGGCGCCGTACTCGGTGACGGAGATAGTTGCAGGCAGCGGAGTCCTGAAGTGAGAGTGAGGTAGACGGATTGAAGAAGATGGTGATGACGTGTATGATTGGATCAGTGTCGTACAGAGTAATCAAATTAGAATTAAAATAGATGCAATAATTGTAAATTGAGAGTGAATTTAAATAGAAAGTGTCATTCTTGCGGTTATCGGGTTATACAATATGTCGGAAAAGATGATGGTTGTCTAAGAAGATGAACCTGGATGCCATATGTCATATACTTACACATAATCAACATATTTTAAAAATGAGGTTGCATGGACACATCAGCAAACGGTTAAAAAAATAAATCTTTCGTACTTTAAGATAGTTTTAACAAATTTATTGATAATCGGTATATTAGTAACCTAGGGACAAAAGGTAAAGTACATCGATATCCGTACCATAAACCCATAAAAAAACGACACATCCATGGATTTTCATTTATAAATATATTTCAGATTCAATACCCTGACGACTTTCATACGGAAGAGCCAAGGTCACTTAAACCACATTTTTGGCAAGTACCCAACCAATCTCACCCTCACATTTGCGCCCTCTAATAGAACTCAATAAAAATCAAGTCATTAACACTACGATCAAGTAAAGAATTAGTTTGGTAACTGGTGATGAACACATCAGCTTTGCATGAACAAAAATGAAACAAATTGGTACCAGAAATAGCAACGTGACTGATCGTACTTCTTGATGCAATAGTAATAGCAACCAACAGCAAACCATGATATCACCCTTAGGGAAAGCAAATGATAGAGAAAAGCACCCATGAGTCATTACTTCATTAACTATAAAATCTATTATATATCTATAATAATTAGGTATAAATGTGTTTTCTTACTTTTGAGGATAGTTCTTGACTAAGTTGCAAGTCATAAGATAAAGCTCATTTGAGTGTCCAAGCTCCATGGCTGCTGCTATATGAACCATAGTATTTTTTAAAAATGGAAAGGATCCTTCTCAAGCAATCTGGGTGACCAAACATTATACAAGTGTCAAGAGATGGTACATCTGGATATCACGTACAATTAATTATCATCTTCTGAATGATATGGATGCACTTACATTGAAGTCAATTCAAAGCATTTCTGGTATTCACCACATTGATGATAGTATTCAGCTTTACACACCAAAAGATCTGTGTTTTTTTTAGTGTACAATAATAGATTGTTTTGATGGTTTGCTGCTAATATCTTCTTTCTCAAGTTCGTTAAACTTCTCTCCTACAACACTTGTTTTATTGTACTGAACAAGAGTGAAATCGCAAAATAAAACGTCACTGAGAAAGTGTTCTGATTGCTAAATTTTACAGATACCTTTTTTATTAAACAAGAATAAAAAGAAGACAGCCAGCCATCTTCTTGAGCAAACTGCAGAGATGAAAGAAGACTTTTCTCTGAAATGGAATAACAAATCAAACAATGACATACTGACCACTGTGATATAAACGATCCATCCATACAAAAACAATAAAAAGAAATTTCAGATGCAAACGTCATCTCCAAGACGGATACAATGAAGTGGCGCACATTTATATACAAAAAAAGGTGATCAGACGGCGTGAGTTTTTTTTAGTTGCATCAGATGGTGTGAGTAGGATGACGTTAAGATATACAAAATGAGAATTAGTGCAAAAGAACCACCTTCTTCGCATGTAAGCATGTGATTATCAAAAAGACATTCCAGGGCCTAATAGAAAAACAAATATAACAAAAGGATTTCAGAATAGGTTATAAGACAAGAAATGGTTCCTACAGGTCTCAAAAGAGAGATGATGATATATTGTAATTATAAAACAATAAAGATAATAAAAGTATAAACTTGTGAAAATAACTAAACACGGTTGCAAATAGTTGTCCGTACCTCGTAGCATAAAGGATCAGATCTAATTGCAGCGTTGTACCTATAGCATCCTACATGAAGTAATACATTTATATGGGACAGTTACACTCCAAAGAGACTAAATAAAAGAGAAGATAACATGTTGGTACACTAAAACATGATCTTCAGCCTTTAGCAATATATATGTCGAAACTAACCACTGTGATGCTTGAGAACGATTATCCAGAGCTTCATATGCCTTGCCTCTAAGAAAACATATTGCTGACAATATCTATAATAAAAAAGATGCAATAGTTCACAGCAAGTAACACAAGCAAGGTCATTGCCTTAGCAAGAAATGATGATCTGAAGAAAGAAGGAAATTGTAGATTGAAGATTCTTACAAAAACTTTGGAAGTTGTATTTTTAAATGATACAAAATTGTAAAAGGGAAAGCAACAGTTTTGTTCTGAAATTGGAAGTCCGCAAATTTTACTAGGACTGTGCTAACATTCATTGGTGTTACTACGGAGCATAATTTCCTGAAATCGAACAAAACCAAAATTGCACTGCATAGAGGGAGTGAACTAAAAGAAAAAAAAAAACTCACATTAATTTCACGATCTTCGCTATCTTTATCCAAGTACATAAGTATATAACACTGGAATCCTTCATATCACTAAAATTCCCATATTCGTCCACCTTGGCTTCTCCGAGCATTAACAAACACTGATCCCACTCCTTTAACTCCTAATCAGTCACAATATAAATAATCATTAATAATTAACCAACCACCACAAAGACAGTAATTTACTAATTTTCCTAGCTTAAGCTTAATTACTACAAAAAATAATAATAATCACATTTTCAATTTCAAAGTTAACTGTTAGTAGAAAATAACATGAATTGGGGCAAATATATGATACATACCAGCCATTTAGCAGCAAGATAACGGAACCGAAGATCAAGAAGCAAAATTTGAAAAGCGTTTAGTAGGTGGAAAGCACGGCGGGAATGGCGACCGAGAATTAGGGCTTGTGCTTGCATATAAATATCGGCCGGATCGGAAGTGAAGGCGGCGACCTTATCGGCGAAGAATATCGCCGACGAGTATAAATGTTTACTGACACAATCTCTAACAACGCCTCTCAATCTCTCGATTTCTTCTTCTCTCATGTTTTCCCCCATTTTTTGACTCAATTTTGAAAAAAAAAATAAAAAATTCAAATGTTTGAATGAGGGTATGGGGAGTGAGTATTTTTGTGCAGAATGAAAATGGCGGGAGGTGATAAACTGATAATAGCGAATAGCCTCAGTTAAATGTTGGGCCGTTTGGCCCATTAATCAGTTATCAGGCTTTTGCGTTTATTTTTTAATGTGGTGGTACTTTCGGTTTTCGGGCCTATTTATGAAGAAAAATAAAAGAATGTCATACTAATCGAAATAAAGGGATTTGGTTTTTAACTTTTTATTTAGCTTTATAATTTACGTATGTGTAATACGTTTAATGCGTTCCAATGTGAAGAACACGCTGACAATAGATATAACACAGGATAAATGATCAAAGTAGATACCGAGATTAAGGAAGAACAAAAATACATAATAGTATGTTAATGAACTTGATAACATTGCATATCATTCATTTATTAGTTGTGGCGGACATAGAGCATAAAAACATAGATTATGGTCAAGTTCCATCTAGATTCAGGTTCAAATAAAAAATTTAAGTATCGTGAGAATGTAAAAAATAACTTCAAAGTCAATTTTAAATATCTAAAACATATTATTTTACAAAATTTTCTTTGTAACTCTTTATTCAAATAACTTTTATTAGTTATTTTTCAAATAAAAAAAATTTCGACGTTTTTTTTATATTATTAATATTTTTTTTCATAATTATCACATTTTATAGCTATATAATCACTTGAATAATATGTGATTATCAAAAACCTATTTTGTGATTATCTCAAACACATGATAATTACATTAAGAATAATCACATGTAATTATCATGTTATATTTTGTGATTATTTAAAATAATCACAACAGTAATGACTGTAAAAAAAGTTTGAAAAAAGTTAATATTTACTATTTAATTTTTTACCAGAACTTGCAAAAGTTATTTTAATAATAATCATTAAAAAAGTTTTGAAGAAAAATGTATTTTAAATATTTGAAAAGTGATTTTAAAATCATCTTTATGTTTTCACGATATTTATATTTTTTATTTGAACCCTCTCCATTTCATCTGTATCTTCTTAATAATAAATTATTTGATTTGTCTCTCGTATATAAATTGTGAAGTCAGCTATCTTTTTTTTTTATATATATACTCTTAACAGAAAATACATAAATAACATGGAGTAACCGGATTTGTACACCACTTGACCCATGATCAAACCTTATTTAGAATCTCTCTGTAGCCAAAGTATATGCGAAATCTGTTATTTATATATTATTTTTTGTAGCCTGCATAGTGAGATATGAACATATATTTTCAGCAGTCCATGCAATGCCGGCTAAAGTTTATTTATTACAGTACTAGTGTAGTTTTATAATATACCATTTCATAGCTAAAGTATTGTACCACAATCATTTTAGAAGTTTTGCATCCATATATTAGATAAAGTTTTGGTACATATATGCAGCTTGGGTTCCTGTATTATTTTCTATATATACATATATAAAAAGATGACACAAGGTTTTATTCCTCAAATGTGATCATATTCCACGTACTGTAACTCTAAAACATTGTTTCAGCAGACACATATATAGCTAAAAGATGCTTTTCATGTAATCTAAGATTTTGATTTTGCCCTTAAACTATTTAGAAGTCAATCTTAGTTGCCAAATTCTTGACAGTGAAATGCATACAAATCTCAGTTTTGCAGTCCTTAAATACAATTAATAATTAGGAGGAATAAAAATTAAGAATTGAAGTATTTGTTGATTAAAAGCCACTGGCTTATAATAATTTGATAAGATTTTACATACTTTCCTTCAACTATTCTTGGAAGTCAAACGTTACTTATGAACCCCTCTCACATAAAAGCCGACCATTATGAATTTGTTTATAACACATAAACTAGTCACTAAACCTATTTTAATGTTTGACTAAAATCCTTGCCTACTTTTGTCTGATTAGTTTTGTCTTCTATCGTTAACCCTCCTTAACATTACAAAAAAGATTATTCATTTGGTACTCTTCTATTCCATCAGCATTAGCCAGTGTCAACTTTTACATTTTCAAAATCATTCACAGATCAAAAACATTTGTTATCATATATTCATATTCAAATCAAATTACCATCCCGGTGTACAGTTGTTTTGACTGGTTACATTTTACCAATAAGTGAGAGTCGTTACTCGTTAAAGCGTCTGTTACCCTTTTACTGTTAGATATCGAGATTTATAGTTTATTCTAGAAAAAGTTATTTGTAGACGTGATCATATTCAATTTTACTTAAAAAGGAATCAAAAGGCAATTTATAACCTTTAAGGCAGTGTAGCATAATTGGTCGCACTGTAATCTTAAATTCTCCACCCCATGTAGTGATGAAATGTAGGAAGAAGTATAGTCTAACTAAAACACTAGCATTTAAGTCTACATTCTTTGCGTGTACACCTTCTGAATTAACTGTAGATGATTATGTTTGTCCCTTAATACCTAACTCCCTTTACTCATTTAACATTGTCTCACCCAAACTACCCGTGTGCATCAAACGCTTGTACATTACACATCTTTGATGGTACAACATGTGTTTTCTTGTATGCCGCTGGTTCCTAAGAACCCACATTCCAACACTATTGCAAGCAAAAAATGGGAAGAAAATAAGTCCCAAATTACAACATCTTGCCGGCTGCTAATGAGTTCATATGGACCTACTAGCTATACCCAACTTCCACAAAGCACACTATTTTATACTTAGTAAGACTTCCAAACCCTTGACCTTAGACAATTACCTAACTATATATATAAGCATGCTCTGCTTAACTTAATTCAAACAAACCAAAATCTCACTTAACAAAATCTTTAAATTATCCATTTTTAGGGGCATCATATATATAGATCATAAGAGATAGTCATCACATGGCGCGTTTAACAATTGTTGCATTTGTGATAATTCTTATGTTGATATGTTGTGCACCATGTTTAGATGCAAGAAAGCTCTTGAATGAGAAGGAATCAATCATGGAGAATACTTCAGTCCAAAGTCCCCGTTTGAAGGGTACGAGTACGCGCTCAAGTGGTTTGAGTGTAAAGCTCTTTGCTGTTCACCTTGCTCATATCGATCGTATATTGCAGTCTACACCTAGTCCCGGTGCTGGCCATTAGACTTTCACCTGTGGCCGCTTGCATTATCGCTCTGTAGTCTATACAAAGAAAGTTATAGATTTATTATAAAATGTTTGCTACATAGATACAATATAGTTATATATAGATTGAATTTGGCAGCCGATACAATATCGGTCGATTGATTATTGATCAAATACTTGGTATTAGTTATATAGAAGTTATATATTTAAGATATTCTTTTTAGTTATATTGTTGGTTTTGTTTGGGAGGGGTTGAAACGAAGGTGAAAGCAATGCTATCTACGATGGGTTAATTGTTTCGTGTATTGTATGTAATGGGTGATCGGATGATTAAAAATCACTGATTTCGATACATACAATAGACAACTTTACAAAGTTTAATACATACAATAGACATTTTTTCAAGAGAAAAAAATCGGGTAACTGCTCATCCGGTCACCCGTTACATACAATATACAAAATTGTAAAGTTCAATACATACAATAGCTATTTAAAAAAGTGGTTGCATACAATAGTAAAAAATGTAAAGCTAGATACATAACGAAACAATTAACCATATTTTAATTAACACAACTAAAATAGTTTGAAAAATTGGGAAGAAAAGGGAGAAAGAAAATTTTTAAATAGAAAACAAGTATGATTCAAAAAAGAAAATATGATTTAAAAAAATGTTTTATGTGAGTCAATAAATATTTATCTATGATTTAAAAATTCATTAATAAATAATTTTCCTGAATCAAATGGTTAATTTGATAAATCAAAGAGTTAGTTTGTTGAATCAAAGGGTTAAAAAAACGTTTCTCTTATTTCTTCATCAATTTTTCTTTTTCACTTGAATCCACTCATATATATATATATATATATTATTAGTAGGTGGATAAAATGATAAAAGTAACTCTTGAAGCTTAGATATTTTAAAATTCTAAATTATAATATGATGGTCAATTAACTCCATTCAAGTAATAGCTAGGAACCGTTCTTAAGTGCATGATAATATATAGTGATAGCGAGCGTTGAATCTAATGCCGGCTAATGTAATGACAATATATTTGGGAAGATGCCTATGGGACCAATAAAAAACAAAATTCAACTATACATATACATAAAAATATTTATAACAAATCAGTTAATATTAGAAAATGGTGTTATTTATACCCATAATTACCAAAACCCATAAATGGCCAAACAACTGAACAGGTTAAATAGGAACTTTTAATTAGTGCTTATCGTTTATATGTTGCCTTTAGGAAAAGACCTTGATAAGATTTAACAATATGACATGAGTTAATTTAAAATTAATCATTACATTATGCATGCGATCGAGATTGGTATTAGCCTATTATAGATCTGAAAAATGTATAACAATAAGAAAAATTATAACTTAATAATTGGTAAACACAATCTTGGAGAACGCATAAACGTTTGTCCGGATGTTATGTCTTGTAGTCTCTTACTTTAGTATCCCATGTGTGCAAGGACAACAAGATTCCATGTAACTATGCAATGTGTAAACCATTAACATGACATTAGCCGTTAATTTTGAAATCTTTTCCCTTCTGAAATCTGAATGCTATCCTGAAACATAGTACAACATGCAGTTTATTAAATTAATTACAACGGAATTATTGGTAGTGTTAACTGCACCCACCCACAAAATACAACAACATTCTGTTACAAATATTACCCGTTATATGACTCATGGTTTCCTTACTCCAATGGTTATCAATGGTCAAATTTATTTTGTACCCTACACTTAGCTGGCCGGGTCTTTTAATATCATGAACTATATCAAAGGTATTGTAAGATACTAAGATATCTTTGAACTTGACAAATTAATCAGTCAGGTACCTTCAACCCCATTATACTTATGTACTTATGTGCCTGTCACATGTCATGTTTTTGTTAATAATCACGTGAATGAGTCAACCCACTAACCGAGTTGAAGGCGAATAACCAATCGGCTAAGTTCAGGCCTTAGGGTAATATGATATACCTTTGCTACTTCAGGGTACTAAAAGATCTGATCATCCAAATCTACAGTATAGAAATAAATTTTGGCCGTTAATAGTTTGGTTACAACTTTTATTATACGTTTTAAACATAACGTTTATTTCGGTAATGGCCACATGTAGAAAAAGGAACAAAAAGTTACCGTATGTACACTTTATCAACCCAAACTTACTTTTAGTTGTCCGACAATGTAGTATAATGTTTTTATTTTTATATTCATATGTAAACTAAAACAAGTAACCTCAGGGGGTGATGGACTGAAAGTTGGACCATAAGATTGGCTATTTATGAGGTTACTGTCATCGATGCCACGTTTTTTAAAGCCGATCTATTTTAACTTGTGTAGATACATTTTCAGATTTGTTAAGGACATGTTTTTCAAACTTTTGTGCTTGTTTGTTTTCAGATCATAGGAGATGAAAGCGACCAGCCTACATTTTTAAATTAGATTGCCATCATGTCAGAAGAAACAATATTACATTGTCAGGAATCGTTTGAAGAAAACCATGCCCACACGTTCCAACCATACAAGTTTGTAGGGATCCATAGCCGTTGTCTTTTGACAAATTCTATATTTAGAAAGATTTGATAAAAAAAGTTTTATGAAATGTAATTATGAACTAATTACATATGCTATTTTGTTTATACTTATTCTGCCCGTTCAATTTTTATAGAGAAATTTATGTAATTTGTAAATATATTATTGGGGAAGGATCCATAAGAAAGCTTCAAATCTTGGGGAAAGATGAAAGAAAATCTTAACCCTTGATTTTTTCAAAAATAAATGTTTTTAACATTAATTTGTGATGAATGTTAAATTTTGAAATTATTTGTGATTTTTAAAATTCATTTATGATGAAATCAAGGGTTGAGATTTACTTTCCTCCATCCCTAATGTTTTTACTCCCATCTTGATTCTCACCCATATATCATTTATCTTGTATATTGCCATTTTTATCAAATCTAGATACCGTACATGATACAAAAGATGTCCATTTTATAAAATCGAACTGATAAACTACAATATTAATAAAGTTGTAACGATTCATACTACCGAGATTGAGGTTGAGTACAAAAACCATACTACGAATATAAAACAAGTTGAGTTCAATCGTATAAGGCCTCAGCTCGAGATCTTATCATATCTTAAGTAATACGTAGATGTGTATATAATTACTTATGTAATTTTAAATTTGCAAATAATGGTACTTTTCGGTATTTTTTAAAATGATTTTTGTTACCGAATCTAATTAATGTTTACAAATATTTAAAGTAAGTTTAGTAATTGAACATATAGATGTTCTAACTTTTCGAGTTGAGTTTGAACCAATATCATTTAACTTTTCGAGTTGAGTTCGAATCAGTATCATTCAAGTTCAGTGAGGTATAGAAATGAGTTTAAGCTTGTGCGAAACTAATCGAATCAAGCTCGAATTTAGTTCAACTCATTTGCAACCCTAGATATAAGTGTTCAACTATAAAAAGACTCAGAACTACGACCAACAAAGTTGTAGGAGTTACTACATATTGTAATTATAAAAACTACATTTAAACTAGAGTTAAATATACATAGGTTACCTTTTTCATAACAAGCAATATTATTAGGGTTATGAGTACAAAATTAATCCATTGACCTGAAGGCCCACAGTCTCAGTCAGCAGGAGCAAAAGGCCGGTGCACCATGCCGCTTTCAATCACGATCCGAACTTTTGATTCCCACCATGTGGAACCCTTAGCCCCACAGTTACATATCTCATGGGCCCAGATGAATTTACAGCCGTCCGATCTAATCTTAGTCAAACCTCAAGTCAAATACACTTGACACTGAATAACTGTTTTACCCAACTTGAACCCCGGAACTACCGTAAACGCCACTTCTGGCGACGCGTTTCGGGGTTCTTCTACGTTTACACTTTCCATATACACTTCCAAAAACCGATTCCCTTTTCGGACTTGAAATACTGATGCCTTGTTGGGATCAAAAGCGAATGCTAGACAATGCAAAAGCCAAACGCGTTTCGCCATGTCAGCAAACAATGCAAAAAAAGTTGTGTCTGGGAATTTTTCGGATGCCGTGAGGTTTCGTTGATTCAAATTCCTGAAAAGAGAGTATTCCATTATCGGGTGAACGAGTTTCGAATACTTAAACCAACAAAATTTCGCAAACATGGAGTTTGGTTTCCATGTGATGTATTCTCTTGCTTTTAAAGATTTTAGCTCCATAAACATGTCGAAAAACTGTTGTTGGCTTTGAGATGACTCGGACTTATCCATGATCGAAAAAGTCGAGTGGTTGAAACCTTCAAACATCACCCGAGAAACAAATGACTCGAACGCGTAACAATTATTGTAACCATCCCATTTAACAAAATCTGGTTGGATTGAAGTAGCAGCTGCATTTAAATCCCAATTCGCAACTTCCATTTCACTCATCATGAACTTAACTAGACTTTTAATCGATTTCGTCGTTTGTTGAAGAGCAAGGAGAAAATTGTTTATACTTAAAGACGAGAAATTAAGATTCTCGTGAGACGTTAAAGGCCCACTCGAGTTTAACCTTCTTTCCATCGATTTGTTTTCTTTATTGGCTTCTTCCAATTTCTCTTTCAAGAAAATGATCTCAGAATGTTTGAGCTTTTTCTGACTGTCCATTTTTTTCGTCGCTATTTCATACATTTGTAGCATATTCTTTTGTTCTTGAATTTCGGCTAAAAGCTGAGTGATTTCAGGGGCATTGTCGTCCAGATGTTTCTTCAAGAACGACTCTTTGAACTTAGATAATGCTTTTAATTCAGACACCATTATCTGATCAGCTGACTGAATCCCTTCAGCATCATAAGGAGATTGAGCATATTGCAGTTGTGCATATGCAGCTTTCACTGATGAAATGGTGGCAAACACTTTGGAAATAAACGCTTTGGTTTTCAACTTCTCATCTTGATCGTTGAAGAACTTAGTCGGATTGACGGCTATGAATGGTTTATCGGGTTTGGCCTTTTCGTGTGGCTTCGTTTTTCGACTAGGTAACACCTTAGTAAACGTTCGAGCTAATCGGTTTTTGTTTTGCGTAACTCCAGATTGAGTAAGTGAATCCATCTGAAATGAATAGTTTAGCAAAGAGTGTGTAAGATTGTATTATTGTAAAACAGAACGGATATTGGCAATAGTTGTATAATGATCAAGGCAATATGAATAGGGAAAGGTATATTTAGAGGATGATGATATAAAAGACTAGAACAATAATGATAAAGTGTTAGAATTTACTTTAAAAATGAGAAAAATAAAAGCATATGCTATAACTCTTAGATCGAGGTTATTTATAGAATAGAAATACTCGTACAATTATACAATACCCTTTTTGTAGTCTCTTTGGGACTTACTGGTGCATATGTCTGCTTTGTGAGGTGTTTTTTTCATGAAAGAAAGTGGATCCAAAGATGAAGCCAAAACTTGTTTTTCATTACATAAAGAAAAATGAATAGAAGGATGAGAAACCAATGTGACCCACACCCTAAATAATAGGTGACATAAATATATAAAATTGTATGGGAATGATCAGAAAGTTTAATATCAAGATCCAGTTGATCTTTTGTATAATATTGATCTATTAGGCATAGTTTATTAAGGGAAAAGCTTTCAAAGGAAGTATTCTTCATTTCCTTACCGTTGATTGAGGAGGAGGACATGATCAATACAAATGACATATGTAAAACTGTAAAAGTCACAGGCTTTGGTTGATCACAATCCAAACCATTGATCAACAATGCAATTATTGGAGGACTGATTCTTAGCCGTACATCTTTCATGTACCTATCTACTCTGTTTTCCCTACAGTTTCATTAGCATTAACTTATTGGACTTATAATTGCATCTTTTCTATATCATATAAACCAAGGGAATATCACGTGTTCCGTTGACAACATAAATGTTACGTTCGACTAATTAATTAGTGACTAAATCAGTCTTTTCCTTCTTACATTTTTCAACCCTCAGTTTTATCATATATACACAACAAGCCCCTCTTATTAGCCTAACAACACGTAATTCTCAAACTCTCATTGTACTATGAATAAGGTCAAATAGACCGTTGGCTATTTCTTGGATTCTCAAAGAATAGAAGTAGACATTAGACTACTCGTTGTAATCATAATGGTTCTACCTTAGACCATCTCCGACCAAAGTTTTTTCTAAAAATTTTTACCATTCAAAAAAGCTTTAAATTTTCTTTTTTCAAATTTTAATGTAATTTTTTATCAAAGCTTGACATTTTTCAAGTTAAGACACACTAAAATTCATATTTTTTTTATTATTAAATACATATTTATTGATAAAAGAAACTTTTTATTATTGGAGCAAAAGTCTTTTTTCAAAAGTCTTTTTGTGAAAAGCCCATAGAAAAAATGTTAGTATAGATGATCTTAGTCACCATTTCAATACATACTTTTGCATAAGAATGCAATTAACTTTAACTCAAACTTTATAGTGTGTGTCGAACTTTATTTTAATCTACTGTATTTATCAAACTTTCAAATATCACTATCGTATGTATCACATAGTACTTTAGATGATGTCTCAACTTGTATGGATGTCACCTGTGGCACCTTACACGAATAACACGTCTGTAAAAGTACTATTAAATACATAAAATAACGATATTTAAAAATTGAATATACACAATAAATCAAAATAAAATTAATATTTACTATAAAGTCTGAACTAAAATTAAATATATTCTTACGTACCAATTCCATACTTTATTATCATAAGGGCCAAGTAGTAAGCACGATTGCACTAATTAATCGCTTTTGTATGAAGTGCATTCAATCTTGTACCAATGGTAAAAGAACAAAAAGGGACAAAAATGATAGGGGGACCATGATTATACGGTACAACCATGAGCTGTTCAAGGTCTTTATTGCGTAAAGCAAATTAAAAATATTAGTCCTTAACAACTAAATATAATTGACTATTTTTCTAACTTTTTATGCATATCTATACTTTATAGTAGATATTGGTATTCTATTTTAAGAAAATTTTCAGAAGTAATACTCGACATTTTCTTGGTTAGTAGGTTTGATTCTTATTTACGATATAAATTTATCAATTTAGTATTTTTTTACTTTTTACTAAGTATATTACAAATCTCAAACTCTATACAGAAACAAACTAACGCTATCAAATCATCAACACGGGTAACCATACGACTATTGTTGAGGCACTATTTTACAATAAAATAGTATACTTTGCTATATAGTGCGGGTAATTTTACTAATTTAATATAATTTTTTGAGTATATTATGAAGAATCAAATTTTTTTAAATTAAATTAAAGGTCAATATCTATTATATTGTGATATAGTTCGTCGACTTTAATAATTTGTTATCGTTATAGTACGTTTCATAAAAAGAAAAAAGAGAAAAAAATCTAGCAAACCATCGAGGCACTTGAGTACAACTATACTGCAACAATAATAATCACAACATGGACCAGATTCTACGTGAATGACCCGTTATATTTTCACGGATCCAGCAACAGCAGGCCCTTGTCCAGAATCCAAATAACGTACAAAAAAGCAACAGTAGAAAAAAGACTCAGGTATGTCAGGAAATGATCGATCACGTGTCGCTCAGCTGATCATTTTATTTCAAACTCATTATATGGTTTGTTTCCTTGCTCGCACAATTAAAACGAACACACTAACTCACTGCCGCTTACATTGGCAACCAAATTCGTGTACGTAGGAGCAGATTACTTAACGAACCTAAATATAATTAAAATGTTGTTTCTTTAAAAAACTACTCCAAGTATTCAAGTTGTTGTTATTATTTGCATCTGAGTCATAGCCATTTTACATTTTTCTAAAAGATGATTTAAAACCCGAATTTATGTTTTACTCTCGGTATGTAGCGAAATCGAATTGATTAAATATAATAATGATTAGAGTATTAAATACAGATGAAAATAAGATGAATAAGCTAAAAACAAAAATGAAATCCAGAAATAAGTTTCAATTGTTATGAATGAAATGCAGTTGCAGGAAGATTCAAGAGAAACCGATACTAAACGATGAAAATATCTATTAAATTGAATACTTACCAAACTAGGAGAAGGAATTAATTAACTTCAAAAGTGTGTGATTGTTAGAAAGGTGATACGGTATTCAGAATCTTCATTAATCTTCTTCACAAGCAATTTTAGACGAAATTAGTAAATCGAGATTAATACGGCGGTTTAAAGAGAGGTTTTGAGTTGGAAAGATGTGGACGCGAAAAACCAGGAGATAAATGTAGGGGATGAGTTGAGTTGCTCAAAAAAGCAGAAGAGACGTTGAGAATTTAAAAAGGGGTAGGTTTGGTTCGTCCTCAGTGAATTTATTGTTTTATCCTTGATGATTTTTGAAGGGGTCAGTCAAAGTCTCGTAGTGTTTAAAATTTGGGGAAAAGTAGTCAACAATGAGGTGTTGTCGATTATTTACAAACACGATATTTACAGTTTCTATTTTTTAATCTTCTTTATAAATAAAAATTCAGTCTCTCTTTAAGTCTAGTAATACTTAAGTAAAATTATATGTCGCTAACTGTACAAATCATTTTCTTTTAATATTTTTCAACTTTGTTCGGAAGTAAGAAATGTTTTACGTTGATTGGTAGCCAATCTTGTTGGCACTTTGAAATTTTTTTTGGTCGACTTTGTTAAGTTCATTTATTTTGTTACATAATTAAAACATTTATAACTGAGTGTTTGTTACTTGTATATATGAGTTGATTTGATGACGTGGCTCTCATTTTTGTAGACTTGTCCAATGGTGTGACGATCTATATGATTTTCATATCATCAAACATAATGGTTTAATTGAGATTTCGACACACATAATTAATCAAAATGAAGTTAAATAAACACAATATACTTTAAGTAATAGTTAAAGTACATTTTAGATACATACCTTATTATGAAATTACTAACGTCGAATTTCGCACACAGTAGCGGGTGAAGATTTCACATGTTTAATGGTACATGAATGCATTAATAATTGATACTTTTATAATGAAAGTGATTTTTTATAATAGTTTAAATTATTATAATTGTAAATTCAATATTGTGATATAAAAGAAGAAATAAGATATTTAAATGTATTATGTGAAATGTAATATTAATTGAATGATTTATATAATTAATAAGTGAATGGATAAGTGAAGAGATAAAATGGTAATTTCCAATATTCTTTTTGAAGGATTAAAAAAAAAAAAATTGTTAAATGCTTAATAAGGGTTATAGATAAGACGTATTTAATATTGCATGAATAACCTATGTTAGATGGCCAAAATGAATATGTACATTAATCATTTCAAATTTTGTACATACACGTATTCACTCCTTGTCATTTTCTATTTTTAAACTTCCTGACAATAACATTTTATTCTTAAGAGTAAAGGGAGTGGTCACTTAATCATTTTGAAAAAAGTTTGACACATCATCGCCACACTATTATCACATTGAAACTACACTTAAATCAATTTTTACTCGTACTCATCATACTAAATATTGAACTCACATTTAAATATTTTTTACCTTTACATATAAGTAAACACACAAAAAATAAAAAAATAAAAGCAAACAGTAGCTACCACTCAAAGTGGTAGCCATCATATTAACCCAACTATTTTGTAAATCAATTTAGCGGTGAAATAATCACTTCGATTTAATCCTTAATCACTTTGCGTCACTTTACTTATCTGTGCTCTTACTAATATATAAGCTTTATTTTGAAAGCTAATTAATGAGTTGTAAACATAATTATAGAACAAAGTCTATTTAGTTATACTCCAAATGACTACTGATAGACATAAATCAGATTACTTTCATCTTAAAATGAACAGTAAGTTATTTGAGATGGAATTAAGTCGTGTGAGTAAATTAAAAGGTTACTGACTTTAACTTTTAGCTACAATAAAAATGGTGGAAAGCATTGAAAAAGAAAAGAAAAAGGAAGGTAAAAAAAAGGAGAAAATGGGTTCCTTGATAACTGTGAGCAAGTATGTGAAGTTACCGCTAGTGGAGAACACAGCTTCATTCGATTTGGGGTTTTTAACACAAACAAATATCAAAACCAAAATCAAAGCTTCACTCAACACTCTGATCTAACAGATATGAATGCTTCACTTATTTATCTAGTATTTTCAACCATTATCTCTATTTACATCTTTCAGTTTCAAGCTCAAGCCGCACCTGCAGCTGGTATCTATACATTCTCTGATTCACTTTTATAAAATTAACTATATAAAAAAATAATAAATGTATGTATTTGTATTCATGAATTTGTTGTGGTTAATTTAGCTCCGGTGATTAAGCAATTATCTACCATTCTCAAGTGGACAGCTAGGTCATCTTCAAAACCACCATCATCAGGTATTTTTAATTATTTTATATATTTTATTTATTTTTTATTTCAGGAACCCAGATTTATTAAATATTGAATTGATTTGTTTTAAATAGTAGAAAGTAATGATTTATATATGTATAGTTTACGTAGATGGCCTTTTGATTAGTAGTATATAATTTAATTAATTATACAACTTAATTTAATGCGGTGATACACAGATGGGAATATTCTTCAATTTGAAGATGGTTATTTAGTAGAAACAGTAGTGGAAGGCAATCAGTTAGGTGTTGTCCCTTATTCCATTCGAGTTTCGCAGGAAGGCGAACTTTACGCCGTTGATTCAGTAAATAGCAACATCGTACGAATTACGCCCCCTTTGTCTCAATGTATGTAACCTTCTTTTTAAAATGTAGTTACATTCTTAAGTTATGTTAAGTAATTGGTTTAAGTAAATTGAACTTGTGTCCAATAATTGTTAATGTAGATAGTCGGGCAAGATTAATTGCGGGGTCCTTCCAGGGTTATACTGGACATGTTGATGGAAAATCGAATGATGCTCGTTTTGATCATCCGAAAGGTGTTACTATGGACGATAAAGGAAATGTTTATGTTGCTGATACATCTAATCTTGCCATCAGAAAGATCGGAGAAACAGGTTTCCACTCTTTCAATATATATAAAGTAGTTTCAAGTTATATACAAGTTTAGTAGGTTGAGTATAATCTTTTAGCACATCAAAATTTTCATACACGTGTACAAAGATTATTTAGAAAGTATTTATGTACAGGTGTGACGACAATTGCTGGAGGAAAATCAAATGTGGCAGGGTACAGGGACGGGCCGAGTGAGGATGCACAGTTTTCAAATGATTTTGATGTGATTTATGTAAGGTCAACCTGTTCGTTATTAGTTATTGATCGGGGAAATGCTGCTCTTAGACAAATTTCTTTGAATCAAGAGGATTGTGATTACCATGACAGCTCTGTGTCTTCGATAGGTTTGAACACCTTTCATTGTGATTGAACTATAACTTAACCTGAAAAACTTATATAATTACGTTGTCTTGGACACATTGTAGAGACCTAGTGATAATAATATAAAGGTTCTGATTGGAACAGTGATGCTCTTTTCGCGTTCTTTCCAAAAAGGTTCCGTTCAAATACTATTTATCTTACCTTTTTATGCACTTGTCAGATCTCGTTTTGGTAATTGGTGCCATCTTGATAGGATATGTTGTATCCATGATTCAACAAGGATATGGTTCGTCATATTTCACCAATGTGGTAAGGCTCTGATGTACCTTGTCTAACTTATACTTTCTTTACTTATCCACTGCCATATCTTAATTCATATTACATATTATGGCAAATTAATTAAAAAGTAATGTATTCAAGGAATATATCTGTTTTAGCTAATGAACTTTGTTTTTGCCTATAAACATCAACATTATCAAAGTTAATGAGATGTCAGCTACCACGTTATCAGTTTGACAGGGTAACGGGCTGGCATATACCTTAAATCATAACTTCTGAAAGTTAGTTTGCCTTAATTATAGTTTCTAGAAGTATGTTCCCTTTCTATAGGTGAAACAAAGTTTCTTCCATAGAAATCAGCCTAAAGTATGTTACGTTGTATGCAATCTTCGATGTGTTTTATGTAAGATTTCAAGATTGTTTTGTAAAATAGATTTTGGAATATTATTACGGTATTTATCAGCTAATCGGGCATGTGAATGGCAGGAAAAGGTGGAGAGTGATACTAAAAGACCAATCAAAGAAAAACCCAATAAAATTCAAACTGTGGAAACTGTTAGAGAAGAACAAGAAGCAGGATGGCCATCTTTTGGTCAGCTCGTTATGGATCTATCAAAACTCGCCCTCGAAGGCTTTGGTAACATCTTTGTTTCTTTCAACCCATTCATAAGCACTAAAAGAGGTCTCACCCCATTAAAAGATCATCTCATAATGCCTGAAGACGAGCCTGCTCATCAGCCAACATTGGTACAAAAGCACAGAACTGCAACCCCACTTTCAGAAACGCGTCATGCTCATAATCCAGACGAAAAATATCCAGAAACCAAACCTGCTAAGATCAGATCATCTAGCTTAAAAGATCCAACCAAGCACAGAGTCCCAAAAAGAGAAGAATATGCAGAGTTTTATGGGGGGGCTAGTGGTGAGGTTCCTCATGTTCGATCCAAGAGCCAGAAGGAAAGACCGAAGCATCGGCCCAGAGATAAACGAGGTGAAGTTGTGTATGGTGGCGAACAAAAGCCCGTTGACCTAAAACCAGTCAACTATGATGATCCCAAGTTCAGCTATATGAGAAATAAGTATGGAGATTCATATCGTTACAATTAACGTGCTAGAAAACTTGTAATATTGTAGACTACACATTTTGTCAAACATGGCCTTGACGTAAACTTGAGATACTTCTTCATTTGGGTTGTTGTAGCTTTCGTTTCTGTGTAGCTTTAAGCGTTGTACAGTGGAACGATGGATGCATGGTGAAGCTGTACCATATGGGTAGGTGGTCAAGTTACTCAAAATTGATTGGCAATGTATGGCTTCTGTTTTGTGGCAAAATATCTCCTCACTTGTGTTTTCATCAGATAGATTTTATCCAATCAAATTATCTAATCAAATTGCTTGTCTGTAATCACATGAATCTGAATGCTTGAAAGTGAAACTTTTTATCACGAGAAAGAGTAATGAAGCTGCCCAACCACCCCTATTATATATTTCTGGAAGCTATTTTTATCTGCCTTGAAAATAAACATACAATAGCCAGCTTCAACCTTGAATATAATTAATTTTGAGTTAATTGAAGATGCTCAAAATGGGTTGCTTTGGATCGTTGCTAAATAATCAAACTAGTAAGTCTTACAAAATCCAACTTATAATGTTACTCCTAGGTTTTATTTCTTGATTCCTGGTGTTGGAAAACCTTCATCACCGGTTTTCATTTCTACGGTAGGAACAACAGCAAAAAAGATTAGGAAGCCAAAGCCATGGAAGTTCCCAAGACCGGTTACATGGAGCCAGCTAGTGCAGATGCGCGATGAGTTCTGGGATACGGCTCCTCACCATGGTGGCAAGAAAGGTAAAAACCAAGAGTTCCTTTTGATTCAAGCACAACCACTGTATGAACTAAGATCTAATATGAAGCTGATTTTAGTTAAATTCGGTCCCCTGTTTCGGAAAAGGGCCTTATTTGGGGCCGGTGGTCCCAACAAGGCCCAATTTTTTTTAGTTTTTTTAAACAAAACACTTCAATTACAAAAATGTTTTAGATCTGTACAAGATCTTTTTACTACAATAATAATTTTGTTTTGCATTATTCTGATAAATGTTTATTTGGATTATGCAAAAGAAATCTGGGACGCGATACACACGGCAGCTGAGGCTGATATAGAGCTTGCTCAAGCAATTGTGGACAGTGCAGGGGTACTTGTTCATAAACCTGATATGACAGTTTGTTATGATGAAGGAGGTGTCACTTTTACACATCTCTTCTCTTTTCATATCCCCTCTGCTTGGAACAGAAAGTCAGATGCATCACTGGGTTGTATTGCACAACCCAATGATCTTCAAACTTGATTTCCAGTCACCATGTTTGCATTCTAAACAACTTAAACTTCTAAAAGCAAAATTCTAAAAAATATCTCATTGTATTTGCAGGTACCAAGTATGAAATACCAAGGTACGTGTTAAGCGAGCCAACAAACTTGATACAACTTGGTTAAAAGAACAGGAAGCACAAAGAACAGCGGTAGCGTTATCAGTTTATCTTAAGAATAGTTTTTCGGCCTGGCTTTCACTTTTACTTCTGAACTTTTTCCAGGCTTATGATTTCATTGTGATATCAACACTTCAATACCACTCTTTCTGATTAGTTTCTAGGCATATTTTTGTGATGCTGTTCTATGAAAAATAAGTTACAACTCTTGTGTATTTGAGCAAACCTTGAAAGCCTCAATTACTAATATCAAGAAAATGTACAACTCAAAAGAAGAAAAAAGAGCCCTCAATATAGAAGTGACACATAGAGCACAAGGGGAGAGGGTACGTACCTCAGGGCTAAAATCAGCATAAAATCCTACAAAACCTAACTATAGTTCCATAAGAGTTTGCAAACATGCCTCATTAAACTTTCTTCTTAAAAAATAACATAATATTCCCCTGCTTAGGATCCTTGGTAGCAGCTTTCTTGTTTCCTGCTTTGCCTGTTGCATGTGATGGGGGATTACCTACTGCAGGTGACTTCTTAGGAGCTGCTGCAGGGGGCCTGAATTCAAAAATCCAACTATGAGAATACCATCCCCTATTATACGATTTCCAATAGATAGAAGCAGCTTTTAATCTCATAATAGTTAGTTGAGATGGCAAGAAGCGCAAGGCAGGTGGATTAGGTAACTGGTCAATTTATTTTTGGGATACAACAGGTCATCTTGGTGTGGATTTAAGTGGGCTGGGTCAAGCTGAGTTGACCCGAACACTTTGCTGTCTATTATGTATTTTTTTAATAGATAATCAATGTGTTGATTATGATTACAAAAACAATATTACAGTATTTAAATAAAGGACATCTTTGAATGAAACTATCTGGGAGGTTGCACGCATTAGAAAATAGACTTTGGGTAATAACTTTCAACAAATATAACTTGTTCCCTTTTTAGTTATTTTTCTTTATTATTATTTGACCCATTTAATCTGTTCAAAATCAAACATCGACCCACTTACAACTAAGTGGGTCAAAAGTACTACCTCTAGCAGCTAGACAAATTACTCGTGGAGCAGAATGATACAACCCACAGAATGACCATGATGACTATAGCTTGTACAGAAAGAATGGAAGGCTATGGTATCAAAAAATGACAACATGATATCTAATATCATGTATACAGAAAGATACTTCCAAACATAGTTACCTGTTGACAACGTTGTTTGCAGTGTTACTGTCACTTTGATCTTTTCTTAGACTGTCATTAGGCTTTGTCTCCTTCTCGTCATCCTCCCAAACCACCTCTGTTACTGATAAACAAATAAATAAGATGAGATATGCATTTTCGAAGTTAAAAAGGACATTTGTAGAATACAGAAAATCAAGTTTATTTGCTTTAGTGGTGATGACCAGAGCAAGTTTGTGAGAGGACACGAATGAACTATAAAGCAAATACCAAGATAACTATTTCATTCTTCCTTAAGTAAATAGCGTTTTAACCGTTATCCAACTCCCAACCAGTATGCTTTCGAAAAATCGAGAGTCTTCTGTGGCAATTAACTTGGTATGTAGGGAAAAACTATCCGAAGTTCCGAACAACCTTTTGCAACTTTAGAAGTAGTAGCAACAGAACTTCTATGATGAAAACAACTAGTCTTATCTTTTGCTATTTTTATTTATTTATTCTTCAAATTAAGTCATGACTTCAAGTATCACCAATTATACGATTCTTGTAACCTTTGATAATTAGAAGACAACTAAAAGTGACTACAAACTCATTACTCACTCACCCTAACATTCGGAAACACCAAATCACTAAATGTAAATCATACCTTCTCTTCCACGCTCATCAATTCGTGTCTTCAAAACCTTTCTCTTTTTTAGAGCATTTTGACCAACATCTGTCGGTTTCTCTTTTTGATTTGAATGATCCTTATCAGGACATTCATTCTTGTTTAGAGTTGGATGGCTTTCTCCCTTTAATAAAGATATAGGATCAATACCCGATACCTTATCCTCCTTAACCTTCACCTTCTCTACATTTTGTTCATCAAAATCCAAATTTTTATTTTCCACACTCGAAGTTCTAGAATTTTTCTTTGAATCAACAGAAACTAGCTTTTTTGGAGGATCCGGTGAGGCTAGGTTCACTGCATCTGTAGTCTCATCGTCTTCAGAGTAATCCATGACAACCCTCCTCTTTCTATTATTTCCTTCACCGTTAGATCCTCTCTTAAAGTTCATTTGACAATCATCCTCGTCACTACTTTCATCCTCTACCGATTCATTTGCACGTACCTGAGCATCTGCAATATATTAGCTTCATTAGATATTACATTTAAAGGAATGTCCGACAATAAAACATTTCAATTAAATCAATATGATTAAACGTAACAGACCATTGGAAATAGGAACAACGTCAACACTTTTTACTGAGGCAGACTCGGACTTTGGTTTTGACGATGCACGTCCCCACATGCTAGCCAATGAACTTGCAGTCCCAGAAGAGCTTTTCTCATTCTGGGCTTTCTTTTTGTTTGTGGGCACCAGAGGAGCTTGCTCTTTATGCACAGCTGGTTTAGGGATAGGGTCCAATTGTTTAACCTTCTTTTCTTGACGGTTTGAAGTGTCTTCAGTTTGATTAGGAAAACTCGTTCTCGAAGGTTGCCCATGGATTCCCACATTTTTTAATGCTGGACCTGTGCTGCTTATAGGTGTTCCCTCAAAATTGCGTTTAACAAATGAATTTGAAACCCCACAAAACCTGAAAGAATAATAAAAAGTCACATACCATAATAAGACCCAATTTTATGTATTGAATTAACATAAACACAAATAAGCATCCCACCGGTTATCACGCAGACAATTAATAACGTTAGATGGCTCCTTGAAGAGCTGTTCTGTTTGTATAAACTCAGCATTCCAAATAACTGCTAGATCCTTAGGAACACAAGCTTGCACACTATAAACTTGAACCGAACAACCGTCACCAAATTCCTCTTTAGCTTCTGCACAAGAAGATACAAACTTTGAACATTCCTCATGTCGAAAAAGAACACAAAGGCAACCATGAGCATATACATTGACCCGCATGACATATGAATCACGTACACACATACAGCCAATAATAAACTTCACCTGAAAGTTTAGAGCCCAAAACAAGCTTAATATGATAAGCTTCTCGATTATTCTTTAACCATCCACATACAGAATATATAACTTCCAGTTGACTTCCATTCTTTTCCACAAGCTCCAGAAGCAACCTATGTACACAAATGTTACTCAAATGTTCATAATTAGACGTGTAAAGCGTAATTAGACCGATCGAAAAAAGGACCTAAAGTTATATAACAAGAACTCGCCTTTTGGCAGTATTTGATGGCACCAAAAAGTTTCTACTCAACCACTTGTAGGAAACCTAAAATAATTAAAAAATTGAATGAGAATACACACTGATACAAAATAGTAGAATAGCACATATATAAAGTGAATTTAGGGTTGCTAAGTATTAAATAATGAGAAACCTCATTGAAAATGAGCTGTGTATAATTCAGTCGGTTCAAATACTATTAGATCTATTGAAAAACCTAACGATGATGAAATTAAAGAAATTGATAAATAAATAATTGGATAGAAATAGAGATAGAGATACATACAACTTGAAGCTTATCGGAAACGAGTGCTTGAACCTCGTCAAGAATACCTAGGGTTTCGATATCTGCCATATATCTCTCTCTCCCCTGAAGTGTTTGTATGTGAATCTATATTACAAATTGAAGCTATTTTTAACAAGATGATTTAGTTGATTTTCTTTATTTATCAACAACGGAGTACAGATTACTGATTTCCCGCCAAATCTTTTGACGCTTTTTTTCTATTTTTTTTGGGTTCCAATATCAGATTTTATTTATCGCATCCGGAAACACTGAAGTTGTTTGATGCACGTGCCCATTTTGGTTCGGGTCAATTTACGTGTCGGGTTTCCGAAAAATGGGGCGAATAAAATCCATGTAGAATTTGTTCGATAAAAGAAAAATTACGAATAAAAAATTGTTTAGATTCTTTACGATAGTAAGAGTCTGTTTGGCATAGAGCTTTTAGGAGCTTTTAGAAGTTTTGACTTTTAGTTTTTGAACAAAAAGCGTCTTGTTTGTCATATATAAACTGTAACTTTATAAGCCAATAAAAAGCTCAAATTCTCAAGTTATTATAAGTAACTTTTTGCAAAAAGCTCCAAACCTAAAACTATAGCTACAACATACAACAACTTGACCAAACATACCCTAAAGATCAATAAAAAAATATTTTATTTTTGTCCGTAAATGAACATGAATCATCAATCAAGAGGTCATTTACATAATCAAATTTAGTTTTGAATTTTTTATTGTGATAAAAAATGATAGAATAATGATCGACCCGATTGATTGAGATCGAAATGAATCGATGGTCAACCAATTTTGTAAGCAACTAGATAAGCTAAACTTCAAGAATAGCCTACCAAATTGAATAAAACTCAATGTAACAGTGATAAAGATCAATTTAGAGAGAGATATGATTGATAAAGAAGTAATTTCATTTAACGTAATGTGCGTAGGAGAATTACAGAGGAGAGGCATATATCACTAGTTAGATTCAAATATTACATAATTCTCCCTTGAACTATTACTAATTTCTAATCTACCCCTATACTTATTTAGACATGCATCAAATAATAGTTGAAGTGGTAGTAAACTACTTGTACACTTTGCACCTTTTGTCATTCGTATGTTCAAATTGCACGTATGTCTATTTTGTGTTTCTTAACAAATTTTACGTTGAGCAAAACAATTATTTATAATACATATGCTGTTCAAGATTTATTCATCAAAGCATTGATTTGTAACTTAAAAATCTATATGTAGGTCTTTCTAACAATTTACATTGTATCACCAATATATGGTTTTTAATCACTTTAATCATAAATTCAACACTATGAGATCGTGTCGAACAATGATTCACACAATGAAATGGATATGTACGGTTTAAGCAATACTTAATTACAACCATACACTGTAAGCAAGAGATGTGTGTGTAACATAATATCACATCTGAAAATTAAAGTCTAGCAGTCTTTTCTGTCTCAGTGAAGATGTAAACCTCATCGTATCCCGTCCTGCAAACAAAAGATAAATATTGTACAAAATCAACATAAAAGACTTGTACTAAACTTATTATCATAAACAAACTCAACAAGAGCCACACGTGTTAGTAATTCTGCAAGAAAGTTTTTTATCTTCATTTGTCTAATGTTAATGTCGTTAAAAACATGTTCTCATATTGCAAAGCAGTTAACATTCAGAAACAATTCATTTGAACCTAAACAAGCAAATAAGGTACAAAGCTTACCCAGCCGACCCACAATAAGTGGGCTTGTAATTGTAAATAAGGTTATCTAGCACTTCTTGAGTAGATGGCCTATTGAATGATTTTCTAGCCTCACTGCAGATACAAAATTATCTCTTATTACGTCCATAATCAAACTTTGGATGAACCAGGCGCTTTCTAACAAACACATGACTTATTATGAGCACACCTCACGAAAAAGTTGGCAACATGTTGAGTCACTTGGATTGCATCATCTGAATGTGGAATCGCTGACGAGGACCACTCAAAAGCATTTTTCTGCATCACAGTGTTACTAAAAATTGACCTTTTGGTGGTGCTAGTAATACTAATGAGAGCTGAGTAAAAAAAATGAATGTTGAGGCTATAGTCAAGCCATTATATGATTGGCTGATTACTATAGTTGATAAATGTCACTATATTAATACCTCAGGATGCCACTGGACAGCAGTCACGGGATAGCTTTCTGATTGAGCTGTTGATACATATACCTGATTAATTAATATTTTTTAATTTAGTTACTTGAACAATAGAGAAAGTTAACCCAAAAAAGGATTTCATAATTGATCTGAAAGGTTTGCACCTTGTTATTTTCATCAGCACTAGTTGTTAAGATCTTGAAGAAACTGCACAATTCTGAATTCTGTAGAAATGTTTCTGGAGATATGCCATACTGTTACATAACCATATTATACCTATGATTAGAAATTTTCTTTCCATTAGCTCCTATGCAAGTATGCCAATCAGGATTTTAAATCATTTTAAGATGCATTTAATAATGTATACCACACAATGTTTGAACTCACTTTATGGTTTTGCATCACAAGGCATTCAGTGCTCAACTTTGCAACCAACTCAGAAGGGAATCTGTCGACAAACAAAAGCAATAGCTTACCATTTAGTTACAAAAGATTTGTGTGTTATGATCATATACAACACTGATATTAAAACAGAACATTGAATTCTAATCTATCAAGAGACCAACGTACAGTTCCTTTGATACTTCTGTTCTCCATCAAATGCACTTGGAGACCCAGATTTTAAGATGAATAACTACTTATCGTGACTCTTTATCCAAACTACATTTTAAATTTAAAGGTCTTAACCATTGTGCATAGGAGAAACAAATAAAACAGAAGTAACTATCAAAACTAACAAGCTGAGAAGATATTCAAGCATCAATCTAAGTAAAAACCAATAGCCTTTGCTGATAATACGGAAAACCACTTTTTAACAACAGATGCTCTCCTTATAATATTTTGCTTATGGCACGGTGAGACTAAGTTTTGTTCGTTAACTATATTTCTTTTTAACAACAGTTTTCTCAGCAGTAAAAGTTAACAAATTAAGTTTAGCCAGTAAACCAAATCAGGTAACACCTTTGAAATAAAGTTCCTTCAATATTAATGTTCTTCATGAACTGGAGTGTAGACGCTTGATCTGATGCGTCGAAGCCTTCGAGGATGTTATTATTCTAGTGACATAGAAGAACAAACAAATAGTTATACCAGAAACGAGGAAAACCGAATTGAGCATAAAAAGATAGTATGTTAATTAACTTTATTTCATATCACATGATGGCCAGTAACTGACGTTATCACACAAGTATAGACATCAAGTATTCTTTCAACATCTAGACATATTGAAACCATCACCAAGATGGCCTAGTGGTTAACGTCATGATATCCTCACAAGAGGTCTCAGGTTCAAACCTCACTGACTGTACATCTTCCCTGGGTTGGAAACAGTCATGGGGATACCCCAGTTAGGCCGCGTACATCCGAGTAAAAATACTCGCCCTCCCCGGCTAACCTAAACAGGGAAAACCTCACCCATTTACCCGTTTATCTAGACATATCGAATTCTAGCCATTGGAACAAATTCTTGAACTTGTATATCCAGAGAAATAAAGATTCTCAAGAAGCATGGGTAAATAAATTTTATAATCAAAACTAAGCAAATATTGTAAAGTAAGGGGAAATCAAACAGTAAAACATAGATCAGCGTAGCTTACTTTGCTAACAATCATTGTTAGGAGTTCAAAACCTAAGCATATTGCAAGCAATGGGAAATGTTCCCCTGCATCATTCATCTTCAGGACTTGCTGTAAAGTTAAGAATGAAAGAAGCCCAAAATGTCAAGAATGCATGACTATGAATCAGGAGGTTATGAACTATATGGTTTTTATAGCAACAAACTTCAAATAGTTGCCTTTACAACTTTTTTAATTTATCTATTCGGTCTATCCCAACTAGTTTGAGATCAAAGGTTTGTTGTCAGTGTTGGACAATCATCCATATTCCAATGGGCCTTCTATATTCCAACTGCAAAGATATTGTTTTCTGATGGGATAATTATACGAATATAAATTCTTTATATGCATAACATAAATCCATATGTTTTAAAGTTTCAAATGTAGATTCAGAAATATTAGTATGGTCAGACTTTTACTGTCTTTCAGATATATTAAATTGAAAAGTAATTACTCTATTCTGCTCTTCCCTTTAGACCTAGTGCATGTATTCATATAAAAAGTGTGCTTACGTTAAAAATCCCCTCAATGACATCAAAGTATAGCCCAGTCTTCGACCATCCACCCGTAAAAAGCACTCCATTGACCAGATTGAGTTTCTGTAATGCAATTCCACATGTTAACTTATATCACATGCATCTTAACAAATGTTTACGGAACCGTACACAAATTGCACATTTCCATACGAAAGAATCACAATGAACCTACCTACCACAACCACCGATGAGTGAATACAGTCACTACTCACTATCTCTGCTCTAAAACTATACAACTCTATCAAATTTTTGTAGCAAAACAAATCACATAATCAGTTACTTCGGTTACGTAAAGCTTACTTTTCTATTGTTTATCTAACATTTATACCCTCAATATACATAATACTAGCAGTATTTACAGCGTAAACAGAAACTCCATGATAATATTTTGTTTCATCAAAAGTTATAAACAGTCAAAATTACAAGTATTATATTTAATCAACAAACGCATTAAATTTCATAATCCACATCAAACCTATTCGTGATGCTAGTAATATTAGAGTGTAAAAATAAACTTTATGATTATATTTTGTTTCATCAAAATTTATAAACAGTCAAAATTACTAGTATTTTAATTATATTAACAAACGCAATAAATTTCAGAATTCGCATAAATAAGATGCGAAATTACCGTTTGTAGAGTCTCAAGAGGTTCGTTATAAATGAGCGGAATAACCCTAGCACCAGCGGATTCAACAAACTTGACATAAGAAGCGGCAATGTACGATGCATTTGTAGCATTACTCAATCGACCTGATGCACCGTCTCCTGGATGCGTTACAATTCCGATCACCGGACGGTAATTTAGGCTAGGCTCCGGTGCCGGACACGTGGCAGTCATTCCAGTAACTGAATGATCAGAAGGCAATAAAATTGTGGACTTGAAAGCAGCAGTAACGAAAGTGACGTCATTCAATATAGAGATTGAAATAAGTATCCGTATGTAATTATAAAAAACCGACGGTGAGTTACGTTTTGTCATCGGAGATACGAGTGTTGTGATTGATGACCGCCGGTGACTATGCTACACCAGACGGTCTACACCGGATCGAAAAATATACGGAGGTTGTTTATTTAATTGGAATTTGAGAGGTATTTATTTATGGAGAATGCTAACTATAGCCCTTAGGGCTATAGTTAAGCTTGCCTTAAATAACATTACAAACTTAGTTTACAATAAATTAAAGTGATTATATTCTATATTTATACTCACTTTCCATAAATACATATGTAAGTATTTAATATTTATGGAAATAAAGAGTTATAATTTTAGAAGTTTTGTAAATATGGTATGCTTAACCATAGCCCTAAGGGCTATAGTTAGCATTTTCCTTTATTTATTTACATCTTAATTACAGTAATGTTTATGTTTATTTATTTTATTCTTAATATATAAAGTTCCAAATATAATTAGGAATCAATGATAATTATGTCATCAAATATTCAGTTAGTCAATAAAATAATTTAATTTTATTAAATTAGTTAAAATTTAGTATATATAATATCGTTTTTTAAAATTAAAATTTAATTGATTAATTAGATTCGTTTATTATACTTCATTTTAAAAATAAAATATCATACTTTAAAATATTAAAAGATAATGAATTATTAAATAATAAACGATTAGTTATAATATATGAATTTTAACAATCAAAATTTTCAATTTTTATTTTATTTTATTTTTAATATTTATTTTAATCCTTATATATATATTATATATTGTTAAGAATATATATTTATATATATAGTTAAGAATTATATTACATACTTATATTTGATATCTATATTGATCATTATTTTATGTTATGGTCATCTATCTATTATTTATATGTATGTTTTGTAAATAGAACGCATAATCGATTTTTTCTAACAGTTTGTCTTTTTATATTTTTTAGAGTTAATTAACCAAATTTGATATAATTAAATAAATATATTTATTATGACTTAAAATATACAACTCGATATCAAAGATAGATATTTGTATATTTATTCTAAAATAAAAATGATATATAATTATTTATATTACATGTATATATACGAGTTTAGAAGCTGACATATATAATATATAATTTATAATATAATAGGATATATTGTTCATCCTTAAATGAAAATTCATAAGATAATATCTTGTTATTTGACAAAAAAAAAAAAATAACTTTTGCATAATTTTTTTATAATTTCATTTGTCCTTAAATGAAAAGTACATGTCTTGTTATTTCATTCGTCCTTAAATGTCCGTAATTTTTTTTTTAAATAAATAGTATGAAATAATATGACTTTAATACCGTATATTGTTGTTGTGGATGACTACAATGAAGGACTGAATCATTGCCTTCAATTGGTAAGAGGGACAAAAGCGTTCAAGATGAAGTTGAAAGTAATATTTGCCATAACGTGTTGGGTTTTATGGAAGTTTTGTAACAATATCGTATTTAATTCTCGTTATATGAGGAAATTCGATATTTTCGATTTCATTCGTTTTTTTTTTCTTATTCCTGGTTAAAAGTTAGATGTAAATTAGTGACTAGTTAAAATGATTGACTTTTTAACCCTTTATAATTGTTTTTCCTTCTAATATCTTACTAGAAGTTGGTATATGTAAAACTTTTGGTATTCAAAAGAAAAAATTTGTATACGGAGAAAGAAAAAGAATATACCATATACGTACCTTGCAAAAAAAAAAAGGGTGAGCCACACAAGATATATATATATATATATATATATATGTATATGTGTGTGTGTGCGTGTGTGTGAAAAATGCATAGGATTTTTTGATTTTGAACAAAAATTTAACAGTTGGCACATTCAGTGAATAAAATAAAAAAAGATAAAAACATATCAACTAATAAATAAATTATGTTTAATTTTAATTCTATATGATTACGTCTATATACTTTACTCATTTGAATATTAGACCTCTACAAATACGTATAAGTTATCCTCCACATAAATTTATAGATATCTAGCTCACAAAAAGTTAAGATTAAATAAAAAGCTGATTTGAAATCGATATCTAGCTCATACAAAGTTAAGATTAATTATAAAGATAATTTAAAAGCTAAAACATATAACGTCTTCAAACTAAATTAACAGTTAAACATATAGATGGTATAGTTTTCAACTCTCGATTCATATGTATAATACTAATTTAGTGACTATGAAGTTGGAATAGTTAGGATAGACATATATATTATAGTGATTTAGACAAAGAACAAGATTAATTACAAAGATGCAAGACATCCACAATGAAATTGCAAATAGACTTCATAATCAATTTTGGTAGACTGTTAATATTTCTACCAATTTGTGGACCTTGTAATCTTGTATATACAATTTGGTAGCAAGCTTGGAGTTGAGCAATATGTGAAGCTTAGTACACTTATAGCTAGATGTGAATCACAACTTTGCCTCGTTTAGTTAGGCCCGGGTTGTAATCCTAGACTTGTGGGAACTCAAGTTAATCTCGACCAAATTCAATTACATACAATGATTGATAAAACTGAAATCGTCGCCATCACACGTACAAATGGATGCTAATAATAACTTTAGATCGTCAAGTTGAGCCGGGGTTGCTGAAAATTAAATGCTGATAATAACTTTACATCAATGGTAGGAAGGAAAAAGCCAAAACAAATTAGTTAGGTGGCTTGAGATGATTTGGTTTTTCAGTTTCTTCGCTTACTTCTATTCCTGTGTACCTATTGAATTTTCTCTGATCATATTTAAACTCTTTACTAAAAGCAATTCTTATCGATTCTTGACTGACATAAATATACTTCTGATTCTAAAGATCTGCTAAAAAATAAACATGGTAGATGGGACTGTTTCAGCCCTTGTGAAAGATGTGTTGCAGAAACTGGCTCCCTTAGCCACCGAAGAGTTTTGGCTAGTTTGGGGACTCAAGGATGATCTTGAAACCCTGAAGGATGTTTTCAATCAGATCCGAGCTGTTCTTGAGGATGCAGAAGAGAAGCACATGAAAGAGGCTGTACAATTATGGCTTCAGAGTCTAAGATCTGCATCGTTGACGATGGAGAATATGTTGGACGATTTCTCAACTGAAGTTATGTTGCGAAGGCTATATAAGGAACTAGGAATCATTTACGAGGTAAGAGCCTTCTTCTCCTGCCATCATAATCAGCTTATGTTCCTTATTAGGATGGCTCACGAAGTTAAAAAAATACGGAAAAAATTCGATGACATTGCAGACCGGAAAACTAAATTAAACTTGATTGGGGGTACCACAAGTAGTGTAGATGAGAGAGATGGTGGTGAAATGCCAAATAGGGAAACTAGCTCGCTTATACATGATTCTTCTTTTATCTTTGGAAGAAAAGAAGAGATAGAAATGATAACTAAAAAGATATGCAACCCCGACGTTGGTAAACATGATGTTAATGAAATTCGAGTGTATGCTATTTGGGGTATGGGAGGTTTAGGAAAGACAACTCTAGCTCAATCAGTTTATAACCATGAAAGAGTGAATAGACAATTTAAGTTAAAATGTTGGATTTATGTTTCTGAAAAGTTCAAAGTTAAGGAGTTAATCAAAGGAATCATAGAATCCATAGATGAAAACAAGCATGATGAAAACAAGCTTAGAGATTCGAGACAGCTAGATGTTTTGCAAAAATCCCTTCAAAGTGAGTTACGGGGAAAGAGATTTTTAATTATATTGGATGACGTTTGGATCGAGGAGAGTGAAAGGATGAAGTGGGAGCAATTGAGTCAAACACTAAGCTGTGGAGCTGAGGGCAGTATTGTTGTGATGACAACACGGTCCAAGACATGTAGCCGAATGATGGCCAAGCTTCCTGAGTTGCAGCATGAACTAGGATGTTTATCAAAAGAGGACGCATGGTCGTTGTTCGAGAAGCTTGCGTTTGCAGAAGGAAGAGAGGGGGGATACAGAAGTGAGCTAGAGCCTGTTGGGAAGAAAATAGTTGAGAAATGTAAAGGACTGCCTCTAGCAGTGAAGACTTTAGGTAGTTTAATGTGGTCAAAAAGTAGTACCAGTGATTGGGAACGCGTGAACAACAGCAACTTATGGGAATTGCAAGAAAATAACATCTTGCCTGCTTTGAAGTTAAGCTATGATAACTTGCTTCCACATCTAAAGAGATGCTTCGCTTATTGTTGTATGTTTACTAAAGGCTATATGATGGAAAAGGACGTAATGATTCAGTTGTGGGTGTCAAATGGTTTCATTCCACCCAGAGGAGATGTCAGCTTGTACGTGCTTGGTGAAGAAGTTCTAAATTGTTTGGCTTGGAGGTCCTTCTTCCAGGTTGATAAGGACGACAACAAATACGTGGATGGAATGCCATGATATAAAATTCATGACCTTATGCATGACACGTCACGATATGTGAGTAGACATGATTGTTCGATTATAGAGCCTGGTAAGGAGTCGATATACCCAGATGAGGTGCTTCATTTGAGGTCATCATGTCCCAATTTTCCCTTTTCACCAAAGTTAACATCGTTAAGGTCAATATTCATGTCCGGACAGGGATATGAAGGTAACGTTAGCCATATACTCAACCACGTGTATTTAAGGGTATTACACTTGGTTGGTCTTAAGTTACCGAGATTGCCTGAATCGATTTGCAAACTGAAACATTTGAAACATTTGGATTTATCAAGATCAAAGATAGAAGTATTACCCGAGTCCATTATTTATCTCCAAAACTTGCAAGTGTTACTTTTGGATCGATGTACACATCTATGTAAGTTGCCTAAAGATATGAGATTCATGAGGAATCTTCAACATCTGGGCATCTATAATTGTATGAAACTCCCCCATCTTCCAATTGGAATCAAAGAACTAACTAGTCTCCGAAGACTTCCACTGTTTCCTGTTGGTAACATGAAAGGGGCTCAAATAAGTGAATTGGGGGACCTAAATCTTCTTGAGGGTGAGTTGGAGATATTTGAAGTTGAAAATGTTGGAGGTTTAAGCGAGGCTAAGAGTGCCAAACTAAAATACAAAAGAAATCTGTTAGTTTTGACGTTAAATTGGAATTTTAGGGGGGAAGATAAACAGGAAACAATTGCAAACGATGAAGAGGTTCTTGAGGGATTTGAACCAAATCCAAGTCTCAAGGAATTGATGATATGGAGATACATGGGAAAGACCATTTCTCCGAGTTGGATGGTCAACTTAAGGAATTTGGTTGAAATTGGCTGTAATCGGTGTGAGAACTGTGAGCATATATCGTCACTTGGGAGATTACCCTGCCTTAGGGTTATTAGTTTGGTACTCCTGGATTCCTTCAAGTGCTTCCATGATGACAATGAAACTATGTCAGGTGACACCATTATGTTTCCTGAATTACGAAGATTATTGATTCACGAGTGTAAGAATTTGGTTTCTCTGCCAAGTGACCTTCCCAAACTCGAGGATTTAGAATTAATTAAATGCAAGGAATTAGTTTCTCTACCTAGTAACATTCCAAAACTTAAGGTTTTAAAATTAATAAAGTGTGAGAAATTAGATTCTCCACCGGATGAGATTCATAGTTTCAAGGATCTCAATGAACTTGTGATAATAGAATGTGAACTTCTTGATGGAAGTTAAAAGGAAATATCGGTGCAGATTGCTCCCACTGTCGGCTTTTAATTTTGATATCTAAGGTATGTTTTCTTTATATAACAGCTTGTAAAAACATCACAAGAATTTTATTCTCTCAACTTTTTTTTCTTTTCAAAATCAACGTTTCATAAGTCACCTTTCGAACGCCTTTACTTATTATTGCAAAATACTCAAATTCTTATGAAATTGTCTACTGAGAACCAATTGTGGAAATGTAAATAAAAAATAAAAGCACACACTTTTCATCCATATTCACATTCTAGTAGGGTTGTTCACTGTTCATTACTCAAATATAGCTCGAAAAGCTCAAAACTCAAATTGGTTAATATTCGAATTAATGCCATGAAATAGGATTCAACTCAAATCGAATTTGCCAATTCGGTTTTTGAGTTGTTGATTTTACAAGGACCCGACTCGGAATATCGGATTCAATAGTAATTGTATATTTTATTGAACTAAACATCCGTTTTTAAGCCTTTAACAAAGAAAACCATACAAGTCATTATTTGACAATATGAAAAATAAAAATTGGAATTCTAAGATATATTTTACGTGGTTGGATTTTTCTATTTATTTGTTTTTTGATTTTTGTTTTTTTTAAATTTGGTTTAATCATATTCAAGTTCAATTCTAACCGAATTCCATAAAGCTAACAAAAATTAATTAAATTTCCTTCTGATTTAGGTACCACATCCGCGGCTACCTAAGAGCAAATGGACAAAGGGAACCTAGCATAGTATAGATTTTATTTGTGGTCTTGGTTTACTTTTGTTTGGTCAAATGAATTTTGTGGGTATATTCACTGTAAACCCTCATGAGACAACACTCATCCACTAGGGTTCACCTAGCGGTTCAACGGCTTGTTGTACATGCTAAGTGCAATCGGGATTCCTGCATTAGTGAGTTAGGATCATTTATATGTTTTTTAATCAAATAAACTTTCATTTCGTAGTTGCGTTTATATTCACATTGTGAAGCTTCAATTTATCGTTAAAGAACTCGTGTGATCCATGGTATGCGTTGTAGCCGAGACCATCTCTAATATATTCACGGAAACACAATGTGATGTCACTTATTTTCCTATTGTTTCAATGGACTTCATTCTTTTCTTTTTCTCTGCTTTTTTTTCCCCTGGAAAGTGAGGTCAGTTATTTCTACATAGATTTCTTTGCTTTTTCCTAATTGCAATTTGCAGAATATTTGAAATAGTTAAGAGACAGACTTTTTCATGGTGTTTTTACGTTCTTCTTTTTATTTTTATTTTTCGAAAGATGTCTCATGACTCATGCCTTGTATTCTCTTCGTATATTTCTTTTATACATAAAGAAGATTTTTAAAATATCTATGTAAATCGATTGAACAAAATAGTATCATGCTTTTATTTTTGGATTGAAAAGTAAAATTACAACAAACGAATAGGAAAAAAGGAGTATCAGAAGATTTTTATCATTCCAGTAAATTTTGATGAAAGATTTTGGAGAGGCATGTGTAGGAAGTATGATCAAAACCGGGGGAACATTGCAAAACAAAGAGAAAACAAACGGTAAAACATAGAGGAGCATGGCTTACTTTGCTAACAATCATTGTTAGGAGTTCAAACCGTAAGCATATTGCAAGCACTGAAGATGCAACCGCCAAGACTATCTTACCTTGTGCACGTAAAGTTGTTATTATAGCTTTCCACAAAAATGTCTCGCCCGTTCCTCCGTGTCCATAGACAAAAACCAACTCCTGATTATTATTGGTAGAGGCCCTTATCATCGTATCATACATGTGCCTTCACTTAGTATTAAACTGTGTCACCAAGATTTCTTGCTCGAGAGACAGAGACTCTCAATTGTAGTTTTTTTCTTCCATGAGGAATCATTGTGGTCTCGATTGCAGTCTTTAATTGGAAGACACTGTAATTAAACTAAATTCTATTATGGTTCTTATGTACAAAATTTGGTATTGGATAATCATTTTCATAATTACCTAAATCAAGAAATTCAAATTGGAAACGAAAAAATAAAACACATAGTTTAAGATTCGTTTGTATCAATACCCATCGTTACCCAAAATCCATTCGACATGATATTCAAACAGTCATTTTTGGACCTGTTATGGAGCTCGATTCGACCCACTAAATTGGCTAATTGATTAGCAAAAATCAAAGTAAAGACAACAAATAGAGTATAGGCTTACAGTGGTCTCGATTGATAAGCAGTCTTTTATCCGGTAGTCTATTTAGCACGATAAACAACTTGTAACTTACTATGTATGACATACTTTTAAACACGCCATATAATATATGTACGAAAGAACATACACAACCATCTCCTATCCCATATTTCTATAATAGGAGTTGGATTGGTGAACAAAAGTTTGCTCGTAAGCCACTTACTTCACAGAAAACTATCATTAGCTATACATATGGTCCGACCTTAACTACATAGATAGCTGACTTTTAATCCACCCAATGATCATCATAATGACCCATTAACTACACTACATTAAGAGCAACTACATTGCATCAAAAGACGGTACTATAAACACATTCTATCCAAAACACTTGCACCAACATAGTTTATGTGCATATATATATATATACATCATACGTTACTTCTTCACAAAACTTAGTAAAGTTGAGCTGCCTGACCTAATAATCATAAGATGGTACCTGTCAAGATATAAGAGGATTAGTTGGATACGTGTTATACCGAAAGAAAGTAAGCCATACATTTTTATTTGTTTTCACCCTATCTGACTAGTCTTTTATGTTTGCTTTTGGATCCTTTTCCGTGACGCACCTATCTGTTATGTTACCACCTCGACTGACCTTTAAGGCTTCGTTTCCAGTTACACCTACAACAACAAAATTGAGTTGTGTAAGCATGATTATTTCTAAGTTTTGCGTATGTCAAATTTCTTTTAGTACATTATGAGCAACTGTGCTTACCTTGCTCTTGAAAGAGGCCTCGCTTAACCTGCTTTCCCATGATTACTGATGTTTCTGCCTTTCTTTTGTTTAATGAGGAGATTAAAGGCGTTGGATTTGGAATATCTTTTTAGTTCCTATTAGTGCCAGAATTGGATCTGAAAAAAAGCGAAAATCAGTGTTTCCCAAGTCCATAACCATTTTGTGGCAATCCATATCCGTAAGGACATCTCCGACTGGACTAAAAAAGTAACGGCTACTAGTTTCATCACTTATATAAGTTTTAAAGCTGTAGTTGCAGTTTATACACCATAAAGAAATAATTTAGAACTTTGCTATATGTATAGTCTCTATGTAGTATCTTTGAGCTTACACATGTTGGCGAAAATCTGTGATTGGCTCGTGGTCGTGGCACTCCAACAATCCATCTGTGCGTGCTAGCTTCTTTGAGCAATCAAGGCACGCTATATAATACCAATCACACTTTTTGATGACATCCACTATTGTTGCCTAAGTAGTGAATATAACGGTCTGCAAAATTTAAAATTATATAATTTGAAGTCAGATTTCTAATTAACTTACACTGCAACATAAGCTATCTACCTTTTATCTCTTTGGATCTTGGTCGAGTAAAGTTCTAAGTGGATATCTATTCCTCATCTTCTCCAGTTCCAAATCTTTGAAAGGGCATTATTGAATGAGAAGAGGTGGACTTATATGTCATACCTGGCCAGATATATGTAGTTGTAATGTATAACATGAGATGCATCAACTATCATAAAACTAAGTCTTAATACTAACACAGAGAACTTAAAATCTAGAGAATGATAGTTTACTCGGGAAATGATCTTTTAACTTCTTCAATATCCGGATTGAGATAATAATGCGTCCATGGAGTGCCTGTGAGCTGCAAGTTACCTGTGTATTTAAATTTTAATAGCATTTTTAGACGGAAGTGAGTTAATAGCTGTTACTAATTAATTAATATAACAGGACAAAAAGAGTTGGCAAAGTTATTGTTTAGTAATTAACATAAAGTGATAATATGAATTTGCTGGAACATATAAGCATTACTAGTTGCAATTTAAGAGTTAAAGTTTCATCTTAATTACAATGTTGAAATTGCAATTGAGATCATGGTCATAGTCATTGTTCGCAACCATCACCTTTTCTTATTTTGAAGAGTAAACAAAAATACTAACTTGCTTTCATTTTTGCATTGTAATAGTAAAATTACAACAAACTGCATACGAGCAAAAAAAATCTGTCAGAAGACTTAATCATTCAAATACATTTTAGCTAAAACATAAATTTAATAACAAAAATCCGACCTGCCGGATTCGAACCAGCGACCTAATGATGGCTATGATAACACTACAGTCCTCCGCTCTACCAACTGAGCTAAGGTCGGTTTATTCTCTTAAGTATCATTTGTTCTGTAAATTCCTATGAATATAGATCATCATTTCCTTTAATGTCATACTAAGATACATCATATACAGTATAGATATTGATATATAGATCATCATTTCCTTTAATGTCATACTAAGATACATCATATACAGTATAGATATTGATATATAGATCATCATTTCCTTTAATGTCATACTAAGATACATCATATATAGTGTAGATATTGATATGATAACTGTTATATCTTAGTTACGTGTTTCGCATGTATGACTTAGTTTTTTATGCACATCTGATATTAAAAAACAGGTCTTTTTAATTTAAATACTAAATCTCTTCAAGACACAAAGGTTAAATATCAGGTTACAATCAATACATGTGTATGTAACTTTGTTTGTACCACAGAGCTCAACCATGAATCCTACATTTTTTCAGTTTAGTTTAGTTCTAGAAGAAAATAATAATAAATATTAGTTCCTTATTTGATATGACGTTTTCATGAATAAAACCTAAATGGAACTGGATTTTCAGTTTAGAAGGCATGGAGATCATAGATTTATAGACAAGTGAATTACAAAAGGCCCACTATTAAATATTTGGTTTATGATTGGAATCCAACTAAGACTTTTTGGTAACCTCATGTTTACATTATTCTTATGCAACTCTAATCAAATTACCCTGGAAATATCAATGCTCAACATTCTCGTTGTCAGAATATTACTGTATTTCATCTCTTGCTCAAAATTGTTCATTATGAGTTAATTTTATAGAACTTGTTATATATATATATATATATTAAAACGTGTCTAATAAGATAAAAATATCATGTTCATACCCCTATTTGGAATTTGATAGTAAAACAAACAAGTTTTCTAGATATTTAAATCCAATTTTTTCCCTAATGATTTATCGTTGAGAGTCGGGACTACAAATATCGTCTAAATAAGCACATGAGGTCAACCGAGTGTCATATTAAGCGTTTGTGGTTAATGGGCCTAAAGTCTTCCTTGGTTGACACGTGAAAGATGACGTCAGATACGGTCATCTATCACGCATCCCGCAAGTGAATGCTTTTTGTTCCACTCTCGCTTTGTTTGGCCTTCCACCCAATCTTTTCCTTCCCAAAATATCCTTTAAACCAACACAGTGACATTAGAGGTATTCAAAATATCCGTATTTAAGTTCAATATTTGAATATTTAAAATATCCGATTTGAAATGATCTGAAATGCGGATATGAAGTTTTGAGATTGGGTATTCAAAATTTCATATAGGATTTGTAGTCAAATCTACTATCTGAAATTTTAAATATTTAAACTTTGGTATTCATCAGATATTTGAAAATCAACACCCCTAAGTGACACACAATTTTTCCAGGTTAACCTCTCTTTTATTTTGATGTATTTCAAGAGAAATAACTTTATATTTATCCATAATACATCTTTACTCATTTGTTAGAGATTGTTACTTTATTTTCACATATTTAAGAAGTTCATTGACTTATGCTATAAGTTAGAAAATATAATCTAGATAACCAAAATCAATAACTAATACATTTTCTGTAAAATAGATATAACGAGGTAGATTTACCCGTACTTCGTGCCGGGTGAAAGCTACAAAATTAGATGGAGTTTAATTTATGATTTTATTTCTAACTCTTTCACGTATAAAAGCTTTAAAGTCAACATAAATCACATATTAACTTTATATTTCACATATAAGAAAAATCTAATTCATTCATCTTTATATGAATGAGTTATATTGAGGTGTAATTTAAAACTTTAACATTTTAGTCAGTTTTACTTTTGATAATGTTTTCACACAATTCGGTTAAAACAATCATGTATAACTTATACTTGCAAGTAAGTACGTATCCAATACTAATGCTTATTACAATTTATTTGAATATTAAAATGTTCGTATATGAGCATTGTTCATGTTTACATTCGTATTTTCTGAGACTCATTAATTTATATTAGAAAAAAAAATGCTTACTTGGGCGAGAAGATCAAATTCAAAAACAATAGGAGTTAGCATGTTGCAAATATGTAGATAGTCAAGGGATCATTAATGTAATGTGCCATTTGAAAAATCTCGGTAGGTTAGTGTCTACGGAGAAAGAAAAAATTACCTAAATAGGCAATTCAATCCGAAAAATACCAAAATAGACGTTGTCAGAATTACTTTTCATTTCCAGACAAAGAAATCGCCGAAATCAAAAGTAATATTTTGACATGTGTACACTAACACCTGCCCCTTGACCAAGGCTTTGAAATTCGCATCCGGGTGACAAGTGTTTCACAGGAATCGCCAAAATGCATAATAGGGCCGCTAAGCCCGACGATTCCTTTAAAATTCTCGATAAGCGTGTAATGGAGTATTTAGGCGATTGGGCCGTGGTAATCGCCGAAATGCATTTGAAGCCGGCGATTACGGGTACCCCCATTCAAAGTATGACACATGTTCACAAAAAGTTGGTTAATGAATTCTTTTGTAATCGCCGAAATGCAAATGTGGGCCGGCGAGAGCGGCGATTTGTTGTTAATTTTCAAGTTCCGTGCATTCTTCAAATATAAATCACTTTTTTTGGACCACTTCAACAAAAAGGGGAGCAGTCGGTTTAGAGGGAGCAAATACTAATTTTGGTCATTTCTTTCCCTCATTTATGTTATAATATTAATTTTTAATTTTTATTTTAATTGTTATTGTTTAATAATGCATCTCATGTATGAATGTACATAAGTCACTTGAAATTGTAACTAATGTATGTATGTTACTAATTTTTATTTTAAATTTTAAATTTTAAATTTTAAATTATTACATTTATGATGCTTATTAATGTGTATAACTTAATTGATATTGTATTTTACAAGCTTCGTATTTTTGTTTATAATGTTTATGAATGTGTGTATGTTTAGTTGTTAACATATGTTAATACCTTTACTCTCGGTTTAGAGGGAGTATAGACTAATTTTGGTAAAAAAATTTCCCTCATTTCCGTTATAATATTAATTTTCAATTTAATTTTTATTTGAATTGAAATTGTTTAATCATTTATCTCATGTATGAATGTACATAAATCACTTGAAATTGTAACTAATGTATGTATGTTACTAATTTTTATATTTTTATTTTAAATTATTACATTTACGATGCTTATGAATGTGTAAAACTTAATTTATATTGTATTTTATAGCTTCGTATTTTGATTTATAATGTTTATGAATGTGTGTATGTTAACTTATGTTGTATATTTGTTACAAATTCTGAATTTTATTTATGATCTTTATTAATGTGTGTGTGTGTGTTAATTTATTACAAACTTCTTTTTTTAATTTGATGTTATTAATATGTGTATGTTAATTTGTTTAATTTTGTGTAGGACATAAATTCTCAAAAAGATGTTGTTAAGGTAATTTTTGTAACAACTACCACTAGACTTGGTGTTAACTTGAGCACCTATACTACCTACAACAAGTTAGTGACATATGTGGAAAATAAGTTCAACATAAATATGGATCGTGGATATAATTTATGTTATAAAGTGTCATCCAACGATTATCCAATGTAAATTACTGATGATGATGAAGTTTCTTTCTTTGTAGAAGCAGCCGGTAATGCGATTGAAACTTTATTAATCAAACCACAACAATCTATAACTAACATTAACACGCAACAATCCTTTCTAAACAATTATCTATTATTTAATTCATTTATATGAAAATATGCAATATAACTTAACGGGTTATAAACAACATAACAATTATCTAACATAAAATGACCCTCTACCACAACAATCAAACCGCAACAATTTATAACTAACTGAAACCGTAACAATCCTCTTTAAACAATTATCAATTATCTAATTCATTTATTCAACTAGTCTAATTTAACTTAACCACTACAACCACCACCGAGAATCACGACCATTGTTGAACCGTTCAATTAAACGCTAAAGACAACGAACCGCCTCCACCACCACCAAAAACCACGACAACCACCACCAAGAACCACTACAACCGCCACCGAGAATCACGACCACCACCACTGAGAACCAACACCACCCACTATTACCACCCCAACTGACTCCCACCGCAACCTACTAAAACACCACCACCACTACAAACCACTGCCACCGCAACCCGATCGCCACCAACACAACCCACTACCACCGCAACCCCACTTCCAACCCAACCGCAACCAAACCAAGCTTTTTTTTTTTTTTTTTTTTTTTTTTTTTTTTTTTTTGAAAATGGTGGCCAAAGGAGGTGTGATTGCTAGAATTCTAAAGGTTTTTTTAGATGAAAATGAAGAACAATGGCAACAAATCACCTAATAGAGCGATTACACGGTTCTCGAGAATTCAAATGCAAATCTCGAGCTCGCTTGGAGTTTTATGCATTTCGGCGATTTGCTTTGTACACGTGTCGGTCATCTATGGTCTCGCAAGACTTGGTCAAACTAGCAATGGATTTGGACACGTGGCTTAACCTTATTGGACCTTCGTAAATCGCCTAGATCGCCTATCATATTTATGCATTTTGGCGATTTGCGTGTCTAGAAACGTAAAATATCTCTGACATCGTCTATTTTGGTTAATTGATGTTTGAATTGATTATTTGGGTAATTTTTTGGGGGAGAAATTATAGACCCTTAAAATATCATGAAAGTTTAGTAAAAAGTCAAAAATGCCCTTTAAAATTTCATGAGAAAATAAATAATTACCTTACCGTGCCAATTGATAATAAGATATAATTTTCGTTAGTGGTCAAGACATAAAAGATGCTACAAATATGTGGTGTAGCCTATTCATATGAGGTCATATGTACGTATATATTGTTACAACTTCACATTCAGTGGATCTTGAAGCATTCACACCAATAGTTTTGTTGAAAAAAAGCATTTTTCAGAAGCTTTTTTGAAGAAATTTTTTATTTCAATAATAAGAAGCTGTATAAAAATCTTTTTATCAATAAAATTGTATTTAACAATAAAAAAATATGACTACTACATGTATTCATATCTACTTGACCCGTTTAAAATAACACATATCCAGACAATGAATATGCCAGTTCATAAATTAATGGGTCAAAATTCCACTTCTAGCCTACAAACATTTAAATGAGTTATGCGTGTAGGCAGGCTACATTATTTTACATCATAGGTGACACATTATTATAACACCATGAATATTATGTAGTTACATAGAGGCTATAAATCATGTCATCTGTGTAACAGAATTTTGCATGAACCAATATATATCTCATGTTCATTATCCGATAATGCACACCTAATTTCATAAGGTATTATAAACGGCATCTTCATATCGTTAAGAAAGTAACAATCAATATTATCTCAGAATAGCAAACAATAAAAGGAATGAAAGGAAACTACTAATTTAGGTTAAAGTTTGTGTAAGCTATAAAGAACTTTGTACAGATTCACATACGCAGTTGTCTCCTATGAGTACAGAGGTTGAGGAGAGAATGTAGGTCTGATGATTGTTTTTGGCAAAATTATGCAAAAGGACATTTCAATTAAACATCTACTACTATAGATTAACAAAAAATATGTCATATATAAATGATCTGTACAATTTCACAAATATATATGAAGAAATCATCATATAAAACCTTACTGATTCAAATCTCGACGTCATAAAGATCAGGAAGAAGCTTCTTTTCAGAAGTAGAACTTTCCTTGGACTCATCCATATAGAGTGACGAATCTACCCATGGACCATCAGTTGAGATGCTTCTTGGCCCTAGACTATCTGCCGAGATGGTGGAGACTTGTGTCTGACTGTCATGTGACAACATGTCAAAGGCTTTGAACCTCATGTCCGGGTGCCCAGCACTTATTTTGACCACTGGTGGTTGAACGGGTATTTTACCTTCTAGCATTTTGACCACGGACGACATGGGCGGCCTTAGGGTCGGAGAAGGATTGGTGCACAGGAGAGCCAAGTTCAGCATCTTCATTGCCTCATCTTTCGAGTATTTAGGAAGACCAGGGTCCACTAGGTCCAAAAGACTTCCTTGTTCTTGTAGAACGTATGCCTTCACAAATGAAAATGGAAGTTATCAGTTATGTATGAATATGTCAACTTAGGTTGTTATTATCTCAATCGTGTCAAATAAAACAAAATTAGCTAAGAGGGTACACGTCATTCAGCTTGAAAGAAAGACTACTTTCACTATTCAATATCCTAATTTGTTTATATGCAAATATTTAAGATTAGTATTGTAATATTATTGTTTTTTGTGATCATAGTTAATACACTGACTATAATAGAAAAGATAAAAGCGTGGACAATAAAAGTTCAATTCGATATCCCAAATCACCAATTTCAACCAGAACCTATTACCCAACCCATCTGACCTGCCCATTTTACCACCTCTAATCATATATGAAAATATGGTTCGAAAGATTAAACTTACCCAGTCAAGGAGGTAGACAAACTCCTCTTTTGGCCTGTAATTTGTATTGCTTTTCCCACTAACAATTTCTAATGCAACGACTCCAAAGCTGTAAACATCTGCTTTATCTGTCAAATATCCTCTCATTGCATATTCTGGTGCCATATAACCTCTACAAATTTACACCATGAATTTTCAGATTTAAATAAATCTAACAACTGTCCACTCCAAGATTTAAAAGATGAGAAAGCTCACATTGTTCCAGCAATCCGGGTACTGATATGAGTATTCTCTTCCTCATCAAGTTTTGCTAAACCAAAATCGGATATCTTAGCATTAAGATCCTTGTCCAGAAGCACATTGGTGGCCTTTATGTCTCTATGAACTATTTTCAACCTCGATTCCTCATGGAGATAGGCTAATCCCCGCGCTATTCCCATGCATATCTTTTTTCTTGTGGACCAGTCCAAATTAAGCTTCTGATCCTCACGACCTGTATAGTGTATAAAATAACATATGAAAACTTTTACGTGGATAGATATAGAAACGGGAATAACTATGATAGTGTTAGTGTCATTATTACCAAAAAGGGCACGTGCAAGACTGTTATTTTCCAAGTATTCATATACCAGCAACAACTCTTTTCCTTCAATACAACAGCCATAAAGCTTAACAAGATTTGGATGTTGTAATGCAGATATCATGCCTATTTCAGTGACAAATTCACGGTTCCCCTGTTTTGATCTGGCAGAGAGTTGCTTGACAGCTATCTCAGAACCATCTGTGAGTACACCCTGCAAATAGTTTAAAAAATAAAATTGTGATATAATTACACCTTATAAATTGAAAGAAACAAAAATAACTTTTCTAGAGTGATAATATTTACCTTGTATACCGGTCCAAACCCTCCTTCACCAATCTTATTAGCAGGATCAAAGTTATGAGTAGCTGACTTGATTTGTCGTAGACTAAAATAACCAGTCTGTAGTTCAAGTGCGCGAAGCTCTGTGACAAGGATGATTATTAGAATTACCATTAAAATGTAAACATACAAGAGATAGAGATGGCAATTTCAGCCCATTTACTTACGAACAGGTCATTTTGGGTTATGTTCCATTTCAAAAACGGGTCAAATTAAAAAGTTCAGCTGAAAAGGGGACGCGTCAAACAGGTAGACAGTCACCAAATTTCTTTAAATGCCTACAACCTCCTAAATCTTTTTTTGAATCATTATTGTCACGTTCAATTATCTACACAATTTTTTCTTTTTGTAAATACGAACAAATTAAGTGTCACAGTTCAAGCCAACCAGACCCAACCAAGTTAACCCAGATTAATAAATAACCCATTTTAACTCAAACTGGTTTTGCCTGATACTCAACCCACCCATATTGCTACTTCCCACTGAGAGCCAACTTCATACACAATCTCTTATATACTGTTCTTACCTTTATCTTCTTTGTCCCCTCCTATATAACCTCTCCACCAAAGTACAACTAAAATTAGCACGATAAATGCACACGAACCAATCACAATTCCAGCTATAGCTCCAGCAGAGAGTCCTCCTGTACTAACGTCAAAGTCTGCAAGAAAGGAGAATTCGTAGGTTTATACTTTCTCTTAAAATGGAAAAAATGAAGATAAAAAGGCATGTTATAAAGATTGTACTAACTCGGTGTTATTGTGATAGCGGATATAAGAGGTCCATATACACCTCGATCTGGAATTGCAGTAGTCCCCTTCCCTGCCCAGTACAAGTGGATCTCTATAGTACTACCATTAACAATAACATTATCAAAATCTTTGTAGATACCCCTGCCAACACCTTTAGCTTCCTCCATGATGTTAAAGTCTTTCAATTTCCGAACTCCCTACATGAAAACCATATCAATTTCTAACTAGTTCTCAAAGTCAAATATACAAAATAAACAAAGACAGGCACATTGCATAAAAAGTTAAACAAAATTTGAACTGAAATATGTTTCGAGTAACCAACTTTACACACAAAAAGGCTCAAACTTCCAGACGTTTTCATTTGGGATAAACTTCCAAGTCAATCATATTCCCGAAAAAAGTCAACATTGTCAAAGTTTATAGTGCAACAGCTGCCACATCACCCGGTAACCGGTTTAATGGAACTTTTTTTAAAACTATAGAGTTTCAATTTTGTGGTTTTTGTTTTGTATTTATCAGAATTCATGAAAGTTAGAGCATTATTACGAGTGAAAATAAAGTTGGTTACTCAAAACAGAAATCAGACCAAAGTTCGTTTGTTGTCACATTCTTATGCAATTTCTCCCAAGAAAAACTGGTGTGTCACTTACTTGGATTGATACATCGAAGTAACGTTTTCCCAGACTACTAAATGTCTGGTCATCAGTATAGCTTATTTCAGCAAAGTGGAGTCTCACTTTATAACTCCCTTTCCGCATACACAGTCCGTAGTACCTAAGTGAAGTGGGAGAAAAACGAGCTCTTGTATATATACCCTCTGCCACATTTTTTGACGTTCTACCAACAAATGGAGAATCATCATTACCCATGAAAACACCATTGGTGCTATAAGCCCATCTCCCTGGCATAGAATAAAAGTATGATTGCTCATCGGTTAAATCTTCTTCATATTCGGTTCCTTCAAATTCTGTTCTGGGTCCACCACAATTGATATATAAAGAATGGCCTGCAATGTAAAATGCATTTGTGATGACGCCAAGACAATTAAAAACAAAAACTAGGGGTGGCATTTTGATCTATTTACTTATGAACTGGTTGGCAGTTACGTTTTATCTTCAACGGGTCGAAGAGAAAAAGAGCTAAATAATGAAATGGGTCGGAAGTCACCTAGTGTATTTTTATGTGTACAGCATCCTATTATGGCTTGATTTCCAAATTTACATTATCATTGTAATATTACAATTTACCCAACCAGACCGCCTGCCCATATTGCCATCTCTACAAGAAATATAAAATAAATAATTGTTTTGTTAGTCTTACGGGTGGGGTTTCTGTTGCAAGTAAGTTCGTTGGACAAACACCAAGCATCTCTGTAAATTTAATTCACATTAGCTCATATCATCACAAACAATTCAAAAGTGTGTGTACAGATTGGTTATGGGGCATACCTGTTGCTTGCAACTGAAGATGAAAGGGCCGAAACTAAATTCCTGTTGTAAGGTACCAAGTATTGAGCAAAGGTAGAAAGTAACGTTCTGATATAGTACGAAGTAAAGGGAAAAAGAAACATACAAGCTAGATGACTGACAATTGCTTGGTTGAGACTGTGTAAAATTGTTGTAAGACAAATCACTGCAACAAAAATGGTTTCAATTATACTAGCTCGAGTTATAACATCATACATATAGCATAATAATACTAATAATTATAATTAAGGGGGATTGCTCACATCTTTTCTTTGCTGCTAAATATCCATGCAGGTATGTCTCCAGATAGCGAGTTATTATTCAGAAACCTACATCCATGGATAACATTCAATTAGTAGGAAATGTGAAATATAGGTATGCAGATGGAACACCTTTCTAAGTAGTTGCATACATTGTGTCAAAGCGTAGACTCTGAATTGGATCAGGTATTGGACCAGTCAAGCTGTTGAAGCTCAGGTCTCTGAAAAAGAAATAGTTCAGATGAAGATTTCCTTATACTAAATCATTAAAAACTATGGATCATGCAATAAAAGTATCAGATAATTTTACAACAGAATACTAGGAACAGACTTACAAGTTCTTCATTTTACTCATCTGTCCTATATACTCAGGTATTGGGCCAGTAAGCATGCAATTTCTCAGGATCCTGCAGAGAAAGTATTTAGTATACTTAATTCATGTTAACTCTTTATTTTAGTTTTTGTCACGGAACTATTTAATCAACTCACAATCTAGTCATTTCTGTCATATCCTGCAGATTAGGGAATCTCATACTCGATGATCCAGCCAAATCAGTTATCCTCCTGACAACCACATAACACACATATTAAGTATGTTCAAGGCTCAAATCTGTTACCACTGATTTATTGATGAAAACTCAACAACAATAATGTACTCACAATTCTTTTAGCTTTGTCAAAAGAGATATTGTAGAAGGAATCGGTCCCTCCATTGAAGTTCCTTGCAAATCACTGCACAATAACTAATATGAGACCAAAATTTTAAAGTTAAACCATCAACAAAGATACATAAAAAAATACTAACAGTCTATCAAGTTTTGTCCAGTTTCCGATAAAATCAGGTATTCTTCCAGATAATGCACTCCCGTCCAACCGACTGCAAGAAGTGTACAAAGGATTCATTCACTTAATAAAATATTTAAAAGAAACTATTTTACTTTCCGGGTCACAAGAAATAAAACAAAGATCTCTGACACTTACAAATCTGTTAAATTAGCAAGATTGCCATACGATTCCGGTATGGTTCCTGTAAAGTTATTTGCAGAAGCAAGGCTGCAAGAAAAACCATTTACTGTTAACAATTCAAAGATGCTAAAATGTATACAATGAGCATGAGATCTCGTTGTATTGAACAAAAGGTAAACAACTTAGGAAAAAGTCAAGTAATCTTACAATCTTCTCAAGCGAGTCAAACGCCCAAGGTTTTGAGGAAGTGGTCCATCCATCAAATTGTCTTCCAAGACCCTGTTAAAACGTCAAAATTGTAAAAGCGATGAAGTGTGTCACATATGATAGACCTTTAAGGTAAGGATCTTTACTTACAATTCCTCGAGTGTAGATATATCACCTATCTCTTCAGGTATCGAACCACTGATGCGGTTCCCCAAAAGACTCCTGAGGAAAGTTAAGTGTCAAGAGAACATTCACCGTGTTTGAGTGAAATTCGAAAAAAAAGAAGTAAAAAGTAACGCTTACATCATGGTAAGAGGAAGCTGACTGAAACGTTCCGGAATTGTGCCATTAAGATAGTTGCGGGACAGTTCTCTGTTTAACAGTATCAAATTCAGTTGATTTAAATTTTCAGCAGCCTTGCAATCGACGTTAAGCTACTCATATACCATATGACTCATACAATTGAAACTTTAAAACTGAATATAGTAAGAAATTACAAAAAAAAGAAGAGGGAAGTACTACTTACATTTCTCGCAGGAAAGTCAGATTCGCAAATTCTTCAGGTAAAACTCCTGTCAAATTGAGTCCTTTTAACTGGCTGCAATTTAATATTACGTGGAAAGATCCAAACACAGGTTAGCGCTAAAATGGACATGAACCAATTCTGAAATTTGTCATTGATATGGATAATGTTTGGTGAAAACAGGAACTAGCAAAACAAGTAAATTATTAAACTATTTTCTACTGGCATGAATGCATGAGTATCTTGTTGGAAAAGTTAAAGATTTAATAGAAATTGATTGAAATGCGAAAACTAAATTTATTGCAACTAAATGTGATTCTTCATTTTCATATAACCATAACCTATGATCATAAAGTGGCATTTGATTGTCATAAAGTGGCATTTAAATTCTTTTGTTCTCTTATCGTTGCGAGGAAGAAATATATTAAACCTTGGTCAAGTGAAACACACACAAAATTCATACATTAGTTTTGTAAGCTTACGAGCTTGCTTTATTCATGTCGGGACCTAACGATTTTGGTAAAGTTAGGAACAAACATTTGGGTTAGCTTACGAATAACTATTTCGACAATCTTTTTATGCATGTGGTTATAGTCCGGCAGTACTTCAGCCGTGGTACCTTGAAAAACAAATGGCTAATCTGTTTCAACTATTAAAAGAACCATGTTAAACACGGGCCTCGGCTAATCATTCATTGATATCCTTTTATTTCTACTCATTTCTTATGTTTTATTACATTTCATTGTAGTAATTGTATATGAATTACTTATTTCTTATACGGGTTGTAATTGTATGTATTACAATTCGTTATAATAATGAAACTTAATTCGGGTAGGAGATATTTTTCTGTGCATATCTTAAAACATATTCACAACAAGATTCATTTAATATTTTTCCATCAACTTGCTTATTGTTTCATACTAGAAAAATGCGATATGGATAAAAACAAAGATCCTTACATGTTAGTTATGTGGCAAACAGTGCTGTTACATTCGCATGTTACATTGCTACCGTATAGAAGAAGATTTGTTTTGCTGTTCGTGGAGATCGTCTGATTAAGCCCTGTACTTGTGCTACATGAATTTCTAGCAGGTTGCCAACCGCTATATTGTAGCTTTGAGGCTATCACTCCCAGAGCTTCAACTGTCACAAACATAATAAATCAGAATAACAAGTTTAATAATGTAATCTCAAAATATTCAGTAACTGCGTAAAAGGTCATATAACTGTTCAAGAGATGAGCTAATTATTTTTGTAAACTGACAAAATGTCAATAACATGTTATTGTTAATCACTTAAACTCCTAACCAAACCTCACGTGACAGGGGCCCATGGCAAATAATACACGTCAGAGCAGAAAATCAATATATATTTTTGCATGGTTGACCGAAACAACACGTCAACAATACCACATCCGTTCAACCATACATTCACATCAAAATTTTTTAAAGTCAATGACAGCCTTATAAATGCATCTAGATTATATATCAGTATATACAACTACCCAAACGTGACACGGTCTACAGTTCTAAACAAAATTAAATACTAAAAGGGTTAAGAAAAAAGAAGAAAAAGAAACGCGCCATATTTTAACCCACGTAACCCCTCCCTGTCCAATAGAACATGATTTAAAATGTTTATTAAACAATAACATGTTGATAAAGCATTCGCAAAAATGTTGACCACGTAATATTTAAAACACGGTGTTTGAACTGATTCAGCGCCCATTAACAAAAGTGTCCTTAAATGGTTGCTATCCATATTTAATTTATTTTTTTCATTTTCAAACGAAGAAACATAAAAGAACACAAAATTTATAACTACAAGGGGACCCACCAAGCTGACATGGTAGGAAAACACGTTATCTGAAATCAATAATTTCGAGGCCAACTTCAATAGGGACGCAAGTTGGAATAACCTCAACGGGGCCACATATGAAAACCATAAAAATTCATAGGACCTTAAATAAATTGACTAATTACTACAACTATCAATCGCAAATGGAAATCGTACAATGTCACTCAATACCATAGAGGCATATATCGTTAACCATTAATCATTTAAAAAGGTTTATTTTAGAAATAATATTAAAGTATTAGTTAACACAACTACTACAAATTTGATAAACTACTATTTCAAATAGTAATCATGCTGAAGATTTTATTATTTTCTTAGTTTTTAAGCTACCATTATCTCAATCCTATTCAATCATTAATGAAACGTGATTTCTCCTAATATACGTCTTCAAATTTAATATTTTACTATCTTATTTGTATTATAAATAAATAAATATATTTGAATACTTGATTAGTAATATGATATAATGAAACATTCAAATCCTGATACATATCTTGAGTAATAAAGGAAAAAATAAAAAGAAATTGAGAAACTAAATGACAAAATATCGTTTATCATAAGCGATCAACGATTAACTATGTATAGGTATATGTATGTATGTATGTATATGTATATGTATATGTAGGCAAAAATTACAAATCAAAATTGTACCTTCTTGATCAGGCAGAAGTTGAGCGCCGGATCTAATATCACGAAAACTAATCGATACAAACAGTAGAACCATTAACAACTTAAATCTAACCATAATGTGTGTATATGTGACTGTGCGTGTGAGAGAAAGAGCGGCCGGAATAAGACAGTCGACAATCAGAAGCACGGCGATTACAAATGGCCGGAGTAAAACCGGTGGGAAGATGGACGGCGGTTACAGTTCGGTTCTTATATAGAGAGGGAAGAGTGCAGTGAATCAAAAACAAAAATGGCAAGTGATTGTTATATGTAACAGACAAATGGTGTTAAATTTAAGTCGGTAGTGAATTATTTGCCATGTCAGCATCGTTACCGTTAACTTTTAACGATTTGTTGACGGTTTAATAGAAAGGACTCGAGGAGTTGTTCTAAAGGTACAAAAATCCACCGTTTATGAAAGTTTGACTTTTCAAAGGAGATTGTATAAGGATTAAAAAATTTGTTTTGATTACAAAATGAGCTTTCACACGACGTCCTGTCTTTGTCGTTTATTAATTATCGCTTACCTTTCTTTGATTAGCGTTTACCGTTTCAAAAAGCTATGCTAGTTGCTATGTTTTTCATTTACCGTATGTCGTTTCTTGATTTTTTTTATTAAACTATTGATCACGTTATTTTATTAATTTAAGTAGTTAATATCAATGCAACTTAACAATTTTTTATTACCTATGGACAATTTAGGATCTGATGTTTGCGAATCTCAGAGCGATAGATAATAACCGGGAATATGGGATTTAGGTTTTCTGTTTTCTTTTTCGACGGAGAAGCTTGAAGATGAAACAAATGTAGGATCAATTTTTTTTATTTTGTGTACTAAAATTATTTTTGATAAATAGTGGGTTCAGTTTTTTTAAAAATCGGTCAGTTATGTTTCGGTCTTTCTTTAATTTTTTTGAGAAAAAACTAACATAATGCTGAAATGACGCAACAATATAAAAAAACAAATTATCGGATTCAAGTGTTTGTAATGATTATTTTTTTATTACCTTTTATTAATATTAATTTTCTCTCCCATTTCGGACTAGAGAACCTAACTACAGTCTACAAATTAAGTTATGAAATTAATGCTTTGAGTCAAAGTCAATATGTTCAACCCGGAGTTATCCCAAGTTCCCAACCCTTTAGTTAAAAATATACCCCGTATATTATATAGTTTATTTAAGACTCCTAAAACGATCATCTAATTTTAGCTTAATATTTTTTGGGTTGAAGAGTCTTAATTACATAAAGTTAAGTTTGTTAATTGATCGACGAATTCTAGGTGCTTTATTGCTTTTTTGAACGACGATCGTGTCTATTGAATGGTTTTGAAACCATCGACTGCGAATCAAAGTCCAAATAATTAAACAATCAAGCTAATTTGATTCGTAATTAGGAGTTAACAAAAATAAAGTGTGGTGGTGTTTATGCTTTCATTTTTGTAGCTTTAGTTTATGGCCAAGTACTATAGTCAATGAGTCTACTTGTACCTTTTGTGCATCTAACTATATTATTGAACTGATTTATCCATTGAATTTATAGATGTAATCGATATATCGGCCTTTTGGCTTTTAAATGTTTTCTTATGTACATGATCTTTCTTTCTTCATTGAATATGGAGGTGATGAAAAAATAGGCCAGAGAAGATGAAAAACGTTCCTTTATTGATCACTTTTCACTTGGTAAATTTTTTCGTTCACATATGACTCTCTTGATTTATAAGACATATACTTTAAGAAACAAACACGGTTTATTCATATCCTAATCCTAAACAGACAATAGGAAGTGCTTTAATGATGTCATCAATTGAAAAAGCTTGTAGTTGATCAATTAAGTCTTCTAAATATATTAAATTAAAAAATTAAAAAATTAAATCTCATATTCTAAATTATTTAAAACGAGTCACTATAACTAATATCATTCTATCCACTCATATAATGACAAATTGAATAATACCGAGACACTATAATTTTATTCGATGAACATAATACGATATCTATGATTACAATGCCAATGATTTTTTCTTAATATTTATTTTAGCCCTATAACTAACTACTATAGAGTACATTCGTATCTACAATGAAAAGTGCATATTTATAAGTTTTTATTTAATATAGTTTATTTATAGATAACAACCTTTTAATTTTTATTTTGAGATATTTTATAAGTATGATTTTTTCTTTTAAATTAAAACAAAAATTATACACCACTGAAATCACTCTTTAATTTATCATCTCAAAATTTCCCCATCATCTTCAACCCTACTCTGCCGTCACCATCACATATATAATGGCCCAAAAACATGCTCATTTTTCAGCATCCATAGAGACACTTTCGAATTGGCATCCAATAACATGTCAAACATTCCTCAATCATAAACAAAAACACATATCTCTTCATCACCATCGTCAAAACAAAACTCCCTGTCAACCACCATCACCTTTGTTTTACAACAGCCTCCAGTCGTAGACATCGATCGAAACATCAGTGTCAAAAAAGTTAAAAGGCATACAAGCTTACCCTCAAAAAAGGCGTGCCAATAATGTTACTTTGGAACATTAATCAGTCCAATGGTTTATGCATATTTGAACTTGAGGGGTCTTTGGTGTTGGGTAACATACTTTACAAAACAAGGCTACAAATTAAAAAGCTTGTTGAACATGTTACTGAAGCGAATATCATTTCAGATAGTCACATCAATAACACCCTAAATATACTTAACTTATATTACAAGAACTAGCAGCTTACCCGCGTGATACTGCATAATGATATTTAAAATTGGTAAAAAAAGAAGTGATTCGTCATTGTTAGATTGATTAGGTTGATAAGTCTTAGATTAAAAATATAATAACAAATAGGACGTAATATTATAAATAACACATGTACTATACAAAATCACAGATATTATGTTCATATGTTGCTTGAGTTGAATTACTTTTAAGAGGAAAATTTTCACATAACAAAAAGTGTTATTGTATATTAGAGTGTATGTTATTCATAAAGTTTGTAACCGAATAGTTTGTAGGTATTGTATTGTATAATTTTCATAATTAGAATTTTAAGTTTTAAGAAAGAGAAAGCTAAATACTTTATAGATAAGTTTAAATATAGATATAGAATGTATGTATATAAATATAAATGAACGAGTATTTTAAAACTTTAGTTACAACTGATTAATCTAGCTATTTATTGAGATACTTAAATAAACAATGATTATAGAATATATTAAATCATTGCTCTAAATAATTGTATTTAATTGCATTAGATATTATATTACCTTTTATAATTGTAACTTATATATTTTCCATATTATCAAATGACCAAACTCTTTATATAGTATTAATATATTAACTTTAATAATAACTTGAATTGATAAAAGTTTTAAATGTTGAATAACATTATTAAAAGGGGAGTAAACAATTTCAAAGTTTATATTTTGTAAAACCTCAAACTATTGTGTCAAACTCTTTATATATGAGTATAAGATATAACTATAATTGGTAAATACTCCAATATTCAATTTTTCACCAATATTTATATCAACATAATTGTCATTTACATTTTAATATCCATTAATATATTATGCATGCTACATTAGTTATATTACAATCGAATAATTATGAAATTAAATATTTTGTAAACTAAATTAATTACAATTTGTTAACTTTTATAATTAATTACACATTTTTATTAACTTTAATTATTTAAAAATTAATAAAGATGGTTAGAAGGGTAAAATGATAATTTACAGTATTCCCCTTTTAAGTTATTAAGACTTAAGGACCAAACTTTTTTATTAAATAGTATAGTAACTCATATTTTAATATCCATTAATATTTTACTTGAGTTACATAAGTTATAATACAATCAAATAATGATGGAGTTAAATATTTTGTAACCTAATTATGATATGCTAACTTTTATAATTAATATTTAATTACATTAACTTTAATTATTTAAAAACTAATAAAAATGGTTAGAAGGGTACAATAGTAATTAGTATTGTCCCTCTTTTAAGATTTTAAGACTTATGGGTAAAACTCTTTATTAAGTAGTACATATATAGATGCGCTTGATGATTTCTGGTAAAAAAATAACATTCAAGTTTAATTAGAAACACTATCATTTGATGTATATTTCACGATGACAATAAACAAAAGTAAAAAACAATCACTGTCAACCATATGATTTTATTTAAAACGTCAAATTTCACTCATGGACAATTGTATGTTAATATATCACGTGTTAGAATCAAGAAGGGCTTGAAAGTTGTTCTTTGTGACAAGAATGACAACCAAACAAATAAGACGATAAATTTAGTATACAAAAAGGTCTTACAAAAAGATAACCGTATTACAACTTAAATGTTTATTATTGCTAACTTCTATATTTATTATATATTATTGTTTGACTTATATTAAATGATTTCAGTTACCAAATTACTCTCTACACCGTATTAAATTTTTTGTAGTTGTTAATAACTCATTTTATTTCAATTCTTAATTCGAATTTTATAGTCGTCAACCGTACTTACAAAATATAGTGTTGTTAAGAAAGACATAATAGTAATTTGCGATCTTCAAAATTTAAACATTTCAGGATAGACCTAACACTTTATAAGGGTTAAAGTTGAAGTTTAAGATATATATACATATATAGGAGCCGAATCAGAGGGAAACTTCAAATTCGGAGGGAAGGAGGAAGCAGTAGCATGCTTTTTGGGTTAGTTAATATTCTTTTCGAGAAAAGTAAAAAATAATAATTTAATAAATCTTAAGTAGAACCTATAGTATAAATGTTAAACTTCCTTGATAAATTTTCCATTTAGATTATAACATCAATATATGAATATAGATAAAAAAAAAATAGTTAACATTCATCATGACTGAGAGATACCAAAAGAAAATAAAGTTGACGAATGTTGTCATTATCATATATTTGACTAACATTCATTTGAAGAACATCAATTGATGAATGTTAAGTGGTAAACTCAATAACATTTTTTTAAAAGCATGTTTTGAGGGAATGGGGAAAAGAATTCTTTTCAAGCAACTTAACATAATTTTCGACAAATATAACAAAAAAGAATTTTAAATAAATGCTAGTCATAATCGATAGTATGAATGTTAATCTTCCTTTATGAAATTTTTATGTTGGTTATGACATTAATTGATGAATACTAGATCAAAAATCTTTAACATTCATCCTGACTGAATGTTACCAAAAAAATAAAAAATTTACCAAAATAAATATAAAAAAAGTTACCAATATGAAAATAAAGTTAATGAATATTATCAACAACGTGTATTTGACTAACATTCATCGAAAGAACATACATTTATGAATGAAAAGTGACAAACTCAATAACATTGTTTCTATAATAATGTTGTTGAGTTTGTCACTTAACATTCATCAATGAATAATTTTGCAATGAATATGAGTCAAATATATATTTATTGATAATTTTTAATTGATAAGTATCCATTTTGGTTAACATTCATTCGAGAAGAATGTTAACAGTTTCTTTTGATATTAATTAACTAATATTACACCTTATGAAAAAAAATTATGAATGAATATTAATAGTTATAACAGTAAATTTTATTAATATTCATTGATAGAAATTCGACATGTGGTGAAAAGAATAATAACTATCTAAAAAAACATATTTAAGTAAGTTGACATACTATTTTACAGTAAGATTGATGTAAGAGATACATCTACTCTTTTCGTATCATTTTTATTGTTTCTTAACAAATTTTGTTGTATTGCTTTAATTTGCATGTTTTAATATATATTTCAGTTAGTTAACTTTAACGTTGATAGAATGACATATTGCCATAAGCATTACCCGATCGAAACATTTGCCGTAAATTTATATTTTGCACAAAATGAAATATTGCCATAAACAATTGGTCTTATCACACTTTCCAGATTATTTAAGTCAATTAGAGGGTATTACTATAATTTCCAATCTTAAAATCGTAAGGCCTAAGCTTAAAATGTGTAAACTCTTTATAAGATAGTAAAGATAATATAGCTATTACAACAGGCAAATAAATATCTTGTAAATACTATTATGGCGATCAAAGGATGAGACGGAACCCCTTATGTCAAATTATGTTAGATTTGTCCTCTTAGAGATCGTGAGCGGGATGGCTAACACTGTAGACAGGACAAAGGAGAATCATTTTCTTCTTCTTGATCGGGTAATAACTATAATATGAACCATTTTTAACTCTAAAGTTTTCATTATTCGTAATTCATCCTATTCCATATGCCACTTGTCACTTTATTCTAGGCTGTTGCTTTGAAAAGTAAGGATAAATTGATGGAGCTAGTTGACCCAAGACTAGATTCAGAATACGACGTCCAAGAAGTGATGGTTGTTATAAATCTGGCTTTAGTATGCACTACAATCTCTCCAACTGATAGGCCAACAATATAATGTCATCAGTTGTTAGCATGCTTGAAGGAAGAATCGTTCCTCAAACATTTGTTGCTGAACAAAGCGTCTCAATGACTGAAAAGGATCGCAAGAAAATGATGAAGCAAGTTGATCAGATTACAGATGAGAGTGAAATTGAGATGTCATTCCCAAATAGTGATTCAACGGTGTCTGCTGGTGATTTATACCCAGTTGATCGTTTCAGTGAGTATCTGCATAAGAGAGACAATGATTCAAGAAAGTTTTCTTAGAGCGTTGGTCCTTGGATATCGTTACAAGTATGCTTCATTTCTTATGTTCATTTATCATTGCAGTACAAGGGTGATTCATTTCTTTTTTAGGATCAAATAATGCACGCTACATCGGAAACATAATATTGAACATGATATTTCAATGGTGTAACAGCTTAATTGTATCTACAAGGATTAAATTTAGTAATACATATATTGGAGGATCGATCCATTAGTGTATTATACCATAATTCTTATTGATATGATAGCATTGGACTTTTTATCTTCATTATACATCAAGTAGAATGTTTAATATTTTATAGTTTCCTAGTACTCAAATCCGTGTATACACACGGTCCGATGATTTTATATTTATTCTTCATAAGTATTGATAAAATCTTTATATTAATGTTTGAATGAGTTAAGATAGATGTGTAACTTTCGAAAAGCTCTTGGTAATTGGTATTAACAACATGTACTACAATGATAAACACAAGTCCCTAAAGTCAACTAATCCATAATTTATTTTCTATTATAGTTGATTAATAAAATAACGGCTAATTCAAACCATATACATCATCACTAGCACATTACCGGCGCAATGCGACGGTAATACCTAATTTATCTATTTTGTTACGCACAATAGTATGTTCGTTAAATATAATTTCATCTTTGAATAGTTATATAACATTTTCTATCACTGTTTAAGAGATCATGATTCAATTGGTTAAATAACATGTCAAATACTTCACAAATAAGTATCGATATGCTTGCATTGATTTTATATGCTTAAGTCAATGATTTTTTTTATTTATTTTTTTTATGTAGCACAAAATTGTTATTAACAATTTTGTAAATAGATAATATAAGTTCAAAAAAGTAATAATATCAATCAATCTTCTTCTAACAAAACAAAAATGAAAATAAATAATTTTGGAGTAAAAACTTTTCTATTTAAAGTGATTTTCATTTATAAGTGTAAAAGGGTAGATGAGTAATTTTAATTACCATTTAAGAATTAAGACTCAACAATTTGAACATGCTTTATATGTAGTATAGATGATCAGTTCTATACTAACCCTAATTATAATTAGGGTCATGTGTTTTTAAATGTATCTAACTTTTTCAAAAAAGCTATTGTGTGTATCGTACTTTGAACGCCTCTATTAAATGTACTCAACTCGTAAAAACACACAATTGTATGTAATTTGACTGGTGTGTCATCCATACAATCACCCACGTGTCACTCATACAAAGTTCCACGTCAAACTATTACATACAGTTGTGTGTTCTTACGAGTTGAGTACATTTAATAGAGGCGTTCAAAGTACGATACACACAATAACTTTTTTGAAAAAGTTAGATACATTCAAAAACACATATCCCTTATAAGTACTAACACTACAAGCTATTTAACCGATCAAACTAATCTTATTAACATAATAATATAACATAACAGTAATCTTATAAATGTGATAATTAACAAAATTACAACAACAATAAAATATAAAATGTCTTGCAAAATATAATGTAACAACCCGTCCCACATTGGTATGAGATAAGAAATTCGAGTCCCTTATAAGCATAAAGTAGTGGGCTACTAGTATCCTTCCACCATGGTTTTTAGTTGAACCTAAAGGATACCCGAGTAGTCCATTGCTTTCGGCTTTGGGGGACGTTACATATGGTATCAGAGCTATAGCCTCTCGGGGTGTGACGGGCAAGCGGCTTGTACATCTCCTAGGGTATGGATCCTGGTTATTCGTTATGTTTCGGGCTGATGAGGACGTCAGGAGTTTAAGTGGGGGAGTTTGTAACAACTCGTCTCACATTGGTATGAGATAAGAAATTCGAGTCCCTTATAAGCATAAAGTAGTGAGCTACTAGTATCCTTCCACCATGGTTTTTAGTAAGCATAAAGTAATGGGCTACTAGTATCCTTCTACCATGATTTTTAGTTGAACCTAAAAGATACCCGAATAGTCTATTGCTTTCGGCTTTGGAAGACATTACATATAACATGTACATATATGCAAGCATTACTATGACCAATTTACCATTGACCGTAATCGAAATTCTAATCTATACATGCTTGTTTAACCAATCAATCTAACCGTATTAACATAGTAACATAACATAACATTAAATATTTGAGTGTGCCAGATTCAAAAGATTACAAACAAAAGCCTTGCCATAGATAACAACTAAGATAAAAACTTTACTATCATTCATTTCCATTGACCGTAATCAAAATACCAAAACTATCCATGCTCGTATAACCAATCAATCTAACTCCCATTCACATAACATAAAATGAATACAAATTTGTAAACCAAATTAAATTCTACCTCAGGATGATACTGCAGTCCATAAACCCTCCTCTACCGATTCTCACCCGCCGCAACCGCGCGTTGCTCGCTTCATAAAACACTTAATCTAAGTAAGTTGACATATTATTTTAGGGTAAGATTGATGTAAGAGATGCATCATACTCTTTCCGTACTACTTTTATTGTTTGTTAACAAATTTTGTTGAACTGCTTTAACTTGCTATATTTTAGTATATATTTCATTTAGTTAACTTTAACGTTGATAGAATGACATATTGCCATAAGCATTGCCCGATGAAACATTTGCCGTAAATTTATATTTTGCACAAAATGAAATATTGCCATAAACAATTGGTCTTATCACACTTTCCAGATTATTTAAGTTAACTATTTAAGTCAATTAGAGGGTATTACTATAATTTCCGATCTTAAAATCGTAAGGCATAAGCTTAAAATGTGTGTAAACTCTTTATAAGATAGGTAAAGATAATACAGCTGTTACAACAGAGAAATAAATATCTTGAAAATACTCTTATAGCGAGGATGAGACGGAACCCCTTATGCCAAATCATGTTAGATTTGTCGGTGAATAATTATATATAAAAAAATACCCTTTGATTTGATGAAAAATGGAGCAAGTGGATGCATGGTGACAACCAATTAATAATTGGATGGCTCGAAGGTCAAAAGTCTACGTTGAAAAGCCTTTGCATCAACTTTGTTAATCTTATATACGTCCACAATAAACATTGTGTTGTAATTTATAATTTGTATACTTAAATATACATGTATTTATAGACTCAAATTAAATTTATACAACTAGTCAAGCATGACTTTTTAGCTTGTTTATATTGCATTTAAAGAGCTAGGAACAAATTATCGTGTTCAAACTTGACTTTTATTTTATTTATTTGTATTTATTACAATTTTTTATATATTATCCTGAAACAAAAACAATTAATGCACGGTGGACTCGAGCTTCAATCTTCCCATACCTTACAAAGAGTAATTAAGTAGCTAAAGCAGTTGTATAAAATTTATTATGTAATGTAATACACTAATACTATATAATTTAATATTGCATATTTCAAGTTCAATCATATTTTTCAGTTAGCAAGTTCTCTAACATTGTTAAAATCATAATATGGTGGCTGTGGGGTTCGAATCCACGCGCACTTATGTTAAAAGAAACATTAATTAAGTCTCTTTTAGAATAATATAGAGTCTATCTATATACGTTTAAATATAATCGATACACCATGTAACACATGTTTATATTTTGTCTATTATCTAATCTCCACCGATAGTGTTTAGAGGTGTATCGATAAATTGGTAAGTTCAACCTACATTTTCAACGCTATGTATCACTTTTCCATAAAATATAGTAATATATTCATTTGTAATTATCTGGGTGGGAAAGTTAATTAGCTTATTAACTCTAACCATTCTTAGTTTGTAAATAACTTTTAGCCTTGACTTTTTATATCAAGTTTAAGTTTAAAGGTTGACTTTAATAACCAATAATAACTAAAAAAAAAAATGTTACGTACAATAAAAATTTACAAATAAATTCTTATAGAATAATATGACACAAATATTAGATCAATTAAGTTACTTACACTCTTTTCTTTTTTTTGTTTCTATTTCTCTTTTCGGTCCACGTAATTTTGTATATTTTCTTTTTAAACGTAATTTTATATATTTTCTTTTTAAAGTTTGGGAAAAGAATACAAAAGTAGTTTTTAATATCACTAACTCTAAATTTATCCACAAACTTTTGTGATGATTGATGAATATAATCGTGTGTAACTAAACGATCGATCGAATTTCAGCTGATTCACCTGAAAAGTAACGTTGCTGCTTATGGTAATTAATGGAGGCTAATTAGTAAAATGAAATCATCAGAATTTTATAAAAGTTAGTCAAAAATCAAATACTAGCAGGAAACATATATCTTATAGGTGATAAAGAAAGGACTATGTCGTACAAATTAATAATGCATATTTTACCTTTAATTTAATTTTTATTTGTCACGCAAGATGATTGAAAGTTACTAAATCAAGTTGTTTGTAGAGTAAATTTTAAATGCACGAATTATATAGCTGCAAGACTCCTTAAACATCTAAGTCTTCGTCTTTGCAACATTTATTTTCCAGCCACCCCTCATTTTCCATATCTTGGCAAACCGGCCTACTTTAATTGCTTCTTACTTTTAGTGCTGACTCATCACAGTTAAATTTCAAATAAGTCGACTTTTAATTAATACTAACAAATGCGTAATTAAATCTACGCAAAGATAACATGAAAATGGAGTATTAGTGTATAGTATTAGTGTATTAACTTCATTTCTTTCAATTTATAATCGTCACACAAAAAGGAATACTACACTTATTGGTTTAACATTGATCGACAGAGACAAGAAACAAGTTGTTTGTAGTATTTAAATGCATGAATCTATAGCTGGATCCAAGACTCATCAAATAACTTCGTCTTCGTCTTCGCATAAATAATTTTCAGCCACTACTACTGATTTTTTATCGCTTAATTGACTGTTCAGATAATACATATATGTAGTTAATTTGATTCAAAAAACAAGAATAGATTGATCAAGCAACATGTTGTCCATAATTCTGTACGTTGCGTTGCTCCCCTTTGGTTTTGCATCAATGAATACATCATGTCTTCCCGCCGATGAAGGTTTATGACATATCTCATTCACTGTTTGTGACTAATTACTATGAAAATGAGATTGACTTAATATTATTACTAATTTTTTTTATTTCATTTTGGCAGTGGATGCATTGAGTGAGATCGGAAGGAAGTTAGGTAAAGATTGGGATTTCGAAGGCGTTCAGTGTTGTGATTGGGCCCGTACTTCTGATGATCAAGCATACAATAATACTATCACTTGCTCCTGCGGATCACAATTCAACGGGACTTGCCGTCTTGTTATCTTGTAATATTTTCTCTTTCCTCCTAATCGACTGAATACTAGCATACTACTGAGAATGTTTACCAAACAACTTTTTGATCGAATTATGTTTGGCGAAAGTAGTTGGTAGCCAGAGTTAGAAAAGCTGTTAACCTGTAGCTTTCATTTGGAGTTAATACGTACATAGCTAGATACTTTATTTTTATGAATGTAAGTGTTTCTCAGATCGAGTAGCTAGAAGCTACAACTAAGAGCTCCAAAAAGCTTTCCACCAAAGATGCTTGTGGTTCTACTGCTCTGAATGACGTTAGTTCGTGGCTTGAAGAATATAGAAATTATTTATTAAAGTACAGTTGAATTATTGTACTAAATATCAACATACTTTCGTACTTTTTATAAATAGCAACGTATTTTGGAAATTATCAGAGTTAGGAACATACCCTTTTTTGGTTAATTAATGGCTAGTATAAGATAAACGAAACAAATGAAAAAGATCAAGAGAACTTATGTTAGTATTTGTTTGTAGTTTAACAGCTCATATAAAGATCTTATCTTTATGGATGGTATATTGGTTTGTACATGCAGAAGTCTCAAAGGACAAAACCTAACAGGCACTCTTCCACCAGAGATCGCCAACCTTCGTTTCCTAGAAATCCTGTACATATAATCATATATTCATTTATTGATTTTGTTGTTAGTTACTTTATCTTCCATATATTGTTTGTATTATTTAGTACGTGGCTGACTTAATTATGTATTTTACCATTACAGTGACTTAACTCGCAACTTTCTCAGTGGTACCATCCCTCCAGAATGGGGTTCCATGGAGCGAATTAAAAACATGTACTTCTTCCAATTCCTTAAGCATACTTTACAACTTCTTTTTTTCTTTTTTGCATTTTAAAGTATTAGCTTGGTGTGCCGTTGGTTATGCTAGTATGTGTTATATATCGATGCTGCCCAACCGTGTTTAATTTTTGTGATCTTGTTATTGTTCTTTGGTTTCGTTTTATTTTGCCTAAAAAGCCATGTTTACATTTCTGCAGTAGTCTTCTTGGGAATCGTTTGAGTGGATCAATCCCAAGGGAACTCGGAAACATCAGCACTTTGTTATCTTTGTAAATTCTGTTTTATCTTTTATCTATTATAGCATAATATTACAATATCATGTTTGCTTTTCTCTTGCTGTTTATGGATAATATTCTATTGTTCATTAGAACGGTAGAGGACAATCGGATGTCTGGAATAATTCCCGAGGAGCTTGGGAATCTTGCAAGCATCCAGAGATTGTAAGACTGCAGTATGAATATTGTATTTACTTTTGTAGAATAGCCTGTTTCATTATTGTCATTTATTGTAGATTCCTGAACTCCAATTACTTTAACGGAGAGTTGCCTGCATCGTTCGCAAATCTGACAACTTTGATGGAATTGTGAGCTCTACTACCTTGTTGGATTTGATTATTAATCTTTAATTTAGAAGGCTAAATATAATTCACCATTTATTTCAAATTCTTTCACAGTCGGATTGGAGGTAACAATTTCTCTGGAAAGATCCCCGATTTCATAGGGAATTGGATAAATCTCACGAGCTTGTGAGACATTCGCCTACTGTTCCAATTTTCATTAGTTTTATAAAAGTTCAGATTTAATAGGAGTTTCATATTCGCAGAAGGATTCAGGGCAGTGGAATGGAAGGGCCAATACCTCCTAGCATTACTCTTTTGGCACATTTGTCAGACTTGTCAGTAAATTTTTCACATATCATCTAATTTGATATTCTTTTCAATTTTGATCAAAAGTATTTCTGTTGACCAAATCAAGAAATGCAGGCGAATCAGCAACTTGAAAGGACCAGACACCCTTTGTCCACGTTTTAGTAATGCAGTGGCTTTCAAGAACCTGTGAGCTTAAAACCTTCTTTTTAATAGACCATTACAAGTTTCTTCTTTTAATTAATTTTAAACTCAATCCTTCCAGAATCTTGAGGAGTTGCAATCTGATCGGCCCGTTACCAGATTCTCTTGCTTCAAGTGCTCTTAAAATCTTGTTAGTACTTTTCACCTTTTCCTCACTTTATAACATTTCTTGTTGGTAATAAAATGTTGTATTATCAACGAAAAGGAAAAATCTAAGTAACTACATCATTTGGTTTTCAGTTATCTTTGTGTTTGAATGTGATTTTGAGCATATCCTATACTAATGCTAAGTGTTTGATGCAGGACTACTACTCAGTATAATTTTTCTTTAGTTTCTAGTTCTATTTATTACAATATTACAAGATTTGACTACTCATTTTTTATGTTACCCTTTCAGAGACTTTAGCTTTAACAAATTTAATGGTACCATTCCTAGCGGGTTCATGGATCTAAAGAAAACCGACTACATGTAAACATCTCATTTTAATGTATTAGTACTATCCCACCTACTATATTTTGTTCTCTAATGTATCTCTTAAATTTCTTAGCTATCTTACTGGAAACATGCTATCTGGACCTGTGCCTCCTTGGATGCTCACAGGAGGAGATCAGATGTAAGTTGTTTATCTAATGTAAAACTTGTACAAGAAAAATATCAAGATCCTTGTTCCGTTTTATGGTTGTATAATATAACGATTGATGTTGTGAATTTTCTTGCAGTGATTTGTCATACAACAATTTTACATTTGATAACTCAACAATTACACTGTGTCAGATGCGAGACACGTAAGATTAACCCCACCTTTCTCCAAAGTATCATTTCCAAACTTTTTCATACCATGCTAAATTTATAAGTTCCTGTTGTTTCGTGTAGAAACTTGTTTGCTTCCTTTTCAACAGATAACACTTCGTAAGTTTCTCTGCCATGAGTTCTTTAATCCAAATAAGTTTCGACAATATTATTTTCTCGGTGACACACTCTCATTTTCTCCCTACTGTTACCAGTAAAAAAGCTGTCTCGTGCTTGGGGACTAATGTTTGTCAAAAAAGTAAGTGAATATCAAATCTTATATATCAAAATTTCGCTAAATTCATATCTGGTTTAGAGATTCTCATGAAACTATTTTTCGACTAGATTTTTCATCCTTGTATATAAACTGTGGAGGAAAGGGACTATCGATTGGAAAAAGGGTATATGAAGGTAATTTGGAGACACCTGGTCCTTCATATTTCTCGTCGACTGGAAATCGATGGGGATTCAGCAATACGGGTCACTTCTTGGATGATGATATTACAACCGACTCTTATAGTGTCACAAGTACTTCTGGGAAACTCTCTGAATTGTATACGAGTGCACGATCCTCACCCATTTCTATGACATATTATGGTTTCTGTTTGTTTAATGGAAGCTACAATGTAAGCCTTCACTTCGCGGAGCTCCGTTTCACTGATGATAAAACGTATAGTAGCCTTGGAAGGCGTGTATTTGATATCTACATTCAGGTGAATAGTTTTGCAGATAAATATTATCTAAAGATTTTAGTGTTATTTTTGTCGTTTTGTACCGCATATATCCAGTAGTAACAAATAACTAGAGATTGCCAAGATATGATGGACGGTTTGGGTAACAGGTTGAAGCACGGTCAAAACATGTTGAGAAGGGCCGGGTTGGGTTGACCCACTAACTCTTCTTGTCAATTTTTAAACCCTTTTAATTAATAATGAAGGCATTAGTTTTTATGACAAAAACAATATTATTACAATGACGATTAAAATCTTCGCAAAAATGATTTTGGAGTTTGTATGCATTGAATTTGCAACTTTGGGTGTTCAACCCATTCCTTTTTACTTACTTTAATTTTCATTTTTAACCCATTTGGCCGGTATCTGAGATAACACACGACCCAAGTCGGCCCATGCACATGAATGGTCATTTCTGTAATCACTAATAAAAAGATGTACTTCAGTAGCTTGCTGGTTGCCGCAAGCTGTGGATGCTCTGATAAAAAAAATATATAAAAAAATAATAAAAAAAAAAAGATGAGCCTTTATCACTTTTTTCTTGAAAGTATGGTGATGTTGGGTACAATATAGTTCCTCTTTAATGGCTAAGTTTTGCATTATACACGGTTGGTGATGTGGCAGGGTAAATTGGAGGAGAAGGATTTTGACATTAGTGAGAAAGCAGGAGGGGTTGAGAAAGAAATTGTGAGAAATTATACTGTAGATGTTATCACTACTTTAGAAATTCGACTCTATTGGGCTGGAAAAGGAACAACCCAACTCCCATTTCGAGGAGATTATGGTCCTCTTATTTCAGCTATTTCTGTGAATCCAAGTAAGTTATTAACCTCCTAAGCGTTTGTGATTGATATCATGGTTTGGAATTATTGTACTATTTGTAACAAAACGCAGTATGGCAGCAAGAATGCGTAGACTTTGAAATAAAACTTATAGTACGACTAAATATCTCTTGAACTTACAAGGATGGCCTTGTAAAGTGGTTCTATTCTTGCATATCTGCCTAAAACTTGAAATATGAACTCAACTCCAAATAAATGAAGATTATTGACTAGATAAACACGTGAAAATCAGAAAAGGTTGATTTAATGTGACACGCTACCCAATAGATCAAAATAAATATCATTTTATGGATTGACAAAACGATCATGTCGTTGATTTCATTTAAATATTTGCTCAGTTTATTATATGAGAGCAAGTTCAAAAAATCTGTTTCTTTCGTAACACTGACCTATTAATGTTTTTCAAACATTGTCTTCATCTTTTAATGTTCTATTTTCCTCCTTAACCACTGTTTCTAAATTTCTATCAATTATTCAGATTTCCAAGTTCCACAAGAAGTTGAGGATAAAGGTGTCTCTAAAGGGACTGTGGCTGGAATTGTTGTTGGAGCAGTCTGTGCCATCATCGTAATTCTAGGAGTTCTATGGTGGTGGGGTTATTTACGAAAAAGAGATACTAATGAACTAGGTATTTACATGTCAAGCCCGTCCTCTAGACATGGAAAGATGGGCAGGTTGGCAAACGGGTCTAAAAGTGTTTGGGTTGAATTGGGTCATTTTGTAATATGGGTCGGGTGGACCCACAAGCAGTTTTTACTCATTTTTAGCAGATTCTTATAAGCTAAGATCACTTTCTTTATGTCTAGTAAAACAAAATTATTAATTTATCACTAAAATGATTTGCATCTTTGAATACAACAATTAGGCTGTTGTGTGCATTACTAATAGACTTTGGCAGACTCTGAACCTGTTCAAGTCTTTTAAATATTAAACCATTAAATTCTTTTGAGATTTAACACAACCCGAATTGACCCATTTGTAAGTAAATGGGTTGAAATTGTCATGTCTAGCCTACTCTTTAGATTCTGTTATTATCTTTTTACACGTTCTCAATCTCATTTGTCATTCAACAGAGCTGCAAGGTATCACTGGTTCATTTACATTGAGGCAAATAAAAAATGCAACTAACAATTTCGATGTCACTAATAAGATTGGAGAAGGTGGTTTTGGTTCTGTTTACAAGGTAATCTATTACTTTATATATTACAGAATATGGAGTGTACTCAGTTTATTAATTATCTTTTATTGAAGGGAGTATTGCCAGATGGCACCTTAATAGCTGTGAAACAGCTTTCCGCCAAATCAAAGCAAGGAAATAGGGAATTCTTAAATGAGTTAGGGGTGATTTCTGCTTTGCAACACCCACATCTCGTGAAGCTCCATGGATGTTGTATTGAAGGAAATCAGTTGTTGCTAGCGTATGAATACATGGAAAATAACAGTCTTGCCCGTGCTTTATTTGGTAAATGTTATGCTTCTCATTCATTAATTTCACTCGATATTCTTGAAAGTTGTTACATTTTGCCTTCTCCAAATCTGGGCTCTTAAAGAGGAACATCTCAAGGTAGAGGTGGAAAATGGGTGGGTCAGACAAATTCGGTAATGGGTTAAAAAGGGTTCTGGTTTAAACGAGTTGTTTTACTATGGGTCAGGTGACCCAAAACACTTGTTTGTATTATTTCTTAAATACTATTAAAATACGATTGAAAAACTATATAAGTACGATGATACTCTAACCGCTTAAATAAAACAGGAGGCCACAAGCTAACCCATTTAACTTGTTTTCCTTTTTGCTAAACTTATTAATTTGACCCATTAGGGAAATAAGTGCTTTTATGGGAATATGAATGCATAGTTGTAGGTATATAAAACTACCGACTAAGAATTTAATTATTATTTTGCTGAACTGTTTTTGACAATGTGGATTGAAGGGCCTAAAGAATATCAGTTGGAACTTGATTGGGCAACACGATACAGGATTTGCATCAATATAGCGAGAGGGTTGGCTTTTCTACATGAAGAATCAAGATTAAAGATTGTGCACAGAGACATCAAAGCCACTAATGTGCTACTTGATAAAAATTTAAATGCCAAAATTTCTGATTTCGGTTTGGCTAAGCTTGATGAAGAGGACGACACCCATATAAGCACCCGTGTTGCTGGCACTTAGTGAGTTGTTTAAAATTCACTGTAGTTTATTGCATATTGATTTCCTAGTTGACTATCATTCAAAATTGGAGGTGAGAATGGGCAGGTTGGGTAGTGGGTTAAAACCAGCAAGTGATTCTCCGTGCTGCAGAAACGAGTTGGGGTGGGAAACGGGTCTTTCATCTTTTTCTTTTTAATTATTATTGTCATAAACATTTGTGCATTAAAACCAAGTAGACCCATTCATAAGTAAATGAGTCGAAATTGTAACCTCTATTCAAATTATAACAATCAAACTTCAACTTTTCTCTTCTCTCTACATATTTCAGTGGATATATGGCTCCTGAATACGCTTTGCGTGGTTACCTCACGGATAAAGCAGACGTCTATAGCTATGGAATTGTCTTGTTAGAAATCGTGAGCGGAATGGCTAACGTTGCTGACAGGGCGAAGGAGAATCAGTTTGTTCTTCTTGACAAGGTAACATGAACCTTTTCTAACTTATATATTTGCATTTGCTATTGCTAAAGGTGGCAAAAATGCGAGCCAAAGATCTTTAAGGGCAAGCGTGTTGTTTCTTGTCCAGCCGGGTCATGCAAACACTTTCATATGCATTTCTTAAACAACTTTACAAGTAACTAATGTGCTACATTCGATTAAAAATATCGTATTAGACTGATAACCTAATTTAATTTATAAATTGATTTAGTAGTTTATATGCATTAAAACTACGGTTTAAGCTACTTTTGACCCATTTACCCGTTAGCTATTTTTTGCAATCTACTTGACCCATTTGACCTAATAATGATAAAAACATAAACCATAGCGACCCATTTTGAAGTCTATGTGGTAGAAAACTCGAACTGTCATCTGAACCTAAATTTGTTGTTTCTTCATGTTAGGCCGTTGCTTTAAAAACTTCGGGGAATTTGTTGGACCTAGTTGATCCAAGGCTGGATTCAGAATATGATGTACAAGAGATGATAATAGTTATAAATATGGCTCTAGTTTGCACAACAATCACTCCAACCGACAGACCCACAATGTCATCAGTGGTTAGCATGCTTGAAGGCAGAATTGCTCCTGAAGAATTTGTTGCTGAACGAAGCATCTCAATGACTAAAATGGAGCGTGAGAAAATGATGAAACAACTTGAGAATACGGATGAGACCGAAATTCAGGAAATGTCATTCGCATATACTGATTCTTCAACATCTGCTGTTGATCTGTACCCAATCGATCGTTTCAGTGAGTATATGTTAAAGAGGGATGATGCAAAAAAGTTGTTATCATAAAGAAGCTGGTGCTCAACTATAGTTGCATCACCGATATGCTTCATTTTTCTAATAAGTTATTATATTTGAGATTTTAATTATATGATACAAATACACTATCAAAATTCTACCTCGACTAAATATTTGTAGCTGGTATTACAACAATTCTTATAATTTGATATTGTTTACGGGTCATGTGGAATTAGTTTGTGCCAATAACAAAGATTGTAGTGACGTTACAACGTTGTAAATTTTAACAATCATTCAAAATATAATTTTGTCTATGTGATAGTTGCGTTTTGATAGTTTTATCCTTTTTCGAGTTTGGTCAATCTATTTGTTCTTCAAATTGATATTTTCGTCAATTTTATCCTTTTCACTAACTTTCATTAAGTTTTTCTGTTAAGTCTTATAAAATGACCAAAATACCCTCGTTGCATCATGACTCAACTCAAACCCTAACCCTAATTTCATTATCAAACCCACCTACTATTTCTTCACTCAAACCCTACCTGAACGACGGCGACATGATTCGAGCAACCTACAACCACCATTTGTACCGCCTCTCAACACCATCCACCGTCACCGAATTCCGGAGACAACAAATAACGACTTAAAAAACCTAGATCTAGTTCCGCCGACAACAAACCACGAAAGGGTATGAACGATGGCGGATTGCGGTGCAAACACGAAACCGATGACCACAAGGACTTGAACCGGATCTTCGTCGTGATGGTACAAACACGAAACTCACAAATCCATTAATTGGTTACAGATCTTCGAAATCAAGACCAGATCTTCGAATCAATTGATCAATGATGACGACTTTTCACGTTTTTTTTGGAATTACGAACTTGGTTGCAGATCCTCGACAATGGCGATGACAAACAGATCTGAAAGCAAAAGATAAGTTCATAATCGAAAATCTCCATCTGACCTCATCCTTCGTTTAAATCATCGCCTGGCCTCCACCTTCTTCGTTGAAATCGTCGGCAGTGGGGGTTCCTCCATGGCCGGAAAAACAAAAGAAATAACTAATTAGCACTTGAAGATTACGATTAATACAGATTTGGTATTGTTCTTGTAGATCTGGTTGTTGTACATTAATGTATCATAGAAAACTTTAATATTCACTTTTGCAAGTTGACATACTTACTGTATAATACGAAACAGAGGATGTTGACTTTTGGCAATTCCAGTTTCTTTGTGATCTTGGGCCTGCTTTTCATAGCTTTGACCATTGGGACGATTTCATATTTTCATACTTTGATGAATTCAAGTTTCAATGTCTAGAGTTTGATTGATTTTGATTTTTGGTCTTGTAAATTGGGGTTTGATGTTGTAAGTTGGGTTTTATGTTTGATTTTGATTTTTGATGTAAGTTGGGGTTTTATGTTTGATTTTGATTTTGATATTTATGTTGTTAGTTGGGGTTGTATCCTTGATTTTGATTTTTGATGAAAATGATGAAATCGGATGAGTAGCAGGTAAAATAAATAAGTGATGTTGATTAGGGTTCTATAATGTGTTTGCGGAAGTCAGAGGGTATTTTTGTCATTTTACATGACTTAACGGAGAAAGTTAATAAAAGTTAGGAAATTGGACTGATATGGCGAAAATACCAACCTGGAGGACAAAAGGATTTACCAAACTCGAAAAAAAATGATAAAATTGTCAAAACGTGACTACCACAGGGACAAAAACGAACAATTTCCCTATAATTTATAACTAATCTTTTCAATAAATGTATAAAATAGTAGAGTCTTACGGTCAAATTAAATTGGATAACCAAAAAAATAATTTATTTAAAATTAAATAATAATAATAATAATAAATATACATTAGGGGTTTCAATTCTTGAATTCGGGTATTTATCTATGATTATGTTTATGATCTCCAATTCTTAATTAATTAATAGTATGACAACTAACAATTCTTCTACTAAATAATACTTAATTTGAGAGCGGAGACAAATAATATCGATTTTTTGTCAAAAATAAGTTTCTTCCCAAATAAAGAAAAGCTACTTTAAAGTTTTTTTAATATAAAAAGGCTTTAAAAAAAGTTTTCTTTGGAGATTCTCTTAAAAAGTTTTGTGTCAAAAAAAAGTTTATCGATGTTATATTTACCTTAAAGAATTAAACGACTCATACGTATACACAGATTTAAAAACTAGTATACTAGTTGTACAATGCCACGAAACACTTACGTTATATATTGTGATTCGGATATGCGGTAGCTCCTTCTTCAATGAAATTGGTGTAAATCAATCACTGCACCCTCTTATCTATCAATATTTTAAGAGATACCGACTACGTAAACTCTGAAATTTGATACTTTATGTCTTAAAAGATCTTTTTATAAAAAGACGAACTTTACCACTTGCAATGAAGCAAAGATCCACTCCTCATTTAGTAATGCTTTTATCAAATTGATTCACGGTTTTAATTTTCTAATAGTAAGTCCATTTGAAATGATACTATCTAATTTGAACTTATATTTGACTTATATAAATTTATATTTGACTTATATGAGCATAACATATGTATATATTTAAATAAATAATTTATTATTTATTATCATATGTTGTAGTTGTTAATAGTTTATTTTATTTGACTTTTTAATTCGAATTTTATGGTGCTCAACTATACTAATGAAATATGGTGATGTTAAGAAATATATGGTAGTAATTTGCGATTTTCAAAATTTAACGATTTAAGGATAAACCTAACACTTTATAAAGGTTAAAGTTGAAGTTTAAGATATATATATATATATATATATATATAGGGTGGTGATCAAGAGAGAAGCAAAAAAAAAAAGAAGGAAAGTAGGGAAGCAAATACCCATTTACCATCAAAACATGATTTTTCAAGCAAGATTCATTAAATTAAAGCTTGAAATATAAATGATTATATACATCATTTAATCAAACAATGCTCTTGTAATTTTACGTTTTAAACAAAAAACTCTCAAAAACGACATTTATTATTCATTTGTGATGAATGTTAGTCAAAATCTCAAGTTAATATTCTTAAAACATTAATTTATGATAGATATTAACTCATATATATGTTATTATACACTGATTTATCATTTATGGGTGAATGTTATCAATAAAAATTCATCAAGAAATTATGTTAAGTAATATTCATGGATGTATAATAACAAGATATGAGTTAACATTCATCTTGAATGAATGTTATAAATGATGAAATTAAGGGTTGAGATTTGCTTCCATCCTTCCCCAGAATTTGAAGCTTCCCTATGGATCCTTCCCCTATATATATATATATATATGTGTGTGTGTATGTATATATATATATATATATATGAGTCGGATCTAAAGGGAAGCTTCAAATCTGGGGGGAAGGAGGAAGTAGTAGCGTGCATTTTGGGGTAGTTAATATTCTTTTCGAGAAAAGTAAAAAAGAAAAATTAATAAATGTTAACCGGAATCGATAGTATGAATGTTAAACTTCCTTGATAAATTCCCGCCGTAGATTATAACATCAATCGATGAATATTAGATAAAAAAATAGTTAACATTCATCATGACTGAATGATACCAAATGAAAATAAAGTTGACGAATGTTGTCAGTAGCATATATTTGACTAACATTCATTGGAAGAACATCAATTGATGAATGTTAAATGATAAACTCAATAAAATTCTTTTTAAAAGAATGATTTGAGGGAACAAGGGAAACATAAAATTCTTTTCAAGCAACTTAACATTATTTTTGACAAATGTAACAAAAAAAGATTTTTAATAAATGCTAGTCAGAATCGATAGTATGAATGTTAATCTTCCTTGATGAATATTTTATGTTCGTTATAACATTAATTGATGAGTACTAAATTAAAAGTCGTTAACATTCACCCTGACTGAATGTTACAAAAATAAAAAATATATGTATCAAAATAATTATAAAAAATTACCAAAATCAAAATTAAGTTGATGAATGTTAGTCAATAGTATGAATGTTAGCAACAACGTGTATTTAACTAACATTCATTGATGAATGAAAAGTGACAAACTCAATAATATTCTTTTTAAAATAATGTTATTGAGTAATTTGTCACTTAACATTCATCAATAAATAATTTTTCAATGTATATTAGTCAGATACATATTTATCGTTGATTTTTAACTGATAAATATCTATTTTGGTTAACATTCACTCGGGATGAATGTTAACAATGTCTCTTAATATTAATCAACTAATGTTATAACTTATGAAAAAAAATATGAATGATTATTAGTAGCTTCATCGGACTTTATTAATATTTTTTGATAAAAGTATTTTTTATTTTTATTACTTTTGGTGAAGAAAATGTTAACTATTTAAAAAAACATATTTAAATAAGTTGACATACTATTTTAGAGTTAAATTGATGTAAGAGATACATACTATTAACTTGCTATGTTTTAGTATATATTTCATTTAGTGAACTTTAACGTTGATAGCATGAAATATTGCCATAGTGGGGCATTACCTAATCGAAACATTTGCCGTAAATTTATATTTTGTACAAAATGAAATATTGCCATAAACATTCGGCCTTATCACACTTTCCAGACTATTTAAGTTAACTATTTAAGTCAATTAGAGAGTATCACTATAATTCCCGATCTTAAAATTGTAAGGCATAAGCTTAAAATGTGTGTAAACTCTTTATAAGATAGTAAAGATAATATAGCTATTACAACAATAGCTAGATAAATATCTTGAAAATACTATTATGACGATTAAAGGATGACACAGAACCCTTTACGTCAAATTAAATATATAGAAAAGCACCCTTTGATTTGATTGAAAATGGAGCAAGTGAATGCATGGTGACAACCGATTAATAATTGGATGGCTCGAAGGTCAAAAGGCTACATTGAAAAGCCTTTGCATCAACTTTGTAACACATGTTTTATATCTCTTATATTTTTTAATCCCCATCAATAGTGTTTATATTTGTACCCTCTAATTGTGGTATATTTTTTCAATGTATATTAGTCACATGTTTTATATCATCTCTCGAATTGAAGTTCTTCGACTGATGATCACTCACTCAAACCCAACAAAATGAATAAATTAACAAATTTATAAAGGTGGGAAAAGAATACAAAAGTAGTTTTTAATATCACCAGCTCTAAATTTATCCACAAGTTTTTGTGATGATTGATGAATATAATCGTGTATAACTGAAAGATCGATCGAGTTTCAGCTGATTCTCCTGAAATGTAACGTTGGTGCTAATGGTAATTAATGGAGTCTAATTAGTAAAATGAAATCATCAGAATTTTCTTAAAATTAGTCAAAAATCAAATGCTAGCGGGAAACATACATCCTGTAGGTGATAAAGAAAGGACTCTGTCGTACAAATAAATAATGCATATTTTACCTTTAATTTAATTTTTATTAGTATCGCAAGATGATTGAAAGTGACTAAATCAAGTTGTTTGTAGAGTAAATTTTAAATGCATGAATTATATAGCTGCAAGACTCCTTAAACGTCTAAGTCTAAGTCCTCATTTTCCATATCTTGGCTAACCGGCCTACTTTAATTGCTTCTTACTTTTAGTGCTGACTCATCACAATTAAATTTCAAATAAGTCGACTTTTAATCAATACTAAAAAATACGTAATTAAATCTCCGCAAAGATAACATGAAAATGGAGTATTAGTGTATAGTATTAGTGTATTAACTTCATTTCTTTTAGTTTATAATCGTCACACAAAAACGAATACTACACTTATTGGTTTAACATTGATCGACAGAGACAAGAAACAAGATGTTTGTAGTATTCACATGCATGAATCTATAGCTGGATCCAAGAGTCATCAAACAACTTCGTCTTCGCATAAATAATTTTCAGCCACTACTACCAATTTTTGATACGCTTAATTGGCTGTTCAGATAATACATATATGTAGTTAATTTGATTCAAGAAACAAGAATAGATTGATCAAGCAACATGTTGTCCATAATTCTGTACGTTGCGTTGCTCCCCTTTGGTTTTGCATCAATGAATACATCATGTCTTCCCGCCGATGAAGGTTTATGACATCTCATTCACTGTTTGTTTTTCATTAATTACTATGAAAATGAGATTGACTTAATATTATTATTAATTTTTTTTATTTCATTTTGGCAGTGGATGCATTGAGTGAGATCGGAAGGAAGTTAGGTAAAGATTGGGATTTCGAAGGGCGTCAGTGTTGTAATTGGGCCACTACTCCTAATAAAACATACGATAATACTATCGGTTGCTCCTGTGAATCACAATTCAACACGACTTGCCGTGTTTTTAGCTTGTAATATTTTCTCTTTTCTCCTTATCTACTGAATACTAGTATACTACTGAGAATATTAACCAAACAGCTTTTTTTTGATCGAATTATGTTTGGCGAAAGTAGTTGGTAGCCAGAGTTAGAAAAGCTGTTAACCTGTAGCTTTCATTTGGAGTTAATACGTATTTTATTTTTATGAAATTAAGTATTCTCGGATCGAGTAGCTGGAAGCTACAACTAAGAGCTCCAAAAAGCTTTCCTCCAAAGATGCTTGTGGTTCTACTGCTCTAGATATCGTCAGTTCGTGGTTTGAAGAATATAGGAATTATTTATAAAAGTACAATTGAATTATTGTACTAAATCAACGTACTTTCATGCTTTTAATAAATAGCAATGTACTTTGGAAATTATCGGAGTTAGAAACATACCTCTTCTTTTTCTTTTTCTTTTTTTCTTTTTTCCGTTAATTAATGGCTAGTATAAGATAAACGAAACAAATGAAAAGGATCAAGAGAACCTATGTTAGTATTTGTTTGTAGTTTTTATGGATGGTGTATTGGTTTGTACATGCAGAAGTCTCAAAGGACAAAGCCTACCAGGCACTCTTCCACCAGAGATCGCCAACCTTCGTTACTTACAAAACCTGTACATATAATCATATATTTATTTCTTGATTTTGTTGTTAGTTACTTTATCTTCCATATATTGTTTGTATTATTTAGTACATGGCTGACTTAATTATGTATTTTACTTGTACAGCGACTTAACTCGCAACCTTCTCAGTGGTACCATCCCTCCAGAATGGGGTTCCATGGAGCAAGTTCAAACCATGTAATTCTTTCAATTCCTTATGCATACTCTACAACTTCTTTTTTCGCATTTTAAAGTATTAGCTTGGTGTGCCGTCGGTTTATCTTAGTATGTGTTATATATCGACACTGCCCAACCATGTTAAATTTTCTTGATCTTGTTATAGTTTTTTGGTTTCGTTTTATTTTGCCTAAAAAGCCATGTTTACATTTCTGCAGTAGTCTTCTTGGGAATCGTGTGAATGGATCAATCCCAAGGGAACTCGGAAACATCAGGACACTGACATCTTTGTAAATTCTGTTTCATCAATGATCTATTATAACATAATATTACAACACCATGTTTGCTTTTGTAACTTTCTCTTGCTGTTTATGGATTCAATTCTATGGTTGATTAGAACGGTAGAGGACAATCGGATGTCTGGAATAATTCCCGAGGAGCTTGGGAATCTTGCAAGCATCCAGAGATTGTAAGACTGCAGTATGAATATTGTATTTACTTTTGTAGAATAGCCTGTTTCATTATTGTCATTTATCGTAGACTCCCGAACGCCAATTACTTTACCGGAGAGTTGCCTGCATCGTTCGCAAATCTGACCACTTTGATGGAATTGTGAGCTCTACTACCTTGTTGGATTTGATTATTAATCTTTAATTTAAAAGGCTACATATAATTCACCGTTTATTTCAAATTCTTTCACAATCGAATTGGTAGTAACAGTTTCTCTGGAAAGATCCCCGATTTCATAGGGAATTGGACAAATCTCACGATCTTGTGAGACATTCGCCTACTGTTCCAATTTTCATTAGTTGTATAAAAGTTCAGATTTAATCGGAGTTTCATATTCGCAGAAGGATTCAGGGCAGTGGAATGGAAGGGCCAATACCTCCTAGCATTACTCTTTTGGCACAGTTGTCAGACTTGTCAGTAAATTTTTCACATATCATCTAATTTGATATTCTTTCAATTTTGATCAAAAGTATTTCTGTTCACCAAATCAAGAAATGCAGGCGAATCAGCGACTTGAGAGGACCAGACACCCTTTGTCCACCTTTTACTAATGCAACGGCTTTCAAGAACCTGTGAGCTTAAAACCTTCTTTTTAATAGACCATTACAAGTTTCTTCTTTTAATTAAGAGTCTTTTTTTTAATTAAGAGTTTATTATTCGGTTATGAATCGAACTTTACATTTTTTACTATTGTATGTAACCACTTTTTAAAAGTGTTATTTTATGTATTGAACTTTACAATTTCGTATGTTGTATGTAGCGGGTGACCGGATGAACAGCTACCCGGTTTTTCTCTTGAAAAAATGTCTATTATATGTATCGAATTTTGTAAAAAATGTCTATTGTATTTATCAAACTTTGTAAAAATATCTATTGTATGTATCGAAACCGGTGATTTCCGGTCATCCGGTTACCTGTTACATACAATATACAAAATTGTAAAGTTCGATATATACAATAGCAGTTTTGAAAGGTAGTTACATACAATAGTAAAAATATAAAGTTACATGCATAACCAAATAATAAACTCTTTAATTAATTTTAAACTCAATCCTTCTAGAATCTTGAGGAGTTGCAATCTGATCGGCCCGTTACCAGATTCTCTTGCTTCAAGTCATCTTCAAGTCTTGTTAGTACTTTTCATCTTTTCCTCAATTTATAACATTTCTTGTTGCTAATAAAATGTTGTGTTATCACCAAAAAGGACAAATTTAAGTAACTACATCATTTGGTTTTCCGTTATCTTTGTGTTTGAATGTGATTTTGAGCATATCCTATACTAACGCCAAGTGTTTGATGCAGGACTACTACTCAGTATATTTTTTCTTTAGTTTCTAGTTCTATTTATTACAATATTACAAGATTTGACTACTCATTTTTTATGTTACCCTTTCAGAGACTTTAGCTTTAACAAGTTTAATGGTACCATTCCTAACGGGTTCACGGATCTAAAGAATGCCAACAACATGTACACATCTCATTTTAATGTATTAGTACTATCGCACATACTATATTTTGTTCTCTAATGTATCTCTTAAATTTCTTAGCTATCTTACAGGAAACATGCTATCTGGACCTGTGCCTCCTTGGATGCTCACAGGAGGAAAAAAAATGTAAGTTGTTTATCTACTGTAAAACTTGTACAAGTAAAATGTCAAGATCCTTTTCTTAAAAAAATATAGATATATTGAGATCCTTGTTCCGTTTTATGGTTGTATAATATAACGATTGATGTAGTGAATTTTCTTGCAGTGATTTGTCATACAACAATTTTACATTTAATAGCTCAAGTGTCGTAAAGTGTCAGATGCGAGACACGTAAGATTAATCCCACCTTTCTCCAAAGTATCATTTCCAAACTTTTTCATACCATGCTAAATTCATAAGTTCCTGTTGTTTCGTGTAGAAACTTGTTTGCTTCCTTTTCAGCAGATAACACTTCGTAAGTTTCTCTGCCATGAATTCTTTAATCCAAATTAGATTCGACAATATTATTCTCTGTGACACACTCTCATTTTTTCCCTACTGTTACCAGTAAAAAAGCTGTCTTGTGCTTGCGGACTAATGTTTGTCCAACAGGTAAGTGAATATCAAATCTTATATCTCAAAATTTCGCTAAATTCATTTCTGGTTTTGAGATTCCCATGAAACTATTTTTGGACTAGATTTTTCATCCTTGTATATAAACTGTTGAGGAAAGGGAGTATCGATTGGAAAAGGGGAATATGAAGGTGATTTGGACAGAGGTGGTCCTTCATATTTCTCGTCGACTGGAAATCGATGGGGATTCAGCAATACGGGTCACTTCTTGGATGATGATCTTCCAAATGACTTATATATTGTCACAAATACTTTTGGGAACCTCTCTGAATTGTCACGACTGCACGATCCTCAGCCATGTCTTTGACATATTACAGTTTCTGTTTGCTTAATGGAAGCTACAATGTAAGCCTTCACTTCGCGGAGCTCCGTTTCACTGATGATAAAACGTATAGTAGCCTTGGAAGGCGTGTATTTGATATCTACATTCAGGTGAATAGTTTTGCAGATAAAAATTATCTAAAGATTTTAGTGTTATTTTTGTCGTTTTGTACCGCATATATCCACTAGTTACAAATAACTAGAGATTGCCAAGATATGATGGACGGTTTGAGTAACAGGTTGAAGCACGGTCAAAACATGTTGAGAAGGGCCGGGTTGGGTTGACCCACTAACTCTTCTTGTCAATTTTTAAATCCTTTTAATTAATAATGAATGCATTAGTTTTTATGACAAAAACAACATTATTACAATGACGATTAAAATCTTCGCAAAAACGATTTTGGAGTTTGTATGCATTGCAAATGCAACTTTGGGTGTTCAACCCATTCCTTTTTACTTACTTTAATTTTCATTTTTTAACCCATTTGGCCAGTATCCGAGATAACACACGACCCAAGTCAGCCCATGCACATCTAAACGTGACTAAATGGTCATTTCTGTAATCACTAATAAGAAGATATACTTCAGTAGCTTGCTGGTTGCCGCAAGCTGTGGATGCTATGATAAAAAAAAATATCAAAAAATAATATAAAAAAAAAGATGAGCCTTTATCACTTTTTTCTTTAAAGTATGGTGATGTTGGGTACAATATAGTTCCTCTTTAATGGCTAAGTTTTGCATTATACACGATTGGTGATGTGGCAGGGTAAGTTGGAGGAGAAGGATTTTGACATTAGTGAGAAAGCAGGAGGGGTTGGGAAAGAAATCGTGAGAAATTATACTGTAGATGTTATCACTACTTTAGAAGTTCTGACTCTATTGGGCTGGAAAAGGAACAACCCAACTCCCTCGAGGAGTATATGGTCCTCTTATTTCAGCTATTTCTGTGAATCCAAGTTATTAACCTCCTATGCGTTTGTGATTGATATCATGGTTTGGAGTTAATGTACTATTTGTAACAGTAACGCAGTATGGCAGCAAAAATGCGTACACTTTGAAAGAAAACTTATAATATGACTGAATTATCTCTTGAACTTATAAGGATGGCCTTGTAAAGGTGGTTCTATTCTTGCATATCTGCCTAAAACTTAAAATATGAACTCAACTCCAAATAAATGAAGATTATTGACTAGATAAACAGGTGAAAATCAGAAAAGGTTGATATAATGTGACACACTACCCAATAGATCAATATAAAGATCATTTCATGGATTGACAAAACGATCATGTCGTTGATTTCATTTAAATATTTGCTCTGTTTCTTATATGAAAGCAAGTTCAAAATATCTGTTTCTTTCGTAACACTGACCTATTAATGTTTTTCAAATATTGTCTTCATGCTTTTATTGTTCTATTTTCCTCCTTAACCACTGTTTCTAAATTCCTATCAATTATTCAGATTTCCAGGTTGCACAAAAAGTTGATCGAAACAATAAAGGTATCTCTACAGGGACTGTGGCCGGAATTGTTGCTGGAGCAGTCGGTGCGATCATCCTAATTCTAGGAGTTCTATGGTGGTGGGGTTATTTACGAAAAAGAGATACTAATGAACTAGGTATTTACATGTCAAGCCCGTCCTCTAGACATGGAAAGATGGGCAGGTTGGCAAACGGGTCTAAAAGTGTTTGGGTTGAATTGGGTCATTTTGTAATATGGGTCGGGTGGACCCACAAGCAGTTTTTACTCATTTTTAGCAGATTCTTATAAGCTAAGATCACTTTATTTATGTCTAGTAAAACAAAATTATTAATTTATCACTAAAATGATTTGCATCTTTGAATACAACAATTTAGGCTGTTGTGTGCATTACTAATAGACTTTGGCAGACTCTGAACCTGTTCAAGTCTTTTATATATTAAACCATTAAATTCTTTTGAGATTTAACACAACCCGAATTGACCCATTTGTAAGTAAATGGGTTGAAATTGTCATGTCTAGCCTACTCTTTAGATTCTGTTATTATCTTTTTACACGTTCTCAATCTCATTTGTCATTCAACAGAGCTGCAAGGTGTCACTGGTTCATTTACATTGAGGCAAATAAAAAATGCAACTAACAATTTCGATGTCACTAATAAGATTGGAGAAGGTGGTTTTGGTTCTGTTTACAAGGTAATCTATTACTTTATATATTACAGAATATGGAGTGTACTCAGTTTATTAATTATCTTTTATTGAAGGGAGTATTGCCAGATGGCACCTTAATAGCTGTGAAACAGCTTTCCGCCAAATCAAAGCAAGGAAATAGGGAATTCTTAAATGAGTTAGGGGTGATTTCTGCTTTGCAACACCCACATCTCGTGAAGCTCCATGGATGTTGTATTGAAGGAAATCAGTTGTTGCTAGCGTATGAATACATGGAAAATAACAGTCTTGCCCGTGATTTATTTGGTAAACGTTATGCTTCTCATTCATTAATTTCACTCGATATTCTTGAAAATTGTTACATTTTGCCTTCTCCAAATCTGGGCTATTAAAGAGGAACATCGCATGGTGGAGGTGGAAAATGGGTGGGTCAGACAAATTCAGTAATGGGTTAAAAAGGGTTATGGTTTAAACGAGTTGTTTTCCTATGGGTCAGGTTGACCCAAAACACTTTTTTGTATTATTTCTTAAATACTGTTAAAATTACAATTACAGAACTATATATGTACAATGATACTCTAACTGCTTAAATAAAACAGGAGACCGCAAGCTAACCCATTTAACTTGTTTTCCTTTTTGCTAAACTTATTAATTTGACCCATTAGGGAAATAAGTGCTTTTATGGGAATATGAATGCATAGTTGTAGGGATATAAACTACCGCCTAAGCATTTAATTATTATTTTGCTGAACTGTTTTTGATAATGTGGATTGAAGGGCCTAAAGAATATCAGTTGGAACTTGATTGGGCAACACGATACAGGATTTGCATCGATATAGCGAGAGGGTTGGCTTTTCTACATGAAGAATCAAGATTAAAGATTGTGCACAGAGACATCAAAGCCACTAATGTGCTACTTGATGAAAATTTAAATGCCAAAATTTCTGATTTCGGTTTGGCTAAGCTTGATGAAGAGGACGACACCCATATAAGCACCCGTGTTTCTGGCACTTAGTGAGTTGTTTAAAATTCACTATAGTTTATTGCATATTGATTTCCTAGTTGAACTATCATTTAAAACTGGAGGTGAGAATGGGCAGGTTGGGTAGTGGGTTAAAACCAGTGTGGATTAATGTTGACTCAGTTTCTAAGTGGAACGTGCATGAGTGGAACGTGCATGAGAAATGGTCAGAAAGGTTTTCCTTGATGATAGGATGGTGGACCGAGTTTATCGTATTCTAGTTGTTTCTTTTGAGAATAAATAGCCTAGTTGCAGAAAGTAGTTTGATAGTATTTTTTCCAATTTTATATCTTGCGTGTAATCCCATTTCCTTTTAATATTCAATAAAAGCTTTGGTTGTGAGGCATTACATCAGTGTTTTTCTTCTTTTTGTTATCACGATTTCATCTATAAGCCTTCTTTAATCCAACATTTGGTATCAGAGCTAGGTTGTTCTCGTATATGCCAAAAATCATTCGATCCTCAGAAATGTCTATCGTATCAAACACCTCAAACCCTGTCAAAGAAAACCCAGTTACCTTTCAGTGTCCAGTCCTCACTTCTACAAACTATACGACATGGGCCATTAAGATGGAAGCTATAATGGATGCCCAAGGGTTATGGGAATCCATCGAGACTGCAGCTGGTGTGGCTGTGGACGAGAAGAAAAGTAAAATGGCTCGTGCATTCATCTTCCAAGCAATACCAGAAGATATTCTGATGTAGGTAGCCAAGAAGAAAACAACTCGCGAAGTGTGGGAGTCTCTGAAAACCCGGTTCGTTGGTGCAGACCGGGTTCAAAAGGCCAGGTTGCACACGTTGAAGAGTGAGTTTGAGGCGCTCCGAATGAAGGACGGTGAGTCCATTGACGAGTATACAGGGAAGTTATCCGGGATGATCTCGAAGTATAACAGTGTCGGTGCGACATTGAAAGACGAAGAATTGGTTCGAAAACTTTTTGATACGGTGACAGAAAAATATATCCATCTTATTGCCTCTATGGAGCAATATTCGGATATAGAACAAATGCCATTTGAGGAAGCAATAGGTCGATTAAAAGCCTATGAAGACAGGTTAAGGCTCCGACAAGGAGGGTCGACGGGGGAAAATTCATTGTTGTTAACAAAGGTAGATGGACAGACAATGAGTAAACAGAATAGCAAGGCACCCGGTGGTCGTGGTAGAGGTTGGAATGGTGATAGAGGCGGTAGAGGTAGCACACGAGGGGGTCGTGGGTCAGGCCGAGGTCGGGGTGATCGATATGGCAAGAAACCGTCTCAAGAAGGTGAACACTCGAACCGAAAGCCGCGTGACAAAAGTCACATTAAGTGCTTCGAGTGTCAACAATATGGGCACTACGCATCAGAATGCTCGAACAGGAAGAAACCGGAACAAGAAGTGCACTTGATGAAGGAAATGGAAGAACAAACTCTACTGTTGTGTGTTAAAGGGGAGGACATACCATCAATGGTAATCTTGAATGAGGACAAAGTGTTCCCTAAACAGCATGAAAGCCGGAACAGTAGCAATCGAGACATGTGGTACCTCGATAACGAGGCAAGTAATCACATGACCGGGGAAAGAAATTTGTTTGCAGAATTGAATGAAAGCGTCACGGGACGGGTTTGGTTCAGTGATGGCTCTGCGGTTGACATTAAAGGAAAAGGTACACTTTTGTTCCAATGCAAAAACGGTGACCAGTTAATGGTCTCGAATGTGTATTTTATCCCGGCTTTAACTAGTAATATCCTTAGCCTCGGCCAGTTAACTGAAGTGGGTTATGATATTTGGTTGCGTAAGGAATATCTAAAAGTTTATAACGAACAAGGTACACTTGTGTTGAAGGTGAAACGATCGGCAAACAGGTTGTATAAAATCATATTAAAAGTTGCAAAACCTACTTGCTTGGCAGCTTCTTTAGTTGATGACGCATGGACTTGGCATGCCCGCTTGGGACATGCAAACTTCTACACATTAGAAATGATGGGGAAGAAAAGGATGGTGACCGGAATGCCGTGTGTCTCACATCCAAAACAATGCAACGGGTGTGTTGTAGCAAAACAAACGAGGCAAAGCTTTCCAAATGAAGCTCAGTGGAGAGCGTCCAAACCGTTGGAACTCTTACATGCTAATCTCTGCGGTCCGATAACGCCACAATCAACAGGAGGTAATAGATATTTTTTATTGATTGTTGATGATTGGTGTAGATATATGTGGGTTTATCTACTCAGATCAAAAGATGAAGCGTTAGCAAAGTTCAAAATCTTCAAAGTTCAAGTTGAGACGGAAACCGAGTATAAGGTGAAGGTACTAAGGACAGATCGAGGGGGCGAGTTTAACTCTCAAGCCTTTGTCAAGTTCTGTCAAGGAGAAGGAATTCAAAGGCAAACCACGGCACCGTATACTCCGCAACAAAACGGTGTTGTGGAGCAGAGAAACAGAACGGTAGTAGAAATGACACGATCATTGCTGAAAAACATGAACCTACCAGATTCGTTGTGGGCGGAAGCAGTTCGCCACGCGGTCTATTTGCTTAACAGACTTCCCACGAAGGCGGTGAGAGACATTACTCCATACGAAGGCTGGAAGAAAAGAAAACCAAACTTGCAATATCTAAAATATTCGGTTGTTTGGCGTTTGTAAAAAAGGTGGGAGGCCATCTCACTAAGCTGGAAGATAGGAGTATACCTATGGTTCATTTAGGTATAGAACCAGGGAGCAAAGCATACAGGTTGTATAATCCAAAAAATACAAGGATTGTGGTGGCTCGTGATGTCTCATTTGATGAAGGAAAGTCATGGGCTTGGGAAAATACACATGGAAGTATGTCAGAAAGCACTTGCATTGTACAACCCATGTTCATGGGTAACACTGAAAACCCAAAGAATACTGGTGTGAATCAAGGAGAAGGACCACATAAACCATTAAACCCAAATTATAATAATGTTTCTCCTTCTTTCTTAACTTCGACAGGTACCAAATATACGGAAGGTTCAGGAAGCGCAGATCATAGCCTTTCAAGTTCCTCCAGTATTGTGCCAGTTAATGACACAGTACCTTTCGACACTTTTGATGATACTCCTGTGCGGGGAACTCGCTTTATACAAGAAATATACCAACGAGAACCCATGATGACAAACGAAGAGGTACAAGATCAGTATCAACAAGCAGGTTTGTTGTTGCTAAACGAAGAACCAACTTCATTTCTCGAGGCAACAAAGGAGACTCAATGGATGGAAGCCATGCGTGCAGAGATAGATTCAATCGAGAAGAACCGGACGTGGACTTTAACCCGATTACCTCCCAATCAAAAGGTGATAGGGCTAAAGTGGGTGTTTAAGTTGAAAAGGGATGCATCAGGTACAATCACGAAATACAAGGCACGTCTTGTGGCCAAAGGTTACGTACAACAGAAGGGTGTAGACTTTGAAGATGCGTTTGCTCCGGTGGCTCGGATGGAATCAATACGGTTGCTATTAGCTTTGGCTGCAAAAGAAAACTGGATTGTACATCATTTAGATGTCAAGTCAGCCTTCTTAAACGGGGAGCTTAAGGAGGAAGTTTACGTAACTCAACCCACCGGCTTCGAAGTGAAAGGAAAAGAGGAGATGGTTTATAAATTGCACAAAGCTCTTTATGGGTTACGACAGGCGCCACGTTCATGGAATGCAAAACTCGACAAAGTATTAAAGGAGCTTGGGTTCAGCAAGTGTGCACAAGAACAAGCAGTGTACAAGTTGCAAAGTAAGAATACAACCTTAATTATTGGTGTGTACGTTGACGATATAATTGTGACGGGGTTGAGTGAGAAACAGATTCAAGATTTCAAGGTCAGAATGAACTCAATTTTTGACATGAGTGACCTGGGGAAATTGAATTACTATCTTGGGATAGAGGTTAAGCAAGAAGAAAATAGCATCGTTATAAAACAAGAAGGTTATGCTAGAAAGATTTTGAAAGAAGCAGGTATGTCTGAGTGTAACCCAACGAAGTGGCCTATGGATCCTAAATTGCAGCTGACCAAAGATGAAGATAGCAAGGAAGTTGATCCAACCGAGTACAGACGTATAATCGGAAGCCTCCGATACCTGATTAACACTCGCCCCGATCTCAGTTACTCGGTTGGGGTAGTAAGTAAATTCATGCAGTCACCTAAAGAGAGTCACTATGCAGTTGTCAAGAAAATTTTACGATATCTCAAAGGTACAACCGGGTATGGTTTGAAGTACCAAAAGGGTGGAGATGGGAAAATTTGCGGGTATAGTGACAGTAGCCACGCTTCAGATGTTGAGGACCGAAGAGCAACTACTGGTATGGTGTTCTACTATTCACAAAATCCGGTCACATGGGCATCTCAGAAACAGCAAACGGTTGCTCTAAGTTCATGTGAGGCTGAATTCATGGCTGCAACGGCAGCGGCGTGTCAAGCGTTGTGGTTAAGAAACATGGTTAGTTTCTTAACAGGAGAAGAAGCTCAAAAGGTGCAGCTTCTAGTAGACAATCGATCGGCTATAGCACTGATGAAAAATCCCGTGTTTCACGGGCGAAGCAAGCATATCGATACTAAATTCCATTTCATACGGGAGTGTGTGGAGAGGGATCAAATTTATGTCGAGCATGTTAGCGGCGATTTGCAGAAGGCGGATATCTTGACAAAGGCGTTGCCTCGGGTTAAGTTCTCTGAGTTGAGAAGGTTGATCGGAACCGAAGATGTCAACATCAAAGGGGAGAATGTGGATTAATGTTGACTCAGTTTCTAAGTGGAACGTGCATGAGTGGAACGTGCATGAGAAATGGTCAGAAAGGTTTTCCTTGATGATAGGATGGTGGACCGAGTTTATCGTATTCTAGTTGTTTCTTTTGAGAATAAATAGCCTAGTTGAAGAAAGTAGTTTGATAGTATTTTTTCCAATTTTATATCTTGCGTGTAATCCCATTTCCTTTTAATATTCAATAAAAGCTTTGGTTGTGAGGCATTACATCAGTGTTTTTCTTCTTTTTGTTATCACGATTTCATCTATAAGCCTTCTTTAATCCAACAACCAGCAAGTGATTCTCCGTGCTGCAGAAACGAGTTGGGGGTGGGAAACGGGTCTTTCATCTTTTTTGTTTTAATTATTTTTGTTATAAACATTTATGCATTAAAACCAAGTAGACCCATTCATAAGTAAATGAGTCGAAATTGTAACCTCTATTCAAATTATAACAATCAAACTTCAAATTTTCTCTTATCTCTACATATTTCAGTGGATATATGGCTCCTGAATACGCTATGCGTGGTTACCTCACGGATAAAGCAGACGTCTATAGCTTGAATTGTCTTGTTAGAAATCGTGAGCGGAATGGCTAACGTTGCTGACAGGGCGAAGGAGAATCAGTTTGTTCTTCTTGACAAGGTCACATGAACCTTTTCTAACTTATATATTTGCATTTGCTATTGCTAAAGGTGGCAAAAACGCGAGCCAAAGATCTTTAAGGTCAAACGTGTTGTTTCTTGTCCAGCCGGGTCATGCAAACACTTTCATATGCATTTCTTAAACAACTTTACAAGTAACTAATGTGCTACATTTGATTCAAAATATCGTATTAGAGTGATAACCTAATTTAATAAATTGATTTAGTAGTTTATATGCATTAAAACTACACTTTAAGCTACTTTTGACCCATTTACCCGTTAGCTATTTTTTGCAATCTACTTGACCCATTTGACCTAATAATGATAAAAACATAAACCATAGCGACCCATTTGGAAGTCTAAGTGGTAGAAAACTTGAAACTGTCATCTGACCTTAAATTTGTTGTTTCTTCATGTTAGGTTGTTGCTTTAAAAACTTCGGGGAATTTGTTGGACCTAGTTGATCCAAGGCTGGATTCAGAATATGATGTACAAGAGATGATAACAGTTATAAATATGGCTCTAGTTTGCACAACATTCACTCCAACCGACAGACCCACAATGTCATCAGTGGTTAGCATGCTTGAAGACAGAATAGCTCATGTAGAATTTGTTGCTGAACCAGGCTTCTCAATGACTATAATGGAGCGTGAGAAAATGATGAAACAACTTGAGAATACGGATGAGACCGAAATTCAGGAAATGTCATTCGCATATACTGATTCTTCAACATCTGCTGTTGATGTGTACCCAATGGATCGTTTCAGTGAGTATATGTTAAAGAGGGATGATACAAAAAAGTTGTTATCTTAAAGAAGCTGGTGCTCAACTATAGTTACATCACCGATCATTTTTCTTGATATAGTACACTATGTAATACATGAGTATATTTCATTGTTTAACGTACTTTTCTCAATTGGATTGGAGTATTTATTTAAAGTTATAAGAAAAAGGAAATTTATATAAATTACTGATAATGCAAATAAACAGAACTTACAGCCGGAAGTAATTGACTATCAGGTCGGTCATCAGGTATAGAGTATGATTCAGTTGGTAATTTGGATTTGATTATTGTAAAAAACTCATATAGTCTTATTCAAAAAAAATACGAAACACTCATTTTTTCAAATTAAATAGACTTAAGATAATGATAATTAATGATAATAATATAATAATAATAATAACAACAACAATCTTTACTAATTAAATTTAATTTAATTAAATAATTAAAAGAGAATACAAAGAGAGAAGAGATAATCACAAATCTAATCCATTGGCCAACTTAAATTAACATATTAATCCTTTGACCAATACAATTACCAAACTAATCCACTGATAATCGAACACACCTTCGATCTGTTCGATCATCAATTAAAATTCCAAATCAAACCGTTAACCCAATTAGTGAAATATAATTAATTCAATTAACTATTTAATTAATCCCTAAGTCAATATTAACAAATGAAGGAAAAAAACACATGATCATGAGATCGAACATGTCCAAACTTCGATCGCCAATGAGGCTCTGACACATCGACATGTTTGATCGAAGGTTCAGACTTCGAAGGTTCGATCAAGCATGATCGACATTATAGAAAAAAAAATTAAACAAACTCAGACCGAAATTTCGATCTTCCACTATTTATATTTTAATTATATAAATAAACGGTTTTGTCTCTTTCGATTACATTCCCCAATCATTCTATCAATTTATTCATATCTTGAAATAAAAATGAGCTCACAAGATAACTATCAATTCTATCAATTTATTCATATCAAATGTACCAAACTCGGGTCGCGGTTATCACATTCAACATCAAGCCATGATCTGAAACACGAGTTTCTAAACATTTGTGGTCTATCAGGGTACCTAGATAAGCTCTCGCGAATTTTGAAAGCGACTCTAACATTGGATCTAACAATCAGGTGTGCATCGTAGTATAACGTATAAACAACATCAAATTTTCCATCAAACTTATTAATTAACATAACTCAACATAACATGATATAAAGTATCTTACAAATAAAAAATCTAAAATATTATTTCATTTATAAGCATAACAAACGTTAATCAATTTACATAAATAATTTAATATCATTTATAAACGGTCTTAAAATTTCAGTTTATAACAAAACTAACTCTTAACATTCAGAAAGTTAACTTTTAACAAAAATATAGTTACTTACATTAATATTTTAATATCACCTTCAAATTAAAACAAAAAATTAAATTCTAACAAAACTAACTCCCCATATTTAAAAAGTTAATTTTAACAAAATTCTTCTTATTTACATACAAATTAATATATAAAATAATAAATCAAAAATTTAATTTTTAACAAAATTCTACTTAATTACCTACAAATTTTAATATATAAAAAAATAAATCAAAATTTTTTTCTAACAAAACTAAATTACCAACATTCAAACATGTAACTTTTAACGAAACTATACTTATTGACATTAATATTTTTAGAACATCTAAAAACTTAAATTTAAAAGTTAACTTCTTACAAAATTCTACTAGTTTAGATAAATATTTATATTTTTATCTCCAAGAAACAAATCTTATTTTTCAATTATAATAATAAATCATGTTTATATCAAACATTATTTATTTCAAAACTACTTATTTAATATCACCTAAAAAATTAATTATACTTATAAACAAATATACGAAAATAAAAATTAATTTCTAACAAATAAACTCTATCTAATTTTAATATATTTCCATAAATTATTTTACTTATTTAATATCACCCTAAAATAAATTATTTTTATGAAAATATATATAAAAGTAAAATTAATTTCTAACAAATAAACTTTATCTAATTTTAATGTATTTCAATAAATAAGTAAAATAAATATTTTACTTATTTAATATCCCCTAAAAATAAATTATGTTTATAAAACAAATATAAAAAAGTAAAGATTAATTTGTAACAAATAAACTTTATCTAACTTCAATTTATTTCAATAGATAAGTACAATAAATATTTTACTTATTTAATATCACCTAAAAATAAATTATGTTTATTTTTATAAAAGTAAAGATTAATTTATAATAAATAAACTTTATCTAAGTTTAATTTATTTCAATAAATAAGTAAAATGAATATTTTAATTTTAGTTTTAAACTTACAATATTTTAATTTTTCAACTTCTTACAAAATAGATATTTAAATTTAAATTTCTAAAACATAAATTTAATTTTTCAACTTCTTAAGATTAATACTTAAATCCTAAAGTTAATGTCTAACACAAAAGCTTTATTTATTTTTATTTCTAAAATATAAATCTAATTTTTCAACTTCTTAAAATTAATACTTAAATCATAAACTTAAGTTAATATCTAACATAAAAACTTTATTTCACAACAAATAAATAACTTATAAAACAAATAAATAAGTAAAATTAAAGTAAATTCATAATCATATAAAAAAAGGAAAGTTACATTGAGATCAACATCCTCTCCTGTGCCCTGGTAATTTATAGTATTTTAATTGATTATTTAATCGTTTAGAAATTAATTGAAATTATGTATTTCATTGTGAAACTTAGATGAATAAGTTCTTTGACTTATTGTGATTAGTGAAATATTAATTGTTTTAAATTATTATAGATGACGGTAAAATAAAATAATATTTCTCGCAAACGGTTTTCAGGTTCCAGACAAAAGATTTAGGACGGGTATAAAATTATACCACTTTTTCACAAGCCGACTTTGCAAGCCGACTTTGAATTCATATATATCTTATTTCTTCTTCTTACTTCCTTTTATTTGAAAACTTGCAAACTCAATTCAAGAAACCAAAATCCAATATTGATTCAACTTGTTCCTGTGAATTCGAAATCAAGACACCAGAATCATCATCATAAGCTTCATCAATCAGCTTCCTTGTTCAAATTAGAAGTATGTTTCCATTTTTAGCAAACTACTTGAAAATTGGTGAATTATTGGTTGTAGGATATTATTGAAGCTGAAAAGTAGTTATTTGATGCCTATTTGATGTTAGGAAGTTTGTGTGATTGAAAGGAAATCAAAATATTGAGTTTTGGGTTGAAAAAGTATGATTTTCGGCTGAACAGCGTCTCAATTCGCAACTTGTGTTCATCCTGCGAGTTGACTTGCGGTGCGAGTTGACTTGCGAGTTGACTTGACCTGCGAGTTGACTTGCGAGCCGAGCTGACCTGCGAGCCGAGTTGACCTGCGAACCGAAACCTGCGAGCCGAGTTGAATCTGCGAACCGAGATTCCTGCGAGTTGACCTGCGAGTTGACTTGCGAGTTGACTTGCAAATTTTGAAAATGCGCAAGTGTTTTTGAGACGCGGTTTTGTAAAAATATCACTAACTCAGTTTTTGGCCATCCGGGGTCATCTAGGACCCGAAAATGGCATTTTTCAGTTTTAAGCGGTATTGCGGGCTTTTTCTGAGTTTATTTCTGATTGAACTTTTGTTTGCCTAGACTTCAGGGATTACCTGATTTGATAAATGGACTATAATGATAATTATGGAACGAACTTCTGACTTGTTTACGATTTTCTGTTTCAGATCAGCGTAAGACTCAGTGATATAAAAATCCTGAGTGTGGAGACGTCAGAGGTATCGGTGAGTGGATTCGGAACTCATCATTTGATTTAATTGTAACTATTTGGTTACAACGAGTAAACGTAGATGTGTATTAGACTGTTAGTCTTGATTATTGATTATTGATCTACGTGATATGTGAACCAATGTGTACTATGTTATTGAGGTCAACGTGTAGTTGGACTTCTGGTTATTATGTGTTTTACACAGGTTTTGATTCATTTGTTGTGTTTGAGACCTGTGTATGTGTTTAATAACCAGTAGTTATTGGTCTATTCTGTATTGGCCATACGGATTGACGGTAAGTGTTCTTGGGGGAATCCCCGGGTATTATGATATCCCCAGAGCCACCGATCCTCATTGAATTATGTGTGTTTACGATTATTTGGTGTAAACAACTAGTTATGCTAAGTTGAATGTTGTGTGATTAATCCATTCACTTAGCTTCGTGCTAATCCCTCATGTTTACTTCCTGCAGGATTTATTTTGATTGAATGTGGGTGCAGGGAGTAATGATTTGATCGTGAATGTTTGACTGTGCCTGAAGCCTCTGATATGGTTTTGTAATAAACCTTGTTTTGTGAATTTTTATAATACCCCGCCTTTTGTAGTTTGAGAAGTTTGAAATTCGTGTATTTTTTGGGAATTGTAAACTGTTTAATGTATTTTAAATTCATGCTTCCGTGTTTATTAATATAATATTCTTATATAGAAAGAGGGGTGTTATACGGCTCGATTTGGAATTTTAATTGATAAAGGTTTTGTTCGATCATTAGTGCATTAGTTTGGTAAAAGTGTTAGTCAAAGGATTAATATGTTAATTTAAGTTGGTCAATGGACTAGATTTGTGATTATCCCAAGAAAGAATCTTGTCCCTTCATTATCCTCTTTCTTTGATCTAAATGTGAAGATTTAATATTAGATGATCAAAGTCAATTTTACTGGCATGTCCATGAGCTTTCAAAAGAATAAGTTTCTACAAATTTCATAATACTTCCTTATTTTTTTATTCATCTGACACTTAATTACCTTTAAATTACAGTTAAACCCTCACATTTTAATTAATATTTTTCATCGCACAAAACAACAAACTGTTGACACTTATTTTTTGGTGAATAACATTGTTTTATTCATATTACTTTACCCTTACACTATTTTACATTAGCAATAGTCTTTTTATTATTGTTATAATAAGTTTGTAATTCATTATTCCTAGATTAAATATGTATCAAATCGGGTCTATAATGAGCCAATTATAACAAATTTTCATATCTACTCTCGCGCAATCTCAGAACAATAAACTGGTAACGACAATAATAATAATAATAATAATCTTTATCTTTATATATAATTAAAAGAGGATAAGATGGAAGAATTTTAGCCCTTCATTGTTTTCCCCCTTCACGATCTAACGATCTAAATTTCTTTCGTATAATTACGCATTTGGCCCTTTAAATATTTAATGTATTTATTTTAATTAAAAAATTAGACTAAATATTTTATTCATTTATAAAAATTAAAGAGTCTATAAATTATATAAAAAGTTCAGTTACAATATTTTATTTATTTTATTATAATTAAATTTGTCCCGCATTATAGCGGGTCTATAAACTACATAAAGAAATCGACCAAATAAAAATTAAATTCGACTCCATCATCGCAGGTCTATAAACTATATAAAAAAATCGGTCACAATATTTTATTCATTTATAAATATTGAATTCGTCTCGTCTTATCGCAGGTCTATAAACTGTATAAAAAAATCGACCAAATATTTTGTTCATTTATAAAAGTTAAATTCGTCACATCTTTTCGCGGATCTATAAACTATATAAAAAAATACCAGATAAAAATTAAATTCAACTCGTATTATCGCGGATTTATAACCTTACTAATAATAATAATAATAAATCTGTGATCAATTTTAGACTGTGTGCGATATTTTTGATTATATGTTATACGATTTGTTTGGTTTTGATTTATCTGTACAGAGGCGTGATTTTGAAAATGACATGAGTACAAAAATAAAATGAGTATAAATATTACTTTCTTTCATCGTATTGGGTTTTTTTCTTTAAACTCCATCAAAAATTTTTTCCTCAAATATATATTCATCTACTATATGTGTTTTTACTAGTATGACATCATATGCAATATTAAAACACTTCGTACATAGTGGTGATCAAATTGACACTACAACAATTGTATTTTAGTGACACTAATTGTATTCAACTCCTACTTGTCACGTTCTAACCAATTATTTCACAATAGTTTTTTTTACTCAAATGATACTAATCAATGACGCTATAGATAGATGCTTATTATTCATTGATAGAGATTAGCTATACATGTGTTTTTATCTTCCGAATGTAATATATAGACCCAGTAGACCATCTAGATTTATAAAGAAAATGGTTAAATATATATGATTAGTTGAGTTGTAAATACATAATTATTAATTTTAAATAAAAAACTATTCTGTGACTATTTTCAACCCTTTTTCCGTAAATGTTTACCTGTTAGAGATTCAAATTTGAAACTTTTATAAAGAAATCAAGACGACTTCCAGTCACATTGAGCATTGATTCCCTTGGTAGGTTGGTACTATATATTATACACAAAGCAACATAGTATCATTATAATATTAAACACCAAAGTCTTCGCCTTTGCAACATTTATTTTCCAACTAGTACTATTTTTTGTATCCCTTAGCTGTTAGATGCGATCTAAAAAAATGTCTATAAATATATAGAAAAGCAAATATAGTCATAATTAAATGAGTTGCATAACTCCAAAGGGCAGAGGCAGAATGCTATGACTTATCGGACAATTTTTCTATCTATTTTTTATAGGGTAAATTATATAAAAGTATTATACCTTCAGAAATTATTTTCTACATAATTTAAAAGTTTTAAAGGGACAGCTCGCCGGAGATCCATCACTCTCATTAATACCATAATACATAGTGCATATAATAATATTTAAGTATAAACACCAAGTCTTTGCTCTATAACATTTATATTCCAGTAGCTATTGACTTTTATTTTTTAATCATTTGGCTATTACATAAGTACACACATTTTGATCCCCAAAATGGTGATAGATAGAAACAACATGTTGGTCAAAATTCTATGGGTTGCGTTATTGCTCTCTTTTGGTTTTGCATCCATCAACACAACTCTTCTTCCATTGGATGAAGGTTTATGAGATACCAATATGTTTGCAACTGATTATGAGCTCGAGATGTCGATACATGTTTTTTGGGCTAATTACTAAACTTTTTGGCAGTTGATGCATTGAGAGAGATTGGAAAGAAGTTGGGGAAAGACTGGGATTTCACAAAGGATCCGTGTGTCGATTGGACCAGTCCTAGTGTTCTGTTGTATGAGAATAATGTTACTTGCAGCTGCGATCAAAACAAAACGATATGCCATGTCGTTAGCATGTAATTAATATTCTCTTTCCCTAATCTAAGTTTGATTATTAAGTGCTTCTATATGGGATGCATGATCACACATACATGTTATTGGTCAAACTCTCAATAAGTCTTTGACGGTATCAAACTATTAACATCCTATGTATTTGGCTTAACTAAAGCATAGACGTTGATTGATTTAGTGCATGTATATGACCTTAAAAGATGGAAGTCAAATTCTTATATGATGTCTAGTGAAATTTGTTATCAACGATTCATTTTGATGATACCAAGTTTAAGCCCAAATTGTAGTTGTTTAAAAACTTCTTTGAAGTAAATTATAATTCACTATTGGAGCATATACTTATACTTATATGATTAATTTTATCATAAAATAATGGTATTGGGGTAATTATTTTTTTCTAATTTGAATATGTAGATATATTTAAGAAAAAAAAAATCTATATTTTTGTTAAAAAGGAAAAAAATTGATATGATGATAATGTGACAATGAAAAATCTTTTTAAATCTTTTTTTTATAATTAGAGATAAGATAAAATATTCTTAGTTAACCCACTTAGATTTTGTTATATGTCACAACTATGGTGTTCACAATTCATAGACGTATTCCTACGAGACATTTCTAAGTTTATCACATTTGGACTTGTAACGTTGTGGGTGCGCAACCAAAATCTCTAAGTAATTACTAATAAGATTGCGTTAAGAAAAAGATCTTTGATTAAAAAGTAATTACTTAGAAATAATAAAAATAATTTACCCAACGGTCAATAAAATAGCGTATCATATTCCTCGGATTCTAATTGTTACTTCTAAAACCTAATTGCGAAGAGCAAATTGAAAAGGGGAAAATAAAATTGCAGATAGTGATTCTTCGTGTATTTTGCTAATTTTCGGAGGGAAAAGATTAAAGAAGCTGAATCGAAGTCGGCGGTTTTAAAATTTCGGAATTTGGGTTTCAGAATATGTGAAATTTATATATTGAAATTGAATAATGTTTGAACTGATTGATGCGAAATATGCATATATATTTGCAGAAGTCTTAAAGGACAAAGCCTACCTGGCACTCTCCCGCCGGAACTCATCAATCTCCCTTACCTTCTAAATATGTAACTTTCTTTTCTTGATCAATTTTCTTGTTTTTATTTTAACAGGGTTAAATAATTCCTTAATTAACAGGGTGTTTTGGATTGCTTATGTTTTTCTTTATAAAAAAATGTTTAATTCACCAACATGTAAAGGCAATTAGCTGATAAACAGTTTAAATAAGGCTCGGAGTGTATGGAAGTGTAACTATTTATACTATGACATTTATAGTGTGTATCGAACTATTTGGGATTCCGTTTTATGTAATTAACTTTTTATTCATTGCTATTGTACGTAATTTTTGGTACTTTTACATGCGCGTCAGTTGTATGAGATGACACATGACATCATTACAAGTTGACACATCAAAAAGTTACATACAATATCAATAAATTGAAAATTCATCACACACTATGTAAACCCGAGTACTTTGTAGCAGATATTAAATAATAACATTTCCGTGTAATATATGTTAGTATAAGCCTATAAATAACTAGCAATCCCAAAGACTTTAAATTAGTATGTTAATATGACCCGTAACAATATGCAAGTGCGTTTCAATAATTAATTGCTCTTGCTATTTTTAGTGATTAAGCTTTACTAGTATGACTTCTGATGTTTGCATGTATTTGTTCTTACAGAGACTTAAGTCGCAACTATCTCAGCGGTTCCATTCCTCCAGAATGGGGATCTATGGGGCAACTTTTAAACATGTACATCTTTCTCTACACATGATATTTAACATACGATAGCGTTTTGTATCATATTAAAGAATCAGGATGACATTGAAAAGCTCATTGTTTTTTCGTTTGCAGGTCCCTTATAGGGAATCGTTTAACGGGATCAATCCCAAAGGAACTTGGAAACATTTCCACATTGACAACATTGTAAATGTCTATACATTATGTCATTGCTCTTCTTTTATTAGTATAATGTTAACGTCTGTAACTTCCTTTTGTTGTTTATGGTTTCAATGTTATTGTTAATAAAATAGAACCGTAGAGGACAATTTGATGTCTGAAATAATTCCTGAGGAACTGGGGAATCTTTCAAGCATTCAGAGATTGTAAGACTTCATGAACTTTGTAATTGACGTATTCTTTATATCTCATTATGTTATCAACTTTGTATGCAACTGTTTCATCGTTTATTGTAGATTTCTCAACTCTAACTTTTTCACCGGGAAGTTGCCTGCATCGTTCGCAAATCTGAAAAATATTACGGATTTGTGAGTCCTACTAATCAACTAGTTGGATTTGATTATATGGGTATACATAATTAATAATTTTATTTGTGTTCTGTTTGCAGTCGGATTGGTGGTAACAATTTCTCTGGAAAGATCCCCGATTTCATAGGGGAATGGACAAATCTCAAGAGCTTGTGAGACATTCGCCTACTGTTCCAATTTTCATTAGTTGTATAAAAGTTCAGATTTAATCGGAGTTTCATATTCGCAGAAGGATTCAGGCCAGTGGAATGGAAGGGCCAATACCTCCTAGCATTGTTCATTTGGCACATTTGTCAGACTTGTCAGTAAAATTTTCACATATCATCTAATTTGATATTCTTTTAATTTTGATCAAAAGTATTTCTGTTGACCAAATCAAGAAATGCAGGCGAATCAGCGACTTGAGAGGACCAGACACCCTTTGTCCACCTTTTAGTAATACAACGGCTTTCAAGAACCTGTGAGCTTAAAACCTTCTTTTTAATAGACCATTAGAAGTTTTTTCTTTTAATTAATTTTAAACTCAATCCTTCCAGAATCTTGAGGAGTTGCAATCTGATCGGCCCGTTACCAGATTCTCTTGTTTCAAGTGCTCTTAAAGTCTTGTTAGTACTTTTCACCTTTTCCTCAATTTATAACATTTCTTGTTGGTAATAAAATGTTGTGTTATCAACAAAAAGGAAAATCTATGTGACTACATCATTTGGTTTTCCGTTATCTTTGTGTTTGAATGTGATTTTGAGCATATCCTATACTAACGCTAAGTGTTTGATGCAGGACTACTACTCAGTATAATTTTTCTTTAGTTGCTAGTTCTATTTATTACAATATTACAAGATTTGACTACTCATTTTTTATGTTACCCTTTCAGAGACTTTAGCTTTAACAAGTTTAATGGTACCATTCCTAGCGGGTTCACGGATTTAAAGAAAACCGACTACATGTAAACATCTCATTTTAATGTATTAGTACTATCGCACATACTATATTTTGTTCTCTAATGTATCTCTTAAATTTCTTAGCTATCTTACTGGAAACATGCTATCTGGAAGTGTGCCTAGTTGGATGCTCACAGGAGGAGATAAGATGTAAGTTGTTTATCTACTGTAAAACTTGTACAAGTAAAATATCAAGATCCTTGTTCCGTTTTATGGTTGTATAATATAACGATTGCGGTTGTGAATTTTCTTGCAGTGATTTGTCATACAACAATTTTACATTTGATAGCTCAAGTGACTTAAGGTGTCAGATGCGGGAGACGTAAGATTAACCCCACCTTTCTCCATAGTATCATTTTCAAACTTTTTCTTATACCAAGCTAAATTCATAAGTTCCTGTTGTCTCGTGTAGAAACTTGTTTGCTTCCTTTTCAACAGATAACACTTCGTAAGTTTCTCTGCCATGAATTCTTTAATCCAAATAAGATCCGACAATATTATTTTCTCTGTGACCCACTCTCATTTTTTCCCTACTGTTCCCAGTAAAAAAGCTGTCTCGTGCTTGGGGACGAATGTTTGTCCAACAGGTAAGTGAATATCAAATCTTATATCTCAAAATTTCGCTAAATTCATTTCTGGTTTTGAGGTTCTCATGAAAAAAAATTTGGACTAGATTTTTCATCCTTGTATATAAACTGTGGAGGAAAGGGACTATCGGTTGGAAAAAAGGAATATGAAGGTGATTTGGACACAGATGGTGCTTCACATTTCTCGTTGACTGAAAATCGATGGGGATTCAGCAATACGGGTCACTTCTTGGATGATGATCAAAGTGACACTTATATTGTCACAAGTACTTCCGGGAACAACTCTGAATTGTACACAAGTGCACGATCCTCAGCCATATCTTTGACATATTACGGTTTCTGTTTGCTTAATGGAAGCTACAATGTAAGCCTTCACTTCGCGGAGCTCGTTTTCACTGATGATAATATGTATAGCAGCCTTGGGAGGCGTGTATTTGATATCTACATTCAGGTAATTATGTTCTCATACATAAATATTATGTATAGATGTTAAGTACTGATGTTTCTGGATTGGAAATATTGTGATGTGGTAGGGTATACTGGTGGAGAAGGATTTTGACATCAGTAATAGAGCAGGTGGGGCAAGGAAACCGATTGTGACAACTTATTCGGTAAATCTTACAAATAGTTTGGAAATTCAACTCCGTTGGGCTGGAAAAGGAACGATCAATATTCCATCTCGAGGTGTATATGGTCCTCTTATTTCAGCTATTTCTGTGGATCCAAGTAAGCTATTAACTTCCTACATATTTTGCATAAACTGTACTATATTATGGGTTGTTTTGTTATATAGTTGTCCTTCTGAAACTGTTGTTTCTGTGATTGTTTATTTGAATTATTTAGATTTCCGGGTTCCACAAAAAGATGGAAATGGTGTCTCTGTAGGGACTGTGGCTGGAATTGTGGTTGGTGTCGTTTGCTTGATCACTTTACTTCTAGGAGGTCTATGGTGGTTGGGTTATTTACGACGCCGAGATACTAACGAACTAGGTATTTACATACCAAGATGCTACTCAAAAGATGGCAAGTTGGATGTGTTGAGCAACGAGTCAAAACAACTGATCTTTTTGTGTTCATCGAATGTTGACCACAAACACTTTTAGTCCATTTAAATAACTATCAATAGCTAATGTGTTTATGATAAAGAAATAAATTATTTTTAGAATAATAAATTTATGAAGAAATTGATTTAGGGGGCTGTATGCATTAAAAAATAGACTCTGGGTGATATTCAAGTCAGTTCGACTTCTTCACTTTTTAACTGATATCTTTTATTTGCCTGATTTGAGATAAAACACAACCCAGAACTACCTGTTTATTAGTAATAGAGTCAAGATTGACACCTCAACCGTACTCGTTGAACTTAAATCTGTTCAAGGTTTTTCACATGTTTCCAATTATATTTGTCACTCAACAGAGCTGCAAGGTGTCACCGGTTCGTTTACGTTGAAGCAAATCAAAGCTGCAACAAAAAATTTTGATGCTGCTAATAAGATTGGAGAAGGTGGTTTTGGCTCTGTTTACAAGGTAATCTACTACTTTCTAGCTACGGAATATTTAGTGAGCATAATACTATATCAGAAACCAACATTGTTGTTTTAAATGAAGGGAGTATTACCGGATGGCACGTTAATAGCTGTGAAACAGCTTTCCTCCAAATCAAGGCAAGGAAATAGGGAATTCTTGAATGAGTTAGGCATGATTTCTGCTTTGCAGCACCCGCATCTTGTGAAGCTGCATGGATGTTGTATCGAAGGAAACCAGTTATTGCTAGCGTACGAATACATGGAAAATAACAGTCTTGCCCGTGCTTTATTTGGTAAATGATATGTTTTTCGCTCACTATATTTCATGATCTTCATGAAATTTGTTACGCTTTTCCTTTTCTAGAATATGGAATCTCAAGGAGCGCCTTAGGTAAAGGTGGCAAAAATGGGTGGGTAGGTCATTTGGTTAACTGGTCAAAACGGGTGTTTTTAGTACTGATCTGGTTAGGTTGACCCCCAAACATGTTTTGTCCATTTTTGTAAGTAGTTACTGGTTTAAATATGATTGCATAACGTATAGTATTATAAAAATAATTTTACTATCTAAAATAGACGATTTAGGACTTTGGGCTACTTCAAACCCAGTTGACTTGTTTAAACCCTTTATATGGTTCCTGTTTTTTATTTGGTCTAACTTTTTGGTTAGAGTTTAACTACAACGCAAATCAACCGCATTAGTAAATGGGTCAAAACTACCACCTCTATCTAAGGGAGTAAGTGTTCTTTAACTCTAAGTGGGATAAATAATTACTATATATCAGTGTAAGGCCACTTGGGATTAGTATTTACATAAATTTTACTCACTTATTTCCAACCTTGTGGATTGTGAAGGGCCTGAAGAATGGCAGTTGGAACTTGATTGGCCTACAAGATACAGGATTTGCATCGGTATAGCACGGGGATTGGCTTTTCTTCATGAAGAATCAAGATTAAAGATTGTGCACAGAGACATCAAAGCCACTAATGTCTTGCTTGATAAGAATCTAGACGCCAAAATTTCGGATTTCGGTTTGGCTAAGCTTGATGAAGAGGACAACACGCATATAAGCACCCGTATTGCTGGAACTTAGTGAGTCATTTAACATTCTCAATTTATTGTTTTTCCACCTATTTATTGTTTGCTAGTTTAACCAGTATGTCAAAAGTCAAAACTAGAGGTGACAAACTGGGACAGCTTGGTTAGCAGGTCAAAATGAATACTTTTGTTTCTGGTCAAAATGACTCGGGTTGAGTTCCCCAAAACTTTTATATCCATAAAGTCTTGATTTTTTATTTATCGTGTTATTTCTTCTATTACAAAAAGTTTTATTTTCTTTCTAAAAATTATTTTATTCAAATAAAAAAAAGATTTTAAAGGTTGGCTGACGCCCATTTCCGGTTCCATTTTTTAGCTGCTATATGACCCTTTTGGAGGTTAAAATTCACCCATAATCCTAAATCAAACCCGTTCATAAGTGGTCGAAGTTACCTCCTCTGATTAATAACCCCTGTTGCAATGATCGCACTTGAAGATTTATGTTTTCTGTAAAATTTCCAGTGGATATATGGCTCCTGAATACGCTCTGCGTGGTTACCTAACGGATAAAGCAGATGTCTATAGCTATGGAATTGTCCTCTTAGAGATTGTGAGCGGGATGGCTAACACTGTAGACAGGACAAAGGAGAATCATTTTGTTCTTCTTGATCGGGTAATAACAATAATATGAACCATTTTTAACTCTAAAGTTTTCATTATTCGTAATTCATCCTATTCCATATGCCATTTGTCACTTTATTTTAGGCTGTTGCTTTGAAAAGTAAGGATAAATTGATGGAGCTAGTTGACCCAAGACTAGATTCAGAATACGACATCCAAGAAGTGATGGTTGTTATAAACCTGGCTTTAGTATGCACTACAATCTCTCCAACCGATAGGCCAACAATGTCATCAGTTGTTAGCATGCTTGAAGGAAGAATCGTTCCTCAAGCATTTGTTGCCGAACAAAGCGTCTCAATGACAGAAAAGGATCGCAAGAAAATGATGAAGCAAATTGATCAGATTACAAATGAGAGTGAACTTGAGATGTCATTCCCAAACACTGATTCAACGGTGTCTGCTGGTGATTTATACCCAGTTGATCGTTTCAGTGAGTATCTGCATAAGAGAGACAATGATTCAGGAAAGTTTTCTTAGAGCGTTGGTCCTTGGATATCGTTTGTATCACAAGTATGCTTCATTTCTTATGCATATTTATCATTGCAGTACAAGTGTGATTCATTTCTTTTTAGCATCAAATGATGCACGCTATATAAGAAACATAATATTGAACATGATATTTCAATGGTGTAACAGCTTAATTGTATCTATAAGGATTGAATTAAGTAATACATATATTGGAGGATCGATCCATTAGTGTATTATACCATAATTCTTATTGATATGATAGCATTGGACTTTTTATCTACATTATACATCAAGTAGAATGTTTTATATTTTATTGGTATTTTGTGACGATGTTGTCACTCTATTTTCAGAATGGAATTTATAATTACGGTCATCGATAACAAATACAAAATGTAAATCATGTACATTTATCAATGTTAATTTTTCTTTTTTAATTCAAAATTATATTTAATATACTTCTGATTTATATTTAATATATTGAAACTTTTTTTATTTTTAATATGTATTAAATGAAATTTTCGATTATAAATGAAACTTTAAATTTAATAAATGCTTCTGATTTATCTTATAGAACTGTAATTATCAATTTCCATTTCAAGAAAAGCTAGATTTGTGTAATAGAATCCTAAAAAGATGACGAAATTGCAAATTCATTAAAAGAGAGGGGGCCATAAGGGCGAAGCATGGAATGATAGGACGGTGCCCACTTTGGCGTTTGCACCACATTTTGGTGTTCTGCCCATTCTTTCTTTTGACAACTTCCAATTTTCGAAACCTTTGATAACTAACAATTTAAGTTTACCCATCTTGTTCTAATAATAGTCTGTACACCGTAAAAGTCAATGTTAAAGGTAAGTTGATTGTTCGTTAAAGGTAAGTTGATTGTTCGTTAATGAGAAAGTTCGTTTGAACCGCTCATACTAGAAAATGTTACTTAGTGTCATCACTGAAACTATAAATGAATCGAGTTATTCGAATTTGACACTTTAAAAACCTTATTAAAGTAAAAGAAATACTCACATGTAATAAGATACCGGAGAAATTTACATTACAAGATGGAATTTGTACGCTATAACTATTATGAAATCGAAAACGAAATATAAAACCTTTCTAGTGTACACAGCAAAAAGAGAATAAAAAGTCTGACTTTATTGTACATGTGACAATTTTAACTAATTTTTATAAAAGTGAGTTGATATTTATAAACATTATTACCACGCATCAAAGTGTCAAATTGAAAATACTTATAAAGATTACGAAATAATAGACACAATCGATGTATATAAATAAAATGTAAGTGATTTTAACCCCCATCCATTTCTGCAATCTCCACTTCATTTTATGTGCTCACTAAAAAAAATCAAAGAATTGTTTTAAGGTAAAAAGACGAATGGGGATTCATAGTATTGCAACTTCGTATGGTCATGCATTAATCATGTGGTTCGCCGCCGTGCATGTGTTGGTAGCATATATGAATGGTGTTTGTTTACTCTTTTCACATGAACATCAATTATTGCCCAAAAACCCCTTCTTTTATATTTATTTGTTAAATTCAAAATTAAGGTAAAATTTAATTACTTTTATTTATATGATTATTGTAGCGATAAACACAAATCGAAAATAGTGTGTGAGTTGAAAATCAAATATTGATAGTCGACTTTAAACTAACTACAACTTTGTATCATTTTCATATGAACATAATAATACCCCGATCTTGTTGCATATATATATATATATATATATAGAAAAATATAATATCGGGACTATTTAAAAATACTAGTTTCCAACATTATAATTATAATAATAATAATAAATAAATAAATGATAAATGAAAGCATTATAACAAAAATGAGAGAGAGAAAGAAAAAAAAAAGAGATTCAATGTATTCAAAAATTGTAAAATAACAACCGACATATCTTATTTATTTTTTATTGTGTGTTTCGGACTTACGACTTAGGTTGACAGAAATTCTCTCTATTTTTTTATATTTTTTTTCCACTTATAGTCAGATCGAGTCATAATGGTTTTTGATCGGTTCACTTATATATGTGATGGTTAAGTTATAGGCAATAATTTAGAATGCTCACTGCTCTTTCTTATATGAAGAAGCATTCGTTACGGATGAGTATATCAGTCTCTAAAGTTGACCAACATCCAGCGACCAAACACTTGACAATGATCAAATCAAACCTATATCAAAGGATATAGCTAAATTTGTAAGCATATGACAGTTTTTTAACCTATTTTAAATTGACATATTTTTTTGTTGAACAATATTTTTGGTACAGAAGGATTGATTGTCATTGAACGCGTAAAAGACTATTTGGAGGCTATTTACTTTTTTTTTTCTTTTCTTATTAACACGGAGTACATCTATTTTCTGAATGGTGAATAAGCATTTGGGTGAACAACCTATTCTTGTTTTTGAACAATCGAATTTTATAAAGAATTAAAGCTAGTCAGAGACTAGCAAACACATTAATTACAGATAGTTAGAAAGTATGGGGTTTTGTAATCACAAAATCCAAGAAATAAGATATGTGCTACATCTATTAAAAAATCAATTAAAAGAATAGATCAAAATACTTTCAAAATAACGAGTGAACAACCTATAAATTTTAAGCTTCAGGTAAACATTAGCATGTAATAACCAAATAAGTCTATAAAGCCAATAAGCCCAATAATACATTTGTAACCAGGCCCTTAGTAATGGCACCATACTTCCATAATAATTATAACAGTTACAAAAATTAGTTATCTCTATATTATAGCATTAAAGTCGAATTAAACTTTTGACAAATGCCTAGAATGAACAAGTAAGTTACTCCGTACAAAATAGTCGATAAAAGTGATACTGGCTTCCAAAGTTCCGTCAGTTAAATTTATTAATTACTGTCTATAATTTATGGATATATATTTGACTAAAACAGAAAAAGTCATCAGTTAATATTTTTTAATTTTACAAAAGGGTGATGATTTATATGCTACTTTAATTTATTTATATATCATCAATTATAGTTTAATATATTATGCAATATAACACTGTAATATGTAATTCATATTATATTGTTAAAATGTAGTAATATACAAATTATCACTCCTTATAAAATCATAGGTTAAAATACGTGTAGTCGAATCTAAAGTTGTAAAATGGAATACATGACACATGAAAATGAGGAAGGCTAAATAGGAGATGAACTTAATCATTTTAGAAATTTTCCATACCCATGTCTTGTCTTTTTAAAAAATTAATTCATTTAGAACTTTAATTCTGTTTATATAAAATAATAACTTGTGGGGCGCCCATACAATGTAACAAAAAATGATTTTTAACGATATATTTATTTACATCAAGAAACTAAGAAACTAAATAATATAAATTTCCAGTTTAATCCTTGAAAAATATATACAAATAATGTGGATTCATTGTAAAAAGTAAAATCAAATGTTAACTATAGTAAACCTTAAAACTTTATGATCATATTTAATTTATAATTATTTTATCATGAGAGTTGATATAATGTCTTAATTAACAAATGAAGATATTAAATGAAAAGGGTAAAAAAGTCATTTCATATCTTTCACATTTAAATTAATAAAATAAAGCGAAAATAACTTATAAGGAGTTACGATAACTTAATTCCATATACACAAAAAGAAACTTTTCAAATCAATCTTTACCTTCAAAGAAAAATTCCATTCCGAATACTCGTTATATATATATATTTATATTATATTATATTATATTATATATTATTACATAAAGGGAATTAAGAATTATATTGGTACAACTGTTTTTCTAGTTTAGCAATGAAATAAATAGTAAAAATAAAATCACATGGAAACCTCACACTATAAATACACCTCATCAGTCCACATTCATTAACAGAATAACCCAGCGAACCAAAAAGTGTCTTTCCATTCTTCGCTTCCCTCCTTTTCTCTCTCTCTTTCATCCTTCTTGTTTTTAGGAGGGAGATTGAAAATGGAGTCCAAAGTAAATAGTACTAATTTATGTCTCTTATTCTTCATTATCACCATTCTATCTTCATTACTCAAAATTAATGGTTCCATAGCCGAATGCGATTTGTTTCAAGGAAATTGGGTATTAGATCAATCATATCCACTATACAACGAGTCCACCTGCCCGTTTCTCGAAAAAGAATTCAATTGCGTTAATAACGGCCGGCCCGACCGCTTGTATCTCAAATATCGATGGCAACCTCACGGCTGCCGCACATCCAGGTAACTCCGCTTACCTGAATATTTGTATAGGGAAGTAATTTATACATAATAAATGATTATTATTTGACATTTCTATCGTTACATAATATATTTTTATTTTGTAACGATTAAATTGTCCAATGATATTATATATTGTAGTAATGACCTTCTATTTAGATAATTTGTTAGTGCGTGTTGATGGTAGTTGCTGGTGGTGGTTCATTTTCCCTCCAACAAGAGAGGGAAGTGGTGAGGGGCCCACACACAATTAAGAAATGAAATGTGGTGGTGGTGGCTTTTATAGCTGTCAATTGTTATAGGGAATTTCTTATATGTGTGTGAGAAAGAAATGTGTGTGTTTGTGTTCTATTGGTGGAGATATACTGATTCCTTTCTCATTAGAACACTTTTCAGTAATGGGGTTCAATGGACTAAAGGTTATATAGGATTAGCAATAAGTATTGGTATGAAATATTATAACATGTTCAACTAAGATAATTATGTGACAATTGACATTAGATGTCAACTATTTCAACTTTTTATTCTTAAAAGTTGTAAGATGCTTTACGGAAACTTTTCTACTTATAAAAGTTGCAATAAAAAATAGGCTTACACAATTATATTTTATTTTGTACCATTTAATTTTTTGATTTATTTCATTTAATTATATATTTTATGATAAGAATAAGAACGTAAGATAGTTATTTGTATTGTTAAAACTAAAATAATCTTTATTAATATATAAAGAATTTACTTTCTCTCTGTTACCTCTGCTTTTAATACTAAGTAAAGTAATTCTTCAGTGTTGAATCTATGTTATTTTTAATCTTATACTTTCATTTCACTTTAACCTACGTATATAAAAACACACCTTACAAATAAACAAACACTTTTAATAAAAAATTTCACACAATAACTTTATTTATTTCTCTTACATACTTGTCATCTGAACATAAAAACACCTAATAAAGACCGTAGAAAGCACACACGTCGCACACTAATAAATATGATGTTAAATCAAATCATTCAGCGCCGCTATTTTATGCGGGTGAAAGGCTAGTTATGCATAATATAGGCTTTTTATAATTTATATTGAATTGAATTTTATTGAATTTAGGATCAGTATAATGAATCTTTATTTACTTTATAGTTGATCTCCTGTATTTATAGGCTGGGGAAATTTAATTAGGTTTGAACGCTTGGATTTATTACTGACTTCTGAAACGGTTTCATAAATAATTTTGACATAAACATTTTGTTATATAAAGTGTATATATTAAATATTAATTAATATTAACATTAATACTAATGAAATATAGACCATAAAAAATTATATTAATACTAAAATGAAATATATAATAGAAGATTGGTGAAGAAAAAAATGTGTTAACCGTATAAAACGAACTTTTAAAGTGTTGATAGTCTAATTACTCGGTAATTAACCAATACTTAAAAAGAGTAAAAACTCAAAAAACAAGTTTTACATGATGAAGAAGTATTTTAAAATTTTAGGTCGTCAGTTCGAAACTATAATAAAATGAGATAGAAACTTGGACATATGATACAGGAATATAACTCACCAATTAACCTCAAAACACCTGTCAATTGTTTAATAAAAATATGTAATTAATATTAATATAATTTTCTTAAATCACAGTGTAGTGTGGAGTGTGCGACATTGGTCCCGTTGACACGATTATGATAATATTAATTTTCTTTAGCAAATAGTTAATTAATAATTCAACTATTGTTAAAAATTGTTTAATACAAATAGAAATAGTTTCTTGCTTCAAGTGGGCACGTCCATTTGAAGTTATTAGATCTATTTATATGATCCATCCAGTATATTATTAGTTGCCAGGAGGTAGACATGATTTTGACCTTATTTTTTGAAACTAATATTGGTATTGTATTATGTTTAGAAAATCTAATAAAAAATTAAAATTAAATTTTAAAAAGTAATATTTTCATGAGTGGTTTATTTTTTTGTAAATTTCCCACCGACATGTCTTGTGAGGGATAATAAGATAAAAAGAGAAATGATTGAGAACATGAAATTGAGGACACAGATCTCAAATGTAATTGGGGAGGCTTGTGTCTTTGTCTTATGGTTTAATATTATATTATTATAATAATTACATTACCTTCTCAAGACTTCGTTGGTTGTTGATGCGTTTAAGTTTTATATTGTTATACTGCGTAGGTTTAATTTTGAGGAAGCTTTCTAAACTTATCTATTATATGTAATATTTTATTTTTTGGTTATTTCAGAAAGTGAAAGTTTCCTTTTTTATCTAGACTATAAAAGACAAGTCAACATACAATAGATAAGTTTAAAAGATTTAACTTATATGATAGAAAATTTCAAAATTTATTCGATACAATATAAAAACGTGAAAATTTAATGCATCATAAATCAATAAACTCAAATATTTATAACATGTTCTTAAAACAAATTAACTTTTGTTTTTTATTATAGAAAAGCAGAATTCATGCTATTTAAAAGATTTGGTTTTAACAAAGAGGTTACCAGTCAAAATAAAAATATAAAGGTACTAATTTAAGTTAAAAACAAAATGTAGCAAAAAGATTTCGTATCCTAGCAATAACATTTTCATTTTGTAAAATACAGATAATGTAAGTAGTAATAAATAAATTCCGACAAAAGGGGTTCATGTGAACTAGAAAAAGGCACACTATACGAGGTGAGGTGTCACGGAGGATGTTTTCCTCGGTTCTCTGCACTTTCCACTACTCTTTCTTCAGAAAAATATAAAATAATTATTTTTTTGATGTGCAATAATATTTTATGCTAAATAGCCAAAAGTTTTGAACTTGAAGAAAAAATGTAACCGATTCTGTCACGGTTTTCGTCGACCCATTCACGATCAATATATAAAAAATATATCGCGTAACTCATTATAGAAATAATATAAGGATGAAGATTGAATTCGTGATGTTTATCTTTAACATATATGTCCTTTAATGTTAAGTTATCATCGTATGAACAAGTTTTGAACTTGTATGTATCAATGTGTTTTTTTTTTCTTTACATGTTTACACGTTTTAGAATGAAAATCATTTTATTATTACTTTTAAGTTATGGCTTTTTATGAAAAGTCAATTACATGTAAGATTCAACTGGATCTTTTTGGGTCAATTGGAGGGTGGAAATGTGACATAAATGATATTTTATGCCTTTTAAGGGAGTTCCAGTTACCAGAGTGGCTAGTGGGTCATGATAAATAGGGGAAATGGTTAGGGGTTTGCAACTAACGAAAAATAATGTAATCTTCAATTCAGTACTAATTAATGTAAAGGATATATGTTCGAGTAATGAAATATAAATGGGCTTAAAATTTGTCATAAATAAAGGATAAATTATTAACTATTATTTATGATTTAAAAAATGAAATTTATCCTTTAGTTAAGATTTAGAAAATAAAATTTGTCACGTATCATGTCGTCTAATTTTAAGTCTATTTAGTTGGATTTATTCATCAAATTTCCCCATATATATACTATGGTTATTATTAGTTCAAAAATAAAATAGAAAAGATTGACTTAACAATATCTTATTCTGAATTACTCCAAAAACAAACATTAAAAATGTAATTATTGTACTTTTAGAATGTATAAAATTAAATTTAAATATCACAAAATCACAATTTAAATGCATAAAGTGAGTTCTTGATCAGTCATCCTTGAGGATGTGGTTCATACATAACGAATTTTATTTCTTCTTGATCCACTCATATTTTATCTATCCAATACATGTATATATGTGTTTTTTTTAATCGTAAAGTATTTTTAAAAAATTTTGTCAGTTTAAAGAAATTGCTTGATAGTTTGTTGTTGTAGACTTGTGGCCACAAAAAGTTGCTCATATTTTATCTCACGTTTCTTCTTAAATAAAAGATGTGTCCCAAGTCTAACAAAGTACCATTATTATTATTATTGCAATCAATATGAAAGTGAAGGTGTACCTTCCATATTTGACATTAGGCTATTTCTTATTCCCTTTTTAAGCCCCAATTTGAAATGATTTATGAACAGCTTCATGTGATAATGCACATATAATTGTCCATTTTTATAGCCAACTCAACTGTAAGAAATAAATGTTTAAATTTTTCTAAAAATAAGGTCGGTTCCATAACAAAAGGATAGAATACTTGTATCTGTGTGTGTATTTAAGAACCGTGAACGGCACATACCATAATCTTCGGATATTAAAATGATTATCATGATGAAATGGTACAGTTCTGTTCAATGACAAATGTAACTAATGATATGTTATTAACCATAATTAATGCATTCTCCTTTTGTATAGATTTGATGGTAAAAACTTCTTAGAAAAACTAAGAGGGAAAACCATAATGTTTGTAGGAGATTCACTTAGCCGAAACCAATGGTTGTCGATGCTATGCATGATTCACTCGGTGGTCCCAACTGCGAATCATGCAGTTAACATCTCCGTGCCTCAAGATATGACTACTTACACATTTACGGTATGTCTGTCGACCATATCCTACACGAAATTATCTTCTTTTATTTACTAGAAGATATATATATTCTAACTTTGTTTAACTAATTGTATGATAATTGTAGGATTATAATGTGAAAGTGACATACCATCACAATTTGTACCTAGTGGACATAGTGAAGCAAAGAATTGGGAGAGTACTGAAGTTGGACACTTTGACAGCTGGCAAGCTGTGGTTGGATGTTGATTACCTTGTTTTTAACACCTGGCATTGGTGGAACCGGAGAGGAGCCAGCCAACCGTGAGTTCCCATTTCCATCTTACTAAAAAAGGAATTACTTGACTAGTTGAGTATCAAACTTAAAACAAACATACACCAAGTACTTCATTTAAATAAATAAATAATACAAATTCAAATTCACAAACTCAAAATTGCTAATTATATTTTTACTTAAAGGGGATAATATAAGTGACTTGAACGCCATAAAAGTTTTATCGATCAGAATGTAAATAAATTCATTTATTTTATATATTTTACCTTTCAACTTTTACATATGTATAAATTCAACTCTTCATTTTACACTGATTCTTAACTTTTGGTATCGTTAACAACACGAATAATTTTTCCTTACTTAAAGGTATTTTAACTTTCTTGACGTTTAATTACATAATCGATACTTTTTTAATGTATAGATTTGATTTTATACAAGACGGGAGTCGTCTATACAAGGACATGGAACGAGTAGTTGCTTTCGGAAAGGCTGTTGTTACATGGGGTCAATGGGTTGATGCTAACGTCGATCCGAATAAAACTAAAGTATTTTTTCAGGGGATATCACCATCTCATTACAAGTAAGTTTCTTGTATGCGCATATATGTCGTATATATGTACTAAGAATACATATATTATCCTTTATACTGCTTTTTCTGATTTTGATTATTTTAATATAATAGTGGTACTGATTGGGGAGAACCAAAGGCAAGATCTTGCTCCGGACAAAAAATCCCTCTTCTGACCTCCACCTATCCCGGAGTCTCACCGCCTGCATTGGCGGTCCTAAAAAAGTCACTGAAAACCATCAAGAAACCGGTCACATTGCTCGATATAACTAACCTATCGTTGTTGCGGAAGGATGGGCACCCATCGGCTTACGGCTTAGGTGTGGTGGATTGCAGCCACTGGTGCCTGGCTGGAGTTCCAGATACTTGGAATGTGTTACTTTACAACCTCATGTTGTGAGAAAAAAGTGAATTCATGATTGAATTATTGGATTTAAATAGAAAATAAATAATAGTGATATACCATAAGATTTTAAATACGGTTTCCCTGGAATTTCTTGAATTGGGGGCATTATTGTAACTTTATCATAGATACAGTTGCCGTGGAAATAGATTACTCCATATGGCAAACATTCCATTCTTTTTCAATTCATGATATAAAGAAATAAAATATATTTATACTTCATGCCTTCATGGTATGTTTAGTCTTTTGATGTATACGCATCGTGGTTTCAGTGTTTCTGTATAGCTAAAGTTAAGGATAACATAGCAACATGATTGTACACTTATGAGACAAAACGGGTGCAACTAATAAAAATTTTCACAGTATCAACAAAGACTTTATTAAAAAAAATGTTATATTAATTGTTACTGAACGTGTGTTGTTTTTCGGGAAATTTGTTTTATTATTGCAGTTAATAAAACATTTTTTTGCATTGTACAATGATATACAAAAGAAACAGTGAAACCATGATGCGTATGAGCACTCAACTTAAGAGTAATATGCGTTACGAAAAAATGTTTTATTAATTGCAATTTATTAAACATTTATAGCATGCAACAAATTACTTGGGATTTAATCATATATGTAAACTTTCTTGTCATTATATGTATTTTGATGACATGATAATTTGTAATGATAACACGTGTCATCTCATACAGTTGACATCTAAGTAAAATTATTAAAAATTACATATGATAACAATAAATTACAATTTTGCTACACACAATGGAAGTCTGAATATTTCAATACACACTATGAGTGTCAAAACATAAATAATTGCATTTTTGTTTACTTATGCCTTTCATATATACTCAACGAAAGAATAATACGTTATTTCTGTAAAAAAATTTTGAAATAGATGAAGTTTTTCATATTCAGGTTATTCGGGAAGATTGAATCTTTTTCTTTCTTGACGTATATATACACGGCCTAACCGGTACCCCGAAATGAACTTTTCTCGGCCGTCACAAAGTTGTTTTATCTAGAGAGGTTCAAACTTGAAATCTTTTTTGAAAATATCAGGACAACTTATCACTAAGTCGCCTTAATGATGGTTATGATGATAGAGGTTGGTTATTGTAAAATAAATTTATATAGAATAAATAGAATAAAATCATAACCGTTAATATAATGAGCTAATCTGATAAAAATATCGAGGATCATTAAATATTTTTCTGAAGGGTAAAAAGGTCTGTACAATTTTTAAATATATAATACTCATTGATATACAATTTTAAGTTATATAATTTCTTGATCTACACACCATTTATTAATGTTTGGTGATGTAAGTATAATTTAAATATTATTTTATCTATTATATTTTAAAATTTAAATCTATTTTTAAACTCTATGATAATATATAATGAAAAGTTACCTAATTTAAGAAAACGCACCTAAGACCACCTGCAGTGGTTCGTTCTCGAGCCCTTCACTAACCACCACGGACAGAGTGGTTCCGTGGTAAACCGTGCTCGTCGTGAAAATCACGGATCCAGGACGAAGAAATGTGGGATCCACTCGAATATATCCTTTTCTTTTCTATTTTCTTTGCAAGTTTATGTTATGTACTTTTGTCTTGGAGATCTATGTTTTGCAAAGGTAGTAGATGAACAAGGAGTAGATGAACAAGAAATGAAAAAGAAAGTTGCAGGTGATGAATTAGGTCAAGGAGGAAGAAAGGGAAAATGGACTTTTGGACCTTTTAAACAAAATGGATTTTATATTTGATATTACTATTTAGGTAAGCCCAACAAATAAACAAATGTAATTGTTTTAAAATTATGTTAATTTTATAAAATTTTATAATAAAAAAATGATTTATAAAATTATTGGTGTAATTTAAAATATTTTTTTTATTTAATTAAAAGTAAATTTGCTTTTAAGAAAAATAAAAACAATGAAAATAGTGGATCTCAATTATCCGTCATGAGCTGTTGTGACTGACGTGACAGTAAAAACAGATGAAGACGAGTATTATGACTGCAAGTAATCTAACATATATTACTCGTATAACACGATTATCCCTAATAAATACACAATCAAGTTTACCGACGTGCTACATGAGTACATCACAATTCATGTTTTACTTTTACCAAACAATAACATCAAACCCAGTCATACCATATCTTTATGTTTTTTTCTAGATTAGGAACTAAAGTTATAAAACCTCCATAAAAGCATGAATTCACAAGAAGTATATGATCCATCCACACAATTCAGTCAAAATTTCCGTGACTAAAAGGAATGTTCAGGATCTAGGACATCTTTATCCTCTTTTTTTAATACTTGAACTCCGAAAAGTAAAACCTCAAAAAGACCAAAAAGTTGTAAATCCTTAAAAATAGTTATGATCATGTCCTTATCAAATGCATATTTAAGGTGTCTTCCATGCATCAAACATTGCAACATAGTAATTGTTTTTTTTTTCATAATGTCATCTCCACCACCATTGCCTGAATCCGTCCTCATAGCCTTTACTAACGGTCCAATCACCGTCTATGATCCGTACACTGGAGCTGTGATAGCTCGCTTCAATGACAGCCAATGCCCTCGTAACGGCATTGCTTTTGTTGGAAACGATCTATTCGCTGCTTCTCATGTTTCTCCAGAAACTTGTGCAGGATTTGTTCATTTATATTACTGGTGGTCAAAGTCATATATGCATAGTATTCTTGTTCCTGAGCTTATAGCTCCACTTGCTGCTACCTTTGATGGATCGTATCTATTTGCTGGCGGAATTTCAGGCAAGATCCATTCGTTATCGGTACCTTCAGGAGAGCTGATTCGTTCCTTTTCTGCTCATGAGAAACCTGTGTCCTGCATTACGATCAATTGTGATGGATCGTTGATTCTTTCGGGGAGTGATGATGGAACAATCGCTGTTATTAATACAGTTGTGCTTCTAGATACTTCGATTGATACAAAATTGAAAATTGGTGGTTTCAAAAGGTTCAAAGGGCATGAAGCATCGGTAACGGGATTGACCGTAGGGATGGGGAGATCAAGTGGCATTATGATCTCCAGCTCCTTGGACTGGACGTGTAAGGTGTGGAGGATTGGGAATGGGTCCCACATCCAGACGGTTAAGTTTCCAGGGGAGATGAGGTGCACGGTGTTGGATCCATCCGAGATGGAGTTGTATGCTTCTGGGATGGATGGAATGGTTTACAAAAGAAAGCTCAAAGTTGAGAAGAAAAAAGAGGTTGCACAGGGAAGAGAAATCGTGTTGTGGGGTGAAACGTACGACGGAGTAGTGGTGGCAATGGAAATGTTGAATTACGGGAAGATGCGACGGTTTCTGAGAATGGAATCATTTGTCCATGGGAAGTGGAGAGTGGTGAGATGATTAGTAGTTTTAGTGAGAAGATTGGAGACGTTAGTGGAGTTGTGGTGGTGAAAGGTGGTGGTGGTTTTGCAAACGGATTGATGGGAAATGAGGAATGCGGAGGGTTTGGCGGAGGGGATGAGGTGGGTAAGGAAGTAATGGAAGTCGTGAAAATGGAAAAGGATTTGGAAACGGTTGTGGAAGATCGGGGAAGAGCGGTTGATCACCTTGAATCAGCGATGGAGATTACAGAAAGGCTGCTTAATCTCATGCTAAAGGAAGCCAAGTCAATTGCCAAATTTGATGACCCCAATCAGAAACATTAATTTAAGATGATTAGAGCCAGATGAGCATCTAAACCCTAAGATCCGTACTTTCCAAAGACGTAATGAAATAAATTAGTAATCGTTAAAATAAATCTGTTCCTCGACTGCTATATTTTAACAGCATATTGTCTAACAAAGAAATTAAACCATCTAACCAGTTCCGGTATAGACTATAATTCCTTCTTGCATACAAGTGGTATCAAAATGTAAAGTTAAGGCGAAAGGTACATGTCCTGACTTCTGACCCATGAGAAGTACAACAACCTCAACTTGAGGAAGGCATAACAAAAGGCAGATACACCACACTAGTACAGCATCATATTTTGGAACTAATGCTACAAACACAAAAAACAACTGGGACTTACAGCTAGCATCCCTGAAGGGCTATTGAGAATATAGGCCTATCAAAGATCCACCTAATACTACAACACAAGAGCACTACACAAAAAGGACTAGTCGTAAGAACTTAAAACTGCCTTCTCCTTTTTAGGCTAGTTGTACTTTGTTGGTAACATACATCAGGAACAAAGGCAGCTGTGTCCAACTGGTCATGATGATGGTCATAACTTTTGGGCCAGCAGAGTCCAGAAGCAGTTGGTGGAGAATAGATTTGTGGGACCGCCCACAATGCATCAGGAACTTGACCTAACCCTTCATCTAATTCAGCCTCCATAGCTCTTAGAATCGGGGAACAATTGGAGTCTACTAGCTTCCCGCTACGAGCCTAAGATAGATTTGAAGCAAATCAGTACAAGGTGTAACCGAAGTACTATTTACAATTGGAATAACCAAGAACAATTATGTGTAACAGCGCTAACGTGTTATACAGCCTATTCTTGATTTTATCAATTAATTATTACCACCATAAATTTTGGGTTGTGCGGATACTAAAAGTACGACAATAATTATATATACATGAAGTGATCTAGAAAAAAGTTGATGCACTTCCTAGATGTGGCAAAATGGGTTGTCCCGGAAGGTTAGCAATGGATTCAGGTTGAAAGTAGTCATGCTTTAGTAAGTATTTAAACGCGTCAGGTTGGATTAGACTAACCCGCCAACACTTAATTGTGTATTTCTTAAAAGGACTACAGATAGTTAATGCATTAATTATGATCTAATAATATATTATTACTATAATAATCCACATCTTTGAAAAAAACGATTTAAGAGGCTGTATGCAATGGAAATAGACTTTTGGCAACTTCCAAACGATTTTACATGTTCAGACCAAGTCACACATTAGAGATGACAAAACAAGCCAAATTGAACCATTCATAAGTAAATTTACACTTCTATGTTTTACCTCGGATGAGACATTGTCAGTGCAGTTGTAACTCTCGTTGACATCAGTAAGCCCAAGAAACTCATCAAACTCCCATTGTTGAATAGCATTGCCTGAAGAACCTCCTTTTAAAGATAAACTAGGAGGAGCAAAATCACCAGCTCCAGCAGCTTCAACTAGCACAGGTTTGCTGTATTGATCAGTTGAAGACAATGGAACACTATTTTTGCTGCATTGTGACTTGCTGGAAAATGATGATGCACCAAGGCCAGTAGCTTCAAGCCCTACTTTCACTCCTGTAAGCAGAAACCTCTGGTGTGATGAAACACAGGTATTGATTGTATGTATGGCAACATCACATTTTCTGCACAGTAAAGCCCTATCTTCAAGACAAAAGAAGTAGCCAACTGTTTCCTGTACAACAGCATAATTGCTTAGATACCAACAAAATTTTGTGAGATTATAGAAAAAATATTATGCAAATAAGGAACGTCTAACATCTTTGAGTTAGTCATACATCAACAATACCACATTTTTCGCCTATCAATATCCCTAAGATACATGACTATAAAAAATAATTAACTTATTGTGCCCGAAATGAAGTGGACTGTTGAACTGGATTTTGTGGGTTATACAAATCATGTAAAAGCGTAACTACATATTAAAAGAACCTTCACATATCTATGTTGATCGTGTTACTTTTCAACTTAAATTACGAGCATATACATGACCTTTTTAATACCCTAAACCATGTTTGTATCTGTATCACTTCATTTATCATCTTTCCCCTAGAAATTGCAAGCGTCTTTGTCAATTTTGAAGCTATGTATTATGGATGTGACAGTAGAAAGTCAAGCATGTACATCTATGAGTACGAAAATTCACATCAACTATTAGACACCCTATAATCTTAACATAAAAAAATTAATATTAGTTACTGCCTAATTATTATCAGTATATATTTCTGACTAAATTAAATCACATGGCACAGGGACAGCTAAACTAAGGAAACTCATCAGTGAACACACAAGGTAAATTATGTTTCGAGTTTATCCTAAGACAAATTACACCTGAACACCAGAATGATTTCGCTTATGACTTAAGGTATCTTCTATGATTGATAAACAGCCTCTGCTATCAATAACTAAAATCACAAACATTCTTAAACTGAAATTGCTTACACGCACGCAAAATTCAATTAATTAAGCAATAACCTCGAATTTTAAGTTTACTTTTTCCTCAAATGTTTAACAACCATCATTAATATCCAGTTTCTTCGATTCTGTAAAGTATACGCATAGTATCCCAAACTATAGAGTTAAAACCTCTCAACATAGGCTTTCACATTCTTCACTTGGTAGTTTTTAAATCTTCTAGGGTTTTGGATCTACAGAGTTAAGGTAGAAAGAGGCTCTTGGTAGATTCGATCATAACATTGATTACTTAGAAAAATTCATTAAATTAGCAACTATGAATTCACCCCATACTTTTACGAACGAGGGGAAATTCGCAGAAACGGATTTAAATAAAAAAGAATCGCGAATCCGGTAACTTTTTATTATTCCCAAACCGATTTCTTTTGGGAATATTTTCGCAAAGTTATATTTTCCTTTGGAAGATTTCGCAAAAACGGATTTTTCTGAAATATTTTGCGAAGAGCGGTTTATGCGGAAATTTTTGGCGAAACCGGTTCTTTTCGTTAAATTCGAAAAAACTGTTGTTTTTTATTCTTCGGTGATTTCTCAAAAACCGATTTCTGCGCACGACGGTCAATTTGCAAACACGTTTCAACTAGAATCCTATAAATTATGTGTTTGATTATTATACCTAAAAAATATCACACTCAACGCACATCCAAATATCTACAAATAAATCAAAACCCTCAAACTATTTTCTTAATATAACCTAAATCACAGTCAACGCACATACAGATTTCTATAAATCGATCAAAATCCTCAAACTAGTACGTAACTTAACCTAATAACACTCAACAGCTAAAAGGAAACAAATATCTATGATCATACCTGACAAATATCACACTTATGCATCTTTGAATTAGAAGTAGTAAGAAGTACTCGTTGATGTTTACTAGCGAGCTTATTAGCTGCGTGTACTTTCTCGTCACAATTCCGGCATAACGCCGCCTCGTCGGCGCAACAAAGGACCGTCGCCTCCGCCGTCTCACATACGTTACACTGAATCTTCATCTTGCTGATTTCGTCTAACACAAATTTTGGATCTTTTATGTTTCTGTGAAAGTGAGACGAAGAAGGAAATGTAGTGTAGTGTGAGGTTTCTTTTTGTTGCAGTGAATGAAATGACAGAGCAAGTGAGGTTATCTTAATGAGAACATGTGCTGATTCCTACCAAATACCAACAAATTTCACTTACATTTTATTTTAGAAGATAATATAATTTATCCAATTTTATAACATTATCTTATTGATTTTAAATTATAAGTGTAAGTTTGGACTGTTTATTATTTGGATAAAATCAAATTATCTAATTAAATAATTTGAATTGGGCCATGGATTAGGATAATTGAATTTCCAGAGCCGTTCAAACTAGAGCTAAATTAATTTTTGATCACAAATTGATTTTGGTTACTAAAATTAAATTTGTTTGACGTTATTGCAGTATAAAAAAATCTACCAAATATTTTATTAGTTTATAAAAATTAAATTCGTCCCGTTATTGCAGATCTATAAACTATATAAAGATGGTCACAACATTTTATTAAGTTATAAAAATTAAATTCGTCTAGTGCTATCGCGGGTCTATAAACGAAAACGATCAATATTTCTTTTTCGGCCCTTAAATATTTGATGTATTTTTTTTAAATTAAAAAAGTCAGTCGCAATATAAAAAATCGACTGAATATTTTATTCATTTTTAAAAGTTAAATTCGTTGCACCTTATCGGGGGTCTATAAACTATACAAAAAAATCGACCAAATAAAAATTAAATACCACCTGACGTTATTACGAATTTATGACCTAGTTAATATTAAACTGGATTGAAATTATAAAAAAAATTGTAGAAAACTTAATTAAAAATATCCCCAATGATTACTTTTAATTATTTTATGTAAACTTTTTGCAGAGGTCTTAAATAAAAACTTTGGAAATAACTTTACCTCGTTTTTAATATATAAACTTTTTATCATTAAATCTTTAAAAAATAATAGTAAATAAAAAGGATGTAATGACTTTGAAAATATCTAGTTATTACACTCTTTCTCCTTAACATTTTATAGAAAATAAAAACTTGTAATTATCAGAGATAACAAAAAATTCTAAGGCCCTTTGAAATTTTTTTGATAAAAATGATTTACAAGAAAGTTATAAGAAAACTGTTAGGTGAAGATGTTGTACAAGAAATTATTTTAACTTATTGTGAAGGCCTAAATTATTAAATTTTCTTCTCACAACAATACTAGAATGACCAATCATGTTAGTTTGTAAAAAGATTATTTTATTAAGTTATTATAATCGAGGAGAGATATGTCCAATAATTTTATAATAAATTCATCAAAATTATATATTATTTATATATACAATATGAACTTCTAATGCTCATTCTTATTAAATTTATTAAAAAATATAATATATATATATATATATATATATCATCACCTATTGTAATCATTTAATCATCTACTTTATAAAGTTTAAACACTTAAAAGGGGCGACACTTGTTAAACACTTAATTTGAGCATTTGACTACGACTATTTAAGCATCAAAACTACCTCTACTCCCAACTAATCATCACTGACTTTACTTGCTTACACCATTTCTAAAAAAGTATATATATAATTTTCTTTTACAAATACATAATAGTTATAATAAAAACATTACATTTAATTAAATTAAAAAACTACATTAAATAAAATAAATATTAATACCTCCGTTTTAAAATAATTGTTAACTTTCAATTTCAGCCAATCAAAAAATATTTTTAATTGAAAAATATTGAATTTTTATTTATTAGCAGTTTAATTATTGCACTTCTTAAAAATTGTGTTTAATTTTGTAATGGACAACTAAATTGAAACTGAAAGAGTAAGAAATACTTAATAACAATCTTGAAAAAATCAACAAAGTTCACCTTTCTAGCCTACATGAAAAACTAGTGTTGTTATTCTTGATTTCTTGTCCTTACTTATTGTTCCTCATAAGTGTCATGTAGCATGCTCTTCATCTATTCAACAATTTAAGAAAAAATAGAAAAATGTTGGCATGTTGGGTCAACTTGCACAAGTCCTTTCTTGTCGTCCTCCCAAGCATGGCGGGTCATCAAGATGCACCACCACGGATCACCCGTAGTGGTGACGGTCCATGACATCGTGCACAACAAACCGAGAACATACTAGTACAAATGTTCTTAATAGTTTATTATGGTAGAACTAAATAACATAATCCTTTGTAACCACTCCGTTACACTACTTTAATCATTTTATGTCAAGTACTCATTTTCAAAACACAATGACAAACCCACCCTAAATTACGAAGAATTATTTTTTAAATCATGACTAAAAACAGTACTAAAAAGGGATAATCTTAAAATTATTATTCACCCTATACATTCACAACTGTAATGTCTTAAAATAATAAATGGCTTAAAATATTATTTGAACAAACCGATTGAAGTTTATACTTTATACAGTACAAAATAAAGTGAAGTTAACTAATTTGTAGTATTGTTGACCGGACCTCACGACTCAAACGTTGACTGCATCACTTTTATATAGCGCCGTTTTACCGCCATTTTCAAAATCACCAAAAGCGAGCGAGCAAGTGATACACAGGAAGAGCAACGATCGAATCTTCTTTTTAGCAAGTGAGATTCTGGATTGAATTCATTAAGTAATATATCAATTAATTGATTGAAATTTCAGTACGTGTATTCCTTAGCGACCGTATCAAGAGGTTCCGTAAAACCTAATTTTCGAATTCACGTCAATTACGTTACTGTTACGTGTTATAGTCTGATGATTGAGCAGGTTGTTCGTGTTTGATCGCAATTTGATCGTTTTATCGAATTTGATTGTTATTTACCATGCCGTTGTATCCTCGATGTGATCAACAGGTTGTATAAATCTTGAATGTCGAATTCTCATTCACGTCTTTCATACCCTCAATTAGGTTAATTATATATTTATTTTTCAGGTGTAATCACAATCAGATCATTTTCAGCTGCAATCTACGTATTGTAAATCGTTCTAGTCGTTTGTGTTGGACCTCATATTTGCTTCAGGACTGCATTGAAATCACTAGGTATATTCGACACTGAATGTAGTGATTTATCAGTCACAAGTTTATCTAGCATTTTTTTAGCCCTTGTAAAGCATGCACATATCATATCAAGAATTCCCTTGAAAAAGAGTATAGTACTAAATTTGTAACAGAAAGCTTGAATTCATTTTGCTAATACTCAACTGCTTATAGTTTAAGTTTCTAGCTGAATCAGAATATTGCAACTATGGTGTTAACAGATGATTATTAAAATATGAAACTTTCTTCAGTCTTCTGTATAAAGAAGTCACAACTATACTTTCATTGCTTCATGATGTATTATGCAGTATGTCTACTTTTAAGTTCAAGTTTGTAGTAGAGCTTCATAACCTATGGCTATTTCCAGCTAAATATGTGAAAATTCAAATTCGTGTTGATACTCTGCTCACGTTTAGCTAGTATAGGAGATCCTACAATTTAATTTCCTAGCTAGGGCAGGGTATGCCTACAAAATCTAAGTTTTATGGTTTGTGTCCGTATATGTCTACCTAGCCTTTAGTTTTCGATTGCTTATGATGAAGATAGAGGATCTTAATATGCCAAAGCTTATGCCAGACTAGTTATTTAGATGATGCTTATATAAAGTGTGAATATAATAGTTCTGGTTCTGGCGAAGGTGTTAGAAACTTGAAAATGTTACAGCAATGAGACCTGTCATAATCATGTTCAAATGTCTAGATTATTAACCAGGCTTTTGTAAAGAAACAGTAGAATATGGACTTCTGCATATTTTATTAAAATTCCGCAACATGATGATATCATATTTGGTTATTCCGCTATTTTTCTGAAGCAAATTCTAGCTTCCATCAGCAAACTCCTGAATGATAATACGAATGTAGTCATTTGTTTGACGTTATGCTCTAATATGGTTGTCCTAAAATGCATAGTGTGCATGTCGTTTGTTATGGCAATCACAGTTGATCAGTTAGCTTTATTTATAGCTATTTTCGCAGTCTTTGGTTTTCCTTATTCATTGAGTTTTTCCACCTTCATAGCAGAACTGCAAACATAACTTATTCAGATGGTAGTCTTTATGAACAGGTCTTATTGACTGTTAAGGTGTATCCAGTTATCTGGATATTACCGCAAACACAGCAATGAGATGCAATGCGTGCTGGCGGGAACTGGATGGACAAGCTATATCTACCACGTGTGGCCATCTCTTATGTATCCTAAATTTATAATATTTCGTAAACTGTAATCAATTAGACTTCTTTCTCAGTAGTGAATGGCATGTGCGCAACTAAGTTTCCTTAATTCTATTAAAAGGCAATGAGGATGCTAGTAAGATACTAAGCAACGATGCAGCTTGCCCTATTTGTGATCAAGTACTTTCTAAAAGGTATAAATAGATCTTGATACAGAGGTGTAAAATTCCTTTTTGTCTGATTGTATACTTCAAGTTGATCCTTCTTGACATCTTAGTAAAATACAGGAAGACTTGCACAATCTATTTATCTGAATATAACGTAGGGCTGACCTGAGAAAGGAGATACACTATTTGTCTCTAGCTAGTTGGATTGTATCTTCCTTATGGGCATCATTTGTGTTAAAGGCTTTGTTTGCCTAGTAAATAATTCTCTGCAATATATCTACCAGTCTCCTTTTTATTTCACTTCATTTTCTGTGCTTTTTTTCTTTCTTTCTTTGTTCAGCTCTAATATTACTTCTTTTTTCTATGAGGCAAGGCCTCTTTGATGTTCTAGTAATTTTTGGTCTTTGCTAGTTATTGTCTTCCTACAGGTATATGCCACAGATCTTGGATCTTCATGTCCTAGTCTGCAAACAACTCGCCTACTTAACTTCTTAGCTATCTCATTTTTATATCTGGTTGCTCATTTAATTGATGACTTTTCTGCTTTCAGTCTCATGAAACCTGTGGATATCAACCCAAATGACGAATGGGTAAATGTAAGAAAGCGAATCTAGAATTGTTCTCAGTAAAGATTCATGCTTTAAATAATGTCAAAACATCCACAGTTTTGTTAATGAACTATCATGAGGTTCTAGTATTTATCATTGTAGCAAGTAGCTTCTTTGTATATAATTTTTTACATATGCTTCACTGCAGATGGCTATGGCTGGAATATCTCCACAGATATGTATCCTTTTAAATTGATATTTTCTTTATAAAAATTCAGGCCATCTTATCTATACTCGCACACAAACAACCTCATTCCCTTGAGCTCTCTCATATTAATTACCATGCATAATTATACCTCAGAACATGTGTTGTATATTGGTGCATTACGTATCTGCCACATGCATATTTTCTTTGACACGCACTAAGTAATGAAGAGTGCATATAGAAGCGTTATTTTCTACATTGGGCAAAAGGAATTAGAAATGCAGTTCAAGATGAACAGGATAGTAGCTCAGTGCAGGCAGAAATGTGAGGCAATGCAAGAGAAGTTCACAGAAAAAATGGAGCAGATCCATACTGCATATCAGAAAATGTCCAAAAGGTGCCAGATGATGGAACAAGAAATTGAGAACTTGTCAAAAGATAAGCAAGAGCTCCAAGAAAAGTTCTCTGAGAAATCCAGGTCAGCTATTTTGTAATAGACACTCGACTGCTGAACGTGAAACTTGGATACCATCATTAAGTTTTGTAATTCCCATTGACAGGCAAAAGCGAAAACTGGATGAGATGTATGACCCATTAAGAAGTGAGTATGAGTCGGTTAAACGGTCAGCCATTCAGCCTTCAAACAACTTCTTTTCAAGGACAGATCCTGATTTGTTTGCCAGTCCAGCCAACATGATGGATAATAGAGATCCCATGAGAAAAGGTAATCCTATATTGTTTATTTTAAATTATTATGTCAAGATAAATACATCTAATCATTTTTATATAAATCATATGGAAGCTTGGAAGGTAAATATTTTTAGATATTTAAAGCCTCATTGACTTGCGATGTTGGTATTACCCCAGAAATGCTAGTTGACTAATTTGCTGCAGATTGGGTGGTTTTGACCCCTGACACTCCAGGACCCCGAGAAGATATATGGCCACAAGCAACAAGACAGAGCAGTTCCAATTCTGGACCATTTGACATCCCCCCTAGCCCACCTGCTAAACATTCAGCAGTTCCAGTTGATAACAGAAGACCTATTGGTCGCTCCATGTTCGGAGGTGGTGGTGGGGGTGGAGGTGGCGGCGGCGGCGGTGGTGGAGCAAGCAATCCCTCTATGACCCTGAGAAATCTGATATTGTCGCCAATGAAGCGGCCTCAGGTCTCTCGTAGCCGCCCACAGTTGTTCACGTAAGTGACATAAGTAACCTGTGGACTAATTGTCCCCAAATTTTCTTGTTGCCACGATCAAATAAAAGTTAATATCTGTAGCTCTCCGGTACTCTATTGCCTTCTAAAGCCAATATCTTGCTTTATTTTCATCATTTCCAGGTTATAGATTAGAGAGGAGCAACCAGCAATGATCGACGGGTCTTCTCATATTCTTAATAGGTACAATTGAAAACAAATATACTTTCACTTGCTCCCTTCAATATCTGATAGTTACACTTTTTGCTATTAGAATATGATGCAAAAGTAAGTAGCTGATCTGATATTTTGATTGTTGCTTAGTACCTACTGTTATTAATACAGGAAAGCCATAGTAGGCTAGTAGCTGAATAGCTGACGAATAAAGAGCTAGCTTTTAAATATCCTTGCTAGGATCGAAACTGTCATGTTATCCCTTACTGATCGCACCTAACTTTTTAGTTAATGAGTTGATAAAATTGTGTATTGTCTTTTCGATAAGGTTTTCAATACTTTTCATTGTATTGGATTGTGAACTTTAACATAATTTCTTAGCTGAATTGGTTCATAGGCTCATAGTATTCTCATAGATAATAGTTTATCGTCCTTGACATGAATATGGGGTCAAAGCTTAGTCACCCACTTATGCTTTGGTCATTTTGGTGCCCAACATTTCAAGCCTTCGTCAATTTTTGTTGGGCAGTCGATCAATGTGGCCAATCGATGCTCAACTGGCCAAGATTTAAACGATGCTCGAATGTTTTATGTCTTGGTTGTCTAGCTTTTACCACATTCAAGTTTAGGATTTCCAATTCTTCAAGTATAAACTAGGGATCATCGATTCTAAGTTCTAACATTGACTTGAAATAAGACCTTATGGGAGTCTCAACCTCAGCATATAAAGAGGATGCACCTCTACTATTTGATATAATTGCTATCAAGTTGGTGACGCCTTGCCACAAAATTTATTTATCAAAACAAAGAATGAAGAATTATAACAAAAGGACGAAAGAATTTAATTAGTCATATATCTTACCAAGTTGAAATTATTTTATTTGTTATAAGGTAACATAATATGTGTTAATGCATTGTATATGAGTTTTTCATCTGCGCGTTGCGGTGAGACGTGAAAAACGTATAATTTTCAATGAAAAGGTTTTACGTGCATTTGGAACATAAAAGATAAATATCGGTATACATTATACCACGTGAAAGTGTAAAATCTTTAATGTCTTTTTAATGACATATCTACATTGAAGGAAAATATATATATAAAGGTATATAAAGAAGTTTCAAGATAAGAAGATTTAAAGAGTCAAGTAATACTTTAAAATATGGTGTGGTTAAAATAGTAGTGTTTTAATATGAGTTAAAAAATAAAAATGGGTTGAGAGAGTCACCCATATAACCATAATAAGTTTATATATAATTTGGAAAGTTCAAGACATTATTAGCTAACTATTAATAATACATATGTAATATGTAATATACATTGAGAACTTCAAAACATCATCAGATAAAAACGATGAAAAATTAAGCAATTGATTAAAAATGCAAACATATATCAATATTTCTGCATCTATATGATGTTCATTGGAGATCACATTTGCAGAAACAATAATTTATATCCATTTACTCAAAATTGAGTTGTATATTACTATCTTTTAAGCCTCAAAACGGGCATGGCAAAAATATATTACTCCCTAATCAAAAACAAAAATAAGTCAAATGAATTGAAACAATTTATATTTTGTTGATGAAAATTAATTTAGAATTCACAATCATCTTAAAAGACAAGAAAAGGTAACTTATTTCTTTTCATTTAGCATTATTTTTTAGTCATTTATTAACTTTTATTGTAACAAAAATCAACGTCTTATTGTTTAACACATATTGTTAATTTATTTACTAAAAACAACCAATCATTTGACATGGGACAATAGTTTGTATCTAATTGTTTTGGTAAGCTTTGAAGATTATAATAACTAAATAAGTGTTTTAATTTAATACCATTATTAAGCCTTTTTGAATAATTCCAAACTTTGTAAAAAGAAAATGTTCGAAGAAGCAAATGTTTTTTTCGACGATAATCGATCTTTATCTTCTTCTTCTTATTACTTTTTATTTAGTATACTATAGTATTATTTTATAACACAAAAGTAATTTACATATACCAATATGATATTCGTCTAAATTTTCTTTAAATAATTTGGAGGGGTGATCATGGTAGTAGACTCGTGACTTTCTACTTCTCACGTGCTCCCACCTAAACCCTTATTAACTTTGAAATTGTATAAATGTCTTTTTATTAAGATCAAAGTCCTATGAAAAATAATAAACTATTTTTTATTTTTTATTTTTTTGTTGAGTTGATATAGTAACATGTGAGTTTCACAGATTATGAATAGTTACAATTACCTTGCTAATTGTATGTGCTAGGTAATAGGTAATACTTACAATTACCTTGTTAATTGTATGAATAGCTACAATTACCTTGCTAATTGTATGTGCTAGGTAATAGGTAATTGTATGAATAGTTACAGTTACCTTGCTAATTGTATGTGCTAGAGATTTATTTAGATTTAGATCAAATAAAGAAACATATCTTAAATCTTAAATTAAATCAAAAAATTATGTCCACTGTAATAATTAAATAAATAATTAAATTAAATATATAAAAAATTAAAAGAAAAAAAAAAACTTGGCATGTGATAGTCCGGTAAAGGATCCATCAAATCACAACCGAAAACCCACAAACACCGTCCCAAAAGATTCGGCCAAACCAAACCTAACCCAACAAACAAAATAAAACCCAAATATCGACCCAACCCGGGACATATCGTCGGGTTTTTTGTCGAATCCAGATCCTCTTTCCCCAATCCAGAATACAAAAACGAACCCTAACCCTAATTATCCTTTCCCGGATCATCCATTACAATCGGATTCTCAGATACACGAACATCGAGACCCTTATAAATTAATACAAAAAAAGGTTCGAATCTCTTCTTCTTTATTTCTTCATGCTTATTATTATTATTTTTATTATTTAACCCCTGTTTATCATTTCTTCTTAGTTTTCTGATGCTGATGTAGAACTGTTAAACTGCGTTACTAAATTTTGCAATTTCGTGTGTAATTCTCTGATGCACAATCATGGACAACTTCCATTGAATTTTATTTATTTTTATCGTTCGACGTTGATTGTTCAAAACTAGATCCATAAATTAAAATTTTAAATGTGGAACAAATATATTCAGGGTCACTCGTGCGTGGATTTGTAATCCTGCAAGTTATGCAACTGACATCACGTTCAGAACCATTAGGGTGTGTGTGTATGTGTGTTCTGTGATCAAGTACCTGTAATGTTCAAAGGACTGTAATCTATTTTGACTTTGGAAGTCAAACGAGTTTACAGGTCTTCAATTTCAGTAGAAAGTAGATGAAACTTTATATTACGTACGTATTATTAAGTACTACTAATGGAAATATGGAATGGTGTAGATGTCCCTTTTTCTCAAAGGGTGAGCAAAACAGTATAAATATTGCATTTTGATGATGCTCAAAAAAAGATATGTAAATTCATATCACAATGGTTTATTTAATGATACACATCCAGATAAGTATGCTGTTATTCAAAGTTCATGTAAATTCTGATTTGCATATAAAAAGTTAAGATCTTTGCAAATCCAGTATTTATATCATTGTGTTAAGATAATGTAAATTTGTGGTTTATTTGTTTCAATATTCATACTCTGATGAAGAGTTTGTAAAGTTCATTGAAATGTGCTGATATATTCATCAATCAAATAGGTTTTTCATTTACTTTAGATGATGGAAATACAAAATGAAGCTCCTGCTAAGAAACCGAAGAGGTTGACGTCTGTGGTATGGAATCACTTTGAGAGGGTCAGAAAAGCCGACGCATGTTACGCAGTGTGTGTACACTGTCAAAAGAAGCTTAGTGGATCAAGCAACAGTGGAACTACCCATTTAAGAAATCATCTAATGCGGTGTTTAAAAAGGTCCAATTTTGACGTTTCACAAATACTTGCAGCAAAAAGGAAGAGAAAAGAAGAGCCTGTTACCATCGCTAATGTCAGTTATGATGAAGTTCAGAGAAAAGAAGAAAACATCATCCCAATAGCTTACAAGTTTGATCAAGAGTCAAAGATTGAAGAAACGGTCAACCTTGGAAGTGTTAAGTTTGATCAAGAACGAAGTCGGTTTGACTTGGCCCGTATGATCATGTTACATGATTATCCACCAGCTATGGTGGAACATGTGGGATTCAAAATATTTGTAAAGAATCTTCAACCAATGTTTGAAGTTATCACCACGAGTGTTGTCGAGTCTGACTGTCTGACTATATATGCAAAAGAAAGGCAAAAAGTATTTGAAATCATACGGAATTTTCATGGCAGAATTAGTCTTGCTGTTGGTATGTGGTCTTCACCAGAAAATGTTGACTACCTGTCTTTGACCGCAAATTATATTGACGACAACTGGAAGTTACAGAGGAAAATATTAAATTTCTTGACTTTAGATTCTTCTCAAACAGAAGACAAGCTATCAGATTTAGTCATAAAATGTTTAATGGACTGGGATGTGGACCGAAAATTATTTTCGATGACACTTGATGATTCCTTTAGTTATGATGATATCGCCTCGAGAACTAAAAATTGGCTATCTCAAAATCGGCCTCTTTTGAAGAACGGTGAATTATTTGACATGAGATGTGCTTCACATCTCGTGAAATCCCTTCTTCAGGATTCTATGGAATCACTCAAAGAATTGTCCGAAAAGATTCGGGAAAGTGTGAGGTATGTTAAAAGTTCACTGGTGACACAAGGGAAGTTCGATGAGTTTGCTCAACAGGTCGGGATCACCACTGAAAAACATTTATGTCTTGATAATCCAATGAGATGGAACTCGACATATCTTATGCTAGATACGGCTTTAGAATACAGGGGTGCATTTTATTTACTTCAAGAACACGATTCTGCCTACACAACGTCTATTTCTGAAGAAGAATGGCAATGGGCAAGCTCAGTTACTTCCTTCATGAAACTTCTTGTTGAGGTCACAAATGTCTTTTCACATTCACAAAGCAAATATCCTACTGCAAACATATATTTCCCGGAAATCTGTGATGTTCACATCCAATTGATTGATTACTGCAAGAATCCGGATGACTTTATCAGTTCCCTTGCAGCAAATATGAAGATCAAATTCGATAAATATTGGGATAAATGTGGGTTAGGGTTAGCAATAGCAGCAATCTTAGATCCAAGATTCAAGATGAAGCTTGTAGAGTACTACTATAAACAGATTTATGATGCTGAAGCTCCCAATCGTATACGAGATGTATCCGAGGGTATTCGGGAGCTTTTTAACGAGTATTCTATAGACCCAGGCTCACTTGATGATGAGGCAATGCAGGCTGGCAACGGTTTGGTCGGTACCAGTAATGAGACACTGGACCGGTTGAGGGGGTTTGACAAGTTTCTCCATGAAACTTCAAACCACCAAAATGGGGTTTCGGATCTTGACAAGTATTTAGAGGAACCTGTCTTTCCAAGAAACTATGATTTTAATATTCTCAATTGGTGGAAAGTTCACACACCAAGGTACCCTATCTTGTCTATGATGGCACGTGATATCTTGGGTGTTCCAGTGTCGACTCTTGCACCAGAGCTGGCATTTAGCACAGGTGGTAGAGTGCTTGATAATCATTTGAGATCAGTTGATCCTGATATTCGACAAGCTTTGATTTGTGGACAAGATTGGCTGAGAGTGGAACCCGAAGGTACATACTGAAACCGGCTATTTGTTTATTCTAGAGGTGGCCATCTCGATCCATTTACATATGGGTAGGTCGGTTCGGGTTATGTTTGATTTCTGATGGGCCAACCAGGTCAAATAAATAAAATAATTAGCCTATGAAGAAATGGGTTGAAATTGCCCAGTGTATATATTAAAAACACCCTTAATCATTTTATTCTAACTTCTTTTATTATGATAAAAATAATATGATTATGGTGCTCCGTGCTCATATTTGGCTCACTAATTATCTAAAGAAAAAAACAAAATTTCGAACAACAAGAGATTCTGGTCAACCCAACCTGACCGACCCCGTTTTGACATGTGTAAAAATCACTCACTTGGACTTGTTACCAGACCTGCCCATTTTGCCGCTACTAGTTTATCATCTTCCTTGAGCTTCATTTTGACACTTTTTCTGACTTGTATCAGATGCCAATGTCTCGAGCCTTTCTGTTGTTCCCCTTGCCATTGAATTGACATAGTTGCCGTTGCCTCACAGGTATAATTAATTTCTGGGTTGTTTGTATATAGTAGGCCTGTAGCTGATGTAATGTTGTTGATATTCTTGCTTATATCATTTGTTTTGATGCAAGGTTGATAGAATTTGATGAGTACAGATCACTGGAAGTCAGGTTTTCTTACAGTTACTTAAACATTTCCCAGATAACTTCACTAGATGTATGATGCTGCTGCACCATTGGTAATGGTAATTAGAGCTTTGCATAAACGTAGTTTCTTTTATGGTGATAATCAAATGGACATCCATACCGTTCCTTTTTTCTTGATTTGGAGTTCTAGTTTTCGTCTGTGAATCTTCTAATTTGACGGTTTCTTAATTGGTCTCATTGGGGTTTATGTACTTATGACTATGAACAACCGAATCAGATGGTATTTAGGTGTATTTTAAAATTATTTTAGGGAAATTAGTAATTCACAAAGTTGGCGGTTCTATTTTGGTTTTGACTATAAACAGACTCTCCTCGTTTTACTATCAATACGAATAGTCCTATTAATCAACAACCATACAGGTATTATAAATTAAGAATTATAAAAGAATAAATGATACTTGAAATTTTGTCGTGCATAAGTTTAAGTCGTGCTGCAAACGAGTAGAGATGTGATTCAGCTTGACTCAACCACCTTAGGCTAGAGATGAACAAAAAAACCGGTTTGTACTGGTTTAGGATCCTGCGGTTTGAAACCGGTTTGGACTTTCCCGGGACCAAATCGGTTTCAAACCGAACTGGTTTGGGATCCGATTTGTACATCTCTACCTTAGGCTAAGTTTCAGCTACTGTGGTGGGTTGCTGTGTGAACTCAATTCAAGAAGTCTAGTAGCTTGAAATTGTGCATATTAGAGTCAAGTTATTATGAGTTAGTGCTCAAACTGATAGTCTTCGACTTCAACAAGGATTTGATGTTGAATTACTGAAAGTAAGCTAAACTTGCATTGAGCCATTGTAAGTGAGTCTGCACAAGTTCTCGTCTCTTACTTTTTAATGGAAGCCTGATTTAATAAAAATACAATAGTCAACTACAAACGTGATTTAATAATAACGTCTTATAATTTCATGACAGCAAAAATGGACCAAAGCGTGCATGACCGAATGAGTCGACAAATCATCATGTCCTATACAATGAAAAGCTTTAGTATTATTTTTCAACTCAATATAAACCAAATCACGTGCTTAAACTTGTAATTAACGTGGTTGTTTGAAACATATCAGGATTCTCAAAATTCAATATATAGCCATTATGATATAGGTACATACTTATACACGATATGTAAAGCTCTACAGTATGAATTGTTAAGTACATAGTGTAAGGCATGTTTGTTTTGTTACTTAATGACTGAATATTTAAAAGGTTTTATTTATTAAGTTATTTAGAATTGTTTGTTTTTCGTCTGTTAAAACGTTTAAGATATAAAACATATAACAATTAATTACATATGATTTATTAAGAATAGACAGACACACACGGTTATGTATTATTATAACTTTAGTGTGTGTACAATTTTTAGTCACAAGACTTTCTGACACATAATAGTGGGATTTTAGAAAGATTTCGATTTTATTACACGCACTCAAGTGGTCGATGTTAAAAGATACCCTTTTCACCAAAGTTGTAATAATCGTGCGTAGAAAGCTACCCAAAGACTGACCAAATTTTTAGATAAATCAACCCTTTTGTTTTACATAATAACATATTTTAATTAAGGATTTAATCTTGAGTAATATCTATTTTTTAGAGAAACAACTTTCTAACTTTAATTAATAAAAGATACAGGATGATATATTAATTAAAATGCACATAAAATTATTAGTTAGCTAGATCTATTAAACAAGTAAATTTTAAGAAAAAGGTAAAGCATGCAAAGTTTTAGCACAAAAGAAAAGCCTGGTGCTATTTGCTTTTTCTTTATATATATAATATATTACTATATAATATATGTATATATAAATAAAATATATAGTGTTTAACATATATGTAATTATTCTTCTCCAGATCACGTGCCACTCAAATCCAAATTTCCAATTTATTTTCATCATTGTAATCGGTTGCATTCTCAATTTGATCAGGCGTAATTATTTCGCATAAAATGGTAATATTTAGTATACTATGTGAGAGAATTATTTGTTAAGATTTTTACGAGTTATAAGTTGAGTAAAAAATTTTAAAAATAGGTGATTTAAACTTTGACCCTTAAATGATTTTGATTCTAACAAGTTGTTTATTGACTCTTTCAAGTTGTATGTGACTATTTTGAGTCTTTTGCGACTCTTACAAGTCATAAAATAAGACAAATTGCTAGCTTAATGTAATACAAAAATATAAAAGTATCAAATAGAAAAAGAAATGACTATAGTCTATTTTAATTAACCCTTTGTGTTGATTACTAGAAAACGATTAGACTGTCGACTTTTACCATGTTTTAGTTCTCTTAAAAATAAAAATACTAAATAATAATATACATATACATATTATTTATATGTGTATATATATTGTATAGTACTCTTACAAATCGAGTCGAATTAAAAATCATAATTAAAAATTAAAATTTCAAATTATGAGTTAAGTCACAAATTAACAACTATCAATAGAATGAAATACATAAAAGTAATAAACAAATAATGTTTTCGAAAAGTTTACAAGTCACAATCGTTATGCTAACACTTCAGAGATAACATGAGTTTTGTAACTTAGATTATCAACTAGCAAAAGTAATGATTACCCTTAACCCACGTAATGGAACTTCTTTATGCATGCAACAACACCTTTAAATCTTTAATTTAGAGATATTTTTACCATAATGTTGCGTGATTAATGATATATATATATATATATACGGAAAGGATTTATAGGAAAACTCCAAATCTTGAGGAAGAAGGGAAGCAAATCTTAGCCCTTGATTTTTTTCATAAAAAAACGTTTTTAACATTCATTTGTGATGAATGTTAAATTTTAAGTAACATTCATCCCATATGAATGTTAACAACATTCATTTATGATAAAATCAAGGGTTGAGATTTGCTTTCCTACTTCCCTAATTTTTTTACTTCTCTCTTAATCCCCACCCTATATATATATATATATGGTCCACAAATAATTTTAATGTGACATATTAATTAAACATTCTTATGTCTAGCTAAAGATCTTTATGAGTCCGTTATAAACCAAGGCAATCAAGATGTTATGCTTTTAAAAAGTATACATACATACAAATATACAATATACTCCTACAATATAACTCAATGTCTTTATAAATTTTAAATTGTCACGTCGCAAATCATAAATAAAGATGATTTATATATTATTGTTTTTTATTCATTACTATATTTTATCATGTTATACATTACAATATCATTAATCATACATTTACTAATTAATGGATAAAAAGTACTATTTGTATAAATCATCACCCATCATAAAACACTAACACTAAAATAGCGGCAAGTCACAAACAAACATAAATAAACATGTGCCCATAATGCGATACAAAATTGTACGATACAAATCTAGATGTAATAATGGAATATATTCCAAAGGACCATCTTGTTCAAACAAGTCCACATGATCAGTGTATGTATGCACAAATGTTGTAAGATTATATATATCGTTTAATATGAAAAATAAAAAGTAAAAATCTAAATCTAATTGAAAGAAAGCAAGCAACCTATAAATGGTTGGGCTTTACATGAAAGCTTATTTCTTTTGCTTTTAGGACTAGTCCTCTGATACAATCGTGACTCAAAAAACACTTTTTATCTCATCTTAAACCCTCTCAAATCTCTCATGATCCGCTTGTTGAACGATTAATCAACGACTACTCAGTTAGGCAGTCGACAGTTATACTTCTATTCTCCATCGTGTAATTGAGGTAAGTTTTCTCTATTTTAGTTACGAATTCGAGCCGAAATCGATCAACTTCAATTAAGTGTCTTGGAAATATTTTGAATGCGTTGTTAAAACACTTGGAATATATAATATTTCAAGAGTGTATTCATTGGTTTGATGTCATGTTGTACGTTTAAAAAGAAACTGTGAATAAGATCCAATTCCAAGATATAAATCGTGTTTTATGTTTGTTATGCACTTTTCTGTGAATAGGTAATCCAAAATGCAGAATGTGGTTATGATAATAAAATGAGTTTTTTGATATTTAGATAAAAAGTTGAAAGGGAATTATGACTTTTATGTAAGCAGAAAGTTAGTTTTGATAATGCTTGATTAGTGCCATGATTAAGGAAAAAGATATATATATTTCTATATAAAGAAACTCTTATCACTGATTTTCTTTTTGCATGGTTAAAGTTTTATTTATTCACTAAAAATTAGATAATATCTACGGATGACGTATGAAAAATTAAGTTTCAAAATTAGTAGGGAGAATAAATCATTTTGTTCATGTGACCTCTTCGAATTTTCCATTTTAGTTTTATTTTTTATATTTTATTAAATTAAATATTACATTACATGATATATAATATTTTGTTAGAGTATTCGTTTGTTTCTTTTTGCACCGCAGGCTGAACAAACCACATATTGCTACCGCACCGTCCATGTTTCTACGAGCTGACTTTACTAATAATTATTTATAAAAATAGGGAATCTAATAATAGTTTTTAATTTATTTACATGGCCAACATTCGTGCGATCCGATTCTCAAAACTTGTTGTTTTCCTCCCCAATTTTTGCCTTGATATTTTGTGTAATAATCGTGATAAAGGATGGACCTGCATATCCTTAAAATATATATCTGGATATCGTAACGTATTTATTTAAAAATAAATTATTCATATACAAATAGTATATACCGATTGGTGATATATTATCTTTACTTAGTTTATAAGCCTTAATTTCTTGTATTAAATGTAATTAATGATGAAGAAATATTAGGTGCAGTTAACATCACATAATTTATATGCGATTAATCTAAAAGGAGAGACTGATTACGTAATTTTAATATGATAAGGGATCAAAACTAAACCTTTATAGATATTGTTGCTTCAAACACCACCTAACATTCATGTAGCTAACAGTCATCCTAGTGATATTAAGTCGTACTTAAATTTTATTCGTTCTAGAATGTGTATATAGCAAAAAATAAATCATCGTAATATCGAATGATATACTCAAGTATCATGTTTATTTATTTATTATTTTTTGAAACAGTAAAAGAATCTTTAAAATGTAACCAAGGCCACTTATTTTGTTGTTTTGGGCCTACTTGTCGAATCATTCCCACTTGCTACCATTCAGCCTGTCTCTTTGAACCTTACAATATTTGTTTCATCATAGTAACTTCATAACTTAGATATAGATAGTTAGATTAGATATATGGTTAGATAACTTTTCGTACAACAAAATAGTAATAAATAAATAAAAGATACGCTTAGATATTTTTCTTTTATTATATGCCAACAATTAATTCAAGTCCAGCCTAAACATGTGAACCATTTATTTTCTGTTACAAGTAGTTTTCAACACAATAATCCATTGTTTTAGATATAGCCTAAAGAGGTGATCTAACTACTATTGAATATCGATGTTACTTTTTTGGTACATTGTTAAATACTTTGCTAGCACATAATGCAAATTAATGAACAAAGGAACAACAACAATACATTCGTGTTCTTTTAAATAAATAAATAAGTACAACTAGAGGTCGATCTATTCGTTAAGATCTATATATGTATGTTCGGTTATGTTGATAACAATTTTAAAAATAATGACATGCCCATCTAACACGTATATAGAAGTGCCGTGACATAATGTCCATCTATTTTATATAATATAAATAATCGCTAAAGGTCCATTTACATATAATAATTGCATTATATATCGAGTATAATTTAGTAATAAAGGTGTAATTCGTTCTATTAACCCCCATAATAACTAAGCGGTCTTTCATGTTATTTATATTTCGATCCAAAGTTTTATTTTATTTAAATAAGTTACCTTTCAATGGCACATTTAAAGAAAAATATAGATATCTATGGTGTGTTTAGTTATGAAAAAGTTTTCTCATTTTTTCTTTTTCAGTTTTCTAGGGAATGGAAAGTAATTTACTTCCCTAAAAAACAAAGAAAATTAAGAAAATGCCTTTAGATGTGAGGGATGGAGTTTTCTTTTTCCAAGAAGGAGAATTAGAAAATTATAGAGAACCTTGAAAACCTTAAAAATGATATTCCTAATTTGTAGTTATAGAAAAGAAAACAAGAATTTTTATTTTCTTAGAAAACTTTTTAAAAATTCGGATTTGAACAGTTTCTTAATTTTTTAATTTTTCTTAAACGCGCCCTTAGGATTTTTATCTAAAAGTAAAACTTTGAACTTAACTTTGGATAATACTTCCATTCAATTTATTGGTCTTAGTGTATCCATAAAGATTTTATGATCATGATCATTCTGTTAGAGAATATGAAGATGGGAGTGATTATAATTTAAGAAAAATTCTAAATCATATACGAAATACCTTTTCAATAAAATATTTTAACATTTTATTGTCCAGCTTCACAAAATCTTTATGAAGATGAGACAAATGAGCACTTAAAAGATAAATAAACTTTATAAAACCAAATATAATATGTTTTGTCTTTGTGTATGAAATGAGGATCAAATGATTACCCGAAATCATTTTAACGGTTAAAAACAATTGACGCGAATTAACAGACACATCTTTTTGCGAATAGGTGCAATTATTAGTGAACAGAAGACACATTTCCTTTGGCTTCGGCTATTTAGTGATAGTTCGGGTTAATTTAAATGAGTATGTAAAGAAGAAATGACGAGATAATCTGAATATTGATGGAGGTGCATTGTCGATGTGGGAAAAAGAACAGGATTCTCTACAACGACATCATAAACTAATTGAAAGGGATGTAGCGCTGCTTGGCAGGGCCTTTATTTTGAGTAATGCACTTACCGATAAGCCTTATAAGTTATTTTTTCTATCTCAAACAAATTTCCATTACATTAAAGGGACTAAACTTGCTAACAATTCCTGGTATTTACATTATTCCATGAATTGACTCTATTTTATAATTTATATTCAACGTTAACTAAAAATTTACTGTATTGATTTTCAAATATCTTTAGAAACCCTGCATTTCAGTAAGACTTCGTATCAGTTACGTGTTTTTCTACTCACGTAAGCAATCAATGATATTATTTAATTCAACATTGAAATTGAAAGAAAGTAGATATATGAATAATTTAATGGAAACCTCATCATCACTATGAATCTTGTTGTTTCACCTGCATGCCTATAAACCTTACAAGTGTATTAATTTGTTCCCTTTTTATTTAGCCTCATATATATGCAGCTTAAACTCTTCTGTTTCTTTCCCTGCTAATTTTTGCAAATTCTGAACTCAATTTTGGTGAGTTGATGTTTAATTTGATTTTATTTGAATTGGGTATTTCTTGATTTATTGAAAGTTTGGTACTTTATCCAATTCAGGTAACAATGTATTGTCTTTCGATTTCTGGGTGTTGAAGGTAATCTGTAGCTGCATATGTAAACATATGACACTAGCTAATAAATTTAGGCATGGCATTTTAGTTTTAGCTAAACCAGAAACATGGATTTTGGAATCTTGGACTATTGGTAGACCCCATTTATACTATGATAGATTTATGTGGATCCCATTTTTTTGCTGCCATTTTATTATGATAGATTTATATGGATCCCATTTATTCACTAGTTATAAATTCTTGATGTAAAGATTTTTGGGATTGATGGGGCCTAATACAATTTATTCTGGTTTTAATATGTATAGAGATATTGATTTTGAATAGATAGTGGTTATGCCTGGGAATAATTACAATGGAAATTCATCGGTCCCAACAAGTCGAATAGAAAGACTTTTGAGAGAAAGAGAGTTAAGAAAGAACAGCAAAGCTTCAAGTTCTAATGATGCTAATGGAAATGAAACTATTGATCTTGAAACGCGGTTAAGGGAAAATGATAACTTTGTGGAACAATATCTTGAAGGAGCATCGGCTGCACGTGATGGATGGGAAAGGCCTGATGGAGGATTGTTTACTCAACGACTATTGGTCGTTGCTAATAGACTACCGGTTTCTGCTGTTAGACGAGGAGAAGAGAGTTGGTCATTAGAAGTTAGTGGCGGCGGTCTAGTTAGCGCTCTTTTGGGTAAGTTTATAAATTTTCTCTATCAACACGAATTAATTGCACTGTAAAGTTAGTTAGAACTTTACTGGCTGTTTGGCTTAGCTCTTTTAGGGAGCTTTTAAGCTTATATAGATGATGCAATAAGCCATTTTCATTGTGAAACACTTTTTGAGCCTTTTAGCTTATTGATGATAAAATGCCCATTTTCATGAAGCCAGGGAGTTGGGGCTTATAGAAAAGAGCATTTTAAGCTCACAAGCTATTAAGCTAAAAAGCTTAAGCCCTCCTTGAAAAGCTAAGCCAAACGCCCCCTTAGTTTAATTTCTGTTTTAGCTAGCCAACTTATGTATGCCAAGAAAAAACCGTTAAACTTTCAAATAATCGGACCTGATAATCAGTCAAAATGATGACATGGGTGGCGGTACCTTTAGACCATCTTGACTTCTGACTGGAGCATGAATACCTGATCTCTTAGGTGATTGCCTTAAATCAATATTATTAATCAAGAAATGATACATTGGCTGAAAGATAAACCTAAAGATTGTCAATCTTTAAGTCACCTTTTTAGGCCAATGTGTCATATCCTTCCTAATCTGATGGTTTCTTTTGCCCCAAAGTAAGTTGGTTACCCAAAACAGAAATCATTCTACTGGTGGTTACTCGTACCTTTTTATGCAAGTAGTAATGATTGGAACTGTAAAATTTGGTTCAATTTTTATCTTTGTTGAAGGTGTTAAGGAGGTCGAGGCAAAATGGATTGGATGGGCAGGTGTAAATGTGCCTGATGAGCCTGGGCAGAGGGCTTTAACTAAGGCACTAGCTGAGAAGGTAAATTCAAATATTTATGAAGTGTAGATTACAAGAAGAGTGTATTATTATTTGAGTAACCGTGTATCGTGAATTTCTGATGCAGAGGTGCATACCAGTATTTCTTGATGAAGAAATTGTCCATCAATATTATAACGGCTATTGCAACAACATATTATGGCCTCTTTTCCATTATCTTGGTCTTCCACAAGAAGACCGTTTGGCAACTACAAGAAGCTTCCAATCCCAATTCGCTGCATACAAAAAGGCAAATCAAATGTTTGCTGATGTGGTGAACAAGCATTATGAAGAAGGTGATGTCGTTTGGTGTCATGATTACCATCTTATGTTCCTTCCGAAGTGTCTTAAAGATCACAACAGTAACATGAAAGTTGGCTGGTTTCTGCATACACCGTTTCCGTCTTCTGAAATTCACAGGACCTTGCCTTCTCGTTCTGAGCTTCTGCGTGCAGTTCTTGCTGCTGATTTAGTCGGGTAAGTTTGTAACTTACTCAGTTTAGTTAGTTTACATTATTCGTGTGATTGTATAATGTTAACTGGTTATACAGTTTCCATACTTATGATTATGCACGACACTTTGTGAGTGCTTGTACTCGTATACTGGGACTCGAGGGTACACCTGAAGGAGTAGAGGATCAAGGGAGGCTTACTCGAGTTGCTGCAGTAAGTCAAAGTTAAATTTTGTGAAGTCAACATTTGACTCATTTCTGATGGTGGTTCTTTAATTGATGAAACAACAGTTCCCAATTGGTATAGATTCAGACCGGTTTATTCATGCTCTCAAGTCTCCTCAAGTACAAGAGCACATCAAAGAATTAAAGGAGAGGTTTTCTGGAAGAAAGGTAGTGCAAAATTCTCACGATTTCACTTTCTGATACATAGTAACAGACTAACGGTTTTGTTTGACCCGTTTGACTTTTCCTTGTGTCCTGACAGGTAATGTTAGGCGTCGATCGTCTAGATATGATCAAAGGGATCCCACAAAAGATACTGGCATTTGAAAAGTTTTTAGAGGAAAATCAATATTGGCATGATAAAGTGGTATTGCTACAGATTGCAGTACCAACAAGAACTGATGTACCTGAATGTAAGTTTTCACAATATTGTATCTCTTCAGTTGTTGCATCGTTACTTATAAAATGACATATAGTTTCAGTTTTCAATTATGTCTTTTGTAGATCAAAAGCTCACTAGCCAAGTACATGAAATTGTGGGACGGATAAATGGTAGATTTGGGACATTGACTACAGTTCCGATTCACCATCTGGTTAGCCTTCAATTCTTTATTATAACGAAAAAAACAAACAAGTAATGGGCTAAATGAGCACTGGGGAATTTAGTGTTCTGAAGACCTTATCATTATATATGCAGGATCGCTCTCTTGATTTTCAAGCTTTATGTGCACTATATGCTGTCACTGGTACAACTGATATTTTCTCTTCATTTCTCACAGTTTTTAAGCTTTTACAGAAGTTGTATTGTGTTATTACTTCTTTCTGGGTTAAATTAAACATCATGGTAGCCGTCCTTATGTGGTCATCCAATTTTTCAATTTATGTTACCTAGTAATTCTGACTACAATTTCTAGTTCTATACTCTCGCAATGATTAAATGTTACCAATTAATCATTAACAAGCCTCCAACACTTTGTGTTCCCACTTTTAATGTTAAGAAAGTTCACAGATTAGTTTTAAATAACAAAATAATAAAACTCTTGAAAAGTCAAACATACAGGGTATTGATTAACAACCAAGCATTCAAATCAAAAAGTAGTTCATCAAATTAAAGGGAAATCTATGTCTAAGCAAATACTAGGAGACTGTGATAAGAGGCTGAGAACAGACTGTGAAAAGGGTGTGACCCGACTACGACAAGGATACCAAAATTTCCAAACATTCTGCCATTTTTTAGCGTCCATCGCAGGGTGCGTCGCAAGCTGCTACAAGGGTGTGACCAGCTTTAGAATTTTCCCTTTCTCACTCCGTTTCGCTCCAATTTCTGCTGTATTCTTATCGGGTCCACATCTTTGGTTTGGACAGCAAATATGAAGCAATTATCATAATCATGTTATTTACTACTCAAACCAACTCGAGTGAGAGAGCCTCTTAAATATGTATATTTTAGGCGATATCAGATGGCTATATTGATAATGTTGGCTTGTTGCTATATATATGGAACTTAGAAGAATAGGGTAGTGATCTTTCTTTAAATGAGTCAAGGTCTTATCTAAATGACAATTATAAAACATTGATATAAATTTATGATATTTGTGTGGTCTCGTTGCCAGATATAGCACTTGTCACATCTTTGCGAGATGGAATGAATCTTGTCAGTTACGAGTTTGTCGCATGCCAAGATGCTAAAAGAGGAGTACTCATTTTAAGTGAAGTAATCATCACTATCTTTATTATTAATCTTCAAATTCAAGAAATCATTCAAGATTTATTGCTATAAAGTTCGATTATCTATATCACCATCTTATGTTGCACTTGTAGTTTGCTGGTGCTGCACAATCCCTCGGTGCGGGAGCCATTCTCGTTAATCCTTGGAACATAACTGAAGTTGCAGCTTCCATAGGCCAAGCTTTAAATATGTCTGCTGAAGAAAGAGAGAAACGTCATCTGCATAACTTCTTGCACGTCACAACCCACACTGCCCAAGAATGGGCAGAAACTTTTGTAAGGTAGTCTCAAAAATCTTAATAAATTATTGAGTAAAGAAACGAAAAATGCCCGTGTGGTTTCCATATCAAAGATTTATACTTTATCAAACTCTATGTAGTGAACTGAACGATACTGTAGTTGAAGCACAGCAAAGGATTAGACAAGTTCCACCATCACTTCCAGTTGAAGAGGCTATTGAGCGATATTTGCAATCAAGTAACCGACTGCTTATACTGGCAAGTAAATTGATAAACTATCCAATTGTGGAATTATGGCATTTAAGTTAAAACTTAGCATGTAGAACGTTTAGTTTGATCTTTATATTTTGTACATAAAAAAATACAGGGATTCAATGCTACATTAACTGAGCCGGTTGATAAACCTGATAGACGTGGAGGCGATCAGATAAGAGAAATGGATCTTAAGTTACACCCTGATTTGAAAGAACCTCTGATAAGGCTTTGCAGTGATCCAAAAACCACCGTTGTGGTCCTCAGTGGTAGTGACCGGGCTGTATTAGACGAGGTATGCCTTATGGCTTCTCAATGATTTTAATTGGAGGTGTCTCAATTGGCGTGACGTGGCGGGCAGGTCTGTTAACGGGTCACAATGGGTAAAAGTTGAAACTGGTCCATTTTAATACAGGTCGAAACAGGACAGGTCATGTTGGGTTGACCCACAAACACTTTCCTGTCCATTTTCCACTTCTTTATAAATAAGTGTTACGACTATGGGTGACTTTTAACCCTTTTGACACATTCAACCCATTCGTTCTCTTTATAGCTAAATTGAATTATTTGGCCCATTTGAGATAAAACACAACCTAAATTGACCCATACTTACGTAACTCAGTTGAATTTGCCAAGTTTTTATGATTCTTCGACAAACTTGTATTGATTTGCCCAGAACTTTGGAGAGTACAACATGTGGTTGGCAGCTGAGAATGGAATGTTTTTACGCTCCACCAAAGGTGACTGGATGACAACAATGCCTGAACATTCAAATATGGAATGGGTCGATAGTGTAAAGGTACATGGTATATCCCTACATCTATCCATGTTTCCTTCCGGTTTCTATATATATAAACTCCATAAACTTTTCACAGCATGTTTTTGAGTATTTCACTGAGAGAACACCGCGATCTCATTTTGAGCTTCGTGAGACATCACTCGTATGGAACTACAAGTATGCAGGTATTCCTAGCTTCATGCCTTCTGTACTTACATAAATCTACATACATACGCACACACGTACGTGTGGTTAATTGTTTGTGAATGTAGATGTTGAGTTTGGAAGGCTGCAAGCCAGAGACATGTTGCAGCATCTCTGGACAGGCCCAATATCTAATGCGTCGGTGGATGTTGTCCAAGGTAGCGGCTCTGTTGAGGTCCGAGCCGTCGGTGTTACGAAGGTAATTATGAGTTTATTTATGGTTGTTGACACATCTGCCAGATTCGTGGATATTCTAATATATGTCTTAATATCTTTTTCGTATTTTTTTCATCAAACCAGGGTGTTACGATTGTTCGTATACTAGGAGAGATAGTTCATAGCAAATCTATTTCAGCACCAATCGATTATGTCCTATGCATTGGCCATTCTCTAGGAAAGGTATGTCGTTATGTACACCAATATCTTAAGTTCTTAAATACTCTATCTTGTATGACTTGGTATTTGCAGACTTGCATTCTACACTTAAATTGGAGGTAGCATAATGGGCAGGTTAAAAGCGGCCCCTATAGAAACTGGTTAAATGTTTTTTGGGTCAGGTTGGCCCGCTGATTATTTTGTGTTTTCTAAATTCACTATAACTCAATTTAATGAAATTGAAACTTTTTCAGTTTATTCTAAAAATAATGAATTTTAGCACAAAAGGTAATTCGTATAGTTTTTGTAACCGTGTGTAATACTTTAATTATCTATTATCTTTATCTATAAATATCAAAGGAGAAAGAAAAGAAAAAAAAAAAAAGTTATTGAGTTAGCACAGCCCTCTCCATCATTTTGCCTCACAAACTCTTAAGCCCTATTTGAATTTTAGCCCATTTGTTGTTTCACCCAAACAAATTCTTAAGCTTAACAAAAAGAAGCCCAAGTTGACCTTGTTTAATTCATTTTGGGACAAAGTCACTTCTAAACTTCTCTACTTTTATGTTTGAAGATATGCATTTTGAAAATCTGCCAAATAAGTTTTATGAATTATTTGCATTTCGCAATATATTGTTACAAAAAGATATGGTTTAACCGATCATTTTTGCAGGACGAAGATATTTACACATTTTTTGAACCCGAGCTTCCATCAGACAGCATAGGCATCCCAAGACCAAAGCTAAGCGATGCAACAAAACCATCCGGAGACAAGAGGCCAGGAAAAAGCGGATCAAAATCATCTCAAAAGCAATCTCACCAAAGACATCAAGAAAATAAGCGAAATGGTAACAATTACAATAACGGTAACAATAGCAATGTTGTTTGGAATGGTGGGAGACGAACATCACCATCCCCGGATAAAATAACATGGAATGTACTTGACTTGAAAGGGGACAACTATTTCTCGTGTGCGGTTGGGCGGACCCGCACAAATGCACGGTACCTACTCCCGACATCCGATGATGTTGTGGCATTTTTGAGAGATCTTGCTAGAGCCACATAAAATTTATGTGAATATGTAACAGGAGAGTAGTTTTGTTAATAAGTAGGTTTGTGTTATAACTATCGTAGATTTGTCTCAAGTTGGTTGGTTGCTTTTTTTATTCAGTTAGTCAGCATTGTCTCAATACAATACAAAACCATTTCAGTACCTAATGGGGATTTTTAACGGACATCCCAATCCAATATAAAACCAACTAATAACACTAGAATTAATGTTATTCCTATATAAACAAATAAACAGCTATTACTATAAACAAGATCAAAATATATGCTAAAAAGTGATTATTGACTTTGAGTAGTCAACATTTTCTTCAGAATGACTGCCAAATTCTTTACTATCTCAATGCCCCTGTTATCCACATGTAATCCTATAGCATCAATACTTTGACTTCTATTATCCCCATCAAGGTCCAATTTATCTTCATGGAGGCCTCCAAAGTCTGCAATAAGGCTCCTATTCTTCATCTTTGACTTTCGTTGACTGCCAAACTTCACGGCAGCCTCTGACGTTGTTCCTGCTCTCTTTTCACCTTCAAAATTCTTTGGCATTTCATCCAAAACACCTGCTCTAACATAGTCTTGATCCTTCAATTGGTCATCTATACGTAAATGGTTATTTTGACAAAACAGTGTCACACATAATAAACTTTCTAATCCTTAAATTTTCAAACCATTCAAAATTTCGGTGTCAATTTGAAATATATGCAACCATAAACATGACAAACAAATCCAGATTTCACTTTACCCAGATTACCACCATTCGATTTAGAATAGTCACTTTGACTATATTTAGTTTGACCAGGTGAAGTCAGACTTGCAGCATTTTCCCTCATCTTCAATTTACAGCAACAAACCTTGAACTATCTGTGTGAATTCTCTTTTCCATCTATCCAAATATGTTGACTACAACCTTTTCTCTGCTTCAACTCCAGCTCTTGCCATCTACAGTTTTCCCATTTGCAGACCCCTTTATCATCTAGAAATCCAAATTCTCTTGCAAATACTCCAACTTTTGTATACCAACAATCATCATGTAATAGTATAGGACTAAGATTAAATATTGACTCTCCTAACCTAATATCAAACCTATTACACATCAAAATGTGCATTAGGTGATCCAATAACAGTTTGGCCAAAATATGTGACCAAGTTCAGACAAGTAGCCTGACTCAACTTTAAGCATCATCAACCCCTGCCTTCCCTTCATGATATAACAAGGCCTTTTTCTTCTCTTGTTAGCCGGAAATTTTAGTTTAAATCTAGCCATCTCACTTTCAAAATGAAGTTTAAGCTCGAATAGGTTTAAAATTCCAGAAACTAGATTGATTTGTGACACTTGCCAGCTATTCCACCTTATAACACCAACAAATTTTAAAATAATGTCATACCCCTGCATTGTCTTTTTATCATCCAAACCTACTGAATTGGACTTTAAGCTTGACAAAAGAAATTTAGCTGGACTTTGATTTCATAAAATACCACACAGTTTGCACACAAAAATCCTAACATGATTATGCATAAAGCATAGTAGCTAGACCAAATTTTAAAAATGCCAATTCTTGCTACCCATTCACCCCTTGTAACTCCTTTCACCCAAAATCCTCACTACCCATCCAAACCTACTGTATTTTCTCACTTCAAGTATTGACTTTTAGTTTTACCACGTGTACATACCAATTACTATATTGTTAAAAAAACTTATACAGTATTTTAGTTTCATGTTTTATATAATTTTCTTTTTAGTTTTTCGGTTTAATACTGTAAGAATTTTTTTCATTATGCATGTGCTTATTTGTTAGTGGGTTATTGACCCTTTTTGTAGTTCTAAAAGTAGATCGAATTTAATGAGAATATCGTGGGATGATTAATAAACAGGACGTGGGTATTAGTTGGTGTGTCTGGTTTTGGTTGCGTGTTAGTTTCTAGATCCTTGAAGGCCTTTTAAATTTTAATTTCGGCCCATGTTATTAAGATTCGAATGTTCCAACTTTATCATATTTTATCATAGCTAGGTTTCTTAAATTATGAGTATATACATAAACGTAAATATTACGTATATGGTGATAAGATCCAAATATGAGCTGTTGAGTTTAATGGTCATCAAGCATGTTGGTGGAGCATAAAGATGATGGTTTGAGCCGGTGATTGAGTGGACCACATGGCCAACTCGCTTCATTCCATAACTGGACACAACTGTCACCTTTTAAGATTCCAAATTCATACCTCTAAAGTCAATTATATATGTACATAACTGACATAAAACAAATCTAAAGATTTCAGATCTATGCCATTTATTTATTTGGGTTTTGATATATGTACAAAACTACTTGACTATTGAAACTTAACTCGCTCTTTTTCAGAATTATGTTTCTAAGATTATTTGTGATCTTGTTCACAAAGAGTAACTTCTTTAGTTGCTAAAAGGAGAAGATTCCAAAGGGAAATTATGTATCACAGGACAAAACAACTGAATTGAAATGGGACCAAACTTATCATGTAAAAAAACAAAGATTCTGTAATTAATAATAAATTCTGTAAACCAATCAAGAATAGCAATATGCTACTTTTAACAAATGTGGGTTGGGACCAAAGTAACCTTGATCCACAATGAAATAGGACCAACAAAAACAACCTACATATTTGGCCTCTCTATAACCTCAGTATTCATCTTACTTACTACTAGAATCAAACAATATCACAAGTAATTTCGTGTTTAAACATTACACGTGTAATAATATCTGCAACCATATCAGATATCAGCCAAACTAGGCCTTTTTGTTGGGTGCGAATACGTATTTAATCAGCGATTCTTTAATTGACAGCAATTCAGGGAACTCTTTCTTCAACTTGGATGCATCCAGCTCGTTATTGCTTCGTGGGGCGATTATCACACGGGCTTGCTCTTCGAGTGTGAAGTTTTTCCATTTATATTCCGGGTTTATGTATTCTTTGTACATCTCCAAAACCTCATTGTGACTCACAACCCCCGGGTTTGTAAAGTTCCAGATTCCCGTAAGATTTCTCTTTGCCATTTCAATGGAAATTGGCAGAAGCTCATCCAAAATTGTCATGCTGTTGGGAATGTTTACCACTTTATCGTAACGAGCAATCTTGGTGACAAAGTTGCGCGGGTTGTTGAGATCAGATGATATCGGCATTCGGACCCTAAGTGTGCACACATTCTCATACTCTTTCAATAGCTCCTCAACCTGAATAAATAAGCAAATAATGTTACATTAAAATTAATTTTATACACTTGAACAATTCGGATTAACATAAATAATTAGTGAGATTACCATAGCCTTTGTTTTGGAATAGAAGGAACCGGTGAAATTGGGTGTGTCTTCTTCCTTGAAACCGATCCCTGAACCTTCAGGATGTGCAGAATCATACTCGAATATGCATCCAGTGGCAAAATTTATCATCAAGATCCCAGATTCTCTGCAAACATCTGCTAAATTTAATGTGCCTGAGACGTTAGTACGGATTGTTTCCGTCTTGTGAGACTCACACCAATCAACATTTGGTCGACCCGTGACACCAGCAGCATTGAAAACATGGGTTGGCTTGATATTCTGAATATCAGCAAGAATTTTGGAACGATCCTCCAAACGGCCCTTTCCATACTCGTATTGAATTCCTTGTTTTTCACACAATTTCCCCAGTAAACCACCGATCCACCCGGTTTTACCGTAGATAAGGAACTTAAAAGTTGGTTTATTAGAACTTTTTGAAATAGATACCACCTTTCGGAACTGAGAAGAATTAACCGCTGCATGAGGTGAATCAGATTGAATGTTTTCGGGTACGTCGATAACTCTCTCAACACCACCTGGCATCATCAGCATCCTTGGATGAGGAAGAAGTGCACCCGAGACATCTCCCCACCAATCAGGATTGCTCGTGTACCACTCCATGGTCTTTTTTAGACCTTCTTGCCATGTGGTCCGTTCAGCCCAACCCAAACTCTTAAGTTTCTCATCATCCAAGAAATATCTTTGATCGTTGAACGGTCTGTTATCCACAAACTTGATGCTTGCTTCAGGATCCATTCCAAAAAGATTACACATATCATTAGCAACATCAATAACTCGCCTTTCTTTTTTGGTTCCTATGTTGTAAACATGACCCACCTCTCCCTTATGAAGAATGACTTCAAAAGCTTCAGCAACATCTTCACAGTAGAGATAACTCCTCACATTAGAACCATCACCGTGAATCGGGAGTGGCTTACCTCTCATGGCTAACAGAATGAACTTCGGGATTAGTTTCTCGGGAAACTGATTCGGGCCATAAACATTGTTTCCTCTAGTAGTAATCACAGGAAGCCCATACGACCTACCATAAGCCATAACAAGCATTTCTGCACCAGCTTTTGTGGCAGAATAAGGATTAGTAGGAAGAAGCTGTGAGGCTTCATGGTTACCCACAACAGCATCTTCTTCCGTTTCACCATACACCTCATCCGTGCTGACATGGATAAACCTTCTGATCTGGCGAGTGACTTTGCACGCCTCTAGAAGCACATGTGTGCCATAAATGTTATTCTTTGTAAACTCAAAGCTGTTTCCAAATGAATTATCAACATGAGTTTGAGCAGCAAAGTGCATAATGGTATCAATGGATTCGGTGATCAATAGATAATTCACCAGATCAGCACTAGCAATATCCCCCTTAACAAACTTAAAATTAGGAGACGATCTAGAGGGGTTAAGATTCTTAAGATTCGAACAATAATCAAGTTTGTCAAGCACGACAATCTTGTAATCGGGATAGCTTCTAATAAGCCGATTAGCGACATGAGAAGCAATAAAACCAGCTGCACCAGTAATGAGAATGTTCTTCGGTGTATACGTAGTCATACTGTTGCAATCTGAACATAAAAAAAGGATCAATAATGTCACTCATGATCTACATGTTAAAACCTTTCATCAATCTAAAATTAACTTACTGTAACAACAGATAAATATTAAAAACATATATATAGGCCAACCATGAATCAAAATATCAAATAGGATTTTACTGGAATAAAACATGAAAAAACAGTATGTGGCTAAAACAAGCTAATTAATCAATCAACATCAATTACCTAAAAGCAAAGAGCTTGTAATCAACTAATTAAACTAACTCACTAGCAAAGTAGCAAATCCTAGTTTAATCAAATTACAAAAATAAATAAACAAAATGACACATTAAATGAGTTCACACACACAATTCAGTTTCCAGCAGATCTAGATCGAATTGAGCAAAATTTTATAACAAAATTGAAGTTCATTGTTCATACTAGTGTAACTACAGTTAACCTAAAGCTAAAATACACTTTAAATCAGATCTAATCAATCATCAATCAATCAATACAATTAACGATGATACAAGTATTTGAGAGTAAGGACTTACATAAATTTGGTCCGGATCCGGATCCGAATTCGTATAAGTATCAATATGAAACTATGACTGTGATAGGTGAATAACAGATTCCTAAAAAATTGAAATGATGAAAAGAAGAAACGGCGGAGGATTTAACCGAGTGAGCAACGATAGTTGTCTATATGTATATGTATATATAGAGAGACAGAGTATGAGTGTGTGCGTGTCAGCGTGTGTATATAGATGTAAACCACCAAAATACGGTGCGAAATGCATGTGAAAACAATATTTCATCTGTAACATTAAATTAAATTTGGTCATCATATTATGTCGTTTTTGAATAAATGAATTTAACTATAAGAAAATGAAATGTCATGTATACACTTAAATTAAATAAAAGAGTATGAGTTACGATTATTAGTAGAATTGTTTAAATAAACTGTTTAAATATATAGAGATATAAATAAATGCATTATATAACGATAAATTGGTGATAATGTTAACACGTTCCTTTTTCGATGAGTTAACTACGAGAAATTAAGTAAATGCTATTTATAATTAAGAAAATAGTGAAATAATAAAATTACAATTATTAAAGTATATTGTTGGGAATAACTTTAATTAAAATATATTAATAATAACAGAGACAGAGCTACATTGAAATTAGACGTAGTTAGATCCGTTAAACTTGTGACGTGTAATTCTTTTTAAAAAATATCATGTTATTTGTACGTGTTAGAGCTATAAACGAATTGAGATATCGGACATATTAAAAATAAGTTTGTATTATGTTATCAAATTGGAAACTAATAATAATATTACTTTTACACAGCTAAAATAAAGTAGGAAAAATTATCAGTAATTTTAAAAATAAAAACTTATAATTTTCTAACTTATTAATCAATTTTTAATTAGATTGTATATTTAAAAATTTATTGATTATCCGAAAGAAAAATAGGGTTGTGTATCACTTCCAATTCTTAATCTGCCACTAAATAATAGTGTACTGTAGAATTTATGTAGAAAATTTGTGGACGAAAACAAAATGATGGGAAGATGCAACAAATTATATCGATGAATGAAACGTATAGTATGCCATCCTTGTGTTTCGTGCTCATCCGTACTTATATGAACCCGTTCACTCTTTCTTCACCAGTTCACCTATCTTTTACTTTACTGATGCAATAAATAATTAATAATAAATAATAAATGACAATTTCATAAAATTTACTAAAGAATAGTGGGTATACTTCCCTTCATGTGGCTATTATTGTTATCATTATTATTATTATTATTATTGAAAGTTATGTAAAAAAAAAAACTATCATCCTTTCTAGATTTGGAAAAGTGAGTATTGGATGATTTCAGATGTCGTAACTTTTGTCGGAAGATTGTTTGTGGTCTTATTGTTAATAAATTGTAACAACTTTTTGTAGTTAGGAAGGTTAGATTCCTTGAAATAATGATTTTAGATATGATATTTGGATGCTAATACATCTTGTACCTATGTTCTTTTATCAATTGCATTTGCATTCTTGTTTGTTCAATAATACCTTTTTAGTTAGTGTCAAATAACCGATTCGTTAATATTGTGTAACATATATCGTGAAATGGACTAGATATAGAGTAATAGTACATATTTAATGACATTGATTGATGTAAATTCGAGTTCTAATACATACGTACAAGTATCTACAAGAATACTATGAAATCAATTTTCAATCTTGATATAGATTAGTAAGCAACCAAGATTTAACAATTCTACGTGTTTAACTTCGAAGATTTAAGAAAGAAAATTGAAGTTTACTTTGAGATGTTCACAAGTAATTTTAAAATATACTCTAATATAATCATAATCATATATAAAGTTTATTCTTTACTGATGTATTATCAACAACAGTAGGAAATTTAAACACTAGGAAATTTAAAAGGCTAAGTTATCATCGGAAATGTACCAAGAGAGAGCTTTCGAAGAGGGTGAATGGAGAAGAGTTGAACACAGGAAAAAGAGAACTACAACCCAGAATGAACTACATCCAGAACAGACTGATATAACAACTTTCTTCGTAAGTAACATTCCGGATGGAGTAACAAGCAAAAGCTTGTGGATGGAATGCAGAAGCATGGGTACTTTGTCAGATGTCTTCATTCCGAATAAAAAAGATAGAAATGGTGGAAGATTTGCTTTCGTAAGATTTAAAAAAGTAAGAAACATAGAGATGATGGAGAAATCTTTGAGAAACCTAAAAATTGAAGGAGCAAAACTTGCTGCAAATCTGGCCAAATTTGATTCAAAAGGAAACAAAATACAGAGAAGTATGTTCGATCAAGGAAGGAATAATATGGACAGGATCAGATCCTTCAATTCGGGCAGCCACTATAATCACACAAACCAACTTTCAAGAGGAAGAATATCTTACAAAGATGTGTTGACAGGAGTAAATAATAAGTCCGCAAATAATCCAAATGAGATCAAGACAATCGGAGACTCAAAGATCATGACTAACTGTAAAGGTAAATCATTAATAGGGGAAACCAAAACCATAGATATCTTGCAAGATATAGACAAACGCATCAAGCTTATCGGTGAAAATAATTTAGATATAAGATATCTAGGAGGCTTTAAAATTCTATTAACCTTCGAATCGGAAACAAGGGCTAAGGAAATCATTGAAAAAGAGGCAATCTGGAGAGAACTCTTTTCATCCCTATGTGTTTGGAATGGTCAGGTAATAGAGATGGAAAGAATAGCATGGATTAATATCCATGGAGTTCCCCCACAAGTTTGGGATACCGATGTGTTCCTCCAGATCGGTTGCACAATAGGAAGGGTCACGTTCTTGTGCGAAGCTGACGATCACGATGCAGATATGTCCAAAAAATTAATCGGTGTTACATTGAAGGCAGGAACTAACATAAACCCTATCTACGTGATTAATTGGAAAGGCTATAAGTTCAAAGCTTATCTCTCGGAAACAAAAGAAGAATGGATACCAGATTTTTTAAAAGCTAATTCAATTTCATCGGAAAACATAAATGATGCCGGAGAAGAAAGTTTGGAATTTGAAAAGTCGGGCTGCAAAGGAAAGAAGGAGGTAGATGTAAAATCTGCATGGGAGAAGGAGTTCGTTGGAATTGACAAAAGTAATTCAAACGTAACTCGCTCGGTCAACTCCAGCCTAGGAAATGTTTTTGGGCCAAATCTTGAAGATACTGATTACGAAAATGGACCTAGTAAAGGTTTTGGGCCGAATAAGGTTGCTGATGGGCCAGATAAAAGACAAATCATTAATACGACAAATAGAAAATCTGTGGGCCTATTTAATGGTGGGCCATCAGTTTCAACTCATAGTGCAAAAGATATGAGTACAAGTCCATCTAATGAGGAATCTGACCCTTTTGGGCTGCACTCCTTAATTTTCAATCGGGGAAACGCAGAAAAGAAAAAAAGAAAAGGAAAAGCTTCTTCAAAACAATTGGTCAAAGATAAAAATAAAAGTACCAGCGGAAACTCAGAAGATGATGGCCCAAGAAAAGCAAAGAGCAAAAGGGCAAATGGGGATGATGAAGGTGACAATTGGAGCGTTTAATGGAACAAATCAATAGGTTCGAATAGAGAAGCAACAGAGGTACGAAGTTCTGCAGAATCCAGCACTTCGATGAGCGTTGATTTAAACAAGATACCAAAGGAGAAAAGGGCAGCAAATAACGGTGAAGACCAGAATGTAAGTGAATCTAATTCTAATTTTCAGGATCAAATGTCTTTAGAAAAAGAAATCCAAGACACGTTGGAAATTGGAAATTGTGTTGGCATAGACATGAGTGGATTTGAAAATAACATAAGAACAATAATCAGGGGTGAGGGTAAACTATAAAGTTTCCAATGGATTTTCTAACATTAAACATTAGGGGGATAAAGGATTCAAAAAAGGAGGTTTGGGTAAGAAAATTAGTTTCTTCAAACAAAATTAGTTTTCTTGGTCTCCAGGAAACACATCATTGTTCAATTTCCGATAAGGATGTGGAAAAATTTTGGGGAAAAAATCAGTTTAAATTTTCGGATGTTGAAGCTCAAGGAAAATCGGGGGGCATTTTGAGTTTGTGGAATCCTTCAAATAAAAAGCTTGTAAGTGTGATCAAAATGCAAAACGTTTTAATTACCTCTGGCTTTATTTGTGGGGATGCTTCACCCATAAATATAGCAAACATCTATGCACCACAATCTAGTAAAGAAAAGGAGAAAATATGGGATCTTCTGGGGAACATGTGCACAACTAATCCAGGTCTATGGGTTCTGCTGGGGGATTTCAATGAAGTCAGATATCCTTCAGATAGAAAAAACTCAGTTTTTAATAAAAAAGGTGCTTTGGTTTTCAATAACTTCATTGAAGAAGCGAACTTAATGGAATATAACATGGGGGGTTTCAAATACACGTACTCATTGGAAAATGGTTCCAAAATGAGTAAGATAGATCGTATACTGGTGTGTCATGCTTTTATGGACAGGTGGCCAAATGCAACTCTCTTGGCCCTCCCAAAGAAATGGTCAGATCATCACCTAGTATTGTTAAATGTTGAAAAGAAAAATTTCGGCCCTAAACCGTTCAGATTCTTTTCATCCTGGATGTCTAAATCTGGTTTTGAGGAGATAGTGACAGGGGCTTTTAAAAAGCAAGTCAAAGCTGTGAGGCCAGATTCTATATTGCACGCGTAATGCAAGAACATAAAGGAAGCTCTTAAAGAATGGATACACAAAGAAAAACAGAAAGAGGGAATGAAATCTTTGGAACTAGAAAAAATCATAGAGGAGCTAGATCATGAGGCAGAAAGGAGAGAGCTATCAAAAGTGGAGGTTGATAAAAGGGTAAAGGCAAAAGGTGAACTGAAGATACTGGAGGAAGCTCTCAAACAAGATCTCAAACAGAAGTCGAGAATTTCTTGGGCTATCGAAGGTGATGAGAACACTGCTTTTTTCCATGGATGTATTAATGCCAGGAAATCAAATAATAACATCAATGGCATCCGGATAAATGAGAAATGGGTGGATGATCCAGCGGCTATTAAAAGGGAGGCAGTGGCGTTTTTCACTAACAAGTTCATGGAACCAATGAAAGTTAGACCAAAGATCAATTTAGAAGGCATCAACAAACTTTCGTATCAAGAGGCTATGGACATTGTTGCTCCTTTTAATAAGATAGAAATCAAAGAGGCGATTTGGGAATGTGGTAGCAATAAAGCGCCGGGCCCTGACGGTTTCAATTTTGCTTTCGTAAAAAGGTTTTGGGATTTGCTACAGGACAACATAATATCAATGTTGGACTATTTTCACCTGAATGGTTCCATCAGCAAGGTATGTAATTCCTCCTTTTTCACACTTATTCCCAAAACATGTGACCCAATGACTTTCAATGACTTCAGACCTATATCACTTGTGGGTTTCATTCCTAAAATAATTTCGAAAATCTTGGCAAATAGGCTCAATAAAGTCATTGGGTCACTTGTGTCTGAGGCCCAAACAGGTTTTTTGAAGAAAAGAAGTATTTTAGATGGGCCTTTAGTGGTAAATGAAATTATCTCTTGGGCCAAAAAGTCTAAATACAAAGCTGTCATGTTCAAAATTGATTTTAACAAAGCGTTTGATTCTATAAGTTGGAGTTTTATCGACTCAATTCTAGAGCAGATGGGCTTTCCCCAGAAATGGAGGCAATGGATTTCAGGTATATTGTCCACAACTACAGCCTCTCTTCTAGTAAACGGCTCCCCCACTAAGGTAATAAATTGTCATAGAGGTGTGAGACAAGGTGACCCACTATCTCCCTTTCTTTTCATAATTGGGATGGAAGCTCTTAACTACATATTTGTTAAGGCTAAAAATTTAGGCATCTTAAGGGGTATACGCTTACCAAATCAAGGGCCGAATTTATCCCATTTCATATATGCTGATGATCTAGTTGTTTTAGGTGAATGGACAGTCACGAATGTAAAGAATATCTTAAGAATTATGCGATGTTTCTCACTTGTTTCTGGTTTGGAAATGAATATTTCTAAGAGCAATATTTTTGGGATCAATATTAAGCAAGATGCAGTCAATAATGTTGCTGATCAAATGGGCTGTAGAGTTGGTAATTTTCCATTCGACTACCTTGGGCTAAAAATTGGGGCAAACATGAATAGATGCATAAACTGGTCGGATGTTATTGATGTGTTCAAATGCAGGCTCTCGTCTTGGAAAGCAAACAGGTTATCTCTTGCTGGTCGATTGGTTCTCGTAAAGTCGGTCCTTGACAGCTTACCGGTCTATTACTTCTCTCTCTATAAAGCACCTGCAAAAGTGATTGAATCTTTAGAGAAAATCAGGAGGAAGTTTTTATGGGGAGGAACAGAAAACAATTGCAAGATTAATTGGGTATCGTGGTCTAGAGTGATAGCTCCTAAGGATGAGGGAGGGCTTGGTATAGGCTCGTTAAAACACGCCAACATTAGCTTATTATTGAAATGGTGGTGGAGATTTAAAAAAGAATCAAATGCAATCTGGAAACATGCAATTAGTGCTATCCATTTAAGCCGAAAAGAACACTCACAGGTAATTGCAAGAACGAGATATTCAAGTCCATGGGTAAACATCTGCAAATTACAAAAAGATCTCGACGCCATCAACATTGATTTATCTAAACTTTTGGTTTTGGAAAATGGAAACTGGTTTTGGAAGGGGGATGCTTCAGGTAATTTTTCAGTAGCTTCGGCTAGAAAATTATTGATAAATTCAACTGAGCGAGCTAGTGAATTTCATTGAGTGGAATAAGTGGGTTCCGGGTAAAGTCATTATATTCTGCTGGCGGGCTGAAATGGATCGACTCCCAACTAAAGATGCATTGATACGAAGACAAATCCAGGTATCATCTAATCTTTGTCCTTTATGTAATATTTGTGAGGAGACAATCGAACACCTCTTAGTATCGTGTGAATATGCTAATCTGTTGTGGTGTTTCATAAGCTCTTGGTGTAAAATCTCCCCTATTTTTGCATTCTCTGTTCGCGATCTTATTTGTTATGTGGACAAATTACTCGGGGAAAATAAGCGGGTCATCCAGGCAATTATTTTCTGCGCGTGTTGGTGCATATGGAAGTTGAGAAATGAAGTTTGTTTTAAAGGAGGGAATCCAACATGGGGAAAGTTGAAAGAGGACTTACAAAGTGTTAGTTTTCTTTGGATAAAAAGTAGATCTAAATGGAAACAACTTACATGGACCTAATGGTCTGAATTTAATCTTATTCCTGCGAATACTAAGGAGGCTAATAGGCTACAAAGATTGGTGAATTATGCTTGAAGTATGACACGTGCTTGAATTCAAAATGTATTACAAGGAAAGGGTGGAAAATAGATGATGTCTATAAGAACATCAGCATGTTTTTGTATCCAGAGGGACTTTGTACCTGCAGTTTGATTGCTGTCTTAATAGTTTATAGGATGTGTTATCTGGGTTGTATCTTTGTTCTAGATCCTCATGGGGTACTATCAAAAACGGTATAGGGTGAAAACCGGTGGCTCGGCCCCTATCATTGGGGATTTTTTCCTGATATCTTATCAGGTTTTTTTCATCCCTTTTAGTTCCTTCCCAGTTCGGTTCTAGAACCTAGATTTTTACTTTATTTTTATACAACAGTGATGTACCATTGATATTTGTATATGTGTCTTTTAGCTCCTTGCTATTAGACTTTTTATATAAAAATCCTGCCTTTCAAAAAAAAAAAAACAGTAAATCCATAAAGATAAATAGGTAGTATTTAAAGTATGACATTTAAAATATCATGGTAAAGTTGGAGGGTGAAAAAATATAAAAATATAAAATTGTTATTTAATGTGAATTAGACAACCTAAGAACGATAATGTTAAATATTAATCTTTAAGATTTCTAATAATAAAATACCAAAATATCTTATAAGTAATATATGGGAAGTGTAAAATGAAAAATATAAAGTCGGAATTTTATGTTTTTAGTTTTCAAAATATACATTATTAGTCTTTAATTTTATTTTTAACATATTTAAGTAAGAGTCATGTTTGAAAGTACTAATATTTATACCAAATAGTAATATAGATTTAATGGTAAAAGTTATCAATAAATGATACGGCAGGTAGTAAGAAGGTAACAACAAATAAGGAGTTGTGGTGCATTTTTCTGCTTTTAGCACGTATCTTAAGTTAGGGGTTTCAACACTTAAATCAAAATTGGTACGTTTTGCTTGTATAATTAATTTTCTAGTTACAATAAAAAACGTGCATTAAAATGCAAGTTTTTTTGTCGTTGATTCAACCAATATGGGAAAAGCTGATAACCAATGTCGGATGATGAAACTTATGATAAAATGAACTTCCTTTTGTTAAAATTTATGTTGTTTAATTAGAAAGCAATTACCTTTAATGAACATGCTTTTTAAGAAATATATTATACTTAAACTTAAAAGGGCGAATTCTATATTCAATGGATCAAGGGAGCGACACGTCATTTCAGTTGGGACAAAATTATATCAAGCTGAACCAAACTGTACTGCCTATTTATATCTTACTTAACAATAAACTTTAGGATGATTATATTTATTTATATATATTTATATATTCTCAAAATAAAATATGGACTGTCTATCATAAGTTCGTAACATTTATGTGACATTAGTTTTTGTTATTTCAGTCGGCAGTCGTTTACGTGTCATCATCTAAGTATTAAATAGCTAAAATCAAGGGAATTGGCGTGAACGTAAGTTTTGCATGATTGAATTCGCATATTTGGTCAAATTTGATGGCTTTATAGTGAGCTATCATTAATTAATAATAAATTAAATTAAATTAATTTTACTCCAATATTAGTTTTTATATAATTTTCTTATAATCGAAACCCGAATTTAGCTGTAATATATACTCCGTATGAAATTCTACCATTTATCGGATTAATGTATTCGAAAAAAAAAACCATTTAAAAAGGAACCCCAATAAACTTGATTATGCGAACCACTAACTTAAATGAAACCCTATTTATTAAAAGATTAAATATTATAATATTCGTACGTCGGTGGTATGATGGTCTCTATTGATTAATGAGGTGGAAAGATCGTGTCTTCTCTTTCCAGTTCTTTAATTTAGTTTTTCTTGTTTATTAATTTAAAAATAAAAATAAAGATTCAATCAAGTTCCACCAGGGTTGTAGCATCATAAGTCACTTATCGCCCATTCGTCCCTAGCAGATAATGACGTGTTAACTCATTTTTTTATCATACGAAATTAGAGGACCAGGAGTTGCTACTCAACTGTCGACATTCTTACTCAGTGTTTCGAAGAATATCAGTATTAGATAAGTAATTTGTTATTCGAAGTTAAACTGGACCTACATAAATATATTGAATCAATCAAATAAAAAGACATAATAATTCATGTCCACTTAATTGACAGGAGCATTTATGAATATGTACGCGTAGAGTTATCTCTTTCATATTCACTTAATTCTACATTTTACCTTTTTTTATAATTATATAAATAGACAAGATAATTCATATTTTTAGAATAAATTATTTTTTTAGCTAATATTACGTTATCAATAGTTCATGCAAATACATTTGTATTTATATTAATAATAAATTGCGTATAATAAAATACTATCAATGATTTCATTGTTACAAAATTTATATTCAATTTTGATAATTACAGGTAAATAGACAAGTAACAATGTAACATATTGTACTCTGATATAATGGTTCACGTTATATTAAAGATTTAGAACCTCATTTGTTGCAAGTCACTTTCTTATGAGTGTTAAATAACGTACGTGTATTTATATTCTTTACGGTTGGACCAACGATAAAATTTAGTATATCCATCTCTGTCTAAAAGTTGTCCGTACTTTTTAATTGTATTAATTATCATAAAGTTTGTCAATATTTATGTTATTCTAATTAGTAAAAAAAGAAAAAGGAAGGGTGAAATTGACCCTATGTACAATCCCACCGACCGATCAATTAGTATATGTTATTGTGAAGTGAACACGTCATATGTAGATTGCTTGTAGGTTTTTCCATCTCTATATTTGATTTTTTATAGTTAGATACTATAAATAAATAAGTAAATATATTTCAAACAATTATCTAAAAGATAACATGTGAAGAAACAATAAAATAAGGATAGAAACATTCTTATATATTAGCATGTGGTGACACATGAAATTTACATGATTAGTATGTAGCTTTTTCCACATGCATCTATATACCTACAAAATATAAAAATCTTGCCAGCAAAATGGAACAAATAAGCCAGGAACATATACCGTGATTTTGAACTATAATCATCGTGTTAGTCGGTGACAAAGTGAGATCTAAAACTTGTAGATTATATGTTGTAATTAATTAATGGAACAAAGCGTTATTATTTTGTATGAATTGTAATCTGTTAATTGAAAAACCTAAAATATGTGTGATACATCATACATTACATGATACTATCAAATAAAAGTCCATACAATGTTTTAATGTTTATATTATGCAAAAGAGACACCAAATTATTTTGTGAACTCGAACAACTTGTTGTATTTATATCATAACTCATCCAACGTTGCTACAGTATCAATTGCGTAATTTTATTATTGGTGGTCCAAATATAATAACTGACTAATACAATTATTCGCGTTATGTAGTAGCATATATTATTTTATTGTAAATAGCGACTTAATTATAAATATCCATTAACTTAACCAACATGTGATACGACATAAAAAAAATTGGAGTGAATTTGTACACTATGCGTTGTGATTTGTACACCACAACATTATCACACTATTATGAACATAAATTACCTCCCAAAAGAATACTAACAAGTAACAACAAATGACGTTACAAAATGCATAAATGTATTCACTACGTTTATTAAACAATTTAAGAGGATCTAATTCGTTGAAAAAGAAACCACCGTAACCCATGACCTAATTGCTTATTGGGTCATTATAGTCATCGTAGAGACCCATTTATTATATCACAAAAGTTTAGCCTGTAAAATGATGAAAAAGCCCATGTATCATGGCCCAAGAACAATAGTTGGGTTTGCATATTTAGTGATTGCCTGATTGGATTCAACTAGGCTGATATACACCGTGCGACGGGCGGACGGGGTAGTAAAAACAAAATTTTAATTATCTATATGGAGCGATATTTACTGATTTATATTTATGAAAGAGTCAAGTGTTATTAAATCGAGATAATAAAAAGTTTTTATCATTTCAATTAGAAAAATATAACAATAACAGTAGGTGTAATAATCCTTACGACAATCATAGTTGTTAAGAATTTTATGAGTCACGAGTCGAGTAATAATATCAAAAAAATGAGGTGATTCGGATGCCAACTTTTAAATGACTTTGACTCCAACGATTCGTTTATTGACTCTTGCAAGTTGTGTGTGACTCTTCCGAGTCTTGTACTACTCTTAAAAAGGCGAACAAACTTTTAATGTAATGTAATACAAAAAATAAAAGAAGAATATATAAAAACAAGTTACTATAATCTATTTTAAATTAAGTTTTTGTGTTGACCGTCGGTTAACAAATTAATTATTGACTTTCACCGTGTTTTACTTCTAACAAAAATCTTAAACAATAATATACATACATATATATACATATGGTAAAATAAGGATTCTTACAATTCGAGCCGAGTCATGAATAGCGAATTAAAAAGCAACATTCATAGTTACAATTTACAACTATGACGACAATAATAATAATTTTAAATGGATCAATAACATTACAAATAATATGTAATGTAACAAGAGGTAATAAATTAATGATCTAAATTATTTATAGTGTTGAATAACACGCATCATGTACGCATCATGTAATTATAAAATGAACGTTATTTTTGTTATAGAAGTTATCAATTTATATGTATTTTTATCTATTATCATTTGAATATTATATCACTTCATATCTTCGAGATCGTGATCTCAATGATACATTATAACATCAGTAAAAAATATTTTGTATTTAAAAAATAATGAACTCGAACAATATATATATATATATAAACGTTATTGCTGTATACAATACAACAAAAAAGTAAAAGTAAAATGTTTATTTTATATACAAAATAAAGATATTATATGAAAAGTAATTCAGTTTTATTATAAATGCAAAGAATTACAAATAAATTAACTAAAGTAAAAGTTATTTTGCAAATAGTCAATTATACATGATTTACAGGTAAAAAATAAATAACACATGATGTTTTGTAAAATGAGAGGTAGACGTTTAATGAAAAAAGAAAAAGAAGAAGAAGAAAGATTATTGGTCTTGTTGAGATAGACATTTAATGAAAAAAGAAAAGAAAAAAAAACAAGACAATTGGTCTTGTTACTGTTCATTATTTACCTATCGTACATATAAGTAATATGTTATACATGGATAGGGGATCAATGCAAGCACTTTATTCCTTTCACATATATGCATCCCCGTATACACACATAGGGAGTGCATGTACGTCGAATAAGTTGAAATGAAAGCCGAAACATACTCAGATCATTTATCAATTTCAAATATATTGTATAAATCTATTTTATTATTACTATTATACGACAACTCAGAAGTAAATTTTGCACGATATAAAATAATCTATATTTAACCATACTATTTTTTGATACATTAATTTTATTTGTTTTCATCCTTATATTCACCAAATTATTTTAATATATGTACCATTTAAATATCAATAAGTTTTTAAGTATTTTTCCATCAATGATAGTGTTTATTTGTTTCAGTAATAAAAATAATTGATCGTGTGTTTATCACCCATAATCGAGTGTGGGTCCAAGCTTTTATTCTCGACATATTCGGACAAAAATGAAAAGATCTTGTTGCTGGCCGAAAACCACCACTCCACCATATATTATATACCCACGTTTTAATTCAAAAGGGGTCACCTACCACCGATCCTTATTATCATTAAAATTAGTCTAAGTTTGTACAGAAGTCGTTCTAAATTTGATAACTTTGATATCTTGAGTTTGAATACTATTAAAGAAGAAAATAGGTACTTTGATCGGAATCCATGCTCAACTATGATGATGATGATGATGATGTTAATAATAATAATATATACTAATAATAATAATAACATAACAATAATAATAAAAATAAAAATAATAATAAGATTGTTCTTATATAATGAAAAGATGAAATGTATATTAGTAGTATCTAGCTTTGAATGCTCCAACTGAAAACATAGTGGGGAGAGAGAAATGCACGTGTTTGAAATGATTGACTGGTAATACTTTATCTTTTTTGGTTAATTAGAAAAGTATTATCCATTTGATGTTTCCACGTAGTTGAAAGTTTATCCTTTCACTATTAAGATTTTAATTATTTGTTTAGTACGTTTGACTTTGACAGGTCATACCCACAAATAATAATCATAATCATAAAGATGAAAACGCTTTGTGTTTTTCTTCGAAAAATTTATAATCCGAAAGCGATCGATGAGATTTGCAAATTAGGTGAAAATTGCATATTTGCATGAATGAATCATCTTTTAACTAATATCGTAATCCGTTGTGAACTAGGACTAATAATAGCTCAAATCCCATACATTATGAGCTTAACATAGCAGTTAGACACATTAACAGTCTAATTTAATCAGTATTCAAAATCTCAGCTAAATTGTTAGCTACAGTTAGTCATTTTCTCAAATCAATCACTCCGACTTAATATGTCAAAATTAACTAGCACAAATATAATTGAAATTAGTTTGGTTAGACCGGTTTCGATTGATCTTTTAATATAAATTACATGTTGCATGAAACATGTGAACATTCAAGTTTTAAAATACGAGTAATGGGCTAGTATGTTACAAATTTTTAAAGAAAAAAATACATAATTTAATATGTAAAAAGTGTCATCTAACAAACAAATTGACTTTTGTAACATTTTCACATAATTTGAAACTAAATTTCTTTCTATATGTCTAATTTGAATTTTAGTGACTTGTAAAAGTCTACAAGATTTTCATTAAATTTAAATTTGAATTCTTTGAAAATTCTAAAAGAAGCAGAAATGAAATTTATTATATATTAAAATCATACATGATTATCTGAACATAAACATATATATGTAGTAATAAATAATAATACGGTCAGGGTTCGACTTAAATTGCGAGTCTAACTCTTGAAATTTCAAACTACATCATATATATGTATGATGGTTTGGAAAACACCTATATCACTAGACAAATTTCATACCGATGAAGTCGCTCGTGTTTAGCCGGTTAAAACATTTTTCTGCCTAAAGATACACATCTTTAATAACGATATGTGTTATAGTAGAAAGTTAATTGAAAAACTTATGGTTACCTTTCATTCTTTTAAACAAGAAATGAATGAATATTTATAGGTAAAATGATAACCACCATAACTTTTGTAATCAGAAGAGTTGAAAATTCTATTTTACATAAATTATTCACTACATTACCAAGCTACTTATGTAAATTTTGACAAATAAAACAACTGGAACGTTGTCAAATTGTTAAATTTTTCTCTGTTCAATCATATTTATTTATATACATCTATAACGTTATTTTATATTTTTTATTTACAATAACAGCTACTTTAGCAAACAGTTTTATATAATCAAAATCTCTAGATCACAACTAATGCTCGCAACTTTAATTACTTATGTTAAAGATATCTAACAAGAAGATTTGTAACTTTCATAAAGCTAATCGACTCCATATAAGTTGGACAACGGGAAAGAATGTACAGTTTTGAAAGTGGAAGGGCTCAACTTGGGTTGATTAGAAATTTGAGGTCCTCTTAATGTAAAGACGGGTAACCACAGCTGGAATACAAGTTGACTGCTTTAGTTTCGCCACGGGCCAGAGAGATACTTCTGGTTCCTTCAAATCTTTGTCTTGATCTCATTTGCCACTTTTTAATTAAAACACGAAACTTATTAATGTTGCAGATTTAAAACCAACAGTTTAAAAAAGAAAAGATTTAAATCAAATATATCAATCAATGACTGCTTTAGTTTCGCCTCAAACTTTTGAGGATCTCAAACAAGCTGCTGGAATTGCTGGTTCGTTTCTCTCTATTTCTTTATTTATCAAAATCTGTATTATGATGTTTTTGGCTGTATTTATATATTTATTTACGTGACACTTGTTATTTCAGTTAATTTCAATAACTTGTTAGGTTAGATCTTTTGTGTGCAATGTCACTGAATTTGGTACCTTGTATGACCAAATTTTAGTTCATTTTAGGGTTGATTAGTACTGTGCTCTGTAAATAATTAGGGATAATGAAGTTTTGGTTGTATAATTGAAGTTTAGGGCAATCAAGTTTACTATTGCTTATTATTTTATTACTTATCAAACAAGTACATAAACAGTTTTTAAGAGAGTAATTGAGATTGTTTATCTGATGTAAAGACAACTCAAGAAGCAGATAAGCACTATAAATCAATCTTTAACACCTCTTTTTAAGTGTAAAGTGGTAAGTAAATGAAATGACTGAACAAATAATGTTTAAAAGTATATCCATATCTCTGAAAAAGTAACACATATTCTTGTATTGCCCTTTTCATTTGTTTAGTATAGTCTTATAAAATTAACTGTTTAATATTCACTTTACTTTTAAAAGCAGCACAGTTTTGGTTTATCTATCTTGTATAATGGTGGGATTTTTTACTTTTTTTTGTAGGGAACATATTTGCTTTTGGGCTCTTTGTATCACCCATGTAAGTACGAAGATTCATTTCTCTTGTTAAAGGCATTTTAGAGCTCAATTTGATTTTGATTATACGTTAATGGAAACATAATATTCATGAATATATTTGTCAAGCACTCATTAGGCTATATTATTTTTCTTTATTTACAGACCAACCTTCCGAAGAATCATTAGAAACCAATCAACAGAACAGTTTTCAGGAATCCCATACGTATACGCTCTTTTGAACTGCTTAATCTGTGCATGGTATGGCTGCCCGTTCATATCTTATGATAATTTGCTGGTTACAACAGTCAACTCAGTTGGTGCAGTTTTCCAGCTAACGTACGTTATCATCTATATAACATGTGCTGAGAAACGCAAAAAGGTTAGGATTATATATTTACAGATGTGTCGAGTACATGATATTTTAGATATTATATAAATCATTGAAATATTGAATGTGAGCTCATCTTTGCAGCTCAACATGTCTTTAATACTGCTGGCAGTTTTCGGCATATTTGCAATCATCGCAATTGGGAGTTTGCACGTTGCTGACCTTGAACTTCGGCATTTAATTATTGGGTTTTTGAGCTGTGCTACCCTCATATCTATGTTTGCTTCCCCATTGTCCGTAATGGTATGTTCTTTCCCTGTGGAACTTATGTCACAATCTTGTAGCTCGTTTATTTATTTCTATCCAAATTAATAGATTAACTTATTCATCTTCTTTTTTTTTTTTCGTTCTAGAATCTAGTGATCCAGACAAAAAGTGTTGAATTCATGCCATTTTACCTCTCCCTATCCACTTTCTTGATGAGCACCTCATTTCTGTTATACGGTGTATTCAATTTCGATCCTTTCATTTATGTAAGTTTCTTCAATCAAGCAAAGTTCGGATTTTGTTTTAGTTTTGATTGACAGAGTAAATTACATTCCCCATCCCTGAAGTATGTCATGTATTTCAAAAATAAAATGTAATAAGAAAATAAATAAGAAAAAGACACTTTTACCCTTTTTCAAATTGGAAGAGGGACGGGGAGTGAAACAAAGAACCGGATCAAGGGACTGAACAAGCAAAAAACCCGACCCGAGGACGGGGAGTGAAATAAATGACATACTTGAGGGACGGGGAATGTAATTTACTCTGATTGATATCAACTAGCATTCTTACTATGTGTAGCAGCAAGAATGACGCTCATTTAGCTTGATCAACTAATATTTGTACATGTTTGAATCTTTAGGTTCCAAATGGTATTGGGACCTTACTAGGAATTGCACAATTGGCGTTGTACTTCTACTACAATGATAAATCAAAACAAGAAAACAGAGAACCCTTGATAGAGTCGATTCCATGACCAACTGCAAGTTCCTATATTACCCAGGTAATTAAACACACATCGTTAATTTGCTTGTGCAAGTTTGATTGGTTCTGGAGTTTGTTCTTCAATTATCATTGAAGAACGGTTGCTGAATCATCTGGTTTGTGGCACTTGTCGAAAATGTTAGTGTCAAAGTATGAATGTGGTCAAGTTGTGTATTTTTTTGTAAAGTTGAAGCACGTGTCACCTGTGTTATATATTTGTTTCAATTCTGTTGAGAGGTTTGTCCTGTATGTCATGCTCTTGCTCTTCAATAAATTTGATTATTTAAAGTCTAGTGACCTGATATTTGATTACGGCAAACGTTTTCCCCATTTTGTTGACTTCTTTCTCTGATATTTGATGCATTGATCATATTATATAATTTTAAGATGTATGCAAACAATGGATACTGAACTGATGATCTTCCTGTATAAAAATTTTACTTGATCTATAAGGGAAAAAAGTTACTAATTACACTATTCTTATACCAACAAGAATGAAAACTGAAAATAACCTATAGAAGATCTCGCAAAGTAGCTCTAATTGTAGGCCCTATAGAAGATCTCGCAAAGTAGCTCTAATTGTAGGCTGCTCCTGCAATCTGACAAGTAGTTTGATTAGTAAGACACAAAGAATCAACTAGATAAAACTCATGGTAGCTCTTTTATGTAAAGCAGATATATTTGAATTGTAAAGCTGCTGATGCATGTGTTGTGCTTATTAAGTTATAGAACTTGGATTGTATACATGTCTATGTAATTCCAGTATTACAGGACATGATTCTGTAGTGAAATGGTCAGATCCCAATTCCCAAGCAATGTTCAATTATCAGTGCATAAGGTACTATTGAAGGGTCGATTTGGGTTGTGATTTATCTTAAATAGGTCAAATCTAAGAAATTAGCTAGAAGGTGAATGGGTCAAACGGGTTGAAAACCACCCAGTCTACTGTTGATGCTTACAGCCTTCTAAATTGGTTTTATTCAAAGATTTTGGTTATGTTCTGATAATATTGCTTGTTTACTCAGAGTTAAAGAATTCATTATGTATAAAAAGGTTAAAAAGTGTATGTGGCGACTGACGACCGAATGAAGGAAGAGTCAAAATATGCCAAAAATGACATATTCAACAAAAACTTATTTTGACTGATATGCTCATCTTGTCACGTCTATTTACCATCATATGGATCTTTTATACATACCTGGATATCAACAACAGAGTGACCTTGATCAAGTGGCTTCCCACTTTCATCGTAAAGAATGAGCCCACTAAACCTCGGAAATTCACACTTCCCACCCATAAGTATAGGCCGCTGCCACACCGGAGACGCCGCATTATGACTGGGCCACCCCACCTCACCGCCACCTCTAGCAAGCAACGGTGTGGGCTGCTCTTTCCTGCTCGCACTCAAATTCCCATCCCATTTACTAGCCTTACTCCACCTTAAACATTGACCCGTTGACCCTTTCGCCTCACCGGGCTCAACCACAACACTATGGTCTTGAATATTTTTTGTAGCTCTCTTCCCTGAGGCCATTGCAGCACAAAACCCAACTACCGCAACAACGATAAAAACGGTGCCAGCAAAGAAGATTACAACCTCCTGAGTTGAAAGCTTCAATTTGTCTTCTAAATTCCAAAGTGCTTCCATTGAAATAAGTTATGTTTTGCATGGAAGAATGAGTGATCTGTAGAGGTTTGTGGTTGGGGACAATTGGGCCTTATTTGGGCATTTTTTAGCATGAAGTTGGTGTCAAGTCTTTTTCATTTAATTAGCCGTTAGGAATTTAATTATGTAGTCAGTAGTCACGGGAATGTTGAAGCTAATTAACGAGTGCAAACATTACGTATTTACTCCTAACTTCACATTTATAGACTTACCGTCTTTGTTATACGAAAACGAAGTCAATCATTTAAAACTTCTATTCTATGTTGAATGTTTCGCATATGTTTGGTGGATTAAAACAATATTTTAAAGATGTGTTTTTAAATAATGACATACAAATGATGTTCTACGAGATATAATATTTTTAAAACTTCTAGAACAACGATATGCGAACTTGATATAAAATTTGGAAAACGAAAATTGGTGCTTAAGCTCGACGTTAATGCAATTTTCAATTTTATTAGACATGATCCTTGTCGTTTACATTGTGAAATCATTCTCTCAACTTGAGCAAACACCGACTTTAACCACTCATAGTTTATGGATGATTACATTTAACTCCGATCCTTCGGTTATCATACCGATTTTACTTTAAGTTATGAAGATCTAACGATATTCACTTGATATGTATTATAAGATTCTTTTGTCGTCCACAATTAACCAAGCATTGTCAATTCGTCATGATAGTTATCGGACCATTCAATGAAGGAGCTGATAAATAAGATATCAAAACCTACTACGTAGATTGCTTACAGATACGACTGTTGCAATTAATCGCGGCTTTAGTGAAATACTATATTGGCTTAGTCTATCTAAACTTGTTGACTCATTACTAAAATAGAAGTAAAAGTTTTGATTCCATTTGACCCAAACGAGAAGCAAACAAATTTGAAGTTGTAAAATTGTTATATTCTTAATAATTAAATATCAACCAAACCATTTTTAAATACATAACTTGTTAATAACAGTTTTAATACGAGTGCTTACTTAATAAAGCTAAAAGTGAAAAAATTATAATTGCTTTATAAGTATATTTTATACTTAGATTTTAAGACAAATTAAAATAGATACTAAATTAAAACAAAAGAGAATGACAGAGACAAAAAAGAAGAAGTTTATACTTCATATCAATTAATCAATAAATATATGAAAAATAATCTTTTCGATATTATTTTTATTATTACAATACAAACTCGATAAATTAATATTTAATTAATTATTACTTTATAAAATAATATTTTTTATAAATTCAGAGGTAGAGTACAAAATTAATATTCAATTAATTAATAAATTTAAATGGTCTTGTAAGCATTAATCTATAAAGTTTTTCGTGTATTATCTAAAATTTCTATGAATTATTCTCTTTTTAAACATGGGAAAAGCTCATTTTACCTTTTTCATCAAAAACATATTATGATAACACAAAATAACATTAAAATCGAAAATTCTGACAAACGGTAAACTCTTACAATTCGGAGATCATGAGAAAAGTCAACTTTTTAATCACCGTTACAAAGTAAAAAATTCACAAACATCTCGTACCTCACGCACTAATTTTTTTTCTTTTTATTTATAGCAAACCTCACTCTATTTAAAAATAAGTATTTTTTCAATTTACAAGCGCTACAAAAAAAATCACCATTATATTATATTATATTATATATTATAATTATAACATTATATAAACAGATTACATTCCGGTAGAATTACACCTCATAAATAAGTAATAAATATCACTTCAAAAATCAACATGATCGATGTTTACCTTGCTGCTTATATCGTTTATTACTTTATATAAGCGTTCCTACACTTTGCTTTTGATAATGCTCATGTTGTTCTCGATGTTTCCTTTGCTGTTGACAATGGCCACGATGCTTCCTTTGTTGTTGATAATGACCATGAACTTGCTGGTGGTAAAACAAATTATTCATATCAATTATCTAATGGTTAATCAAATCATTTTTCATTTTTTCACCTTCTTTAATAACCTTTTATCACATCGTGCAATAACCTACTAGTATTTAATATATATTCAAATGTTTAGATTTAGAGTATAAACTATTTAGTATACGAACAAAACACATCTCATATTTTTTACACACAACATTTTCATTACCTTTTGGGGACGTTGGTATTGTTTATTTTGAAATGTTTATTAAGTTAAAAAACAAGAAAGTGTTAATATGCTTTATCTTTCAATGTTTAACTTTATAAAATAATCAGATGTATACTTCACAAATTATCCGTTGTAAAAGTATAAATAAGTGTAAACATGCTTAAGAAAAAAAATTAATAAGATATTAGTGCTATGTAGTGAAAATAAATATAAAATATGGTAATGGTTGGTCACATATAGCATTTTCAATAACGTGGAGTTGATGTAACTCAATACGAATAGTCCAATAACAACATGTATGTTCATGTTAATTTTATGAATATGTAGCATTGTCTTTTTACATAATATTTGATAGTTTATAATGTGATAGAAAATTTACAAATTGTCATCTTTTTCATATTCCATCTTAAGCGAAAGAACAATGAATACATATTTAATATACCAAAACTAAAGTACAAATATTCATTACATATAAAAAGTAGCGTCTATTATTTGGTTATGTATCGAACTTTGCATTTTTTATTATTGTATGTAACCACCTTTTAAAAGTGCTATTGTATGTATCGAACTTTACAATTTCGTATATTGTATGTAACAGGTGACCGGATAAATATATACCCGATTTTTCCTCTTGAAAAAAGGTTTATTGTATGTATCGAACTTTGTAAAAGTGTCTATTGTATGTATTGAACTTTGTAAAAAATTTTTATTGTATGTATCAAACTTTGTAAAAATCTCTATTGTATGTATCGAAACCGGTGGTTTTCGGTTATCCGGTCACCCGTTACATACAATATAAGAAATTGTAAAGTTCAATACATACAATAACACTTTTGAAATGTCGTTACATACAATAGGAAAAAATGTAAAGTTCTATACATAACCAAATAATAAACCCTAAAAAGTATCGTATGCAAAATTGATTCATATATGTAACGTAATATGTTAATATCATTCATTTCTTAAAACAATGTTTGAATTTTTGTAAGATGGAAAAATAAGTACATTATGTGTTAAATAAGCATTTATATGCATGATAATTTAAAAGCCTTTAGTTAAATAGTTTGGTGAAAAAAATTAACACTGTTAGAGTATGATATATTTTGATTCAGGCCCGACCTTAAGGGGGTGCAGGGTGTGCGACCGCACAGGGTCACGACTCGAAATTTAGTCTGAAATTTAGCCAATATATATATATTATATAGGTTAATATATATTATTTTATGTAAAACAAATCATAAATGTACAGTAGATAGGTTGGCAATGTGCCCCCTTTTCAGTCTTATACCATTTCTATTTGGTGCAGGTTCAAATCTTGAAAGCCACATTTTTTTTTTCTGAAAGACTTTTCCATCCTTTTTTATTAACCCCTTATTGTGGCCCATTTAATAATTGTAGTCCAATAGAATAACTGATTATAATTTATAAGCTCATTACTCATATCATATGTATTTTATAACAATTATCGACTTATCGTAATTTTATAGAATTTTGCTTATATATAAAAAAAATTTAGGGTCCATTTTTATTTTTCGCACAGGGTCTTCAAAATCAATGGACCCGGCCCTGTCTTGGTTAAGTTAAAAATTTAGAATGTCTATTTCCTTTTTACAAGAGCTGTTAACATTTGTTAGTTTAAAGGACTATTGGCGTAACAAATTTTAAAAAAGAATAATTGGTATAATTAAAATTTGTAAATGACTGTTAGTAAAATTTAAAATAAATTTAAAAAGGACATTGATAATTTGATAATTTTCTCTTAAAAATAAACTTAGATGAATCACAGCATTGCAATAGATTTTTATGAATAATTTGTGAAGTTACGGGTCTTAAATTAATTTAATTTAATTTTAAATTTTAAAAGAGAATGTGATACGCTTATAGGTGATTAGAGATAAACAAATAAGCCGGTAAATATTTAAATTAGAAATCTCAAACACCCCGTAAAGAATACTCCGTCGAAAGTAACCATTCTGTATTAATCGGGTTGAGATACACCGTTGCTAGGCGGTACTTGACCTTCCGTCAATCCTCTCAGGTTAGCCTGTTTCATTCTGGTTTTCATCATCGCATTTGCCCTAATGTTTTTCAATTGATGCACGCTTTCTCGTTTGCTGTATAAAATAGTTAGGGCTTTTAATCAATGCTACACGACCTTTAATTTTGTACTTTTAAGTTTTTTTTTTTTTTTTTTTTTTTCTTTTATCATCGTTCCTTGTAATTAGTTGCTTTAATTCAGTGTAATTACATGCTTATTATGATACTAATTGCTTATATAGTATTTTATACTACATGCTTAAGGTACATAGTTTACAGGGAGCTAGGTTTTCTTAATTGTTGAATTTATTTGAGAAAGATGTCTGGGAGGAATCGTGGACCTCCGGTTCCGATGAAAGGTGCGTCACATGGAGGAATGCCGCCTGTTCACGAGCCTCCGTTTGGAAGGAATCGAGGTCCAATGCCGATGCCTCATCCTACGTTGCTTGAAGAAATGAGGGAAGCTCAGTTTGGGATGGGTGGACCCCATAGTCACAGACAACTACCTCCACACCCTGCGATAATTGAGGAGCGGTTAGCAGCTCAACATCAGGATATTCAGGGGCTATTGATTGATAATCAGCGTTTAGCGGCAACTCATGTTGCACTAAAGCAGGAATTGGAGGCTGCACAACATGAACTTCAACAAACAGATCACTTTGGTCGTAACTTTCTCATGGAAAAGGATATGCAAATGAGAGATATGTATGACAAGTCGACTAAAATGGAACATGATCTTCATGGGATGGAAGGCATGCGAGCTGAGTTTATGCAATTACATGCTGATATTACCGAGTTGACGGCTACACGTCAAAAACTTACTGCTCAGGTTCAGGCGATGACCCAAGATCTTGCTAGAGCTAATGTAGATTTGCAGCAAGTTCCTGCACTCAAGTCGGAAATTGGAGGGCTTAAACAGGAGTTGCAACGTCTGAGGTAACTATGTAAATAGCTTTTTTATCTTTTTGCTAGTTATTAATTGTTGGTTCGTTAAAACCAGTTGCCTATCAGTAATGCTCTACGTTATTTTATACTTATGCTATGAACTCCAGTAGTAACATACTTGAAGAGTAGACTTGTTATCTATAAAATATAAATAACCGCTGGCATGGTTATGTTCTGTCTGATGGCCATTGGCCAAGAATGCTGACTCCTATATGTTTTAATTAGCTAGACTGCCTAAAACATCGTCCATGGGAATTGCCTTTTTTTCTTTCAATTTTTAAGTAGTTAATAGTGATATATGTATGTGTGTAAGCGGGTGCGTATTTCAGAACACATATCATCAATTATTTTATCTACTAGTTGGTCACAAGGCGGGTTGTATTGAATGGAACTTTTGGGTGTTCAATTTACATTCAAATATAGATAGAAGCATCACAAAGATTGATAAGAAGGACGCTATTCGTTTTATTAATTAAAACGTTTTCTTCAGAAGTACCTGAAATATATTACTTTACATATGAATGTCTATTGACATGATAGGGCTGCAATTGAACATGAGAAGAAGGGGCATGCTGATAACTATGAGCATGGTCAAGTGATGGAGAAGAATTTACTCTCTATGGCTCGAGAGCTAGAAAAGTTACGTGCTGAGATGGCTAATGCTGAAAAAAGGGCTCGTGCTGCTGCAGCAGCAGGGAATCCAAATCCAGGTATGCAATTAATTCTGATTTTTTTGAGCCACCTGTGCTAAGCTGACATAGAAATAGGACTATTGAACTGTGGCTCTCGACACAGAAATTAGAAAATATTAGTGGCAATAAACCAGGTTATCATTTTTCTGAACTTTCCTTACTTCAGTTCATGCTGAAAACCTGGCCAAGTCGAAAATTGCATATGTTGCTACGGGATTAAAACACAAGTGACTGTCATGTACGTACGTTTGTTATTGTGAAGATAAACATGAGAATCTTTGAAGTTTCAATAGATGTCTTTTGTCTTGTAATATATTAAGCTGAACCTTGGCTTGAATATCTGCGTAAATAAAGGAAATCACTCATAATTTTCCATTAAGTATTGTTAAACCAACTATCACTTGTCTGGATTTCATGTGATTTACTCTTCTCTCAAACATATGCTTATTTGTGCCATGTCCAGATACCTTTGGTTTTCTTTGTCACAGAATGTTTTCCAGTTTTGTGTATTATTGTGTTGAATTGAACTTTAATTTGTTGTTATGGATTCGATATGTTGCTCTAGTGACTCTTGGAGTGTGACCGTCGTTATGGATTCGATAAGTTTTCTACATTATGAATTGCTCGTCAAACATCATTGAAATTTAAGGCTGACTCATATCCTCAGTAAGACCCTAGTTCTGCATTTTAATGGTTTTATGGGTGTTCACACACAGGATATAACACAAGTTATGGCAACGTTGAAGCTAACTATGCGGGGAATCCTTACCCTACTAATTACGGCATGGGTCCTACGAATCAAATGAATCCTGTAAGTTATCTCATTATGAGTGTCTTTGCTTGTAGTGTAGTGTGTTAACTGCCACAATTATCTCTGCTTTGTTGTCATCTGTGTTTTTCGTTAGGAGTTTCTTCTAAAATTGTAATTTGGTTTGGGGACTAATTTCTTTTTTACCACTGTTATGAACTATCAGGTACAGCCTGGTGCAGAAGGTTATCCTCAGTATGGACCTGGACCTGGATCTTGGGGCTCCTATGATATGCAACGGGCTCAAGGACACCGATAGACAATCTCATGCTAGGCTGTGGTCTCTTAGATTGCATCGGAGCTATGGTACTTTGAATTGAAGTCTAGCTTTGTTTAAAATATTGTATCATAAAAGACATTTATTAAGTTATGCATGCTATTTTGGATATTCTTGCCTTACTGCAAATGCTAGTGGTTCTTTTGAACTCAGAATGGGCTTTTCTATTGATGTTCATCTGTGTGTCATCCAAGCATATACGTGTCAATCTTTTGAAATTTTTTTATTGACTTAACTTGTTCATTAGTGAGATGTCGATTTCTAAGATTAGGTCTTAAGGTTGGTTATGATAAGCTGGTGTCATTTACAATAGGACTTCAGTATGTGCAGTGTAAATGGCATTGCTACTTAGCTAAATACTCAACTACTTTAGGACCAAGTTTATGTTGCATATGGTCTGAAAACTGATGAGTCAGCAAGGGAGGTTTATCTGACTTTTTTAGATTTGTTATCCTTGAATCTTGATTGTTAAGCTTTTACATGCTCATCATTGAGTTTGGTTTTAGAATCACTAAAGGCCTTGGAATACAACAATCATGTGGCGAGTAATAATTACAATGTCAAATAATGAGTGGATGCAGTCTTTTCTTATTAGGGTGAATTAGTGTTCTTAAGCTGATTGATGTGTGTGCACAATTACGTCGCCTTATAAATACACCAACCCGGTAGGTACCTATGCTTCCCATTAAAGATAAATAATCCAGTGTAGCTGAGCCTAGATATAGCCAGACACTGATGGAGTTACTTATGTCTGCCAGGGAGGTTTTTGCTAAATCATCACACATTTGGGTGTTGACAAGTAACCTATTGGAGTTTAGGGCTATATTGTCAATGTGAGTTGCCTATTATTGTTTGTGTCTTTAGATATGAAGTTCTATGGAACAAAAGTTAAAGATGCTACATCAGATCAGTCTTTTCTGTGTATGACTGCTGAGGCAAAATCTTGATCATGTGTTGTGAATCATTGGGTAACAAAGGAAATGCTGGCTATTTATGTGTGTTTGTGTGGGGTTTTTTTTTTAGTGTTGTCGGTTGTGGTTTGTGCCTTGTCCTTTTATTTCATTCAAATATTGAGGGCCATTAATTGACAAGTCAGTTGTGTATGGTGGCATATATCCCGTGGAAAAGCAATTTGCTAGGTTATATCTCTTTTCTTTGTCATCTTGGTTGAAATGCTACATGTTGGAATTGACATGGCTCTCTTGGAGATGGTTATTTTTTGTTGGCTCACCAGCTCACTTCTGCAGTGTAGATGATTCATTCTTTGTGTTTTGGGTAATTGTAGCTTTGACTAATTGTTAACTTACTGTTGTTGATGGAGGATCAAATCTTCCATGATAGGGAGCTTTATCTAATTTTAGGTTACTATATAGTAGCCTTCTAGATTTTTCTCATATTTTAGTTATTTTATATATTTGGGAGCTTTTGTGTTCCTTATACTGTTCGTCTTTCTAATTCTAGGAGAATTAGGTTGCTTCATATTTAGTTATTTACCTTCCATAATTTGGTTTCTATGTTGAACCTCTGTAAAGACCAATTTTTTAGCTATGTAAAGGCACCTTAGAGCTGTTTGAAGATTCATCATTCAAGCTTTAGTAGTTTGCTAGAGCATTCAACCTGTCATCAGTGCTTGCTTTGTACAACATCGTGTGTCCTCCATTTGGTATCAGAGCAGGTAGTACCCTTTCTGGTAACTAATGGCTGATATTAATACAAGCACATAGTTTATCCAGGCGATGCTAGACCAGATGCAACACCAGATTTAGCAGAACACACAAATCCTTGAAGCCCTTACAAACTTAAATTTTCGGCTTAGGGATCGGGTAGATGCATTGTGACATTAGGTAGGAGACATGACTCCTCATTGTCCACAAACCTAGGAACCCGATGTTCAAGATTCCTCTGATGATAAATGACTAGTTGGTGTTGCCCTGGTGATTCAATAGTTGACCGCTCTCTAAGAATCAAAGTGTCCATCCCAGCCTTTTCTGGATCAATACGCATTGAAGGTTTCTCAATTGGGTTCCTAAACCAAAACTACGAAGAGCTAGTGAAATTCCTGAAGAAAATACGGTAAGATATGTTACTCGCGCTCAAAGTTGCCACATTATTTTGGTGGGATAACCTTTAGAAACAAACAGTTCACTCCAGATGAGGCGGTTATGTTTGCACGCTGTTGACTTTGAACGATCCCCGTTGCAAGATTCATTAGCAGGCTTTGCCTTGATACTCAAAATATCATATTTCTTTAGACAACATGGATCTGTAACGAAGCTTAAGGCTACTGGGTTTTTTTTCCTGTGAAATTGTTCGTTTACACAGTGTGGCCAAGACAATTACTTCTGACAGGGATACATAATTCTTGTCTCACTTTTGGCGTACTTCACGGAGATTGTTCTACACTACTTTCGAGTATCCCCAGAACAGATGGACAAACGGGGATGATTAATAAGGCTATGGTAAACATCATTTGTTACTCTAGCTGAGTTTGCTTACAATAGATTGTAAACTTGTTGACAGAAGCACCGTTCCCTGTTGTGTACCGGAGGGGGTCCATGCATACTTTAGAACTGTTTCTGTTGGGCTAATTGTCGCAGCGGATAACTTAGCAGAAAGGGTCGAAGCTATTCAAACTTTAGTCAAGACATAAACTAGAAGCTTTCAATGCCCACTATGAAGATATAGATACACAACGAAGAATGAAGACATCATGATTCATGGTCCATTTAAGGACAGCGAGATTTTCTGTCTGCGCATACGGTAAGTTAATATAGAAGAAAACAGGTCATTGCCGAGTCCTTTAAAAATTTAATGGTAACATCTATGTGGTTGATCTAAATATTCTGATTTGGTTGACTACTATTTTCGTAGTGGCATATATGTTCTTATATGAAATTTAAACACAATCACCTTCACTGTTTTTCCATTTTGGGAATATATGTGCAGTAGGGTTCTCCTTTCTTACTGCGTTTGTTATGGGTCCAGTACTGTGTTAATGGTACTGCCTCTGTATGTCGTTTGTTTCACCTTCTCTTTTATTGATCTTGTTTTATGTTATCCCTTGATCTTGGATGTTTTTCTCACATGGGTTGGAAAGGGTGACAGCTGGTTACCAGTTTAATATGACGTAGTTAGGAATTTAGGAAGGGTCTACCCTGGTTTGCCAAACAAACAAATCTACTGGTGCAAATTTGAAAGGGCAATTGCTTCTTTTTCCTGATCGTTTGTGGGATGGGGGTAATGTTCAACAGGCTTCACCTGTAAATGGGAGCAGCATCAGTTATTTTGCACTACACGGTTGAGGCCAAGGACTCAGGGATGCATGAAGTGTGCTGGCTGCTACAAGATTTGAAGTAGTGGAGTTGCATGAGCTCCACAATCAAGTAAGTGATGAAATCCTGTGAGCAAATCAGTGTTTTGTTCTTTTCTTTGGTGTCAGGTTTTCTTCTTGATTTGTAGAGGATATATACTTTTCTCTTAGACTGGTACATATACCTATTTATTGTAGTGACCTGACCCTTGTTTACTCCTGCAGCTGCAATTGAACTTGGTGTGATAGATAAAGTAGAATGGTAGTTTTCTTTTCCCCTTTCTCTTCCATATCAATTATGGAGGTGGGCACGTGCATTGGTGCATGTTGTTTTGAAGCTTAGGACTGAAGTGTCTTTCTTTCTGTATGTGAATTTCACTTGGGGAGGGTGCAAATTGAACACTGCTGGCACTGCTAGTGATATAGTTTACAGTCACCAGTTACTCTTATAGTAGTGACTTGAATTCTTGGATGGGTGTTTAATATTTTAGCATTGCCATTTCCAGTTAGTAGTTGTTTTGTATTAAAAGGGAGTCAAGTTGCTGCTGTAAGGATATAATTCAAGAAATGTAAAATTCCAATCTTTAGACATCTTGAGTTTCTGATCAACAACAAACTTTCTGAAGTTTCTGTTTTCTAGGATATCGTTTCTGATCTATAGAGTTTTCATTACTGTTACAGTACCTGTTTATCTGCATATAAGATATGAAGCTGTGTTTTTACTATTTTGTTGCCGCTATTTTATCAACTATAAGGCGTATCCAACTCAAGATGATTAACAAAATTGGACTCGTAACAATGGTCAGGAGTTGAGGTGGTTTAACTACAGTAATGCTGCTATTGCTTCATGGTAGCAACATTTTGAAGTTGGTCATAATAATTAGAATATGTCCTCATTGGGAGGAAGCTTTCTGCAATTTTGCATTAAGAAATATAAAGAATACATGAAAGGTTATTTGCGGTGATCGATATCCAAGTAGAGAGTGTAGAAGATGAGCCACAGTGATCCATTATATGTGAAGACTTCTGTAACCATAGCTGTAGTGATAGACATTAACAGTAAGCAGACATACGAGTCCCTTAGAAATGATTGATTAAACTGACGAGGTTTTTGCACCTTAGGAATGGAACCGAGAGTTATATATAAATTCAATCTTAGGTTAAACATATTGTAAACTGGTATGAAATATTTGCGGAGTCTTGATGTATAGACAGGAAAAGAGGGGGCTTTGTAATCTTTATTCAAGATTTATTTTGTCATCTCGAGGCCATTTTTAATGTTGCTTGTTTGTGAGAGATATATTGTTTGATTATATGATATATTTTGTTGTGGGCTCACACTTCGTGTTTTATTAGGTCATCACATAGTTAATTGTTGTGTTTCATATAAGAGCCATCAACTCTGTCTTGTGTTTTTCAGTTAGATAAGCACCTTTTCTACTCATGATGATTTTATTGTTCTTTTTTTTTTGTTCCCCTTCGAAATACTATTTAAATATTCATAGAATATATGAATAAATGATGTAAGTCATTCAGTTTGTTACATGGTATCTTATTCTGTGTGGTCTTCCATTCGTGTTTTTGATGTTCAGATTTTGTTGTCTCAGGTGTTTGATTTGGATGTGGAAAAAGAAAGCTCTTCTGGATTGGACTTGACAAAGCAAATTCCGGTAGGTGATTTGTGGTTGCTATGAACTTCTCTTATTCTTTTTCTTTTCATGTTATGTCACTCTTTCCATGTGCAATCAAATAGCAAACTAGATTTTATTATAATGGATACTGTTATATGAGCTTATTGGTGTAAGAGGGCACCAAAAAATTGTTTTAGTGTAGTTGCATCATGATCAGATTCTCCAGCTAAGGTTGCAAAGATTTTATCATTTTATTCATAATTTTTTTAGCTTTCGAGTAGGCTGAATGGAAACTACACGGTGATACAGTCAAATATTATATGTTTAAAGAGTGTGTTCTTCGATACACCATATCTTTGAGGTAGAAGGCTGAACATTAGTTCATTATGGTTGTTGCATCTTGTCCAGTTATTGGATCCTTTCAACTGTAAATATATCTTATAAATGTCTAATTGAAGGTTTTACCTATTTGAACTTGGACCACCGCTGCAATTCTCTGTGAGCTGTTTTGAATTCATAACTATTATGCTTCATAGTTCTTCAAAAGAAAATCTGTTTCTCATAATATTTGGTTGACTTCGACTATCATGTTGTGGTTTGGATGGTTTTATTTCTTAAAGATATGTTCCCTCTGGATTCGTTAATCTGGTTGTTCATAGTTTAGTTCCCCAGTGATGATTACTTGTTTTTATTGTTTGCTCTTCGCAGGGAATACTTATTGTCTGCATGACATGAGTGGCATTGGAACCCTGGGCAACTGCCCCGTTTGATAATAACCTTGGATGGAGGATGAGTTACTTGGAACCATTTTTGGAGGATTTCAGCAAAAAGAACAATACTTCAATAATTTCGTGGTCAAATACTTGCAACGAGGTGTGGATTTCAATTTCTCATACTTCTATGTACTATGTAAAAGTCTCCGGTTCTAAGGATGGGTAGGAATGAGATAGTATTTTGACTTTTTTTTTTCTTTAAAACAAAAAATAATGTAATGCCACACTTTCAAATCTGATTGCACTTGTATTGTTAGAAACAATATGATTGCTTACATCTAAGGTCATTCAATTTCAATTTCAAAGTATTAGAATGCCGGATTGGGCAATAACATCCAGTTGTCTGCATTTGAATTCATATTTTGCACTACTTCTTAGCAGGTATGAGTACATAATCCAAGCAATGAAGAGTGTGGGAATAATGCTCCACTGGTTTGGCACCAATGCTTTCCATGATTGTAATCTGTCTCAGTTCTCGTTCTAATGCTCTTCTTCCTAACCTGATTCTGGTTTGCGTTCATCGGAAAATTTACATAAAAGCTTGCTATGTATTCAACACAAAGTTATAAAATACCTATATGCATTTTAACCAACTTCGAACATACTACATCTGCATCATTAGACCGTATATGAATTGTTGTCACAACAGACCATTAGAAACATGCAATCTCACACCCTCTCAGTAGTTTTTGCACTAAAATGAAGTTTTAATGACTTCCAACTTATTTGATTCATTTGGCTCGTCTACTTTTTAATCTTTTAGCTTAATTTAGAAAATACTATGTATTTAAAGTATTATACGGAGAATATTTCGCGTATGGATCTATGTTGAAGGGTGTAATTTCTCGGCCCATTCTTTGTTATTATTATGGGTTCTTGAACCACAAAGGTGTCAGGGGGTTTGTGAACATCTGTTGCTCTCCTTGTTCTTTTTGGATTTTAGTTTGCATGTTACTTTAAATTGAAATTGCCCAGGCTACTACTATGTAATTGTGACATTAATAGAAATGATATGACCAAAGGGTCCTTTGTCTAAGAGGAACCCGTTAACCAAGACGTCGGGGTTCAAGTCTCAAGGGAGTGATTTGTTAATGTTTGTGGTGGTTTTTAATATTATGTGTTAGATTATAGGTTTGCTGTTTAAAAAAAGAAAAAAATTACAAATTATATGCTCTAAAGAAAATCATAGTAGTAGTTAATGTATACAACTTTTACCCCATATACGCCATAGTTAAAGAACAAGACAAATAGTGATATTTCAGATATATAAAATACAGATGTTACAATAAATGAGCACTTTATTTCATCTCTTACACATCATTGTACATAATGGAATTGTAAAACTCAAATGCTAAATTTCTTCTAATCTTAGCCTACGACAAGTGGTTGGTTTTCGATGTATATGCCAAGTCTCAACTCTTATCAAATCTTTACGAACCGTAAAAGATCCAAAACCTTGATCAAGGTGTAACGTTTCAAATCTCCATGGATCTTCAACAAAACATCGCTAGGTGGCAGTTTGACATCAGGAACAAGTGAACCGAGCTATCTGTCGCGTCTATTTCCAGGATGGCATTGCGATGAATCATGCTGAAGATGTTAAGAGGAAGGAAGAATGGCTTCAGAAATAGATATGAATAATTGAAAAAGGATGCAAAAGAAGATCATAAGTGCTACAGAGGAAGCTGCCATTGTTTGCTTGTTTCCTATGCTTGGGGACTATAGTTATAGTGTAGGATCTGGGTACACCTTGTAAAGAAGGATAAAAATTAAATAAATCAATAATTGTGTATGGATAATGTCATACTGCTACAGAGCCAACACATTGTGGGTCATATAATAAATACACTTTTTGGGTTACTTATAGAAGACGTTATTTTTATGTGGCTTTAACAAAGTTTAGGTTTTTTTAAACTACCTAAAAACTTCAAAAGATTTAAACAACAGCAAATAAAATGTTGAATCTTCGTTGATGTAATAATAAAAGCAGTAGTACCCACCCCAACGACTTCACATGATATTTCGTGGCATTTAAAGATTGTTAAAGGACTGCTTAGATCACCCATAATATCATGTGGCTATTGATACAAGCATATACAACTTGGTAGTAAACATACCGATGATGATGGAATAAACGTAACTATCACGTGGTCAGGTGGTAACGCATTTTGATGTTCTTATAAGAGGCCTCAAATCTTAACATCTTTGGTTCTAGAAATGTTTGAAAACCGTTACATAAATTCTTCGTTAGACTCACAAGATACTATAAAAAACCTCATGCGTTCAAATGATTAGATAGAATAAATTTATATACTAATGTGTAAACTTTTTGGGTCTACATTCTTATCGGAAATAACCGACAAACTCATAAAATGTAATCTGTAGCGTAAATATTTTTAGAAATTTGAATGTTATTACATAAGTTTAATATTCATGGTTTATTAGACCCTCTCAAATCATACTTCAATCTTTATCTCTAAATATAGAAGAAATATATAATCTTTTCAATATATTCTTCTTTAAAAAAAACTCATCCCTGATCATCTCCTTTAAATTTCGACATCTATAATATTTATCCCACTTAATCTATATTTAAACATCTTATTTAACTAATGTTTGAATATTATTAAAATCAATAAACAATAAAATATTTCACTATAAATATTGTTTATATTTGAAAGCATAATTATAATATTTACTAAAAGTGAAAGTATTTAAGATAATTAGCAAATATTATATTATTAAACATATATAACAAATAATATTGAAATGAATTTATAATATGTAGACAAGTAATGTTTTTTACTATAAGTTTAACATCTAATTTTTTGAATTACTATATAACCTATAGTTTAATCTAATTGTTTATTGTTAATGAATGTTTTCATTTTTATTTGTATTTTTTATGTATCTTATTTTATTAATTTCATTAATTTTTAGTTAACAAAAATTCAACTTTTTTCTCAAGTTAAATATTTCAAAAACGGTTAATCAAAAAATTATAAAAATTACATAATAAAAATCAAGGTTTTTTTTCTCTACGATCAGACATTTCACGAGGTATACTTTTGAAGAATTTTTTTTTTTTTTTCGTTTTTTGTTGGGTGTTGAAAACTGATAACACATGTGTTAGTCGCTGGTAACACACATATTAGTTATTAGTAATACATGTGTTAGTTGCTAATCCTAGAAACAAAAATGCTGATTTTTATAATTTTTAACTAGCCATTTGTGAGATATTCAATTTTTAAAAATGTAGAAGTTTTATTATTATCTTGATAAAAATAAGTGGTTGATATTCACTCCTTCATTTTCAAAAGAAAAATTAATTTAATTCTGTATCTGTATAATCATTATTACTTACAACTTTACAACGTGACACGAGAAATATAATCAGATCTAGTTACCGACTACTATTTCCTAAAAGTTTTGTAAGTATAAAAAATGCTATTGAGATCTACTTAAGGATAATCGGATCTAAAAAATATTTTTTTAATTCGTTATTAAAAAAAAGAGAAGGAGATGCTGGCGTACCGGCCATTAATTTGACGATGCGGTAATTGTTAAATTTTTCGAATATATTTCCTATTTTAATCTAATAAAAAATGGTAGAAAATCGGTTGCTTAAAAATGTGTTTGAGAACTGTACATAAAGTTGTAACGTTATACATTGCATTTTCAAGTTTAACTTAGAAAATGGTAGCAAAAAGTAGTAAATAATACAAATACATAAATTTTTAAACTTTTGAAAACAAAGTTTGTAAAATATAGTCCATTATGGTTAAAAGGGGAAAAATAATTGTACATAAAAATAGCCGTTCATCCAAAAATAATAATTCACATACAATACTTCAATTCTTGTTAACCATAACCTTAAAACTATTTACTAGAATCTTTTCCTTTATTCTTTTTATCGTTATTTATTTTTAGCACGAGTTATACATAAGTGAGATGCTGCTGAGAACAAATTCAAGAGAAATTAAAAAAAAAAATACCCGTACTTTTAAAAAATATAAAAATTTACCCTAAGAAAAAAAATTACAATTTTACCCTATCATGTAGCAATTCTTGCGACCCCATATATGCAACCCAATAAACTGATGATGAAGATGGGATTTTGTGTGTTGTATGTCAAAGTTCAGATGGAAATCCATTAGACCCAATTGTGTTTTGTGATGGTTGTAATCTAATGTGCCGATTAGTGAAAAGATGAATTTAAAATAAGCACTTGGATGGTTTTGTATGTAATGTAATATTATTTCATATCTTGTTCAATAAAATGAAGGTTTAAATTAGCTACAAAGCTTGGGATAGTCTTTCATTTGTGCACCAAATATTGGTTTTTGAATGAGATTGAGATCATTTGCAAATAACATTTGGTTTTGTAAATGCTTTTGCATTTGGTTATACGGAGTAATATATGATAAATTGTTTTAAAAATATGGTTGAGTTCAAATGAGCATTAGAATTTTAGTAAGAATGAAATGATGAATCATAATCATCCATTTAACAAAACTCAATTTTCCTCCCAAGTTAAATATCTCACAAACAGTTAGTCAAAAAATTATAAACTATAAAAATCAACGTTTTTTCTCTACGATTAGACATCCCTCATGAAATACTTTTGACGATTTTTTTTGGTGGGGTTGAAAACCGGTAACACATGTGCGTTACCGGTTTTCAAAACCCACCAAAAAAGGAAAAAAAATTCGTCGAAAGTATACCTTGTCAGATGTCTAATCAAAGAGAAAAAATGCTGATTTTTATGATGCAATTTTTATAATTTTTTGACTAGCCATTTATAATATATTCAATTTTTAAAAATGTGAGGGTATTATTATCTTGCGAACAATCAAGTTTATGAAGTAATAACCAAATTTTCATGATTACACAAGTGAAACATACGCACCTTAACTTAGAAATTACCACTTCAAAAAAAAAAAAAAAAAAACCAAAAAAATATATAGCCATTCATAACTTTTGTTTGTTAGGCTAAGTCGTTTTGAAATCGGACAATACATTTTCAAAACGGGACCGGAGCATTGGAACACTATGAATTGGAGGTTGTAGGGTTGGGGACTAGATGTGTATAATTGGTTCAGAGAGTTTTGATTTTTAAAAAATTAGAGATCGAAAAATTATATAAAAAATTCCACACCCTATTGACAAAAATAAAGGTTCTTAATTGATGATCTAAGTCAATTAACACAATACTAAATGACATTCTCCCCATCCATCCTAAAGTTTTAAAAGTTTGTACCCTAAATAGAATCCTAAAGCATTGAATGCGGGTGATACTGGTAGTGTGGTAACATTATGACTTCGCATAAACGTTAGTGTGGTAACGTTATGACTTTTCCTTTGAGCTCATTTAGCTTGTCCAAGATGAATATGCAATCGAAGCTCACAGCCACAACCCTTCCATGTCCTCTTGTGAGCATGGCCCGATGATCACACGCAACCTTCTATAAAGATGATGAAATTTAGATTTTCTTAATGTCTTCCCGTTGGGTGTGTGCACTTGTAATCCCACTCTTTGGGCTTCAATTTCTCCAAGAAATATATCCTTGTAGCTAGCTGTAATAACAAAACCAAAAATAAAAAGATTTTAATTGATCAAATAAGACAAACAAATCGATAACCATTCATAACTTTTCTTGCACAAGTATACTAATACTACTATAACATAGAAAGAAAATGATGAAAGAGTAGGTAGTTTATACAGTTATGCTCACGAAAAGAAAATAGTGAATTAAGTCAATAAAATAGTTTTTAATCGTTTGTAATTGTATTTCATAAATAATAATAATAATGATGTTGGGGAACTACATAGTTTTTATATTCTTGTCTATCGGGGAACTACAGAGTTTTGAAAATATTTTAATTAATCAAACTCTTGTCTTGCAAAACCATAATAATATAAAGTACAATATTTCAAGATAACCATAAATAACATTTGAAAAGGGGGGCAACTAACAAATTATTGTAATAAACTTCTATTGAATGACAATTGCGAACAATCAAGTTTATAGAGTAATAATCAAATTTTCATGATTACACTAGTGAAACATACGACACCTTAACTTAGAAATTACCACTTCTATAAAAAAATATATATAATAATTCATAACTTTTGTTTGTTAGACTAAGTCGTTTTGAAATCGGAGCATACTTTTTCAAAACGGGACCGGATCCAACAATAATGTTGGTTGATGGCCATATGCGAAAGTATTGTTTTATGTTTGGAGTATTGCATTAACCTTTGGAAAGTACACAATGACAAACATTCATCGCACTAAAATCATAATCATTTTCTATAAAATATAAACTTTAAGTTAATCACTGTTTTTCTAAAGAGATACATCAAATTATATAAGCCGTAACTAATGCTCACAAGGAGACATTCATAAAAACAAAATCCCCCAATAAATTCTCTGACATCACCTTCCCTTTGTCACCCTCAATAGGGTAATCGCCTTACAACAACGGGATCCTAAACACTGAATGTCGGTGCCATCCATGTTCTCCAAAGCTGGGAATTCAAATACCAATGACCTCGAGACAAATTTCGACTTTACATCCACAGGGTTATACCAACAGTGTGGTAGCGTGATAACTTTTCCTTTCAACTCATTTTGCTCATCCAAGACAAATAACCAATCAAAGCTAACGAACAACCACAACCCTATTAACAAAAACATGATGTAAACAAATAATATTAAAGTATAACTAAATCACACCCATTGATCTGGCAGGTGAGAATAAAAAATTGAGGATTGCACACATTAGTTTAAAGTATAACTAAGCACAACAACGTATTTCAACAAATGTAAACAAACACATGCATTGAAATACAAATCGACAATGTTCGTATATGTTAGATCAAAGGTTTTTAGTTTTTCAGTTTTACTTTTGAAAAGTGGAAGACATGAACACGTAAAGATGCAACTGGGTTGCAACGGAAGTTTGGAACACAAAGTTTTCAATTTCGTTTTAGTGTAAAAACACACATAAAAAAGTTTTGTGTGTTACTGTCGTCAGTGGTTCGCTTTAGACTTCCACCGGTGAAATGATTTGATTATATTTATCAACATTGAAAATAATACCTTGTACGTACTTGGGATTACTATAAACAAGTAATCCCATCACCAACATGTGATTTACGACAAGAAGACTCATGACCGGAATCATGGAAGTAAGAATGGGTGTATATGGAGCCACCATCTACAGAAAGAAAGGTGATAATCTAGGCTCTTTTGATGGTTGGTAATTGTTAAGAAAGATCTCTGTGGTTTCTCATGGTTTAAATGTTTTGAGTAAACATTTAGGTATTAGAGGGTGTGGATAAGAACAAGGGCTAAGTGTTTGAAAATGTATCAAACTTTGTCAAAATCTCTATAGTATGTATTTTACTTTAATCGCTTCTATAGTATGTATCCAACTTGTCAAAATCTCTATTGTATGTAATATTTTGACATGGCACGTTGTATGAATGACACGTGGATGCTTTAGATGGATGACGCATCAGCCAAAATACATACAATAGAGATTTTGACAAGTTGGATACATACTATAGAAGCGATTAAAGTACGATACATACTATAGAGATTTGGTTAAAGTTTGATACATTTCGAAACACTTAGCCCTAAGAACAATAACAATCGATGATTTTGCTGGAGAAGAAATATCGAACTTGGGAGGGTTTCAAGGTTTTGTGAAGTTTTGAACAGAACATTGATGAAATTCTGGCCATGGCTACCTGAGTTTTTTGGGTTTGAGAGAGTTTTTTTGGTTTAGTTGAATTTTAGAGAGAGGAAATTGACGGTTTAGTGTGAGAGAGTGAATATGAAGGAAAGGAAAAACTTTAGACAACCTCATTAGGATAAACTTACTTGGAGGTGCTCGGTATGAACAAGCTTGAAACTTCAAATCCTCGTTGCTCTTTCTTGAAATCGGTATGAACAAGCTTGGCTTGAAACTTTAAAAGGTTCTCGTATAACATAGTCTTGGTGTGGTTTCTGGAACTGCAATAACGGTTTCTAGAACTGAAAATAAGCTACTTGAGGCAAATTTGCACACTGCATCTCATTCCAAATTTGACCCATAATGCTACCATTTAAAAACACATAGAATGTATAATTAAAAAAACTCTATATCATGACCTTCCTTGTTAGTTATCACTAAGACCGGATCCTTCTACTCATCATGCAAAATGCAAAAGTGGTGATAATAGACATCCTTCAAAATGTCATCAAAATACTTTAAGCTAAAATCATTATAAAAACTTTAAGCGTCCTTCTAAACGATAATAAAAGAGACCCGTTGTAGGAAAAAAAGGCAACCAATCATGCAAACTAAATCGGTGAAAGACATATAGTATATTTCAAGTCATTTGACTCCCGAATTAAAAGAAAGACAAATGATGTACCGAGTATATCAAATATACCTGAAATTTTAGAAATTCCTCTTGACCAAATGATTTGTTCTAGTTAGGCTTATTCTGAGTTACTAAACTTGTAAATTCTTATGTTTCATCAGTAGTCTCAAGCCTGAAAATTACATTAAACTAGAAATGTTAAACGACATTAATATGCAATATTACACAATGGAAATAACCAAATGAATTGTTGATAAAATAGCAACTTGTAAGGATTTCTACTTAATCAGAAAGGTCATTCCTTAATTAAGCATTTCATCAAACATGTGTCACTAATTTATAACAGATTAAACAGATTATTTATATACTCGTACTTGGTATCTCACTTATCCTAGTAGTAAAGGTTTAATAATTTTTGCTACAGCAGTTTTCATTCAATGAGCAACTAAGGGCAGCCCAAAATGTATGAATGGAACACTTCAAAAAGGTGATGACTCTATCAAGGTTAATAATTAATAGCACCATCTCTTAGTTCACAACAGATGTCGAACTCCAATTTTATGCAGCAAAATAAAATAAAAAAAATTAGATTGTCCAGTCGTCTATCGCATCTTATATATAACCTGATCAATTAATATCCCAAAACGATCGTCCAGTCGTCTATAAATAAAAAACCAAAGTTTACCAAACAAATGTGTTTACTTCATATATGTAGTTTACATTTTAATATGATAGAGTTGACAGTAAGTTCTTGTTCCATGTTTTGATGGAAAATGTTTATGAAAGATAACTTAGTAATATGTAGTTTTTGCATTTTTAAATAGTTATATGTTCACTTGATCTTTTTAATGTACATGTGACTTTAGATATGTATGATCAATTATTTTTGTGAAATGATATAAATAAGGGTAATATGTTTAGAGAGGAAACTTCTTTTGAAACAAAATGAAAATAGAATTGAAAATAAGAATAATTGAAATAGATAAGAGTTTCAACACTTGTAACAACTAATTAAATATTAACTCTAATTCTAACATTTTCATGATTATCATGTTATTAAAAGCTAATCATACTTAAAGTTAAATATTTATTTTCAAAAATGCTTTCTTTTATTAAATAATTTTTCTCTGGTGAAAATATTATCTATAATAATATATAAAGTATTTTAATATTTTATATATAAAAAATTTTAAAATTAAAATTTATTATTTTTAAATCTACTATTTAAATTTTATTTAATATTAATTTTATCATTTTTATAAAATTAAATTAATTGTTTCGTTATTTATCTAACTTTATGATTTTTACTATTTTATATAACCATATTTTAAAAGTGTTATTTTATATATTGAACTTTATAATTTCGTATATTGTATGTAATATGTGACTAGATGAGAAGGTACCCGATTTTTACTCTTGAAAAAATGTCTATTGTATGTATCAAACTTTGTAAAAATGTCTATTGTATGTATCAAAAACAACAATTTCCCGTCACATGTTACATACACTATACGAAATTGTAAAGTTCGATACTTACAATATCAAGTTTTAAAAATGAATATATACAATAGTAAAAATATAAAATTTGATTCATAACGAAACAATTAACCATATAAAATTTATTATTATATCTCAAATTTTTAACTTTACTTACAGATGAAATAACGTTATTGAGTCACGGTTAACGTAAAATTCGCAAAAACAGACATCATATATACCCGTTGTTGAGTGACGATAAATAACAAAATATTTTACTGTAGCGAATATTAAGCTATCCTTCTAATCGATATGTTTTACTTTATTGTTGACCTGTCTTGACTCGATCACAAGTTACATCGACGAGAACCGCCATGGCCTCAATTTCACCGTCAACACCATGGCCTGCACGATCCCGGACCACCTCCAAGCTCCACCAAACCACCGTTACCTAAAACGCGCCACCTATATAACCCCCAATTTCTCAACCAAAAAAAAGTTCTCATCTTTAATCACCAACTCAGCCTCCGGCAATTACCCCCACTGCAACCACCGGCGCCGCCACTAGTAGTCGTCGGATCAGCCAACGCAAACATCTACGTAGAAATCGACAGACTCCCAAAAGAAGGTGAAACATTATCAGCAAAAACAGGGCACACCCTGGCTGGTGGAAAAGGGGCTAATCAGGCAGTATGTGGTGGAATGCTGTCATACCCGACTTACTTTATGGGTCGGTTCGGGTCGGATGCACATGGGAAATTGATAATTGATGCACTTGAAAAAGGTGGTGTGAAGATTGATTGTTTGGATGAAGTTTCAGAATTGCCAACTAGACATGCTGTTGTTATGCTACAATCTGATGGACAGAATTCTATTATTATTGTTGGTGGTGCTAATATGTTTGGTTGGCATGATCATTTGGATAATAGTGATTTGGAGATTGTTAAAAATGCTGGAATTGTTTTGCTTCAAAGAGAGATTCCTGAGTCTGTTAATATTCAAGTTGCAAAGGTCATTACTTTTCTTAATGTGAAGTTTAATATAATGCTAAATTGTGGTGTGTGAAATGTTGGGCTTATTGCACGAAAATGTAACGAACCTTTCTCAAATTGTTATTGTATGTCATGAACTTATTTTTCTTGACCCTTTGTGACGATAAACTTTTATTTCATTATCAATGTATCATGTATGAAATTAACCTTCTATAGCAGGTACAATGGTGCTGCCATGTCACCATGTATTCATTTAAGGTTACTTACAGTCTTACATACGTTGCCACCGATATAAAAGTTTGTTATATCAAAAGGTAAAAGAAATAGTTTATTATATACAATGACAATTTGACGATGTTTCCATTTTGGTGGAATGGATCCTAAAAGATATATTAAATTTTGGAACCAAGAATATGCAAGGGTGGTCTGAGGATTTGAAGGAGGTGTTAGATATGGACCCTGTAAAGTTATATACTTCTGATATGACTATATTGTGATAATATTGTACTATGGTATATGATTATAGGCTGCGAGAAGTGCAGGTGTTCCTGTGATTCTTGATGCTGGAGGAGTGGATGCTCCTATTCCTGTGGAGCTATTAAAGCATGTTGATATTGAGTCCAAATGAAAGTGAACTTGCTCGTTTGACAGGAGTGGAAGCCGAAAGCTTTGAACAGATTAGCCTGGCTGTAGCTAAATGTCACAAATTGGTGAGTTTTGTGTCACGTAACTTTTTAAAAAAGGAGAGAACTGAACCCATATTAATTAATTGTTGTTATGGTGTGAAATTTCTTTTCAAGGTGTTAAGGAAGTCCTTGTGAAACTTGGTGGGAGAGGATCGGTTTTATTCAGAGAAGGAAAAGAACCAATTAAACAAGGGATTATAGAGGCTGAAAAAGTCCTTGACACATTCACTGCTGCTTATGCCGTTGCTTTTGTGGAAGGGAAAGCTAAAGCTGAATCTTAAGATTTGCAGGTGAGCATAATCTCGTTTCTTGTTATTAGGTGGCAACTTTGACCCATATACTTATGTCTGGTTTGATTCAGATTATGTTTTATCTCTAACAGGTCAAATGGGTAAATTAAAGTAAAATAATGTTGCTTACATGAAAACATGTCAAACGGGTCAATAGTTACCCAAAAGTTAAAGATGTTTATGTTGGAGTCGATAGATTATTGAATATGTTTATATATTTCTTATTATATTAAAATAAGTTTCTTCTTTCAAATGCAACTTGAAAATAATATCAATTCTAACACGTTTTAGCATCCCTGAGAACGTGCAGTGAGTAAGTGACCATGCAGCATAGATATTTATAAAAAGTGTAAATGAATTAGTGTGTCAAAATTACCTGATTTTACGTTTAACCCAACACGCCAGACACGTCCATTTTGCCACCCCTACTTGATAGTATTTTTTTTTCTTCATCTTAAATTTGCAGTTAATATGATTTATTTTGATGAACAGCTGCAGCAGCCTCTCTTTGTGTTCAAGTTAAGGGAGCCATCCGGAGCATGCCTCGTAGGAAAGCAGTCCTGGATCTTCTTCAGTCTATTTAGGAAAAATAAATGTATTTAATCGACAGAATTAATAAGGTTGATGACACGATTGCTTTCCATAAGCAGTTGAAGTTCATTAAGAACCGAGGGTGTTACTATGTAAAATCAACTAATCGTCCTTTTGTTTTATGCTGTCCCCAATGAACACACACACTGACCTACATAACGACTGGAAGTCTTGTGAAAGAAATAAAATAATAAAAATAGAAGAAAAGTTTACTCTATTTGAACCTTTTTCTCTCTTTATCTTTTCTAAATGTCCCCTTTAAAGTCCATTATTAATGTACTATATTACTTTCACTAGCGTAGATAATTCAATCTCAAACAGAAACACAAACTTACCGTTCAACAATTTCTTCAAGAAACAAAAATGGCTTTATGTTTCATATTTCTTCTCATGCTTCTACGGACTCATTTTTCTCTTCATTCTAAACTTGAAGGTTAAAAATTCCATCTTTATTTCTACTGTTTTCACATTGTACAATGTATCTGTTTACTGACAACTTGAAATTGTTTAGCAGATGCCGAGATTGGCAAATTCAGTGCGTTAAAACTAAATGATAAGGTAAATCATTATATTCATAGTTTTTTCCTGTTTCTAGTCTTTTGATCTTTTCTGTGATTCTTGATGTAAAATGTTACTCTTTTTTTTCAGTCGTTTATGGAGGATAGCAGTGGCATGAGGTTTGAGTTGCATGAGGTACATTCAGGACCAAACCCCATCAGTAATTCCTTCACAGAAGAGGTTCCTGATATAGACATACAAACTGCACCTTGACCCCTTGTTTTGACTTTTTTCTGTTTTCGTTCAGTAGCTTAATAATAAAATGAGCAATTCTTTCACCCTTTTAAAACTTGATATGATTGATCATGCATCAAAGCATTGGCCTGAGTTGAGGCTACTTTCAATCCGCTAAAGAGAAGGTGGCCTGAGTCAAAGCCACCTTCATAGTTTCACAAACGGTCTATTTAAAGTATAAGTTTTTAGTGATTGTGGTATCCGTATATCTCATATTTTGGCCAAAATAGTCCATGTAACGTCTATCGACTTGCACTTCAGGCAGGTCTTAAGCTAATGTGCTGGCAGGCGTGACCTTGGATCCATATTGATTCGACCCTGAGATATGATGTTGTTTCAAGACGCCAGTTTCTGTTATTTACCACAGGAAACGATGGTGGTGTTTTTATAAAAATCTTGTTGGAGACATGATTGGCTTTATTTTCACATCAACTTTAAATTTAGTCAAGAGAATCTTTAAAGTAAATAGTGGGAATTAGTTCACTTTATTTAGTGAATTCCTAGATATAGATCATGTGTATCCATGGTGGCACTTTTGCAAACACACCAGTTTACCTAATAATTTAGAAAACACACTCGAACGATGTTAATTCTAAGACAAACAAAATCTGAGTAGTACATTGTTACTGCTATACTTAGAGCAGTCACGTGCCACATCTACATCAACATCACTTACTCAAACTCAAGTATATGAAACCAGCTTTAGTCACAAGTTACTCACCACTTACTAAATATGACCCACCTTTTTCTTTCTCAATGTCATCGTTGTTATCAGCCGGAAAGAAAAACAAAAAGCAAAATATATTCGACACTTGCTTAATTCCCATGACGACACAGTAACTACTCAACCAACCACTTAATAGTCCTAAGGGTAACACGCGTGGTGAGATAGAAAACGCATCCAATACCCCTATTAGAGTGTTTTTGATATTGGTGTCACGTATAACTGTTTTCGTCACTAAAGCAATAAGATTAATCATAATTAGTTTATAGCACATGGTACGATACGGTGATTTGAATGTCAATCACTTGAAAAGTTGTATATCTCCTCCCTAGAGACAAAGTTCGCTTATAATTGTCATGGTCTTGTTTAAACATATTTTTAACGATTTTATTTCATCTTCTGAAGATTTATCTATATTTTGATAGTCTTATCTTTGACGACAAACTTGATTTCAGTTCTTGTCAGTTATATAATAGTTTTTGAAAACAATAGATTTGTGTCAACGTACCCGTCAATCCGTTGTATTTTAGATGATAGTATAACGTCATGGATGAAGACCATTATGTTCAACTTATGCTGTAATCGTATAAATAAAACAACAACAAAATGACAATAATTATTTGATGACTAATATAAACATTAGATATTGATGTAAAATATTTGTTAAGTGAATCTAATTAAATCAAAATCTAATAAATAGATAAATAAATGTTAATATAGAACAACGACCGTCACGGTCACTGTCAGTGGGCCGTGAATACAATTGCCAAAAATGAAGTGTGACCCCCTTTAATGTGATGTGTCACCTCTAATCTAACCATGTCACTTCTTATCATATTTTCATAATAAAATAATAAGTATAATATAATATTTCCATTATAAATAATTAAGTTCTTGTTATATAATTTTTGACATAATAGACAATTTACACGTCCAACTCGTGAAGTAAAAGTATGACATAGATCGACAAACATTCATTCCGCGCATATCATCCTTAATTTTAAGATAGATGTGAGTTTATATTTGGTTTTAATCGATTCGAAAATAATTAAATATCTTTGAACTTAAACAAACAAATAGCGATCCCTTTTAAAAGAATAATCTAAAATGCTAATAACGGATTATATAAGTTAAGTTTAATATGTTATGGAAAGCATGGCCCATCATGAAAAATTGAAAAGTAGGTTTTAATTAAGGATTAAAATATTAGTTGTTCTTTTAACATTCTGACTAAATGATTGGGGGTTTACTTGCAAACTTTTGATACTTCTCATTTAGTTATAGTCCAGTCATTGAATTACACACTCAACCCTCAATTATTGCTAGATTAATACGTTCCTTTCATGCTTTATCTTAACTTTATTATTATTATTATTATTATTATTATTATTATTATTTTGAATATTTCTTAAAAAAAAAACTACATTAATCAGACAAGATTTATAAGCTTTTGTTCACCTTTATTCAATGGAGAATATACATTATGTTAATGAAACTTAAATCTAAAGTAGTTTCTTTACACATCGTTATTTTATAAATAATTAAAAAGGTTTTCAAGAATTAATTAGTGAAGTAAGATGAATTTTGAGTATATAAGTGTATGCTCAATATAGTAGCTAAAAATATTTTTTAAATATTCAAAATATATTTCTGTATTTTTAAATATTTAAAATGTCTTCAAAGTCATTATCGTATCTTCACAAAAAGTTATTTTTATTTAACACTAAATCGTTGACGCTAATATTGTCACAAATCTATTAGTTTTAAAATATAAGGAAAACTAATCTTGTTAGGATCAAAATATCATAACCACGTGCGTTTTGTTATAATGTTGTAATTAAAATTAGATAAATAAATAAATTCGGCGAGAAAAAGTCATCGGAATAAAATGGTCGGTGGCTCGGTGCACCTTGCCGTCGACGTCACCATGGTCAATTCTTTATGGTCAATATTTATGTATTGATAATCAAGGGTACCAAAATTGTTGTAACTTGATACCTACTAATAAAGGGACGCTTAACCAACCAAACTAGAATGTAACAACACATCCAAAACTAAATTATTTTTAAGTTGATATCTTGTTTCTTTTTATTCATTAATAAGAATAAGATATTTTAAATGCTATAAGTAAAATTGTCATTTAATAACATATGTCACTCACATTTTTTATTCAGATGTAACGTCTCAACAAATTACTTACATAAATGTTTAAAACTTCATTTTATAATTGTTGCAGATAAAACTATTATGATGCCTAGTACAAAGAGTTGACACGTGGTTGATTTCAAACCAAGTGTGTAATTACACACACATAATATAAATGTGCGTGTTATCATCTCATGAAACTCATAACATATTGTAAAGCTTTCATCTAATACTTGTAATTTACAAATCAACCAATACATTTTAGTCGAAGTTTTGTGATATGTATACTTCATTATAAATTTATTTTGTATGTGTTTTAGTTACTATCTATGAATTGGTGTTTAGAAATTACACTACATGAAATTTAGAAGTACACTTCATAATAGTGTATTCACAAAGCACGTCATGTATATCCTATTGAAAAAACAAATAATGTTGTTTATTAACTAAATCATGTCCCTATCTATGTTATATTGGTAACATTGTATAAAAAAGTTTGTCTTATATTTCTAATAATCAATTATTTAAAAAAAGTTTCAACGTTATGAATGTCAAATGCACATTGATCAAGTGTATAGGTACGCCTAAGTGTGGTTTGAATGTAATCGATTTGTTACACTCCGATTTACATAGATAACTCGAATATCTCAGTTGAACGAAGTATTGGGTGGTAAGCATCAATGAATATATTTTGTTCTTGAAGTTTAAAAGGTTGTGGGAGTATGTATTGAGGTGCTTTTTATTATGATTATGCTCCCACCGTTTATAAGGAAGACATGGAACTAGACTACGGTTATGATCTTGCCATGTGGCATCATATATCTCTGAGATCTCGCCACATGATGTGATTCGTCCATAAGTGGTATGGTTTAATCCTTGTTGGTAGTCATCCTTTGGTACTTGCATCTATTGGCGTAGGCGATTTATTTGACAGAGTAACTATATTTGGTGGTTGGGTACAAATATATTTGGTGGTTGTCCTTTTGTACTATTGTGTCACTTGTTGTCGGGCATATCCATCTAGATACAATGGGTATTACCTGGAGAATGATAGCTTTAGTGTAGTATATGGGCAAAGCTTGCAAGGTCTAACTAGTGATATATGTGGAGAGCTTATAATATCTCTCAAGTGGTATATGTGCAGAGCTTATAAGATCTCTCAAGTGGTACATTATTACATATAATTATACTTACTAACAATTGTCAAAGTAATTGTTATTATCCATAACCTATTAAAACTCATTTTTTTTACTATAGCAACTCAAAATAAATAACATAAAATAATAAATAGAGTAATGTAGATGTACTTCAAGAAAGGATATGGGTCTAAGTACGGGTATTTTCCTAAACAAAGAAATATACATAAATATTTTTGATAACCCAAAAGAAATTAAATAAATTAATAAAATAGAGTAATGTAGAGGTAGTTCAAGAAAGGATATGAGTATAGCTACAAATATTTTTTCAAATAAAGAAACACACATAAATAATTTTATTGTATGTAATATAATTTCGTAACTTAAAAGTCTACTAATAAGAAAACAAAATTATAAACACAACTATTCATGTCTAATATTAATTAAATGAAAATGTTAGCCTTTTTAGATGCAGCCTTCAATTTCATAAGATAAGATTATAAATTTAAAGCTAATCAAAAGGATATTAAATAGAACATATAATTATTATAATTATATTGCTATAATCAAAACATAAATAGTAGTCCCATGCAAAATTAGTAGATACTTTTCTATCAAACAAATCAACTATAATGGTTATACAATAAATAAAGTTTAATAAAGAAAATATGATTATAAGATATGTTAAAAAGACTAATTTAATAAAAAAAGAAAAAGAAAAAACATCTAATGTTTTACCCCCAACATATATGATTCTTAGATTTTTGAAAATTGATTTTATAAAGTTAAATAATTATGATATGTTAAGTGTTTTCCGTTTCAAGTTAATTAAATTAACCTAATAAGTTACAGTTGGTTTTAAATCGAATTTGAGAGAAAAACGATTAAAAGTAACACATATATTTAAATTTGTTATCTAATTGGTACAAGTCTTTAACAAATAGAACAATCAAATTTCAAGGACTTGATTAAATTAAAACTTGTTTCGGTGAACACTCCAGATTACACTTTTTAGAAAATGAAGCTCTTTTACCTTTTAAGTTTCGTAAAATGATCAAACAACCTAAAAAGAATTACATTCATGCATCGGAACCGGTACATTTTTCATGCCCCACCACAACATTCAAGTGAATTTTTTTTTCGTAAATTACATATTCAAACATGAAAAAACAATTATAAAAGTTACTTAGTGCCATAAACAATTATAAAACTAACTTTCATTATCTTTATCTATTCAACTATAAATTAGCAATACATATGACAAAATCACTATCAATGGTAGATTGAAGAACTGAGCTGATAGCTCAACACCACGTCCGCAATTCTTCTAGAAAGACTATTCATTGCAAATGGTGAATCGAAGAACTGAACTTATGGACTCCACATTTACCAATAATACATTTGTTATATACCCAAATCAAAAAACAAAAACAAAATAAAATGAGCCCACCCTCATATGTCTTTTTTCGTCTCCATACACATAAGAATACTTTAAAAACTGAATAGTGCAAGTAGGCGTCATCTTTGACAAGCAAAAAGTAGTCTAAAAGACGGAATCGTTGGTGGCGGTTTAAGTTACAACATAATTTTGTACGTTTCATGAACAATTAATGACCATTATTTTGTGTGTATTCACGTTAATAAATGGAAGCATGGATCTAAATGGTACTCAATAAATACAATTTATTACTACAAGTTATATATATGTAATCCATTTTAATACTCGTAGCTCACAAGCTATATCGTATACAAAACGGTTTACCAAAAATAGTCGTTGTAAATATTACTCGGTAAAACTGAGTTTTTGGAAGGAAACAAAAACACATCAAAACAAACCTAATATAAGTTATACGTAATATATTTCCTTTTATATCTCTATTTTAAAACATGGGTGCGGAGTGCGGACATTGCCACAAGGAAAATGACTTGCTACACATGTAACACATGTATTTAAAACGTTTAGACAAATATACCCTTACCCTATTTTTACCCAATTAATTCACCGATCTTCCATTTCTTTATTTCGTTTTTTGTATTTATTTTACATTTTGACTTGAAAGAACCGACACCTTCCCAAGATCCGGAACTATTAACTTCTATCTTATACTCTTTAAGTAATTTTCCTTGTGACAAAATCACTGCCATATCTCCTTATAATTATAATAAAATACTAGGTTATAAACTCATAATAACGTGAGACTGAATTTACTTTTTATAAATAAATAAAATATTGTAGTCAATTCGTTAATATAGTTTATAGACCCGCGATAAAGCGTGACGAATTTAACTTTATAAATGAATAAAATATTTAGTCGATTTTTTTATATTGTGATCGACTTTTTTAATTTAAACAAATATATCAAATATTTAAGAGTCGAATACGAAATAAATGTTGATCGTTACCGAATGAATTAAATTTTTATAAGTTAATAAAATATTGTCGCCATTTTTTATACAGTTTAGAGACCTGCAATAAATAAATAAAATATTTGATCTATTTTTTTAATTATAAATAAATACATCAAATATTTAAGGGATCAAAAGTCTAATTTTACGAAAGAAATTAGCATTGTTGAATCACAAATAGTGAAAAATAATGAAAATTTCATATGTCTTTATAGTATTTTTTTAAATTATATATAAAGAATAAAGATTAATAGGTTACGGTTAAAATTTCCCTTAAATAATTAATAATCGGATAAGATAACCGTAGAGCAGATTTTACTTATCAAATTTACACATGCTAATATTATCCAAACAATTATTATTATTATTTTTAATTTAATTACTCCTAATATATTGTAGCTCCGTACTTGGTAGGCAACCAATACTTCACGCTTTCTTGCCTTTTTATTTATGTTATTTTCTATTTCTATTTAATCAAACCCCACACCCTTTAAACACATTCTTTTAAATTTTTTATTTTGATTTTGATTATTTTGATATTTTGATTTTCTCTCTCTTTACATTTCTTCTTCTTAAAAATCCAGCCTTTAATTAATTAGCCGACGGCCATCGCACCGCAAGATCTTGACATCCAAAAATCAACAACAACCAAATTATATCATCAGTAACGTTTCTTAGGTTATTATTACTTATTTATATAATATCGCTCTTTTGCAAAACTTTGGTTGTATCGATGATAATAGTCTCTGTGTGTCCGTTTCTGTGTGATGTTTATCTTAATTAATTAATTAAGTTAAGCGGTGTCGGTGGCGATAGATTTTTCTAATTAGGGTTAGGGTTTGTATAAAATTTGGATGAGTGAAGTTTCGGTGGTTATTGCTGAGGATTTTAGTTTGTTGATTCGTAGTCGCGGTAGGTGGGGCAAATGCGGATGAATTTTTAAACTCTTTTGTCTGAATTTGATTTTTGTTGAATTTTGGCTTCGTTTGTGGTTTTCTTGATCTGATTTTGATTCTTGAGAAAGAAGAAAAGGATTGATTGTGTGAGAGGTTAAAGATGCAGCAGCAAGATCGAAGAAGAAAGGTTTAACTAGCTCTAAATCTATAATTTGTTTGATATTTATTTAGTAAAACATTTGCTTTATATGAGTTTTAGGTGCTACTATTGCTTGTTGATCAAATAAATACATATACTTAGGGTTTGGATGTTACATTTGTTGGACCAAAGTACAATGCTGGACAGTTCTAATTTTGTTTATAATAGCTTAATTTTGGGATAGAAGTTCATATTTTTAGTAGTTAGGCTTATTAAATGAATAGTTATCATGATTAATCATTGTCCTTTAATAGATATGATGTTACACTTTCTATCTTGATTAATAATTTTTTTCATCTATTTCACCAATTGCAGTAAGTTGAATATGTTCTCAAGACTTCTGTATTTGGTTAGAAAGAATTTATAAAAGAAAGTTTGGTTATAAAGTGATTGGTGGTTTGGAATTGTTATGGTTTTTGTTTATCACATGTTTACATTTGATCTGACCTCACAATGAATGTGTTGCAGAGTTCAAAAGACATTGAATTCTTCACCGAATATGGTGAGTCAAACCGATACAAGATTCTGGAGATAATAGGGAAAGGAAGTTATGGAGTGGTTTGTGCAGCCGTTGACACACAGACAGGGGAGAAGGTTGCAATAAAGAAAATAACAAACATTTTTGAACATTCATCCGATGCTATTCGAATTTTGCGTGAGATTAAATTGCTTCGGCTTTTACGTCATCCTGATATTGTTGAAATTAAACGTATTATGATGCCACCATCAAGACGGGAATTTAAAGATATTTATGTTGTATTTGAACTCATGGAGTCTGATCTTCATCAAGTTATAAAGGCCAATGATGACTTGACACATGAGCACCATCGGTTTTTCCTCTATCAGATGCTAAGAGCTTTGAAATATATGCATACAGGTAACTTCTACAACCTCAAGTGTATCTACTTCTGGTATATATTTTTTAGAACTGAGATTGATGTGAATTTTATGAAATCAGCAAATGTGTATCATCGAGATCTAAAACCAAAGAACATATTAGCAAATGCGAACTGCAAACTCAAAATATGCGATTTTGGACTTGCAAGGGCTGCATTTACTGATACTCCGACAACAATATTTTGGACGGTATGTTATTTATTAAAATGTTACTGTATGTTCTGCAATGCACATTGAGGTAACACTTTTTCTCTTGTTTCTTAATAAACATTGCAGGATTATGTTGCAACCAGATGGTATAGGGCTCCTGAGCTATGCGGATCCTTTTATTCAAAGGTAATAATCCACAAGGGTAGATTGACACTCTTCTCTTAGAATGTCAAAGTAACATGCTTTATGTTAAATGACAAAGGATTCTGCGTATTATTGCTTAGATTTGAGGTCCTTGAATTGATCTTTTGAATTCTCATGGAAGTCGAGTTTTCTGTTCGTCAGGTAACTGTATTAGGTCTTGCGTCAATTTGTGGTGGGTTTGATTGTTATCATGTTTTTTTTTTTTTCTTTTTTTCTTTCCTTCCTTGTGACTTGTCTGATTTTTGTTGCAACCTCCATTGCAGTATACACCTGCTGTTGACATTTGGGGCATTGGATGTATATTCGCTGAAGTATTGACTGGAAAGCCTCTCTTTCCTGGCAAAAGCGTAGTTCACCAGTTGGAGCTTATCACTGATCTTCTTGGGACACCATCACCGGATACAATCTCTAGAGTATGTTATCCTGCGTCGTTATCGTTTTTCTCAGACTGTTTTTCCTGTCACACAAAGATTACGGAAATCTGTAGTCTTTACACATGGTTTTCATTATACTCTTTCCTAACTAATCTTGTGTGATGTCCATTTAACCACATGCAGGTTCGTAATGATAAGGCGAGAAAATACTTGACCGATATGCGTAGAAAGAAACCAGTGACATTTTCAGAGAAGTTTCTTGATGTAGACCCATTGGCACTCAGGCTATTGCAAAGATTGCTGGAATTTGATCCAAAGGATCGACCAACTGCAGAACAAGTATGTTATGGTGTTGGTTTGAGGTTCAACAGTATTTATATATTTCAGCGTAGCATACTGAGTTAGCTATGTGATTATCAGGCACTAGCTGACCCTTACTTCAAGGGGCTATCGAAGGTCGAAAGGGAGCCTTCATGCGGGTCTTTCTCCAAGTTGGAGTTTGAGTTTGAGAGGCGAAGAGTAACAAAGGAAGACATTAGGGAATTAATATTCCGGGAAATTTTAGAATACCATCCTCAGATGCTAAAAGATTACATGGCTGGGAATGATCGCACAAATTTTCTCTATCCTAGGTTCTGAATAGAAGTCTTCGGTTTTACTTTCTTTAGCTTTCTTCTCTATTAGGTTCACCATAGGTTCTAACCTGCTTTTGATATGTGCAGTGCTGTTGGTCAATTTAGGAGGCAGTTTGCGTATTTAGAGGAAAATGTCGGTAAAAGCGGGCCTGTTATACCTCCAGAGAGGAAGCATGTTTCCGTCCCAAGGTAGTTGTTTAGCATATCCTTTCCTCCATAGTAGTTGTTTGCATATGCTTTTGCTGTATGAATTTGTAAGAATCTGCTTGAGGGCTGATAAGATGAGCAAAAAGGATGTTATTGTGATAATAGGAAAGAAATTTGTTAAATGGGAGGATTATCTCTTAAATTCAGTAATAACGAGAAAAGTAGGTAACTTTATTAAGGAGTATACCTTTAATGAACTGGTTTTGTTGCTGCTGGTATGAAATTGGAAATAATTATAAGCCAAATATGTTTTTCCATACACAACAAATTTATTATTGTTGACTTTCTAGTATCAATAATCAGATGATCAGTTACAAAGATGTGGATCTTTACCACTAGGAGTGTTCATAAGGTTTTGTTGGAACCATAAAAATAAAAGTAATGGAACTGAGAAGTAGACCAATCTAAGCCAGTTCAGTCTATAATCACAGCACCAACCGAATACAAGCTTGGGTTTTTCTAGTTTACGAATTTAAATATAAGATGATGTGGTTTCAAGTTTGAAAAAGTTTAAAAAATAGGAACATTGGCTAGGTTCGTGGTTCCGGACTGAAATGAGATCCTGTTGCTGAGAATATCCCTAACTGATAACTGGTATCTAGAGAACTGTATTACCAAAAAGTGGACTGAATACAGGGGTATCAGTTCGATCCGTTCTGGACCAATCTTTGTACAAGCTGTAAGTGAAGCCCTTACCAGATGAAGAAATAAAATATTAACTTCCAATTACATTTGCACCATCTTATGATCTTACGCTGTAGATGTTCAAGTCATCATTATATTAAAGAGTGTGAATTTTGAACGGAAGCTAGTTACTATATGAATCTGACATGCATACTTAGAAAGGTTAGAAATACCAATCCTGATGTCTTCCCTTCCCTTCTTGAGGTTTTCTGGTTGAGTTTCTCTACGGTCACGCAATATTGCTTCTACCCCTGTCTTTTTGTTAGCTGCATTAGAAAATGGGTATGATGTAGATCACCTAGAGGTTTGGATTGGGTGTAAGATGGAGGACTGAAATATGAGCATAGTCGTATATTTGAAGTTGGCAGTTTTACATGTGTAACATGTCCAAAAGAATCACAGTAATGTGAAAATGACCAACTCATTGCCATTGACAGTCTCTAGGTCAATTGTCAAATCTTTCAGTGCACGTTAGGGTTGGTGAATCTAGATATGATAGGTTACAGGGCTAGGCTGAAACTATCTTTGGTGTAAGTATGCAGATCTATTTGCAATGAAGTCAGATATTCATTTTGTGTTCTTTTTTCTTTAATGCTAGAGAGCTTTAATTATCTTGCTTTTGTTTTTTAAATCTATTTGTATGCACAGGTCTACGGTTTCTTCAAGTATGATGGCCCCCAAGCTGCAGCAATGTTTGGCTGCATTTGACAACAGACCATTGGTGGATAGTTTGTCTAATGGTGGTGGTAGACTTGCAGATGCAACTGGAAACATCTTTCATGCTGCTGCACGGCCACCCCCAAGGATGCCTAAAGGTTAGTAATGTTTTCACTTGCCTTCCAATTATGCCAACCAATATGGATTGCCTCACGAACCTGGTTATTGATAAACTCAGTTTCCCGTGATACATGATCAGGAAGGGTAGTGGGTCCGGTTCTTCCCTTGGAGGGTAGCAGAGACATGAAAGATGTCTATGATCCACGGGTAATGGTTAGAAACACAGTTGGTCTTTCTCCACATTATACATATAGGAGCAGCAATAGTGGAAATCAAGGAAAGATTTATGGGGCCGAAGGTGATAAAGACTCCTCTTCCTTGATCAAACAGCAGTCAACAGCCGGAAAATTATCCCCGGGGTTGGTCAACAGTAATCCGTATTACAACCAACCACATGGTCAACAGCCAAACGAACGGATACCAATTGATGCTAAGTTTATGCAGGCCCAGTCTCAATATGGTGTGGCAGGAGCAGCTGTGGTCGCTGTTGCTGCTCATAGAGAGGTTAGTGTTGTTCATATGGGACTATCTTAGAGGTCATCGTTTGCGGGTCTTCTCAGTTTGTTGCTTTTTTTCTTATATTTTAGTTTAAAATGGCGTTTAGTTGCTGTATATTGCACTCTGTTCTAGCTTTGAAATAAGGATATTGAAATAAAATGTTTGTGTCAATTGGCCTGTGGCATGAGTGGATTAATAAATCAGTTGTTTAAACAAGTAATCAGTCTTTCTCCTTGGGATTGATTGTGAAAAACTTCCTCTAAAATATGTTGCTAACCACAACAACTATACCCAATCCGAGATATGTGGGGTATGGGGAGGTAAGAAGTAGACAGTTGTCCCTCTACCCAAGGGTAAAGAGACTGCTTCCGGAAGGATTTCCGGCCAACACTAATAGATGAAAGCCAATGAAGACAAAGCCCAACAGTTCCAGGGCATGAATAGCAGATTCCACAATTTTCATTGTGTCAATCTGGGGACACCTATACCACTCCCAACAGCCTCCTAGCTACAAGTATACCTTCTAGAAAGAACTTTCCGATCAAACTCCTGTTTCAACGGAAACGCAGTACCGTAAGTGTTCGCAAGCATTTTCCTCTTCATCTGCTCTTCTCTCACAACAGCCGATTGAAAGGCGGATTCAAGCATTTTCCTCTTCATCTGCTCTTCTCTCACAACAGCCGATTGAAAGGCGGATTCAAGAGGACGAGATCCCATGTTGTCACTTTTGACGCCTTGAAGTCCGAAAATGAAGTGGATCTCTTTTTATACCTCCGATCTCGTCACTGCTCGTTGCTACTGACCATACATACCAATCAAGAAGTTGTTTGGATGCACCTTTTTCTATGTTTTGCAGTTGCAGACTGCCAGAAAATATGATTTGCTGTTCGAGCCACAAGCAGCAACCTCCAAAAATACTAAATTCTCATTGTGACATGTTCTATGAAAGGAACTTTAATTTTTTTCTTTTTATAGACTAATAACATCTGTCTAATACTAAGATCTAATTTGAGAAATTTCTGTTACTTCGTTGCTACTAAAAAGAATAATCAAGAAATTCAGTTGATAAGTTATTTCAATTGTGTCACCAGAAACGGCAAAAAGTGAATATTACTAGAGAAACAAATGTCAATCCACACAGGGTTGATCTCCTGTCTTAGATTCAAAGGTTGAAATATCGACCATTCCTATAGATGTTATATGTTAGATTCATCACCTGAGAATAAAATCAAACTCAACCAACTATCGGGTAATAGTTATCCGATCAACTGATCCACCATTGACCAGCAACATCTTCTAATAAATAAGTTGCTTCTGTCTTATTTCTTGAAACCTATGTTTCATCTGTAGTGAATGGATAAAACCTGTCTTTCGGAAGAAGGAAAGTTTGTTCAGTTCATGTGGACGGGGCATCTTGCATAATCATCATCTACTAGGTCACCAGGAAGACCAAAGGTGTCGATACTACAGTTCATATACAGATAAAAGGAATTATTGGGATCTAACTCTAGTAAACAGATAAGTACAAGTGCCATGATTATTTTAATGCCTCTTTTTTGACTAAAAAGCTCAAATATTGCTGCAAATATAAATTTCCAACCAACTCCTACCAATATTTCTTCATAACAACAGCTGTTCTCTATGAATACGACCCAACAACAAAAAAGCTTGTCACATGTCTCCAGTCTGCCTTCCATTTATGGTATAACAGTCTCCTTCCATGCTTCTGCTTCTATAATTTAATGATCACAACATCTACTGGTTCCACAGCAAATGATCCATACGGACCAACTTCATTTCCAATCGGAAACCGACACATGTGTGTTTACATGGACCCATTAGTCACAAGGTGACAGGGTGACACATAATGTCAAAGAATTATATATAGTGAAACGGCATAAAGTTATTACCTTTTTCTTTGTGCAACACCCTTTATAGGATCACAATTATTTTCCTCACATTTTTGCACTTACCTCAACAAGTTTTCTGCTTTCTCCCTTCTTCACTTTACCAATTGGTTTTCTTGAATCATTATAATATTCATATGCTGCCTCTCTATTCTAGTGTCAAAGGTGCAAGATCACATACACAAAGCGGGGCCCTTTGACTTGTGAAACTATGACAAAAGTCAAAGAAGCTCAAGTCCCACATAATATATTCTAAATCATGATACAATATTTAAATTCCATGCCTAACATACCATCTTGTTTGGTGGATAGTAATACCATATTAATTTCAGTTGTAATAAAACCATATGGGTAATGCTCGGTTTCTGGGATTATACATCACGATATGTGTACTAGCTTTTGTCATCGGAAAGATTACGATATCAATCCTTTGCTACCGTCAATGGAAAAGAAAGCAGTTGGTGATCCAAGATAGTTTTTCTGGTATCAACGAGTTTGAAAACTCCTTTTTTTTTCCTTTTTCTTTTCAGTTTTGGACTTGATATATTTTTATGTGCATACTCAGGTGGGAAATTGGTGTTGTTCAGATCACCAAAGATAAAGTCCCTAAAGTCGAATGTATTCCTGAAGAAGACCATGAAATTGACCAGCAAAGATAGAATTGGTTCTGGAGGTTATGGCACAGTTTATAGACTGATGATAGATGAATCAACATTTTTTGCTATCAAGAAGCTAAGCAAAGAAACCACAGAGCACGATCGAGGTTTTGAGAGAGAGTTAGAAGCAAGGGGGATATAAAGCATCGGAATATAGTTACTCTTTATGGTTATTACAGTGCAACGAATTTTAATCTGCTGATCTATGAGTTAATGCCTAATGGAAGTTTGGACACACTACTACATGGTATGGGTTTGACTTATGATTTTCACCCTATGTTACTAGTTTTTAATATAATGATCATAGTTTCTCTCAAGTATTTCAAATTTTGACACTAAATTTGAAGTTGAAGTTTAGTCCTTTGAGTTTAAGAGTCAAATATGAAAATGATGATGTTTACAATGATTATGAGTGATGCAGGAAGAGCGATGGACATGGTCCTAGACTGGGATGCAAGATACAAAATAGCAGTAGGTTCTGCAAGGGGAATATCATATCTTCATCATGATTGCATCCCCCATATAATTCATAGAGATATCAAATCAAGCAACATTTTGTTAGACGAAAACATGGAGGCTCGAGTTTCTGATTTTGGGTTAGCCACTCTGATGGAGCAAGATAAAACTCATGTGTCCACTTTAGTGGCCGGAACTTTTGGATATTTAGCCCCTGGTATGAACTCACAAAACCTATCATAAACATAAATAAAATATCTTTGTATATGATTAAAGGTTGCAAGATGGGTGACTTGGGTTGACCCACAACCATTTCTTAATTCTTCTTATATCATTAATGAATTAATTATGATTATAAACAAAAAACACTGAGAATAATAATAATGAAGTTATCAAACTGTTATTTTTGTTTGGCTTCTTTGACCCGTTTGAGATCAAATACAACCCAAATCGACCCATTCAATGGTAAATGTGAGGAAACTCTCTTCAACTAATTCTTTGTTTGCTTCAGAGTACTTTGACACGGGAAGAGTAACAACGAAAGTGGATGTATACAGTTTTGGTGTCGTGTTACTTGAGCTCTTAACTGGAAGAAAACCTACAGATGAAGCATTTATTGAGGAGGGAACGAGGCTTGTAACGTGGGTAAGTATTTAAAAGTCAGATTTTTGACCTTTTTTATGGTTGAGTAGTGTGGTAATTGTGGACTATTATGCTACAACAGGTGAAAGCAGTCGTTCAAGAAAAGAAGGAAGAATACTTTCTTGATAACAGATTAAAGTGCTATTCTATAGACGAAATTAACCAAGTATTTATTATAGCACTAATGTGCCTAGAATCAGAGCCATCCAAAAGACCAATTATGTCAGAAGTTGTAAAGATGCTAGAGAAGATAAGACCAAACCACATCGTATGATGATAATCATCGTCACAACTGAAGAATCTACAAGGATAAAGATGTTCACTTTATTCAAGAAAACTTAAAAAGGACTCGTTATATGAAGCGAAACCTTTGTTAACCCTGATAACCGATTTTACTTGAGGGATGAAGCCAAGCCATTACTGATTGAAGCTTTTAAGGTAGGAGAAACAGGGGTACGTCCAAAGAATACGTCAAATAGGGAGAGTGTCACATTTTCTGATTCAATTGTAGCTTCTACATCTGATGGTATCCCTTCTGCTGACAAGTGAATCTGTGCATGGCAAGACTTTTAAATTTAAAACTCCTGTATAGACTGGCAATTTTGATCTGTTTACTTACGAATGGATCGATTTGGGTTGCGTTTTATATCAAAGGGGTCAAATAAAAAGGATCATGTCAAGTTAGAACAAGTCAAATGGGTTGAAAGTTGCCCAAAGTTTTATTGCAATGCATTAGACCTCCTTAAATTATTTTTATTCAAAAATTTTCAATTTATTACTGTAATAATATGTAACCACAATTAACGAATTTCAAATTTGTCCTACAACCCTTTTTTGACCTGTCACCCAACCTCACCCATTTGACACTTGGGGCCTTGTTATTGTTAAGAAATGTTAAATTAAATAGAAACAATATTTAGTAGAGGTCAAACGAACCAGAATTTTGGAGGGGTCAACCCAAGTCAAAAATATGGAAGTTCCTTTCTTTAGTGGCCGATCCTGAAAAGTATCACGGAACTTTGAAAGAGCTATTTGGTCAATTACATCGGGTGACTTAATTCTTGGCGAAATGGCTTCATCAAGTGCATCCCAGAAAGTCTTCCCATCAATATCTCTGACTAGGACTATCTGTAATGATTTCTCCAGAGAAGCTGCATTTTATGATAATCATGTAAGCATTTCCATCCTAATTATAAAATATCAAGTATGCATACAAAATACAACAGTAAGTACCCTGAAAAATTAAGTCAAACAACGAAGAATCGTCTTGAATCTCAGCTGCTGTTCGTCCTTTCCACGCTTCTAATCTGTCCAAGATAGAAGGATTTACATATAGCCCTGCTGCATATACCTTAACACCAATTATTGCAAAAACTTTTTCTCTGAATCCTAAATATTATTAAACAAAGAAAGAGTTCAGTTTGCGCAAACTATAGAAAGATTGAAAGAAGTGAAAATTGTGGCAATTGGTATTAAGTGTTAACCTGTTCCTATCAGAGGTAAGGAAGTTGAGCAACCAGGAAGATTTAATGATGTCAGAAACTTGACCTTTGTTGCAGGCTCTTCCGCATACTCAGTGTTTGCTACTATACATTCCCACATTACATAAATTGCATGATTTTACAGAAATCACATTTCATACACACTTTTACTTAAAGTTGCATCATCATAGAGACTAACAACTTTTTTAAAAGTCCTAAATATAGTATCAATATAATGTGCAACTAGATATAGTGATACCATTTTCTTTTTTTTTTCTTTTTTTTTTTTTCAATTGAGCACATGGCATTGTGACCAATTAGCATCAAAATAATGTCAAATTGGAAGAAAAGGGAATACCGAACAAAAGTATGAAAATGGGTAGTTAACCTGAAGAAACAGCAGCAGCCTTAGTTGAGAAGGAAGTGAGGTGAAAAGGGGTAAACTTTTGTGGTAGAATTCTAATTCTTTTTGTAAAATGAGTTCTGTTTGTATGGTTATGACTTGAATTTGAATTTGTGGATACAAATTTGTTGTGGGGAAGAAGCCACACTGATCTGGGAATTGCTCCAACTGCCACTCCTATCATGTTTCTGTGTGAGTTATTATAAATTATAGCAACAACTTTGATGTACTTCTATCTATATCACCCATATCCCCAGGGCCCCATAGATTTTGAACATGTGGATATGAACAAAAAGTCATCAAATGCATGCTAATGTAATTGAATCCTTTTTAAAGATTATGTAATCGATTAATAAATAACCTACCCGCCAAATATCAAATTATTGTTGATGATGTATCAGTAAATGTAGCCAATGCTAGTCCAAAGTTGAATATCTTTTATTTGCAAAGTTGGAATTTCGCTAATATGTTATTTGTCTTTAGATCTCTATGATACACATTTGTCTTTAAATATAACTTGGATTAGTTTATAAAATATAACTTCTTGCTTTAACCGATGAAGAATGTGTAAAAGCATCCACGGTGAAGGTTTTCTATAGCTTTTTTAAAAAAAGTTCTCACTTCAATATTTTTTTGTACTTGTAATGTCAAGATGTACTTGTTTTAGGATTAATGTTAAATAAGGGTTCTACTAAATCTATTAGTCCCTTCGTCAAAAATTGTGCCAAAAACAAATGATACCATATTTTATACCTAGACTAGATATGCATTACCAGGTGATAGGAATTTTGGGACTCCCACATCACATCCAAATTAATAAAACAGTATGTTCACATTTATAAAAAGAAAATTATTATGCTTTTGCCTAATTTTACAATTATAAATGTATTTAGCAATAGTCATACTTTTATAATGAAGTTTCAATTTGAGAAGTGATAAATATAATAAAAAGAATTATTTATATACCAAAGTTATGTTATTATGTGTTTATATTGTGAGTTTCAAGGGTTATAGAATTTGGTGTATGATATTATTTGCTGCATTTATCATCTTCCCTTTTTATTTGATAATCTGTATAAAGTTATAAACTAGTATTACTAATGATTTAGTGGGGTTTTTTTTTTAATTTTAATATCAAACAATATTTTGAAGGGATGTTGTACTTTATCTGTCCAAACATCTTTTAAGTTTGATCAATTCCTTTTCAAATTGAGAATAGTAAGTTAAGAAATTTTGTTTAGTACAAAAAGCTCAACCCTTAAACAAATGTTAATCGACAATCATGAAATTTGATGTAGAAGTCACATGGCCAAAAGTACCTCATTCTCTTTTCCCTTTTAAAATACATCAAATAACAATTTTATTGTGGATTTCAATTCAATTTTCCTCGGTATGTAACATCATCTCTATTTCTTCTTCCCTGAAAACTGACTGATTACATACAACTAACAATTAAACTTACCATATGCATAAAATGGATGCATACACCCATAAAAATGAAAATTGATGCATACATAATTTAAATTTAGAGATATTGAGTCTTAGTCTTTAATATTTCTAAAAAGATATTCTTTGGTTTTGGTACATAACAATTTGCATAAGCAAAGTCGAATATTTGTTACAAATCTAAATCCTGCACTCTCATCTCTAGTCTCTAGCTATCATTTTAGTATATTAGTCAAGCTATATCTTGTACTTTCTTGGGCCTAACTAAGAAAAGAGAACAAGAAAAGCAAAAGTCAAAATGCATTATATCTAATATATATATATATATATATGTGTGAAGGGAAATATAGAGAAGTTAACATTTCTAGTAGCGAACATCCCAACTTCAATTTCGCGTGTTTAATTAGTATCCGATCATATTGAAGCAGCCATTAATTATTAATATTAATTAATTAATATATATTAATATTTGACGATACCAGTGTAGAATTTGTATAATTTTAATCCCTTGTAACAACATTATTTTAACCCTCAACTTTAACGACGATAATAAAGTTATACACGGGCTTTTGTTCATATTACTCGAATACAAGATGATGCTTTAATTGTTGGTCTATAAACGAAAAAGATGTAAAATTAGGTAACTTGTGTTCGACGTAGTGTCTTAAGATATTTTGTAGTGTTCCCCAATTTTCGTGGTCAAAGTGATGTGATGTTGACGTGAATGGGTTGCGGGTTGGCCCAAAGACTCCCTATGAGGTTTTCTTCGAAAGTTCGGTTTCCATTTATGTTTTAGGTGGGTTGTCAGGTAAGTTAGCCAAGGTCATGGTCTCTTCAATCCTTCTTGTTGGAATGGTCGTAAACTCGTAATCAAGTTTCACATAAGTTTAATGATAGATGACCAACATAATCATGCGGCCATCTACTTACTAACGCAACCATGGAAAAGAACAATAATTTATAAAGGTTTAACAAATAATGATCAATTTAAATCAACCAAAGGTTTACAATTACTAATTCTTGAACTTTTGTAACTTTTAAATTTACTTGTTGCTTGTCAAGCATCGTCACTATCTTCAACCTAATTCACTCGTATAAAATTTGAAGCTCACATAATACGCTTTTTTCAAGTAATTTATACTAATATATGTACTAATATATAAAGCATTTTGATGTTTTATATAGATACTCTTAAAATTAAGACTCGTCATTTTTAAATATAACTTATGTAATTTTTATTTAATATTAATTTTATTATATTCACAAGACTCACCACTTCATCACTAATCTTTAACTCTACATACAAGTAAATTGTTGTTATTCAGTCACCATTATAGATAATCCGTGAATAACAAATATGATATATGATTATTGTTGTCTCATAATTTATAATAAAATATTATATTATACTGTATAGCGCGAGTATTACGTTATTTAAGTAAAATTAAAGGTGATACTAGCAGATAGTCGTGTACAAAATAACCGAAACCGAAACCGAAACCGAAAAAAAAACCGAAACCGAAACCGACCAAAACCGGTTTTTTTCAAAAACCGGTTTCGGTTATTAAAAACCGCCGGTTAGTAACCGGTTATGGTTTTAGCCGTTGGACCGGTTAACCGGTTCGGTTACAAAACCGGTTATTCCAAACCGGTTATTAAAAACCGGTTATTAACCGGTTTTTTTCCTATCCGTTATTTAGCCGTTTTTTTGCCCGTTTTTTTCAATTTTGACCGTTTTTTTTTCACTTTTTTTACCATTTTGCCATTCCAAAACACTTATAAATAGATACCTTGAGT